>CM057459.1:1301692500-1302892500 GCA_016271365.2 Neoceratodus forsteri | reverse complement strand
GTCCGGAAAGGTGATTTCGCAGAGCGACTGTACCATTCTGTGCCACAGGTGCAAAAACACATTGCAGGCAGGATGTGATAAATGACAGCTGTACTGTTTGAAAGGAGGTCTGCAAAAATGGCAATGTTGAAAATGTGGAGGGAAAATATTAAAAATTGGCAAAGTTAGGAGCATGTGTAGAAACTGCTCAATGCACACTCGTAAGGCAGCAATTTTTTGGAATTTTGTTGCCAAATTTGCAACATGTGCTTTTTGGGACTCCACCTTATGAACAGTGCCACTGTCATTTCATGAACTGGTCCTGAAAGTTGATCCCATGCAGCAACTGCGAAATCACTTTTCGGGACTGAGTAACAAAATGACAGTAAAAGTTTTCATGAGGTGGAGTCCCAAGAACTCCATGTTGAAAATTATCGATCAAAATTCCAAAAAATGGCTTATTTATCAAAATAAATTGAAAACCCCATTGAATGGCATTATAGCATGCTTACCTTTGATTCTTCAGTTTGCAGTTCAGCTTTGAGTGCAGACATGTCTCAGTCCAGAGCAGATGACAGCACCAACCTCCAGAGGTGAGTATGGGGGTAAGAGAGGGGTGCAGAGAGGTGAGTGCTCAGTGGGAGGGTGGGGAAGGGGACGGGGACTGGGGTGATGATGAGGGACTGTTTTCTTTTCTACAGATCAAGAAAACACAGAAAAACACATCTGGGGACTGTTTTCTTTATTTACAGGTAAAAAAAAGCAGACATTTGGGCACACTGGGGTGGGCTCCCAGTGTGCCGCATGAGTGGGGGGGTGACATAATGCTGACATTGGGATTGGGGTCCCCGATGTCGGCAGGGAAAAAACATTTGGGCACACCGGGGTGGGTTCCTAGTTTGCCACATGAGTGGAGGGGGGTTACATAATGCCAACACGGGGATTGGGGACCCCAATGTCAGTGCATTTTTTTTCTTACCTGTGCTGGCGGTGGCAGCGATGCAACTGCACATGCATGGCACTTGCAGTTGTGGTGAATGGCATTTTGCCATTCACAATGTGATGGCACCAGCAGCATATGTGCGCGAGTTGTGCATGCACAGTTCATGCCATAGAATGCAGAAGTAATAGCCGAAATAGTGCAGCTGTTATTCCGTAGCAGCCAACTGTGGTGGAGGGTTTCAAGCTCTGTTGGACTTTCAGAAGGATACTTCAAAAATCCAATGGAAGGTTCTGTAATCAGCCATTTTTAGAGCTACTGAGCGATCCTAAAATGACTGCAGGCTCTGCCCACAGCCCTAAAAAGGGGACTATAAAACAAACTTACACTAAAAAGGAAAAGGATATAAAGGGAAAACAGACAGAAAACAAGCTTCTAGAGAAGGTTAGCCCTCATGGAAAAGGGAAAAGAACAATTCCTCATGCTAATAAGGAAAGTTTAACTAAAGAGGGATAGGTCATTGAGGTTACCAGGAAGAAGGATATTCCAAAGGAAGAGCCAGGGGAACAAAACTCTGGCAGTAGACAGAGAAAGAATGAAGATTTCAGTTCACACTCTCAGGGAAACTTGAATAGAGAAAGGAGGGAGACTGAGGCCTTAAACATAGAAACATAGAAACATAGAATTTGACGGCAGATAAGGACCGCTTGGCCCACCCAGTCTGCCCATTTCCCTACCTAATGGATAAGCTACAGATCCTAGTTAACCAGCAGCCTACTTCTTCCTACCCCCACCCCCTAGAATTGCCTTATGACTGTCCCATGCATGCTTGAATTCCACCACTGTTTTTGACTCCACAACCTCCTCCAGAGGGCCATTCCATGCATCCACAACCCTCTCTGTGAAAAAATACTTCCTTAAATTACCTCTGAGCCACCCCTCTATCTTCAAATTGTGCCCCCTTGTTCTTGCACACCTCTTTTTTTGAAAGATGCTACCCTCTTGGACTTTGTTGATTCCCTTGAGGCACTTGAAAGTTTCTATCATGTCCCCCCTCTCCTTCCTTTCCTCGAGGCTATACATATTAAGCTCCTTAAGTCTCTCTTCATATGTCTTCCGGTACAGACCCTGCTCCATTTTAGTTGCCCTCCTCTGGACAGCTTCCATCCTGTCTATGTCTTTGCAGAGATTGGGTCTCCAGAACTGCACGCAGTACTCCAGATGGGGTCTCACCAGCAGTCTGTACAGAGGGATAATAACTTCCTGTTTTCTACTGGTGATGCCTTTCCCTATGCATCCCAGTATATTGAAGGATCAGGGACTAATAGATAACAGTTCAAGTATGCCTTCTAATATTGGTTTTTATACTAAAGAGAAGGAATCTCCTGAGGATTCAGGTTATCTAACAGAACTTCATGGTATACAGCCAATATACCAGGAATCAAAGTCCTTCATGACTGGGTATTAAAATTAATTAACAAAACAGGGGAAAACTGGAATGTGGCATTCTAAGGAATCAAGACAAAGAAAACTGTGTACATTTACTCTTTAATAAAGTTCTGCAGATCTATTATGGAACCGAGCTATAGCTTTACAGGAGATAGGCATACACATGCAACCTCCTTTTAAAATAAGTCTAAGTCAGAGGTTCAAAAAACTTGAGGAGGACAATAATAAACCAAAATTTATAGCACTAAAATCACCTATGATTCTGACATCTTAGAATGAAAAAACAAATCAGTCTCTGTGTTTGGCTGGACAGTGACAGAAAGTGATAACCCAAGGAAAATTAAAGCTGAGCTAGATACATTTCTTTCAAGATCACTAAAGGAAAATATCCCTAAGCAATTCTATTAAATGGATCAAGATCTATAGGAATCAATCAATGTGCTCCCAGGTAGACATAACTTTTTCAAATGCAAAAGTTCAAAAGAAACTATTAGATAAGGCTACTTTATTGGACAACTTAGGTATTCATGTGGTGAAGGTGGCAGTTGTAACAAATAATAACAATCAACAAAATAAAAAACAGGATATTGAACTTAACAATAATTATTAATCCTGGCAGCCTCAAATTCCAAATGACTCAAACATAGTAGTGATTTACAATTCATAACATTTATATCATGGAATATAGAAGGGCTGACTTTAAAACTTGCAGACCCAGTACTTTCGAAACACATTAATAAATATGATATTGTGCGTTTTACAGGAGACCTGGCACATGGGTCCTGAGGTATCAATGCTGGAAGGATATTCAGGCTACATGATACCGGCAACTAAATCACATAAAAATGGGAGAAAGAGGAATAATCACATATATTAGAACATCCTTAAATTACACAATAACTACAGTAGAGACAACACTCCAAACCGTATTTGACCTTAGATTAAAAGACCATATCTCCACTTATTTGGTGGATAATGTCTATATTCCTTCCAAGGTAAAAAAAATAACAGTAAAATAAATAATAGTTAGGGAAAGGACTCAAAACACAGCTGGGATGAGTTTACATCTTTTATTGTAGCACTGACTGACACTTATGGCTCTTCCAATATTATAATTACAGGGGATTTTAATGCATGCCTTGCAAATGAAAGTACACTGGTAAATTTACAGTCAGAATACATAGTTAACATTAGTGCTATAAATCCAAAATTACATACTAAGACAGTCAGAAGATTATAAAATTAATAAACAAGGCAAATTATTAATGAGAGCCAGGGAAAACACAGAACCTTTGTCTCTTACATGGCCGTACAACAGGTGATTTGCAGGTTGCTTTCACCTTGTGTTCTTATTTTTAGTTTCTTAAGTTTATTTTAGTTGTTTAGCTACCCATTTGAGTTCAATCATGTTCAGTTACTTCGTTTTGTTTTTGCCGTTAGTTTATTTTTGTTTTCGTTCTATTTTATTTTGGTTCATTTTATCGTGATTTGATCTGCGAACTGTGCTTGTTCCCCCTTTTGGACAACCTGTTTAAGGATCGAGGGCAATTAGGAGCTGGGAACTGAAGGAACATTCATTTGTAGAGTTCCGATACTGTGTGTGTGCGAGGAGCAGAGTCTGGAGCCCCAGAGGCAGATTGAGGAGTAGCGTGGTGCAACTTGGAGTGCCTTGGGTGAGCAGCGAGGAGTGAGGAGTGGTTTGTCAGCACTGAATTCGGAAGAGACTCTGGTGGACTGTGAGGAGAAATCCTTTCCTGACCCTGACCTCGAGCCAGTGGTGCGCTGTGGTGCCGCTGCCGTAGGGCAGCCATATTTGCAGCTCTTCCGTTCCCTCGCTCGGTAGCTGGCGGGCAGCCGTAGCGGGGAGCGGCTCTGGAAAGAGGTATCGGGATCTAGGTGGGGACCTTCCTGAAGCCATGGAGTATAGGTGGAACCCAGAACTACCTGGCATTGGAAGTGCTGCTGCTTGCCTGCTAACAACTACTTGGTAGTGTGGAGGAATTGATCTTTCATTTCTTGGGTGCCCTGGATTGACTTTTCCCTGCTTCCTGGTTTCTGGTTTTTATTGTGAGTTTTAGTTTAATTACAGTTTGCTCGTATGTTTTTCAGACTTTTCCCTGCTCTCTGGGTTCCTGGTTTTGTACAGTGAATTCTGGCTTCAGTTACAGACTGCTCCTATGTTTTCAAGAATTTGAGATTTCTGTTTGGGACCTGTTGTTTTCAAATGAAGGTGAGAGCTCATTTGAAAATTTGAATACTGTCATCATTTCTTGGAGAGACAAGCTCCTGGACTTATTCTGAATTTAATAAGAGCGGTCTGCAACATGTCATTTTTTTGAACTGGTTTTCCACCCGTGAGAGAGGTGAACTATCTACTGACCGACCTTGTGTTCTGATGAAATTGTGATTATTTTAATATATGACTCTCAGATTTTAGCCCTTTTTAATTTTATAGGTGATTAGATTGGACTGAAGAAATTGGTTTGTTAATTTTTATTATTTGGACGTCCAGGTGGTGAGAGGACCCTGTGTCCATTTATTTATTTGTTTATTAGATTTGTTGTCTATGTTATCATTTGTTTGATATTGAAAGTAATATTAATTACTTTAGTGTACATTATTTTTACCTCTCTTCCCCAGTGGTGAGAGGACTGGGTGGGAAGGGGGAATTTACAGTAATTAGTGGTTTGTTGTATTTGGTTGTATCTTGCATTTGGGTTTGGGGGGTGTGAGCCCTTAAATCAATATTTTGAGGTTTGTTTGGTTTTTAATTGTATTCTTATTTTTGTTAAATCATTATATAGGGCTTTGTATCTATTTAGCTCTGAGGGGTGGGTTCATTTTTTAATTAGGATTGTTTATTTGTTGTTATTTATTTAGAGTGTCAAATATGTGCTGGGACAGCACAAGAACAGTCGGATATTATTCCCCCTCCAGGCTCAGGGACCTTTGTCCTTTTTCCTGTCCTCCCCTATCACCAGAAGTTTATAGACGGTGTAGGGCTTTGGGGATTGTTGGAAGAAGGAGGAGGACGAGGGCTGGGTCTGGAGAGGGAATGGAAGGGAGTGGGCGGATAGGGATAGTGGGGACAAGAAGATGCCCTGGGGCAAAATGGGCCCAGGAAAGGGGTCCTCCCTGTCTGGTTCCCATACCCAAGGGTTCTGATTGTAGTCAGCAGATCGCACGGTCATCCTCGGATGCTTATCCTACTCGGGCGTTGCTAACAGCCAGGTCTATTAAAAACAAGACAGCTATTATAGCTGGTTTTGTTGGGACATCTGACCTGGCGTGCATCACTGAGACCTGGCTGGATGAGAATGCTGGACCAGTTTTGGCGGCAGCAGTTCCAGCTGGTTACTCAGTGATACACCGCCCAAGGATGGATCGTAGGGCGGGAGTGTTGTTATCTGTTTTAGATCAGAACTGGGCCTAGTGGAGGTACCAGTGGGAACTACCAAATCCTTTTAATGCATCATGGGCGAGGGTGTGGGGTGCAGGATACTTCTTGTGTACTGTCCACCAGATGATGGGAATGCTTTCCTGCAGGAAGTTGCAGACTTCATTGTTGACCTGACATTGGGGTCCCCCAGATGGTTGGTTCTGGGGGACTTCAATGCCTGGGTCGACAATGAACTCTCGCAATTTGGTCAAGACTTCCTCCAGTTAATGATTTCACTGGGCTTCACACAGGTTATTTCCTCCTTGACCCATATTGGCGGTCATTCATTGGATTTGGTGTTCCTTCTGGGGATGGAAATATCCGATTTGGTGGTGGAACCAGTTGGATGGTCTGACCATCACTCCACTGGGTACAGTTTTGAGGCCACCCCTAGTAGGTCGGCCCCTATGGAGATGGTCCGGTATCGCCCTTTAAGGGGTGTTTCCCCTGATGGCCTGATGGCAGTGCTGAACCTATCAGATTTACCGAAAGATTGCATGGATCCAGGAGAGCCGGTACTTGCCTATAGTAAGGCAGTGGCAGGGGCCCTGGACTCCATTTCTCCTGTTCATGTTTGTCCTCTCACTCTTTGCCCCAGGTTTCCTTGGTTTGATGAGACTCTGAGGGAGTTGAGGAAAGTTGGACGAAGGTTGGAGAGGTGCTGGCAGAAGTCGGGTCTGGATTGTGACAAACTTAGTTTGATGGATCACTACGCGGTCTATCAATCAGCAGTCTCTTGTAAAAAGGCAGAGTTCCTATCCAGAGAGATTGCTGCTGCACAGAATAGACCAGCTCAGCTCTTCCGGACCGTGGACAGATTGTGCAATTCAATCTGTCTTCAGCCCAGAAGAGCTTTTTCTCAAGAACGGTGTGAGGAGTTTGCTCTATTCTTTTCAGATAAGGTTGCCACAATCAGATATGATATCCATTTGACCCTCTCTAATGGGAATTGTGATGGTCAGCAGGAGATGTCGGACACCCAGTTTGTGTGGTCTGACTTCAGCTTCCCCACAATCAGTGACATTGTGATGATCATCCAATCACTGCGTCCGACCAACTGTGGTTTGGATCCGGGCCCCACACGTCTCTTAGTGGGTTGTGTGGATAAAATTGGTCCCATCCTTACTGAGATAGTCTGGAGGTCTTTGGAGAGGGGGATTTTTCCAAATCCTCTAAAGGAGGCTGTGGTTTAGTCCCTTCTTAAGACGTCTTCCTTGGACCCGGACTGTCTGGCTAACTACAGGCCTGTCTCTAACTTACCCTTTGTGGGTAAAGTTATTGAGAAGGTGATCGCATCGCAGTTTGATGATCATTTGTCCAGCCACAATGTCTATGATTCTCTCCAGTCTGGATTTAGGAAAAGGCATAGTACCAAGACAGCTCTGGTCCAGGTACTAAATGACCTCCTAATAGCAAGAGATCGAAGGACTCGTTCCATCTTGGTCCTTCTTGATCTCTCTGCAGCATTTGACACTGCAGACCATTGTGTGCTATCAGAACGCTTGTGGCCTATCTGTGGGCTGTCTGGTACAGTCCTCAGCTGGTTTCGATCTTACCTTGAGGGTAGGACTCAGAGGGTGGTGTCCGGAATTTTTTCCTTGGCATCATTCTCCCTATCATGTGGGGTACCACAGGGTTCCATTTTGGTGCCCATGTTGTTGGCAGTGTACATGCTGCCATTAGGAGTGATTATTAGGCAGTACGGTCTGGGTTTTCACTGCTATGCAGATGATACTCAGCTGTACATGTCCTTTGTGCCTGGCCAAGATGCTGCCCTTTCGGTCTTTAACAACTGTCTTGCCGAAATCCAGGACTGGATGAATGTGAGCTGGCTGCGGTTGAACCCTGACAAAACTGAGGTGTTGGTTGTGGACCAGGGTCACTGGGAGGTGGGTTCATTGGTTGGATCACCCTCGGTTCTGTGGCTTGGGGTGTCCAGCTAACTACCTCTACCGGGTGCAGAACCTGGGCATTGTGTTTGATGACTGTTTGACATTTAAATCTCAGGTGTCAGCAGTTGTCAAAACCTCTTTTTACCATCTGAGGAACATTGCCCGGGTGAAGCACCTGGTTCCTCCAGATGATCTTCCTACTTTGGTCCACGCTTTCATTACCTCCTGCCTTGACTATTGCAACGCCCTTTACCTGGGGCTATCAGGGATTGAGATTCGTCACCTGCAGCTAGTGCAGAATGCGGCAGCCAGGCTGTTGACTGGTTCTGCTAGGTCCAGTCATATAACGCCTGTGTTCCATGGACTGCACTGGCTGCCAGTTTGCTGGCGAATCACCTTCAGGGTCAGTTTGCTGATCTATAAGGCCGTACATGATCAGGGACCTGTTTACCTGAAAGATCTACTTTATCCCTACTGTCACCCCCTGCTCTCTCTGATCCACTGACGAGGGATTGCTAGAGATTCCCAGGGTTCGTTTAAAAACTTCAAGGGCCAGATCTTTTAGTTTTATGACCCCAACCCTGTGGAATTCTCTACCTCGTCAGGTCCGAGACTGCCCAACTGTCCAAAGTTTTAAAGGAGCTTTAAAAACCTATCTCTTTAGCAAAGCTTATAATGATTTTTGAATATTGTTGTTTAGTTTAATTTTAATATTGTTGTAACTATTTATTGTTTTATCTTATGTTGCACAGGCACCTTGGTTTCAGAAAGGTGCCTTATATAAATAAAGATTGAATTGAATTGCTTTGAAACCTTTATGAATACAAATGGCTCTTCAGTGGTAGACCTGACATGGGTCAACTCCAAAGCAGTAACTGACATCTTTTCCTTTTTAGTTCTGGATTTTATGAAGTCCTCACATTTTCCGGTAGAACCAAAAATGACCCAGACTAGTTCTATAAGCTCTACCAATTGTGACTATTGTTGTAACCATAATTTTGAGATAATTAATACAAGAAGGATTAGATGGAAGGAGCATACGGTGAATTTCTTTATAGAACTCTTTTCTAGTGGGACCCGGTCTAAATTGAGAGACATAATAGTAGACTCCCCATCAAACTATACCACAATTCAAAATACATGGCAGGAGATACATAGCAACTGTACCTCAAACCTTTTTTGTTGGAACAAAAGAAGCCAAAACCAATGGGAGCTGCTTGGTTTAATGTCACATGTGAACAGGGTAAGAGAATATTACAGAAACAGGTTAAACAAGTGAAGAAAAACCAGGACAGGCAAGGATACAAACAACTGAACAGAGATAGGAAAAAGAACAAACAAATTTTAGAAAACCAAAGGGCACTTCATCAATTAGACATGTGGAACAAGCTAAGAACAGCAGTTCAAAGGAAAGACACTAAACACTTTTGGACCCTAGTGAGCTACGGTTCTGGATCTTATACGACAACAATCTCAGCTGCAATAACTCCTAGTACCTGGATTTCCTATTTTAAAGAACTATATTACTCTCTTCAAGAACTAACATTCGTACTAAAAATTTAGAGACTGAATTTTTACCAAAAACAATTCATATACAAATGATAGAAATCTATAACACTTTGTGATCTATTAAAAATGGAAAGACACCCGGGCCTGATCAAATGATGGTCGAACTATACAAATTTTCTCCAGACTGGTGGATACCCATACTGTATTTGGGATTTAATCACGTAGCCCAGGGGAAAGATATCCCTATTTCATGGAGAGGCAGTCTGGCTTTCCCTATTTTTTAAAAAAAGGGATCCACACTTGACCCAATGATGTATAGACCAATTAGTTTAATTGATAACACACAAAAAATATTTGCTAACATTTTCTTAAATAGATTGCAAGGCTGGATGGAGGAAAATGAGATCCTAAGTGAGTTTTAAAATGGCTTTCACCCAGGCCGCTTGACTATTCAGCACTGTTATGTTCTGTCCTATCAAGCCAAGAAATATGTAACAATAAAAAAAATCAAAGCTCTTTTGCTGCTTCATTGATTTTAAATCAGCTTTCAATTCCATCAGTAGGGTATTGTTGTGGGATAAGATGCAGAGCTATGGCTTAGAGAATACATTCATAAAAATAATTAAAAAGCTATACACGGATAGCTGGCTCCAGGTTAAATACAACCAAAATGGGGACTTAACTGAAAAAATACCAACTAACATCGGAGTCCGTCAGGGCTGTTCACTAGCCCCCATCCTTTTTAATATATACATAAATATAATTATTATACAACTAGAAGACCCAGATTTTCATTCACCCTCAATCAAAGGCAAACAAATCTACCTATTAGAGTATGCCGGTGATCTGGTATTAATATCCACCTCTATGCTCGGCCTACAATGCAAGGTTTCACGTCTAGCTGAACTCTGTGCTGAAAATAAGCTAATAGTAAATTATAATAAGCTAATTTATTAATATTTGGGAATAAACAAAAGAAAGAAAACAGGAACACATGTTTATTTATTGATAAGAGTACAATACCATTGGTCAGAACATATGTCTACCTGGGTGTCTGTTTTTCGTAGAATCTTTCATGGAAACCTCATTTGGAAATGCTCTGACATAGAGCTATCACCTCATTTAATGTGTTTAAGAGATTCTCATCTTCCATAGGTAATGGCTCTATAGCTGGATTACTCTGACCATTACAAATAAAAATTAAAACTAGTTTATAGGTGACATTGCCGAGGGTCTGGAAGGAAAGGTATGCCTCTTTGCAGATGACACAAAGATCTGTAACAGAGTTGATACACAAGGGGGGGTAGAAAGGATGAGAAGGGACTTGGCAAGGTTGGAGGGACGGTCAGACATATGGCACCTTAGATTCAATGCAAAGAAGTGCAAAGTAATGCACCTGGGAAATAAAAATCCAGAAGAAGAGTACACAATAGTAGGGGAGGTACTAACAACAACAATAATGGAAAGGGATCTGGGTGTAGTCATATCAGATGACCTAAAGGTGGGTAAGCAATGTGAGAAGTCAGTAAGAAGAGCTAGGGGGATACTGGGATGCATAGGGAGGGGCATCACAAGTAGAAAAAGGGAAGTGGTTATCCCTCTATACAGACAGTTAGTGAGACCCCATCTGGAGTACTGCATGCAGTTTTGGAGACCTCATCTACGCAAGGACATAGACAGGATGGAAGCAGTCCAGAAGAGGTCAACTAAAATGGTGCAGGGTCTACATCAGAAACCATATGAAGAGAGACTGAGAGAGCTTAATATGTATACCCTTTGATGAAAGGAGGGACGGGGGGACATGATAGAAACTTTTAAGTACCTCAAGGGAATCAACAAAGCCCAGGAGGGTAGCATCTTTCAGAAAAAGAGATGTGTAAGAATAAGGGGGCACAATTTAAAGTTGAGGGGACAGGTCAGGGGTAATGTGAGGAAATTATTTTTCACAGAGAGAGTGATGGACGCATGGAACCGCCTTCCTGGAGAGGTTGTGGGGTCTAAAACAGTGGGGGAATTCAAACATGCGTGGGACAGACATAAGGCAATTATAGTGGGGGGTTGCAGGAAGTAGGCTGTTGGTTAACTAGAATCTGCAGCTTATCCAATAGGTAGGGAAATGGGCAGACTGGGTGGGCCAAGTGGTCCTTATCTGCCATCAAAGTCTATGTTTCTATGTTTCTCTCATACGCTGCCAAAATCTGGGGCTCTGAATCAATATCCTCTATAGAAATACTACAAAATAAATTATTTCAGTGTATTCTCAGGGTGCCGTAAGCAACCCCAGCTCCTATAGTCAGGTTAGAGTTGGAATTACGTCCATTCTCCACTTCCACCCTGGAAAGGAAACTAGACTTTACATTAAAAAAAATGTTTACTGCGAGATAATAGACTCCCTCTTGCATGTCTTGAAGAAGAGCTGGATTACAATCATAGGAATTTTAGGACCCCCACAGTAGGAAACATATCTGACTATCTTTTTCCTATTGGGCTGGGTTACTTGCTCTATGAGATATATCTTAAACCCTATAAGGATATTGATCAGGTCCTTAAACAGAAGATAAATGACACATTTGAAGCCCGGGATCTGGCATCAATAAAAACCTATGAATACTATTTCTGGTATAAGACTCTAAAAACCAGTCATTACACTGAACCATATTTGTTGAAAATATTTGACCCCCCAGAAGCGACAAATAATTACAAGATTTAGGTTAGAATTATACAGACATAATTATTCTCAAACTAATCAAGACAAGTCAGAATCCTCAGATCATTTTTGTAGATGTAATAATAAGACACTTGATTATCTAAAGCATGTTGTTCTGCTATGTCCATTTTCTGAGAAGGCAAGGACATGTTGGCTTGGTCCAATGTTAGAAGGCCTCAGTCTCCCCCCAAATGATATAATATCATATCTCATTAATTCTACCAATATTTATTTTATTTATTTTATTTAGTTTTTTGTTGACCGGGTAAGTGCACTAGACAAATCCTGCCTATTTTCAGGCACGACCCGGGGGAGGGGGATACAGATGAATGCCAGCTGACCTTGAACCAGATTAAGCTGTTGGTGGTATATTTTTAGTGAATGAGGGAAATCTGGCCAGGACACTGGGGAAATTCCCCTACTCTTTTCGATAAGTGCCATGGGATCTTTAACATCCACCTGAACTACCACCAATCCAGGCAGATGGGACCTCGGTTTAACGTCTCATCCGAAAGACGAAATGATCATCAGGACCCTTGCCTCTTTTTTAGAAACACTCCACATTTAAAATATCAACTCTAAAAGAACACACTTAGTAGTGTTCATCACTCTCTGTTTTAGAGATTAGAGACTACAGGACAAAGGAACAATATAATTGATAGTGTTACCCTCTGACTGTTACAATTCTATAAAGGTCTCTAGATGGAGGGTTAGCTATTTCTGCTACCCCTAATCTACAGAAGTGGAAGGAGTTAGAGTTATTTAAGCTATTTCCCTGGTCTATTTTAAAGGTATGGATTTATTAGATCTAATATTATCTCTACAACTATTTATTTTAAATGTGTTACGCTGTCTCTTACTCTATTGTTATTTATATATGGATGTTGATATATTATCTTACATGTTAACGTGTTTTATTATTATAATGACTCTGTGTCAAACAATAAACTTGAATTGAATTATTTTTACATGGGGAGACGTCGCCTAGCAGCCAACTGGGGATATACTGTACATCAAGTGCTGATTTGTGCGCAGTAGAGAAGTATAGAAAGGGAGATAACAGATACAGGACAAGTAACATTGTTCTACAACATTTTTGATGTTTTTCTTTTTATGAGGGTGCGACACACAGACAACTGGGACAGACAAACACTAATAGTGCAACTATATACAATACAATAATACTGGGAAATAGTGCCAACCTCCACAACTGGAAAAAAATGATAAAGGCAGGAATATAGAAACATTTATTATGGTGGTCCCCTCTGGCATGTTGCTGTCTTGGCTAGTAACATATTTTGGGTATTATAACTAAAGACTCAGTCAGGAGTATAAAGCTGTATATAAAACTAGCAATGTGCAGCTGATGAAGGCACTGCTAGTATTCATGTTGTGCTCAGGGAAACTCCAACCTCTCACTGATGTCTTCAGTATTTGATGGTGGATGCTCTTAGTTTGTCCTCCAATTCTTCCCCCCTTATCATCCTCACAGGCACAGCAGTAGAAAATGAACACTTGTACTTAGGTGTGAGAAAGTGTCTGTTCATTTTGATGACCATCAGGTGCTTTATATTCCTGTCCAAGATGCAGCTTCACCAATCCGTGTCACTAGCACCTGAAGCACTAAAACCTTTTCTGACTAGACCCTGGAACAAGGTGAATTAAATGCTCCATTGCCAACACTGACAGAGCAGCTCAGGCTTTCAGTCTGGTTTCCCAATACCCCACTGGCTCATCATAGATGACTAGTAGCTATGAGTCACCAGGTAGACCTGCACCATGTTAATGTAGCAGTAGACATTTGCACCTGTGCCCTGACCTTCATTGGTTGGCATGAGGAAAAAACAACCTACTGCAGCATGGGCACAGAGGGTTTGTGCCACTGGTATCTGATGATGAGGTGGAAGTAGCCCCAGTGGAACAGGGGGAGGAGGAGAATTTCTCAGAGGCCGGTGTTCCTTCTGTTTTATAACTCCTGGATGCTGGTTGTGATTATGCCTTTGTTTCAGTTTGCTTTGCCTGTCTTAGTGTCATCATCCAGTTTTGGACCTTATAGCGATGGCTCACCACATGCTGATTCAGCTCAGCCTTCCCACCTGGCAGAAGTGCCTCCATGCCATTCTTGTAGTGTGCATCTAGCAAGCAGGCAATGGTGTATGCATCAGAGGTGTTAATGTAAGTTACTCTGGGATCACTATCAAGAACCTCCATCATCCAGATAGTGAGCACTATTCCAGCAGAATCTGCACCCACCTCCAACTGATCCATCACATGACCAGTGCCCTTGCAGCAATGCATTATCTGGCTAAGGCAGGCACTATCAAAACTCATAGCTTGTGTCATTGCTCAAATGAGTGATATCCACTGGACTGGACACAACATTGCTACCTGTGCATCACAGTCTTGGAGTTACATCACATAATCATTGCTCAGCTTGTACTACTCAGAAAGCCTCTCGAGCATGTACATATCTGAGTTTCAGTGAGGAGTTGTGACATCCTGCTTTAACCTGTGCTGTGGAACTCCCTCGGCCAGCTGAGACTGCTGAGCTCTGCTTATGCCGGTGAGGACTAACTGAAGTGGCTGCAAATTTGGTGGCTGATGATCAGTTTCCTACTGATTGCTTCGTACTCAAGAAACTCCTTAACGATTGCTGCACGTATGCAGACAATTACACAAAGCTGATTGTCATCTCCAGCCAAAGCTGAAGGGATGCAGGGCAGAGTGAAACTCTCTACATAGCCCAGATTGTCTCAGCCAAGTGGTCATACTCCACAGGGTGAGTTTTGAAACATTGCTGCCATCGGCTGGGTGATGGGGGCAGCTGGGGAGATTGGGAGGACAGCCATGCTTTATTATTTTTATTTATTATATTTAGCTTTTGTTTACCGGGTAAGTACACTAGACAAGTAATATGCCTAGTCTCAGGAATGACCCGGGAGAGCACAAACATACAGGATACATACAAGGCATCATGGGAGGAACAGCATAATACAAGAAAAAAAAAACAATTACAACAACAATTGTAGAAAGGCAGATGCACAGGCAACAAGTTACACAACTTATTAAAAAACATAGATAGACATTAGTGAATTGCAGAGTATTCATTTCATTACAGAGGCTAAGAGTAGTCACACATTGATGATTTGTTTTAAGTGGGACCACAGGGAGGTGCGAAAGGTCCCATGGGAGGGAGCCGAGCGGTCATGATCAGGAAGAGAGTTCCGGAGCTGCTCAGTACAGGTGCCTATGCAAGAAGTCTAAATTTAACAAATGAGACTTAATATGTGTAACTCTCACAAAGTTATGCCCTGTTTAGCTGGTCTTCTGGCCCCAGAAGGGAGGAGGTGACAACTTCAGGAGGGGTTCAGGCACGGGGGAGAAGTGTAAGTTTGCCACCAAAATCTATGGGCTGAGTGGACATGAATAATGCACAGCCCCACATGACTTGGGACACTTAACTGATGCTACTGGCAGAAGGAAGTCCACTTAACTCGATTAATTCACATATTTCGGACTGTCTAGTACAGTATGCCCTGCAAGCCCATTGGTCCACACAGGGGACCAATGGGCTTACAGCCCATACTGCATCTGTCATTCGGCAGGTGGCCAGATGATATGCGAGCAGGATGCAGCCGCCAGCCTATGATGAGGGGAGGGGTGGGCAAGGGTCCTGTGTGGGTGGGTGGGGGTTGCCACTGGATCACCAGGGAATGATGTGTGCATTTTACCACGATCGGGGACATGGGAGGGAGGGGAGTCCACTATACTACCAGGGAATGTAGTAATATGCATTCACTGTGATCATGGCAATGGGTGGGGGGGAGTTCCACTAGTTCACCAGGGACAGGCATTATTACATGCTATGGGTCATCGGGACACTGGTGGGGGGGACCACTAGACCACCAGGGATGGTCATATGTTATATTCATCAGGAAATATGGGACTGGGGGGCCACTAGACTACCAGGGTTTCATTTTATATGTATACCGCGCAATCACAGCTATGGGGGGGTGGGCATAGTGAGTGTTTGTGGACGATGTTCAGGGTGGGCGGGTGGCCACCCAAGGATGGGTTGCTATGTTGCGCCCTGCAGTACTGCAGCCTGCCTTTGGGTGGCTGGGCATTGCTCCTACTCTGCAGGGGCTCAACTTTCAGCCCCTCTATGTGGTACACAGCAGGGTTGTGCCAGCATATGCGCTGCACATCCTGGACTGAATATCGGGATGTGCCGCATATGCATGTGCACGCCCCCAGCATCTGCTCTGCATACCATTACATTGTGCCCGGTGCATCGAGAGTTGCGCTGCACCGGGCAGCCTTTTCAATATCCCACCAGGGTGCAATGCGGGGTTGTACTGGCTCATCTTTGTTGTGTCAGGCGCAACTCCTTTGAATATCTGGGCCCAGATGTTTTGGCAAAATTCTGTCAATCCCTCAGTTCTAACTGTTGCAGGGCTTGTGGCAGCCAGTTAGCTAATCATATGCACATATTTTGGGCATGCCCTAAATTGGCCCACTTCTGGTCAGACATTGACAAAGAAATATATGCCCTTAACCATACTTTCCCTTCATTGACACAAATATCACCCTGTTATTAGACTACCCATCTAAGCATTCGATTAAACATCAAAAAAATCTTTTTAACATACTTTTAACTACAGCTAAAAAGGCAACCACCTCACGTTGGCTGTCATCAACCTCTCTGGACATAGAGCAATGGAGAGATCTAATGTTTCAGTGTAAAAAATGCAAAATTATGCATTTAGGATAATGATCCAAACATTTCATATAAATTCAATAACACTATTTTACAAACAACCACATGTGAGAAAGATTTGGGAGTTACAATAACTGATAATCTTACATTTGACATGCATACTAAATATACAGTTAAAAAATGTAACAAAATCCTAGGCTGTATCTTCAGTAATATAAAAAGCAAGGAATCAGTAGTGATTGTTCCTTTATATTCGAGTTTAGTAAGGCCTCATTTAGAATATTGTTCACAAGTGTCTGCTCCTAATACAATTAGAGGCAAAAAAATTATAGAGAAGGTACAGAGAAGAGCTACCAAAAATTAAAAAATATGCACAATTTAAATTATAAAACCAGACTACAAAGACTAGGACTATATTTGAAGGAATACAGACAAATAAGAAGGGATCTTTGTTTGACACATAAAGCTTCTCAAGATCAAAAATCAAATAAATAATAGGACTAGTAAGTTATAATTCTAATATATTTACAAAATCTCACCAACACAAACTGAAAGGAGAAAAAATAATACAGGAAAAAGAAGCAAATGGTTAACCCAAAGAGTAATCACAATATGGAATACACTGCCATAGCGTGTAGTTGAGAGGGAAAACATGAACTTATTTAAAAACAGATTAGATCAATATATGGGAGATAATTCTTTTTTTTATATTAAACTCTAGGATTACAAATACCTTTGAGCAGGAACTGCTCATTTACAAAGGTTCCATGTCAAAGGATGTAGGGTAACATTCATACAAAGGTCAACAATGTTTACAGTCTTAAAACACAAAGATGTCTAAGCATTTATTATACAGCCAAAAATGGAGGGAGACAACATAAGCCAGCTTCAGACAAGTTTCAGAGTGAACAGTATATAGTTAGTATAGGGTAGGAGGGAGTCAGGAAGAAGTAGGCAGGCTAAAGGGCCATCGTCGGCGGGTAGAGGTGGGTGGCAAAAGTACGAGGTGGATGGGCTGGAGGGCCCCATATCTGAAAATGCCATTAGAGAGGGAAGGGGTGGGTGAGGCAGTGCGTTGTGGAGGGGGTAACTGGTGACGAGGGAGAAACTGGTGCCAAAAAAGTTGAGCTCTAAGGGAGGTCACAGGTCACCTTCGACTAGGATAAAATGAGGAGTAGGAATGAAAGGTGGCAAGTTTGCAAAAAGGTATCTGCCATTGAACTTGTAGATATCTATGAACCTATGAATGTATACAGGTTTACTAGTTAGAAAAATTAATTTATAAATTGTGGCATCAACCTGATCTATTTAACAATAGATGGACAAGATGGGTGATATATATGATGTCCAAGCGCGATGATCATAGAGTCATAGAAATGTACAAGCTTGTAGGTTGAAGACCCTTTAATAGCTTGCCACTAAGCTTAGTAGAGATACTCATATTTTTGTACTCCCATGTAGTAGTCCAATCTGTTCTTAAACACATCCATTGCGGGGCTGTGAACCACAGACTCCAACAAGGAGTTCCACCATTTCACAACTCTGAGTAAACCACTTATTCCTTTTATTAGTTCTATTTATACTGTAGCTCCTGTCAATTTTAAATTGTGGCTACATGTACTTCATATAACTGTATAATCTGACAGACCAATAGTTTCCCACATAAATCTGTCCTTTGTAGCTTTAAATACCAAACACGGTTTTGTGTCGTAATCCCTGCAAGAACCTGATTTTTAATACCTTATACAACTTTATTATTGAATTATATAGAACAAAGCATGGCAATAGTCTCACCTGTAGAAAGGTCAACTTTTAAAATAACTTTCATTTGTAACGCAAGTTATCCACTGTCATAATTACTGAATTTTTGATTTGGTGAATTTATCTATATTATGCTAGAACCAGATTGTCTTATTGTTGTATTTGTAAACAATTGAAATAATGTTATATATCCTTATTATGTCTAGACTATGAAAAATAAAGTTAAAAAAAAAGAAAGAGAGAAAGGCATATTTCCCAGTTGTCACACTTTGCAATGCATGTATCATCATGTGGCACCCCCAGAAATGATAAACATACTGACTCCCTGGCTATGGTACCAAATGAAGGTGTGGTGTTCTATAAGAAAAACCCTGCACCACACCCCTCCCTTTCCTTGTTATGCCTGATACCACAATTTGAAGACTTGGCTACCCCAGTTGATGAACCACAGACTTAGCAGCTGGGAAAGAAACTCCTTTCAATATATCTATCAATTTTTTCAGGGTCCAGATGTTCAACCATTTCAAGAAATGCAGGCACAGTATCAACCATGCAGAACTGAATTCTACAGATACTTGCAGCTGCAGCACTATATTGCAACACTTCCACTTGCTGCTCCCTCACCAGACAAATACCCTCCAATCATCACTTATTGCATTACTTTTCTTAAAATAGGAGTAAATCTACAAATGGTTTCCCAGATCTATTAAGTGCTACAAGCCTCTTTTAGGGATGATACCCTAGATATTGCCATGAAGTGAGCTGAGGAACATGAGCTCCCCATAGAACTGGAGATCTGGTTAAAGACATGCCAGGCATTGGCTAGGGTCACTAGTTCATACCAATGATGGGAATACACTTGGAAGTAACTCACCAGATTCTTCCAAATCCCATACTAACAGCCATTAACCCACTCAAGGCTCGACAGGTTGGAGGGACTGTGGAGAGGCCTGAACCACACACACACACACACACACACACACACACACACGCACACTTACATGCACACACACACACACACACACACGTGGTGTGGTCTTGTCCTCTTCTACAGTCTTTCAAAAAATTGCTACAGATAGAACTACTGGAGGTATTTGGCAGGTACATCCCCATCACCTCCTCTTTACATCTTCCTGCAACTCCTCAGAGATCCAAATTCCCAATATATACTGCACATACTACTAACCATGGCTAAAAAAACTATATCAAGGAGTAGGCTGATTCCTACCATACCAAATGTGTATCTGCTGGAATTCTGACAGACACCTTTAGTAATCACTGTCTGACCTACTGTGTCTGGAAAACCCACCACCCTAGAGCTCCCCAGAAGTTCATTTGGGCTAGGACAACCAGATCTCTTAAATTGGTTGTCCTTCTTGCTGATCTTGACAATATTAACTGGCCTCCCCTCTCTGTGTTCACAGACATAAATGAGCATCTCTCTTATTTTCACTTGCGAACATATGAACTTATTAAATTTGCCAACAGAAAAATGCTATTTGGTCTATCGAGCTTGCTTGATTTTGAAGCTAGCAGCCCAATTCTGCAGCCGCCCTCCCCCCCATCCTCCCACTTCAGATTTACTATGGTCTGGAATACTCATGCCCCCTTCTGTCACTCTCAGATCCAGGGTTTTCATTTACCCTGCTGTATCTCAGCTGAAATCATTGACCTCTGTAAGGCGTGTGGCTCTGCTTTGCTCTTTCAAAAGGCATCAGGCTCCCCATCTTGTCTGAGGCATTGCAAACATCTTTGTAACTCCTGCACTAAATCTGTTTTTATGGAAGGAAGCTAAATCTCATTAATTCTCTGTGAACCTCCAGATTAGCCTTAACTCATTCAGGCCTGGATACGCCTGTAGGTGGCGTCTAAAAGCATAGCCATTCAGGCCAGTAACGACTGTAGATGTGTTCAGCTGACTTTCACTCAGGCCTGGAAACATCTGAAGAAGTTAGCAGTTTTTACCTAAATATTAAACAAACCGAATTGCTTAGAATTGATTGCATTGCACCATTAGAAAGGTAATTTTGTGCTGAGCAACTTTGCCACTGATACTTTTTCTGTATCACATGTACTTTAGGAGTTATTTGCATTTGTTTAAGGTATGGTGCGCATGACTGACATCTGTCTCTCAAGCCTCACCTAAGCACCTTGAATAAATCTGAAAAAAAACCCCACCATTTTTGGTATTTCAGCTAGTATAAATTAAAAACCAAATTGATTGCATAGCACTGTTAGAAAGGTAATTTTGTGCTGAACAACTTTGCCACTGATACTTTGTGTCTATCATGCATACATTAGGAGTTATTGGCATTTGTTTGTGTTATGGTGTGCATAGCTGACATTTGTCTCTCAAGCCTCAGTAGCAGCCTATATGGGAGAGTATTATTGAGTCACTCAATATGAGCGGCTCAATAATATTGCTCCCATGTAGAGTGAGTGGGTACCTATAGCGAGTGTAGCACTGAGGGATACACGCTACACTCGCAAGACAGAGGATAAAGGGAATTATTTGGCCAAGCCCTGCTGAGCTGCCCATGTGGTGTAGTTACTTGAGCCACTACTCCTGGAGCCTGTGGTGCTGAGTTTAGATCCCAGTGCAGGCAATATTTTTTTACTTCGGGGGGGGTTCTATATTTTCCAAGTCTGCTTCCCCTGGGTTGGGAATCCTTATTTTGGGGTGTACAGGGGCTTGCATATATAAAAAAAAAAACAGTGAATTTTTTAGAGGATCGTTGCTGTTTGCGGTGGTCTCTCTAATGGGAAGTCACCATTTCACTGTAGGCAATTCTTTCCACACTCTAATGAGCAGCGTGATAAGGGACTTGCCCTTATCACATAAAACCTCAAGCCTCCCCTAAGCACCTTGAATAAATCTAAAAAAAATAAAGTTCTTTGGTATTTCAGCTAGTATAAAATAAAAACTGAATTGATTACAACTGATTGCACAGCACTAATGGAAAGGTAATTTTGTGCTGCACAACTCTGCCACTTGTACTTTGTGTGTAGCACCTACGGTTCAAGAGATATTCACATTTGTTCGTGGCATGCTGATTATGACTTGATTTTGCTTAGAAAGGCCCAGGATGCATTGTTAAGAGTACACAGGATACAAGTGGTAGAACTCTCAAAGAGCTCTTGTGGTGTGAATGAGTTAACTCCCCAAGTGAGTGCTGGAAGACTATCCACTCTTTTTTTGATCCTACTACCCAATCTTCCTTGCCTAATCTTATCTCTGGTGATTCAAGTATCTTTCACCCTGGAGCTGTTACCTCTGTGTTTAATGAATTTTCCACTTTCTGTGTTGCTTCTATTCTTTCCTCTCCTCCTCTTCTTCTTCTCCTTTCTGTTACACTGCACTTTCGTTCTCTTCTGAAATCCCTCTTCATGCTTTCTCCCTCTCTCCAGTCACTCCTTCTGACACTCTCCACTTTATTGAACTTAAAGTCTTCCAAAGGTAAATAGTCCTGATGAGTTGGACCCAAAATTGCTCACTCTTTCAGCACCTGCAATTGTAGTTCCTATTTCTGCTTTCCTCAATCTCTCCTTTTCTCTTAGTGCAGTACCATGGCTTTGGAAAGAGTCCAAAGTCTTCCCTTTGCACAAAGGCGTCGATCCCAAGGTAACTACTGCCCCCATCTCCCTTCTTCCATTCCTTGCAAAGTTACAGGAACATTTTGTTTTTACCCATCTCTCTTCTTTATTTGATTCTTTTGGATACCTCTCTCAGTACCAGTCTGGCTTCTGGAAATGCCACTCTACTGTTTCCTCTCTTCTCAGTCACTAACTACATCTCTACAGGACTGGATCAGGGCTTTATCACCTCAGCCATCTTTATTGACCTGGTTAAGGCTTTTGACTCTATTGACTATACACTCCTGGTAGACAAATTGGTTCATGCGGGCCTCTCTTCTCCAGCAGTGAATTAGTTCCATTCCTGTTTCTCTGACCATTACAGATCAGTTCAGGTTGGCTGTTCATCCCGCCTCCCCCCCCCCCGATCCACATTGGAGTTTCTCAAGGTTACATTCTTGGTCCCATTCTTTTCTCCATGTTTTGTAATGACATCCTTCTGTCTGTGTCAATGCTGACATTCACATGTATGCAGATGATACACTTCCTTATGCTACAGGTCACTCCACATCTGAGCTTAAACCTCTGCTTCAATAGGATTTTAATAATGTTCAACACTAGTTCTCCTCAAATCAGTTTCTACTTAACACTAAACAGATGTTTCCATGTCATTTTGTACTATGGAAAAACTAGCTAGGCTTCCCTCCTCTTCCTCTTTAACCATTCTTGATGGTTCTCCTTTGGACAATGTTCCCTCCTTTATGTATCTTGGTGTGTTGCTCTATACATATCAATGTCATTCTTAAGAAACTATGTCCTAAACATGGAGCCCTTTATCATAATGAAGATTGCCTCCCACCCCAGATCCATAGGGACATTTTTCTAAAAATGATTTTGTCAGTGTTTCACTACACAGATGTGGTCTATGGGGCTGCTCCTAAATCCTACCTGGCCAGGTCAGATCATATATTTATATTTTTTTCTGCCATTTTGCCTCAAACTCTCTTCCTTTTACTTATCACTGTCTCCTTCATCAATCCCTTTCCCTGCCATCCTCAGACACCTTTCATAAACTTTATTGTGTTTCCTTTCCTTTTGAATTCCGGTTTTCCCTCTTTCTCCTTACCTAAGTTGTCTCCTGTCATATATGCCTTCTTCCAGCTATTCCCTCCATTCCTCTAACTCTCACAATCTTAACTTTTCCTGCCTGTTGAACTTCTGGACAATCTGTGTTCTCATCCAACTCCTACCATTCTGGAATACTCTTCCAATCTTCCTCCCTCCATCCCCCACATTTGCTTTTTACAGCCTGTCTTGAAAACTTCTCCCTCCTGCTCTTGTGACCTGTTCTTCACCAGTCTCTAACCTTTTACTCTTCTGTGCCCTTGACATACACAACTTGTATTTATTTGGTGATGTAACTTTGCTGCTATTTGTACATTCTGTTTTTGTTGTTGTTGTTGCCCAACCCTATTTCTCCTGTATGTAATTGATTTTTGCCCTAGGGCGGCAGTTTATCTATAATTATCTCCTGTTCTACACCAACTAGTCGACCATACTTGATTTCATAATTTGTGTAATCTTACGTACTCCAGTATTGTATCTAGTTACTTTCATCGTTACTTTGTACCTTTTCTTCCCTGTCCCCCGGGGCCACACCTGAAAATGAACCTTGGTTCACTGCACCTTTTCCAGTTACCAAATTTCAAATAAAATAAAGGTAAGGGGAGAGGAAGGCAATGATGGAGGGGAAGGGCTTTTTTCTGGCCAAGTGGTCAAGGGCAGCAACTGTACCGGTGGGGGGAGCTTTGGTGACTGACTTATGTTGCATGCAGAACTGGAACCTCCAATTCTGTCTCCTATTCCATTTCAGTACCTTACATGGAGTCAGAATGGAATCAGAATCAGAACTGGAATCTCTGAAATTCTGACTGTATGCAGATAGAACAGATTCTAGAGAATACAAGCACCCCAATTCTTTGTGCTACCAAGTTGCTTATATGAATATCTACATAAACTGACAAAGATTCTAAAAGACACTCTACTCCTGAAGTTATTGGCCATCCTGGTGGATTGTGTATATTTTTGTGGGTTTTAGGAAGAAAATACCATACTGAAATTACTGGATTTATGTTATTATTGATATTCACTCCCTCTAAAAATATAATTTGATTCTATTGTATCACTCAGCCTTCTCTCACTAGATCTGGCAATATCTGGTTTGTGGATTTTGTCTAAGTGTCTCATAATGTTTTCATTTTGCACTTGTCTCAGACAATTAATTTTATATTTACAATAATCCTGGATTACACCTTTTATCTGCACTTTTTATAATAATTTCTTGATCTGAAGATCTTTGGGATACAGAGTCCTCTTCTGTTAACTTATACGGCCAGATATTCAAAAGGCTTGTAGCTGGCGCTAACCATTAGCGCTTGTGCACCAATAGCGCTCATGTCCTATATTCAGATGATAGCATTGCACTTGTTAGCACTAGCGGTGAGGCGTAAAGTTAATATATGCATCACCCAAATGGGAGCTAGTGATGTGCTTTTACTACGCTGTGCAATATTCAAAGATATAGCTCTGCATTAACGGAATAGCACAGCAGGTTAGTGCAGTGCAACTTCTGCCATAAAAAGCAGGTCTTAGTCTGGGGCAAACCCCAGAGGTAGGGTGAGGAACACACACACACACACACATAGCTGAAAACAAAATGGCTCATATTGTGTACCTGATACAGCTGGCCATGCAAGATTAGGAGAGGGCCAATGCCCTCTCTTGGGCCCAGGTAAAGGTTATGGAGGTGCTATGCTGCAAACAAATTGTATTGTTCATGAGTCACATTTCAAGTCCTAAGCAGAGATGTACAAAGTTGCAAAAATTTGCTCTGCATAAAATTTGGCATATTTTAACTGATCCACAAAGTTTTCCGCCTTTCGACGCTGCACTTCATGTTCTATTTGCAGTTTTGCGGATTTTCGAATTTGAAAACTTCAATGTATGTTAATTTAAAAATTCGAAGTATCTCAGATCCATGGAACTGTAACTTCATCGTCAATGTTTTGTATAATATTTGAAGTTTGCAATGTACCACGGGACAGGAGGTCACATGTTGCTAAACAGCCAATGAGAAGCTTGTTTGGTCTTTCTCTGAGTGTAGTGTGTTGGAGAGAGACTTAGAGAGCAGAGCTTGTGCTTGTTGTAGCAGCCTGGAGTCAAAATCTAAATTTAGTGTAACCCCCCCCCCACTAATGTGGGGTTTACCTTAATATCTTCCTGGGCTCCTCAATGCCCCCTGCCAGGCTGGTGTCACATCTCAGAGCAATTCTGTTTATGTGCGTGAGAGTGCCCTGTTGAGCCTTTGCGCCTGTCCTTTAAGAGACTAACTAATCAGTGTTAAGTGAATGGTCTGAGCTGGGTCCAAGTAATTTAGGGCTTGCGACCAGCGAGACATCGCTCTGTTATGCAGTCGATAGTGGTGCAGCGGGAGCTTGTATGAGAACTGTGCTATGTTACTGTTTATGTACTGTTATATTTAAAGTAGAGATGTTTGTTTAACCTGCTTTCTTTGTAGCTGTGCATTTTGAATGGAAGCCACCATGTTAGGTCCAGAACTATCAGTAATTGGACCAATCAGACTCTGGAGACCTAACATAGATCCTGGCCAAAGTGCCTCGTGGGAAGGAAAACTATTTTTTGTAGTTTTTAGGTTGGCACCAAAGCTAACCTGGAGGGGGAGCCCTAACTTTGACTGACAGCTTCCTCAGCCAAACTGATTCTTGGAGTTACAAAGGAAATCCCCAGTGTGACAAGAGACAGTGGATCAGTTAGAGTTGGAGGTCGAAGTGCGAACAGCTCTTTCCAGCAGCTGCTCTCTGAAGGAGCATAGGAAAATCCTCGGGAGAGGCCCACCTTGCCTTCCTACCACATTTCTCCTGCCTTGGGACTGCCTATCGCAGCAGTCAGACTCCTCCAATTTGTGCTGGGACCTGCAACAGAATGAAAAAAGAAATCTTACCTGTTCTACATGCGATTTGGCTCAAACATTTGCTCCTGTGAAGCGATCAGCCTAGCTTGTGTGCGAGACGTGCTTCGGATCAAGAGGTTTGCTCAGTGAAACTGCTGATTTAGCAACTGGACTGCATCTGAACTGTTCAAAGTTAGTGCTACTTAGTGCTACTTATTTGAATGTGCTGAATTTGTTTCATGGGTTGAGACCTGCTTGCCTATGACTCAAGCTGTTATGCCAGCTGGAAGCTTCACCAGCAAGAAGACAAACTAATATTGCCAATTTGCTCATCCCGCCTGGGCCTTTGCCAACCCATCCCAGACCGAATACCCTGCCCCAGAGACTGTTTCAGTGAGAGACCGGCTCCGGGTATCCAGCCTCTGTGCCACAACAACTCGCAGGTTGCGGCCACCTTGAGGAAAGGCCGTGAAGAGGAGGTGTGTCGTGTCAGTTCTGTTTCCCCATGCTCATCAGTAACCCCATGAGGTCTCCATATTGCCTGCTTGTCTGCAGAAATCTGGTAGCATGAGTACAATCAGGGTAGCTCCCTGCAATGAGTACTCAAATCATCTGAAGATCCATCTGATTGCTTCAGTTTTCTTTGTTTACAAGGGACTGAGCCAACTGGCTTGGATTACAAATAATCTTTTTGTTATTGTGCATTTCAACTGCCTTTCTTTCCATCAAGGGCCCAACATCATCTGCAACACTGGCCACCCCAGGCAATGCCTCTGGCTAGCTATATATTCTATCCTGAGTACCCAGTGTTGTGTGACTGCCAAATTGGGACAAAAAGTGCATGCCAAAACTGAATCAAATCAGATTGCCAATCATTTGACTAAATTCATGCTCCTTCCTTGTTCTCTACCACCTAAATAAACCTGATTGTTTTCATGTTTAACATGGTTAGTGTGTGTAACCCCCAAGGGGTGCTACCCTTAGGGCTACTACCCCTGCCTGCCTCCCCGGAGACAGGGTAAGGGGCCCAGATCTGTTGGCGGGTGCCTCCATCCAGAGGTCGGGGTTAATACTGTTGAGATGACCTTGGTCACAGCCCTCTGGGTTACTGCAACCCCCCTTTTGTCCAGCTAATGGCTCACACGAGGTACCAGCAATACTTTTCCCCAGTGCACTTGCCTTCAGACTGGTATCTCTCAGATCCCTCCGAGGACCCCCGTAAAGTAAGGTGCAGTTATATCACAGTCACTATGCAGTAGTTCACCATAAATGCGCAAACTAGCCAGGGTGTAGTTGCAGAACAAACAATCTGATTTATTCAAGGGGAAGTAACCAGGAAAGGGGGAAATCAGGTTGATTGGCTTTTCACTATACCTATCTACCTAGGGCTCTGTGCACAGGCCTGAACCTAATATTTACTGTCCCTGGGTACCCAAGCCCTAATGGCTAGTCCACCGTGGCAGCTGGTTGGGGCCCTGACACAGATATGCCTTTATAATACTGATAAAAAGTCTGAATGAGAAGGAGGTTTTGCTAGGCAGCCAGCAATAGAATAACATAACTTGAGACCACTGTTGTAACTTAGCAGGGAGCTACCCTGATTTAGTACTCACGACTCCAGCAAGCAACAGTTTCTGCACCATGGGCAGGGCTAAGCCTGAGTTTCACCAGCCTCCTCGAACATTTATATGGTAAAATCCAGAGGGGTACCACACCAGGCCACAGCCTCAAAGGCTTAACACAAACTCTCAGCTGTCTAAGGTGCTGCAATGGCAGTTTCAGCTTTTCCGAGGACTGAGCGCGATTCAGTAGATTCTCCAATCCTTCAAACAGGTCAAGTCTGGTGGGTAGCTGGGCTGGCACCAGCCTCCTCTGACCGCATGCAGCAGATTTAATCAGACTCACTCAACGGCAGAAACAGCCCCTTAGGCTGTCACGTGCTTCCCGCGCGAACACTCTCCCAGCGCAGAAGCACACAGCTCCTTCCCTCACCTCAGGCACTACGCATCTACCCCTTCTCAGCATGGGGCTTTCCTTAGAATTCGGGCACGACACATGCCTATTGGATGGCACACCTGTCAGTTAATCAATCTTCTCCCCTCAGTGGTGCGAAAAGGCGCTATAGCCCATAATGCCTTCTCCTACTTATAAGTAGTTCCCCTATTGGTCAGACAGCTCTCCAGAGTCCCGAAGTACTGATTGGTCCAATTCGGCAGTTCCGGACCAAAACGGAGGAGACAACCGAAACAGTCCTCACTGCAAAGGAAGGCAGGTTAGAACAACTACATTATCATTATTATTTTACGTTATTTTCAACAAACAATCACATCCCCCCAGCAAAACTCCCTCTGGACCACTAGCGATCCCAGAAGCGAGCTACTTTTCAGTGTCCCGGCGGGACTCGGGCATACAACCTACAGTCCCCCCCCATTTCAGATAATCATGACTGCAACAGGCAGTCCTTAAGGAAACAGTACACGGAGGCTTCAAAACGCTCCTTGCTACCCATTTAAACGGCTAAAAAAAAAAAGCAGGACACTAGCCTGGCAGGGAGCACCTAGGCAAGCTTTGAGGGAGCTTTTAAGAACCCCCATTTGCAAGGGGGTTACATGTGCATATTATTCATGAGGTTATAGTGTTGACAGTGTCCATCTGTATTGCTAACCTTATTTTATAGGGGGTCTCCAGGGAAGTTGCTGCAAGTCCAACCCTGGTGGTAAGTGTGAAGGGTGTGTGCATATTGTTACTGTTTTATACTGACTGTGAATTTACTACTGTGTTAGGTACTAGGCCAGTAGGTGGGTTGCTGGGTAGTTATAGCTTCCCAGAGGGCTCTAGCAGAATAGACAGACACCTCCAATACCATTACTCAGGGTGGAAGCACCTTAATACTGACTCCAGGCCCCTCAACCTATGCATAGCCACACAGGCATGGGTAGTAGCCCTTGGAATAGCGCCGCCTAGGGGTTACAATAACATAATATAAAAGATCATTTTGGTGGTCACATTACTTCAAAACTGTGTTTGTGAGTGCCCTGTGCAAACACAGTACTTTTTTTGTTGATCTTCTCCTGTATTCTTTACTATAAGTATTTAGTTTTGTTTTAACAGAGAAGTAGTGGTTTGGTGGCTTGTGTGGGGAGGGTAGCAGCAATTTAGAAGGCACTCTTGTGTCCAGTAAAAAAATCACTGGGCCCATTCCCCTATATTTTCTTAAGAAAAACATTACTTTTCTGACTGTGCTTTAATCAGCTTGATTGCTGTTTGTATCCTTGTCGGCACATGTGTATTAGGAAAAAAAATCACTGTCCTTCTGACTGCGATTTTAGTACAGTGATTGTTGTGTCCCTGTGTGCAGACCTGTGCTAGGAAAAAAAATCACTGTCCTCCTGACTGTGATTTAATCAGATCAGAGTGACTGTTGTGTCCCTGCATGCACACCTGTGCTAGGAAAAAAAACTCACGGTCCCTCTGACTGCAATTTAACCAGACCAGAGTGACTGCTGTGCCCCTGCGAGCACACCTGTGCTAGAAAAAAAAATCACTGTCCTTCTTACTGCAATTTAACCAGAGTAACACAGCATCCTCATTCCAAGGATGGAGGCCCACCCCCCATCGGGTGGACGGTCGCGAGGGCTAGCAGTGGAGAGCCCTCGCTCCCACAACACCAGCATCATCATTCCACAGATGGAGCCCCCCATATGCCGGGTGGATGGTCGCGAGGGCCAGCATTGGAGAGTCCTCCTTCCCACAACACCAGTATCCTCATTCCATGGACAGAGCCCCCACACTGGGTGGACAGTTGCGAGGGCCAGCGGTGGAGAGCCCTCCCTCCCTCCCACAACACCAGGTGCAGACAAAGCGGACGAGACACCACGCGTCTTCCTCTAGAGGACTCTTGGCATTTTTGGTGCCATTTTTAATTCAAATATGAATTGAATGTCTATCGGCATATGAGTGGAGATAGTCTCCTGTTAAGTGACATGGGCTGCTGAAAGACTGAGTACTGGTTATCCTTAGAGGCAATTTAATATGTTAAAGTAAGCAGTTCCAGTTAAATATCTATTTTTAAACTCTCCGACAGGTCTGTGAGAAGACTTGCCTGCTAGTTGCTCTAACTATATCCTGCAGCAGATGTTTTAAGCTACGTTGTTTTCAGGGTGTTTAATTTATGCTTTAATTGATTTATGCATCTATTTTTTAGCATCCAGCATTTAATCTCTATACTTCCCTTAGCAGGTCAGTGTTTAAGCTCGTCCCACAAGGTACCTGAATTGAGAGCCACAGCAATGTACCATAACTGAATCAGTGTTTAAGCTCGTCCCACAAGGTACCTGAATTGAGAGCCTCAACAATGTACCTTGACTGAATCGGTGTTTAAGTTCGTCCCAGAAGGTACCTGAATTGAGAGCCTCGGCTATGTACCTTGACTGAATCGGTGTTTAAGCTCGTCCCACGAGGCACCTGAATCGAGAGCCTCAGCGATGTCCCGTGGCTGAATCGGTGTTTAAGCTCGTCCCACGAGGCACCTGAATCGAGAGCCTCAGCCATGTCCCGTGGCTGAATCGGTGTTTAAGCTCGTCCCAACGAGGCACCTGATTCGAGAGCCTCAGCCATGTCCCGTGGCTGAATCGGTGTTTAAGCTCGTCCCACGAGGCACCTGAATCGAGAGCCTCAGCCATGTCCCGTGGCTGAATCGGTGTTTAAGCTCGTCCCACGAGCACCTGAACCGAGAGCCCAGCCATGTCCCGTGGGTCAATCGGTGTTTAAGCTCGTCCCACGAGGCACCTGAATCGAGAGCCTCAGCCATGTCCCGCGGGTCAATCGGTGTTTAAGCTCGTCCCACGAGCACCTGAACCGAGAGCCTCAGCCATGTCCCGTGGGCAATATCGGTGTTTAAGCTCGTCCCACGAGGCACCTGAACCGAGAGCCTCAGCCATGTCCCGTGGCCGAATCGGTGTTTAAGCTCGTCCCACGAGGCACCTGAACCGAGAGCCTCAGCCATGTCCCGTGGCCGAATCGGTGTTTAAGCTCGTCCCACGAGGCACCTGAACCGAGAGCCTCAGCCATGTCCCGTGGCCGAATCGGTGTTTAAGCTCGTCCCACGAGGCACCTGAACCGAGAGCCTCAGCCATGTCCCGCGGGTCAATCGGTGTTTAAGCTCGTCCCACGAGGCACCTGAACCGAGAGCCTCAGCCATGTCCCGTGGGTAATCGGTGTGTTTAAGCTCGTCCCACGAGGCACCTGAACCGAGAGCCTCAGCCATGTCCCTTGGCCGAGTCGGTGTTTAAGCTCGTCCCACGAGGCACCTGAACCGAGAGCCTCAGCCATGTCCCTTGGCCGAGTCGGTGTTTAAGCTCGTGCCACGAGGCACCTGAACCGAGAGCCGCAGCCATGTCCCTTGGCCGAGTCTGGTGTTTAAGCTCGTCCCACGAGGCACCTGAACCGAGAGCCTCAGCCATGTCCCTTGGCCGAGTCGGTGTTTAAGCTCGTCCCACGAGGCACCTGAACCGAGAGCCGCAGCCATGTCCCTTGGCCGAGTCGGTGTTTAAGCTCGTCCCACGAGGCACCTGAACCGAGAGCCGCAGCCATGTCCCTTGGCCGAGTCGGTGTTTAAGCTCGTCCCACGAGGCACCTGAACCGAGAGCCGCAGCCATGTCCCTTGACCGAGTCGGTGTTTAAGCTCGTCCCACGAGGCACCTGAACCGAGAGCCGCAGCCATGTCCCTTGACCGAGTCGGTGTTTAAGCTCGTCCCACGAGGCACCTGAACCGAGAGCCGCAGCCATGTCCCTTGACCGAGTCGGTGTTTAAGCTCGTCCCACGAGGCACCTGAACCGAGAGCCGCAGCTATGTCCCTTGACCGAGTCGGTGTTTAAGCTCGTCCCCACGAGGCACCTGAACCGAGAGCCGCAGCCATGTCCCTTGACCGAAGTCGGTGTTTAAGCTCGTCCCACGAGGCACCTGAACCGAGAGCCGCAGCCATGTCCCTTGACCGAGTGGTGTTTAAGCTCGTCCCACGAGGCACCTGAACCGAGAGCCGCAGCCATGTCCCTTGACCGAAGTCGGTGTTTAAGCTCGTCCCACGAGGCACCTGAACCGAGAGCCGCAGCCATGTCCCTTGACCGAGTCGGTGTTTAAGCTCGTCTCCACGAGGCACCTGAACCGAGAGCCGCAGCCATGTCCCTTGACCGAGTCGGTGTTTAAGCTCGTCCCACGAGGCACCTGAACCGAGAGCCGCAGCCATGTCCCTTGACCGAGTCGGTGTTTAAGCTCGTCCCACGAGGCACCTGAACCGAGAGCCGCAGATATGTCCCTTGACCGAGTCGGTGTTTAAGCTCGTCCCACGAGGCACCTGAACCGAGAGCCGCAGCCATGTCCCTTGACCGAATCGGTGTTTAAGTCTCCCACGAGGCACCTGAACCGAGAGCCGCAGCCATGTCCCTTGACCGAGTCGGTGTTTAAGCTCGTCCCACGAGGCACCTGAACCGAGAGCCGCAGCCATGTCCCTTGACCGAGTCGGTGTTTAAGCTCGTCCCACGAGGCACCTGAACCGAGAGCCGCAGCCATGTCCCTTGACCGAATCGGTGTTTAAGTCATTCCCACGAGGCACCTGAACCGAGAGCCTCAGCCATGTCCCTTGACCGAATCGGTGTTTAAGTCGTCCCACGAGGCACCTGAACCGAGAGCCTCAGCCATGTCCCTTGACCGAATCGGTGTTTAAGTCGTCCCACGAGGCACCTGAACCGAGAGCCTCAGCCATGTCCCTTGACCGAATCGGTGTTTAAGCTCGTCCCACGAGGCACCTGAACCGAGAGCCTCAGCCATGTCCCTTGACCGAATCGGTGTTTAAGCTCGTCCCACGAGGCACCTGAACCGAGAGCCTCAGCCATGTCCCTTGACCGAATCGGTGTTTAAGCTCGTCCCACGAGGCACCTGAACCGAGAGCCTCAGCCATGTCCCTTGACCGAATCGGTGTTTGCTCGGTTCCACGAGGCACCTGAACCGAGAGCCTCAGCCATGTACCTTGACCGAATCAGTGTTTAAGTTTCGTCCCACGAGGCACCTGAACCGAGAGCCTCAGCCATGTACCTTGACCGAATCAGTGTTTAAGCTCGTCCCACGAGGCACCTGAACCGAGAGCCTCAGCCATGTACCTTGACCGAATCAGTGTTTAAGCTCGTCCCACGAGGCACCTGAACCGAGAGCCTCAGCCATGTACCTTGACTGAATCAGTGTTTAAGCTCGTCCCACGAGGCACCTGAACTGAGAGCCTCAGCCATGTACCTTGACTGAATCAGTGTTTAAGCTCGTCCCACGAGGCACCTGAACCGAGAGCCTCAGCCATGTACCTTGACTGAATCAGTGTTTAAGCTCGTCCCACAAGGTACCTGAATTGAGAGCCTCAGCAATGTACCATAACTGAGACACTTTTTAAGCTCGTGCCACAAGATACCTTAACTAAGTGCCTCTACAGTCCCAGTATTTTCAAGCACACACTGCATTTCACTAATATCAGAGCAGCTGAAACTCGAAGCTAATATCAGAGCAGCTGAAACTCAGAGCTTAGCTGCTGAAACTAAGAGCTTAGTTAAAAGAAATCATAAAACACAAAATAAACTCCCCCAGCCCTCCCTGTTCTGCTCATCCCCTCCTTTCTGACTGAAAACAAGGGGCCCTTACCTTATTTAACCTGCTCCTTTCTTTCTTCCTCATTCCACGGACAGAGCCCCCCCCTTGCCGGGTGGACGGTCATGAGGGCCAGCGGTGGAGAGCCCTCCCTCCCACAACACCAGGTACAAACAAACAGCAGACAAGATGCCATGTGGCTTGCTCTAGAGGAACTCCACCGACGCTCGGCACTGGCTGCCCCACCCCCCCACCACCACCCTTGCTTGTCACAGACTTATATAGTGGGGGTCACTCGTGCGTGTGAGCCTATCAGCTCACTTCCCCATTAGCAACTCATCAGTTACCACCACTAGAGGTCCCCATCATAGGTCTGCCTTTCCTGCTCCTTGCATCGACCTGAGTGCTGTACAACGCTCTCTTCTTAATAGCTCATGAGCTTCAGTTACCAAGTGAGCTTTGTCGGCACATACCAGGACTCTGTTCCGGAGTAGTCAGCAACAAAGACAAAAGTGGGGGTAAGAGATCCCACAAGTCCCTCAGGGTATAAACTCCTGGATAACATAACGCTGTCTGACTTTAGCAAAGCAAGGAATAGCCTCACTTATTTAAAGTAACACAGCCTAATTGCCTCAGGGCTATTTCCCTTCGCTTTCAAATTAATGGTATTGGGGCTTCTCACTACCTGAGGGCAGGAACTCCTGGATGCCCACAATTTCTGCCTAAAATTGTCACTACCACAGGCCAAAGGCCCTGAGCACTATGCCCCTCACAGAAACAGCTCAGCCACATCAGTTGCATCTCCAGTGCCTGTGGCCTACCCCAAATATAGCCCTACATAGATTACCTGTCCTAATCATCCTGTATATCACTGCAACACTGTGGGGATACTTAAATATGGGTGCCTGTCATGACCCCAACCCACTCAGGGGTTCACAGGACCGGCACCTCCCACATCTTACAGTCTGCCCCGCATCTCCAAATATGGACACCCTGATACTGGTGCATGGGCTCGCTCATAAGGGAACTTGCTACCTCATCTTCTCAGAGTTGGCAGATAATTGAGCAAAACTATCACCCCTCACCTGGCAGGGAGTCCTCAGCCTTATTGTGCTAGCATTGATACTGCCCTCAGGTGACGTCCAACCTAATCCTGAACCTCCATTAGCCAACTCAACCCTGGAGTCCCCCAGTGACCCAATAAGGTGCCATGCCAAAGGCCTGAGAGTCGCACACATGAATGTCTGCGGTCTGCGACCCAAGATGCATGAGGTTCAAGCTTGAGTGGAATTGTACAGGCCAGATGTGCTTGCCATCTCTGAATCCTGGCTGAAGCCTCACATACTCCCTCATGAAGTGGAGCTTGCCAACTATGTTACCTTCTGAAAGGACAAACAGGGAAAAAAAGGAGGGGGTGTCCTAATTTATGTGAACACCTCGCTGGAGGCCTCCTTGGCCACTACCCACCTGCCATGCTCTGCAGGACTCGAATAACTCTATATCAAAATTGTCCTGGGCCATGCAAAATGCCTAACTATAGACTGTATATATAACCCTCCCAGTGGTGGCAACTTAGCCCTTCAGAACTTAACATGCTCCTTGTCAGGGACCACTCTTGGTAAGCTGCTGGCTCTAGGGGATTTCAACCTTAGGTGGGAACCCATCACTGAGCAAGTTCACAAGGCCTCGCTCCTTGATGTAAACTTGACTCAGGTCATTACGGAGATCACCAGGCAAAACCTAAAAACAGGGGAACCACTCTACCTTTGATTGGACCTTAGCCTCAGACCCGACAAATATCCAAGTGGCTGGCATGATGTCTGATGCCCTGAGTGACCATTCCCCCACCTTTTGCATTTGGAAAAAATGGCCACCCAGGATACCCCCAGGCTCATAGTAGCTAGGGACTTCTCCAGCTTCTCTGCTGAGGCCTTCCAGAGCTGCTTGAGAAATGATGATTGGACGCCAATTAGGCTGCTTGACAATATTGAGGATGCCGCCCAGTTCCTCCAGTGTACATTCTCTGCTGTGGCCAATCTCCATGCCCCAGTGCCACAGATGGATCTCATTCGAACTGAAATCCCTAATGAAGTGCAGAGACAAGGCCTGGAAAAAGGACAGGTGCTCCGCTAGCCCAGTAGACCTAGCTGAATACAGGTCCTGGAGGAACCGGTGTAAGAAAGCCTCAAAAGCAGCTTAAAGGGACTACCTCAAAACCCTCCAGTGGCAAACCCTAACAGACCCTAAGTCCTTCTGGTCTAGCATCAATTCCATGATAAATGGCCCAAATAAATCCCAGCTGGGCAATTTAACCAACAATGGACAAACCTTAACTGATGTAGGTGAAGCAGCTGCGGCCCTCAACAGCTTCTTTACCGACCTGGGCTCTTACAGGAGCAACCCTCCACACCACACTCAGGGCACCCTGGTCACAGAACCTCTGGATCCATCTACTCCCCACTTCCACCTTCGGACGATACGCGTCAAAGAAGTGCTACCCCTCCTACTATCCTTAAAACCCTCCAGGATTCTGGGACCAGATGGCCTGGACCTGTGGCTGCTCAAGGCCACTGTCCCTGCCATAGCCTCACCTGTCACCCTGCTTATAAACAGATATCAGGTTCAACACTGATGTCCTAGCTGCCTTGGACAAGGGAACCCCCACAGGGGCAATCTTCATTGACCTAACCAAGGCCTTTGACCTGGTAGACCACTCCCTCCTGCTAACAAAGCTGTGCAACTTCAGACTTGACCAACACTTTCTGAACTGGTTCCACAACTATCTGTCAGGTCTGCGACTCCCACCTGACTGAGGGCGGCCCAAATGGGATTCAGCATAGGCGCCTTTAGCCTGCATGGTTTTTGTGCAGTTTGACACCCCAGGGATGATGAGGAGTAGGTGCCAGGAACATCAGCTCGCTGTGCAGTACCCTCATGTAGCTTTTACCCCGTGCCCCACTTACCCTCTGAGTGAGTAGTTCTGTCAGCCTCTGCAACTCCTGACACCCACCTTGTAATATCGCTGCCAGCCCACATTTATAATGTGGGTTGAGCATTGTGGCAATCTCGAACTCCTCAAACTACAGAACATACTTTATGTGGGTGTTGGAGTCTAATGTGCATAGCATGTGTTCCATCAATGAGCAAACTGTTCTGTCACCACCTGCCTCCAACTGTTGTTGCACATTCAGCAGTGTCTGACTCAGCACACGTAGCAGAGGGATGGACTCACTGATGCGGGCAGTGTCCCCACTTACTGCCTGTGTTGCATGCTCGAAGGGCCTTAGAATCTAGATGAGCCCATCCATTGGACACCACTGCTCTGTTGTGAGACACGTTGATGCCCCACTGCTGTCACAACTCGCATGATGTAGCAGATACTCAGAAAGTGCCTTGTACTGCTGGTATAGATGCTCCACCATGTACAAGGCAGAGTTCCACCGGCTAACAACGTCAAGTTTAACTGATGCTGAGGCAGCTTGTTCTTTACCTGCAGAGCATGTAGATGGTCACGTGCTTTTGCTGAACATGCAAAGCAGGCACAGATGTGTCGGGCCAGAGTCAAAACTTCTTTTATATCCGGATGGTTGATGAAAGTCTGCCCAACAAACGTTAAGGCAGTGTGCCAAGCATGGAACCCTAACAAATCACCCATCAGTGATGCATTTCCACACATTTGATCCATTATCACTGGCGATGAATCCAGCTTTCAGTGCATGGGGGTGGAGCCACTCATCAATCTCTGTTAGTACCACTTCCAGCATCTTTTCTCCAGTGTGTGACCCAGGGATACTCTTCATGGTCAGTGTCACATGCTGCCTAACACCAGGCATGTTGCTAACACCACAGTTTGTGCAACTGCAATTCTTGCCTCTCCCCCAATCAGCCGCCACCCCAGGTACCTGTGCCCAGTGTGCTGTAATGCACAAGTAAGAGCTACCAGCTGTTTTCCCACTGGTCCACATGTCCATGCTTAGATGTACATACTGTGCTAAGGAATTCTGCAGGGCCTAACATACCATGTCACATACATTACTGTACAGTTCCGGGATGGCACACTTTGAAAAGTATGTACTAATGGCACCTGCCATTTACGCAAGGTACGGGCCATGAACTGCCTAAATCCCACATTCTCAACAAAAGAGAATGGCAACAAATCCAGAGCAAGCATTTCTGCAGCTGCTGCATTCAGCTCCCGCACTGTACCATGATTAGGCGGGAATTTAGTTTGCCGATCAAAAATGGAATGCAGCTCCGGCTGAACTTTTCTTGATAGTGCTGCTGGCGATGCACCTGGTGGTGTGCCAAACAGCTTGCCTAATCATTGTGCCATTAATGGGGTGTTCCTTGACTGAGGATTGCCTGTGGTACTCACAGACACTGCATGACACACCTCCGCACCTTTTTGGTTTTTCATTACTGGGGTAGCAGTCACACTTTGACTTGGGGTGGTAGTGCTGCTGCTAGGACCACTACTTGGCTCATTTCCAGAATCCTCCGCATCCAGTATCACAAAGATGTCCTCCTCCTCACCTGCACCTCCATCTTCCTCATGTAGTGCCAGGTGTATTTGGCTTACATTACCCTCTGATTTGGATGGACCAGAACCACTGGCGCTGGCTGCCTTCTGGTGTTCACACCACCGAATTGGGTGCTTGTTTTTAAGGTGTATATGTTGCCAACCTGTGCCAATGTGACTACCCTTCTTACCCCTTATTACTCAGGTTTGACACAGTTGGGAAATTGCCACTGTCTCGTCAGATAGGTCCAGTATATAAAAATCCCACACTAGGGATTTCTGGGGCCTTGTATTTACGTGGTGCTAAGATGACTGGGATAGCAAAGGAGAAGATTTGCTCTTTGTTATGGTGTGGGGTGACTGGAAAAATGGAAAAATGGGAGAAACAGTGCTGGAGAGGAGTCCTTTTCCTTGGTGGTTGTAGCAATTAAGTCAACAGGAAAGACACGTTCTGTAACAACCTGTTTTGGCCTTTTCTCTTCAGGCTCCTATGATGGATCTGTGTCATCTTACACGTCAGCCACATCATAGTCCGCTAAAAAGCTGGCATTCTCATCATCCTCTACAGGGTCTGTCCTCCTCAGTAGTAACAGGCTCTGTGCCATGCACCTCCTCTTCATGACTGGTGTCCTCATGTAGCTCCACATGAACCACCTCACCCTCACCCACTGGACACACATTATCAGGCTCCACCTGCTGCGACCTACCATCACCAACAGCACCACTTTCTAATTGCACTTCCAAACCAACCGCCTCCATGCCCACAGTTGTTTGTTTGATAAGTGGTGCTGCTGCTTCCTGTCACTATGTCACTTGACATTGACACGTCCATCAACATGTCTGCCACAGATCTGGCAGAGAAAAACGTATAGGCAGGAAAGGGACTACAAACTGAGCAATGTTCTTTGTGGCTGATCCACAGCCTCTCCCTTTAGATGCCCTTTTCTTCCCAGTCATTCTTCAGTGCACGCAGGGACACAACAGTCACTCTAGTTAAATCGCAGTCAGGAGGATAGTGATTTTTTTTTCTAGCACAGGTTGCATGCAGGGACACAACAGTCACTCTGGTCTGGTTAAATCACAGTCAGGAGGACAGTGATTTTTTTCCTAGCACAGGTCTGCATGCAGGGACACAACAATCACTGTGGTTAAGTCACAGTCAGGAGGACAGTGATTTGTTTTCCTAGCACAGGCGTGCATGCAGTGACACAACAATCACTCTGGTCTGGTTAAATCACAGTCAGGAGGACAGTGATTTTTATGTTTGCTTGCACGCATGTGCAAGAAACAGTGCCACCATACGACTTTTCGTAGGTGTGCCACTGGGCTTCCAATGCCCTGATCCCTTTTGCAGGCACTGTCTCACCGCACCAATACATATCTGAGCTGTCTATGACAGCAGTTCAGATGCAGTGGTGTACAGTTGAAAGTGAAAAACCGCTGCAATCAGTGGTGGTAATGTGTAGGCGATTTGCATACTGCCATCGTCGGCAGTATGCAAATTGCCTGCACGTCACACTGCATCTGAACTGTCTGTCATAGACAGTTCTTCCTCCCCCAACCTGAACACCTACTAGCATGCTGGGAGCCCACCCCAGCATGCTTATGCACTCCCCGCACCCACACACCATATGGCCGATGGGGGTGCTCAATCCCCTGTCGGCTCCGCTGCCCCCCCAAAACAGACTTTCAGGTACCATGCTGAGAGCCCACTCCAGCGTGGCAACAGTCCATCATCTGTATGGTCAACAGGGGTGCCCAATCCCCCGTTGGCTCCACTGCCCCCCAAACAACCTTCCAACTGCCACGCTGGGAGCTCACCCTAGCGTGGCAGCAGTCTGACATCCCTGTGCTAATGGGGGTTCCTAATCCCCCGTCGGCTCCACTGACCCCCCAAACAACCTTCCAGATGCCACGCTGGGTGCCCACCCCAGCATGGCAAAAGTCCCACGTCGTCTTCCTGAAAAATGAAAAAAAATAGAAACCTGTAAGAAAAAACAATCTCTCATTGACTATTTTTCCCTCCCCAGTCCGCGCCCACCCTCTGCTACACTCCACCTCCCCCACCCCAGACTTACCTCCAGAGCCCGTGCAATGATCTTCGGTGGACTGGGAACACTTCTGCACTCTTCAAATCCAACCACAAACTGAAGAAATGCGGTAAGCTGTACAATGACATAAATGGGGGTGTCAACTTTGTTCGTCATTTGGGATTACATGGGGTTATTGGGTTATTCGATTCACCCCATGAACTCAGTCACTATCTTTTTGTTATTTGTTCCCAAAAGGTGATTTCGTGGTCACTGCGTGGAACTACCTTTCGGGAACAAGTAACGAAATGACAGTGTCACAGTTCATGAGGTAGGCCCCCCAAAACCCTATGTTGAAAATTTGGTGAACAAATTCCTCAAAATGGCTGTTTTATGAGCGTGCGTTGCATACATCTCTCATTGATGATAGAAAGAGGGTAAGTTCTGTGCTTATTTTGGGAGCTGGAGAACAGCATACTTCTAGTCTTGTAATTCATAACTAACTTGTGCTTATGAAACCATCTTTCTCTGACTACAAAATTACTCTGTAGCCTGTATTCAAGAACCTTAGGGTTTGGATCACAGGTAAACAGGACAGCATCGTCAGCATATAAAAGGATGTGACCCTGACAGGAGTAAGGAAGGTTGTTGAGGAAAATGCTAAATAAAAGAGGGCCCAAGTTGGACCCTTGAGGAACTCCAGATAGGACAGGTCTGCTATCTGAAAGGGTGCTACCAATCTTCAGCTGCTGTGTACTGTTGTACAGGTAGCTTTCAAACCAGGCTACGCTGTCATGAGCTAGGCCAATGGTGGCAAGCTGTTCGACTAGGAAGGCATGATTCACTGTGTCGAAAGCTTTGATTAAATCAATGAAAGCAGCACCAACCAGGTGTCCTTGATCTAAGGAGTGGTGAATAAAGCCTGTGAACTCCAGAAGGGCGGTAGTAGTACTATGACCATTCCTGAACCCGTGTTGTTGCAGGCATTGTAGCTGATATTTTTCTAAGTATTCAACCAGTTGGTAAGCCACTAAATGCTCAAGAGCTTTCGAGAGTGGGGGCAGGATAGAGACAGACCTGTAGTTCCCAGTAATTGTGCGATCCCCAGACTTACGAACTGGTGTCACAGTGGCAGATTTCCATTTCTGAGGAAACTGAGAGTAACTAAGTGACATGTTTATAATATGTGTTAGAGGTGACAGAATTTCATCCAGCATAAGGGCTACAAACTTAAGATCCAGGGTGTCACCACTAAATCTTGATTTCCCCAATACCTTGAGTAGGTAGTTCCTGGCTTCATGGGCTGAGATGGTTTTGAAATAGAAAGGAGGATGAGAAGGGTGCTGAGTCTCTTTCCCAGAGTAGTCACTTGTGAGGGGGTGAAAGAAGTAGCCAGGTGGCAGGACACCACTCAGGTCCATGAAGGCATTATTAAAAGTGTTAGCAATAAGTTTGGGGTCGAGTGAGGGTACACCATCAATGTTAAGCATGGTAAGGGCAGATCTGAGGTCTCTCCCAGTGACCTCTTTAAGGTTAGTCCAAAATTTTCTGCCATCATTCCAGGTCCGAGAGAGCACTTCCTTATAATATTGATTTTAGCTGCACAAATAGCCCTCATGCAGTTGTTTCTAGACTCTTTGTACCTCTGGATGTTGGTCTGGTGACACAGGGACCTAGACCTGTGCCATAGATGGTCCCTGGCATTTAGAAGCTCAAGGAGGTCCGGAGAAAACCAAGGATTACAGCGGCCTTTGATTTTACGCTTTTTATGGGGGGCATGCCTATCACATATAGCGTTGAACTGAAGAATTAATTGGTCGAGGCAATGTCAGCGTTGTTGGTTGTGTAAACCATTGACCAGTCCTGATTACGCAGGTCAGCTTTTAGTGATTCAAGATGCCCATGGATGAGTACCCTGGTGGTAATTGTTCTAGTGGGTGGTTTAGAGAATTTGTTCACCCAATGAAACAAGACTGGGGAGTGGTCACTGAAGGCATCTGGGAGTACAGTTGTGTCCGATATATGATCAGGGTGGTTAGAGAGCACTAAGTCCAGTAAGGTACCTGTCCCAGCTTTATAGTTGATTCTAATGGAGACTCAACTAGCTGGGTGAGGTGAACTGCTGAGACTATATTTGAAAGGCATGTGTCAGGAGAGAACCAATTGATACTAAAATCTCCTAACGTGATAATTTCCTAATTAAGACTTAGAGAGCCAAAACACTCCAGGAGTGAATCAAAGGAGGAGGCCATCTGTCTGGGTAGAATATAGATTGAAAACACAGTAAGGGGTTTATTGTGTGCACCTAGTAGCACTTTTACAGCAAGGGCTTGCATATGGTCATCAATTTTGGGCAGAGTTAGGACGAGACCTTGAAGGTTGTTTCGGAGGTAGATCGCACAACCACCCCCACACTTGGAGAGACGATCCTGTCTAAAGACTGTGTAGTATGTCCATTTTGGGGAGGTGGCTGCATATATTAAGTGAGGCAATTGTAAGCAACCCAGTAGATGACTGTGGGTATGCCGTAAGTTGTGGAAGGCCAGGGTTGGGGGGAATATTGCCAGAGAGCAGCAGCAACAGTAAGGCCACTCTGCACAGATATTCCTTTAACTGCTTGTTGCTGAGTTTGTGAAGCTTCCTCTGAGTTGAGCACACTTTACAGTTGGCTTGTAAGTTAAAGATCCCAGGGAGGAGTGCTAAAGAGGGTAGCCAGCTAGGGCGATGAAATGGCAACCCCCAGTCACCAGGGGGAATGCAGGTTCCATGACATAGTAAGAGAGTCACAGCATTGGGATAAGGTGATAGTACTATAAACATATAAATGATTACTATCCAATGTTGGTGAGGTAGAACAGGGTATCATAATGTGGGGACAAATGATCTAGCAGAGGAAATGGTAGAGGTAACAAGGGAGAAGTCTGAGGAAGTGGGAAGGTTATGCGAGGAAACTGGGGAGTCTGTGGCCTTCTCGGAGGTGCTCCCAGTACCCTGCACAAGCACAGTGAGAAAGAAGAGGATTAGGGAGTTTAACACATGGTTGGTAGAATGGTGTTGAACTAAGGGGTATGAGGTTGTGGGCGACTGGGGCAGTACCTGGGATAATAACAATCTGTTTGCAAGGGATAGGCTGCACCTGAGTGGGGAGGGGAAGGAGGTATTAAAGCAAAGACTGGGGAGGTATATTGCGACAAAGGTGAATTTAAACTAGAGGGGGGGTGGCAAGTGGATAGCAGGTAGGCAGGGATCCGATAGAGTGGAGTCACAGCCTACCCCCAGGCTAGCAGGGAAGGACTCAGAGTGGCCAAAAAGGGGGGAGTAGAAGGGAGGAGACGGAGGTTGATGAAGGGAATGGGGCAGGATGGAGGGTGGTCTCACTGAATGCGAGAAGCTTAGGCAACAAATCAGCTGAGCTACAGGCACTCTGGCAGTGTGGAGGGTGGATATTGCAGCTGTCACAGAAACGTGGACAATTGAGCACTGGGACTGGGATCTGGCAATCCCAGGGTACAATATATACAGGAAAGACCATGGGGGGGTGGCAGTCAATGTGAGGGATGGGATCAAATGCACAAGGGACAAGGGGGAAGCAAGGCAATCCAGCTGCAGCTCCTATACTCAATGGGTAGGAAACTGAGGATTGGGGTGGCATACAGGCTGTCATCCCAGTCTGAGGAGCCTAACAGAGAATTAGTGGGACAAATCAGAAAGTTATGTAGAAAAGGGAAGGTGGTCATCGTGGGGGATTTCAACTAGCCGGGGGTTGACTGGAGCATTTCTGGTCACCTCCAGTGCTAGGGAGCAAGTGCTCCTAGACACAATCCAGAAGGGTCTCCTGACACAGTTGGTCAGTGTACCTACTAGGCTAAAGAACACTTTAGATCTGGTATTGTTGAATGGGGAGGCAGTAAGGGAAATAAGGGTGGAGGACCCACTAGCCGACAGCGATCAACAGACAGTGTGGTTTAATATCACCATGTGCAGGGAGCCAGAGAAATCACTAACCCGGGTGGTAAGCTTCGGGGGGGGGGCGGACTTTGGGAGGATGCAGGAAGTACTAAAAGAGAAACTGGAGGGCATAAGGCAGGAGATGGATGCAGAGCAGAAATGGGATATTATTAAACAGGGAATTACAGAGGCAACGGAAGCCTGCTCCAAGACACAGAGTAAGAGGAGCAGAGCAAGGAAACCATGCTGGTTGAACAGCGAGGTAGTGGAGGTGGTGAGGGCAAAACTAGAGGTGCACTAGAGATATAGGAGGACGGGAAAGGAAGGGGACAGGGAGGAGTATGCATGATGGTCCAGGGAGGTGACCAGAAAAGTCAGAGAAGCCAAGGCCCAGAGGGAGCTGAGATTAGCACAGGGAATTAACGGGGGGAGAAAGACTTTTAGATACATCAGGGAGAAAAGGAAGTGCAAGGAGACAATAGTGATGATAAAAAAGGGTGGGAAGTGGACGGAAAAGGGGAGGAATAGGCGGAAGCACTGAATGAATACTTGCCCAGTGTTCACAGAAGAAAAGGGAGACCGCTACCACCATGGGCTGGGAGGGTGGGGGACGGGGAGAGGAGGTGACAGATGGAAGAACTGAGGGAGGTAGAGTCCTAGAGGGACTGAGGACACTGAGGGTAGACAAGGCACCGGGGCCGGATGGTATCCACCCCAGGGTACTGAGAGAGAGATGGCGTAGGTGTTGGTGGAGCCACTGGTGTATCTGTACAGCACCTAACTGGAGTCAGGATGTGTGCCACTGGACTGGAGGATGGCACATGTACTGCTATTACACAAGAGTGGACCAAGTGATGAACCAGGTAGTTATTGTCCAGTAAGTCTCACTTCCACAATGTGCAAACCCATGAAAACGATACTAAAGGAATGGCTGGTGTCATACATGGAGGACAACAGCCTCCAGGATGTGAGGCAGCATGGGTTCATTTCGGGGAAGTCTTGTCAAACCAACCTGATACAATATTATGACTGGGTGACAGGTGAGCTGGATAAGGGTCATGCAGTGGATGTTCCTTACTTGGACTTCAGTAAGGCCTTCGATTCAGTGCCTCATAGGCGACTTTGGGGGGAAGCTAACTTGTGTAGGGGTAGGGGTAAAAATGATGAATTGGATTACAAGCTGGCTGAGTGGGAGGCTGCAACGAGTGGTGGTGGGAGGGGAGCTCTCAACTTCAAGGCCAGTGACGAGCGGGGTGCCACAGGGCTCTGTGCTGGGACTGGTATTATTTGGGCTCTTCATATCAGACATTGTGCACGGGGTGGTAAGTCTGTTCACAGATGACACCAAATGGGAGCAGTGGTGGATGGAGAGAAGGGATGAAAGCAGCTGCGGGGGGACCTGAGCTAACTAGAGGAGTGGTCAGAGAGGTGGCAGCTAGAGTTCAATGCAAAGATGTGTAAGGTTATGCACTTCAGGTCAAAGAACCCAAGGAGAGAATATTGGCTGGGAGGGGTTAAGCTGGGGATCACTGAGAAGGAGTAAGACCTAGGGGTAATGGTAACAGGGACCATGAATAACACTGCCCAGTGCAGGAGAGTGGCTGCAAAAGTGAACAAAATGCTGGGGTGCATAGCGAGGTGGGTTTCATCCAGGTGAAGAGAGGTGATCTTGCCCCTCAACAGGTCGCTAGTAAGGCCACACTTGGAGTATTGTGTGCAGTTTTGGAGGCCATACCTGAAGCGTGATATCAGACTACTGGAGGGGGTGCAGAAGAGGGCAACGAAAATTATATGTGGAATGGAGGGGAGAGACTATGACAGCAGGCTGGAAGACCTGAATATGTATGCCCTGGAGGACAGAAGGGACAGAGGGACATGACAGAGGCATTCAAGTATCTGACAGAAATCAATAAGGATAGGGCAGATGAGGTCTTTAAGCTAAGAAGGGGGAGGGACACCAGGGGGCATGGGCTAAGAATAGAGGGGGGAAGATTTAGGAGGGAAATGAGGAGACACTATTTCACAGAGAGGGTGGTAGCAAAATGAAATGAACTACCAGAATGGGTGGTATCTTGTAAATCCATGAACAGCTTTAAACAGGCATGGGACAGGGAATGGGGAGAGTGACGGTGGGGGAGGTCGGGGGCAGCATTGGGATGACAAAGGGAAGGGGGGTGGGGCAGCTGTAAACTAAGGGTGTTAGCTGCACACTCGAGCATACTTAGATAGACCAGGAAGTCTGTTTCTGCTGGCACATTCGTATGTTCATATGTTCGTATAATAGTGTTTTTTTTATTATTTTTAATGTGTTAGTTTCCCATTGTAGAAACCATTGTTGACATGTATCCAATAACCCGGCCTCCCACCCTCTGTTTCAATTTATCAACAAAGGTTTAATATTAGAGGTCAGGAAGATGCTATTAAAAAAGAGAATTGGGTTTACCATATCAACACCACCCTTGTTCAGGGGTAGATACGTAATATTTCTTTTAATTGGGTTGAGCCTGCTCCCCCATAGAGCCTGAAAGAATAAAACCAGTAGTTTGGTTTCCATGATCCCGGGAGGGGGGAAAACTGCACTAATGGAAAGAAAGATTGGCAATAGGTATGTTCTAATATGGTACACCCCCAATTTCCACCTATTCCAATTGTCTACTTTCTGTCTTCCTTCTTTAAATTTCATGTCCCAATTGACTATGTCCATATCTGGTACACCATATTGAATTCCTAAAAATTGTAATGGGTCCTGAGCTTATTTTTATTCTATTAACTAGTAGTTGGTGTTCTTGACTAGTGTTCAGATATACCTCACACATTTGTCTATGTTCAAGGATGCTCCTGAAATATGTCCAAATTGTTCGCACTGATGTATGGCTTCTACAATAAAAGGTGTATTTGCTACTAAAAGACATAAGCCATCTGCATATGCTAGCACTTTATGTGAGGTTATGCTGGGGTTGTAGCTAAGTGGGGATATATATAGTGCCCCATTTATTCTTCTAAGTAAAGGGTCTGTGAAAAAGACATACAAAATGGAGTTAAGTGGGCACCCCTGCTTCACATCTCTTTTAATGTGTATCATGGGTCCTTTCCAGCAATTAATTAGTGGGACCACCATGGCTGTTCTATATAATTCTTTGTTCCAAGCTATCAGAGTTGGAGGTACTGTACATGATATTGTTTTAAAACTTCCCATAGAAAATCATGATTAACGGAGTCAAAGGCTTTTTTTTGGTCTAAGGAGACCACATATCCCTGTATAGATTTCCTGTTGCAATGTTCCATAACTTCACATATTAATATGAGGTGGTCTGTTTTCTGTCTGTCTGGGACGGAGTATGTTTGGGCTTCTGATATGACATCGGGGGCTATCTGCAGCAATCTTTTGCTGAGTATTTTTATTAGAATCTTGAGATCTGTGTTGAGCATACTTATGGGTCTCCAGTTGGCTAAATGGGTTTTGTCCCCTTTCTTGTGTAAGTAAATAAGAGTGGCCATATTCACATGGAGTGGGGTATCATTTGCTTGAAGCATATGATTATATGTTTGGGTCAGTTCAGGAACTAAGTCTGGGCATCATTTTTTGTATAATTCGTTAGATAAGCTATCTGGGCCTCGTGTTGTGCCAGTTTTAAGGGTAGAGACTGCCTCCACAACTTCAGTTTCTTTGATTGGTGTGCTAATTTGTTCTAATTTATCTGAAGGAGGATCTGGAATATGAAGATTCAGGAGAGCTGGTTCTGCTAATGTCTGTGCTGTTGGTAGTGGTCCATACAAATCTTCTGTATATGTTGCCACTAGACGTAAAATATCATTTTTTTGGTAATACAGATTACCTTGGTTGTCAGTAAGGCAGTTTATTTCTTTTTTATTTACTTTTTACGTGCAATATTCAAAGGGACAAACTGACATAGCCGTGCCATATGTCCCAAATTTTTGTTGTTGATATAAAATGCGTGATTTCTGGCTATGAAATTGTAGTAATTCTTATTTAATTAGCTGGATTTGCTGCAATAAATCTTGATGTAGTATTATGTGAGACTGTATATAATTTTTGTAAGTGATGTCTTTTATGTAAATAAGTCCTATATGAGTCAAGACATTTAGTTTTGCTAAATTGTTTTGTCATTTTTTTGGATCTCATATTTTGTGTCTTCCCACCACAAAAGGGTTTTTTCAAAGCAAATCAAAACTGATTTTCTAGTTTCTAGTAAGTGGGAGAGGGCAGTGAGATATATGAAGTGTCAGAGAAGAGTGAAGTATTAAACTTCCACAGTCCTGGCCCTTTTGTTCTGGAATATGAGTGAACTATCATAATCTTTAGTATGTTATGATCCATAAATTCAGCTGGACTAACTTGTGCAAATTTCAAAGGAGTGTTTTCTGAGACCAAAAAAGAAAATAAATTCTAGTCGCTAAGCGTCCTTTATGAAATGTGGGTGTGTGTTGATTTGTGGAGGATAGATAGGCATCTTTCAGCCTTGCTGTTTTTACCATTTGGGCAAGGAATGGGAGTCACAAAATATTTTTTGAGTTTTTGTTTGGGAGCTTCTATCTAAAGAGGACAGGCTACAATTAAAATCTCCTCCAAATATCATATGATATGACATATGGATATATGGCTGTATTTGTTTCAAGATATATATTCTTAATGCTTTAGTCTGTGGTGCATATAGAATAATTAAGCTGTACCTAAAAGATTGTATTTGTACATCAATAATCAGAACTCTGCCAAGGACAAGTCATAGAGTTTTATCACTTTAATTGCAGGCATCCTAAAAAGGATTCCTGCTACTGAACATCTTTCTGGTCCAATGGACCAGTATGAAGGGTCCCTGTGCCAATCTGCCTGTGCTTGATGAATTTCTTGTAAAGTGTGAAAACGCGTATCTTGTAGGAAAATAACCCCCACTTGCAGATATTTCAGAAAAGAGAAAACTAATAACTTTTTATGTAAGTTTTTTACACTATTTACAATTATAGTGTAAAATGATCAATGTGTATACATTCTGACATTGAAGGGGAGGGGTCACTTAGTTCTTCCCTTCCTATAGGATTTTCCTTATTCTTTAACTTGGTATTTGCATTAGTTTTTACTGCTGTTCCTGGCATTTCTGTGTCTGTAGTAACCTCAGGGAGGGAAGAGGCTACCGATGAGGAGTCCAAGTCATCTGCTGAGTCTTCTGATTGATCCAAAAGAATATCAAATTTATTTGAGAGTGGTACCCCCCTTTATTTTTTTTGGCTGTCTTTGGTGCTGAGGGAATACATTTTGAGCCCTGTCTGGTTACCCTCTTTTCCTATCCTGATTCAGGAATTGGGGGGGAGGGGGCATTACAATTGTCTCCAATATACCTGCTTCCTTAGCTGGTTCAGGCCCAGTTGTAGCACTTGAGGGAGGGTCCTGAGTCTGTTTAGTAGGCCTGGATTCAGATATTGTTTCTATCACTATTGAAGTAGTGGCTTGGGGGGGGGGGGCTAGATTCTCTAACCTCCTCTAAGCATGCTTGTTCAGGTGCTGTCAGAGCTGCAATGGCTGTGCTTATGCTGGGTTGTTGTTTCATCTTCAATCTTTGTGCTAGAGTGATATATGCTCTGTTCCATGCTATCAGCATGTTCTGGGTGGTTATGGGCTACCCATGTGCAGTTCTAAAAGGTATGGCCTACCTCGTCACATAGGTTGCATGTACTCTCATTCAAACCATCTGACCCAATATGCCCCAGTTCCCCACACACCGTACACTTGATTTTATCACAGGCTGTACTTAGATGTGCTACTGAGCCACATCGGTAGCAGGCCTTAGGTTGTCCCAGATAAAATAATACTCCTCTATCCCTTCCCAAAAAGAAGGAGTTTTGGAGGTGCACCATTCCTGTATTTGTGGTTTTAACAGCACTTTCACCTTCCAACCCCCCCATCCAAATGTTTTCAGAGTCTAAAATAGCCTCTGGGTCTCCCAACACTGCATTTTTATGTTGCTTGCATGCATGTGCAAGAAACATAGTGCCATCATCCGAGTTTTCGGAGGTGTGGCACCCGTCTTCCAATGCAGTCAGTGTGTTTGCAGGCGGGCCTCAGTTCCCCAATCACTGCTGCAGCTGTCTATGACAGAATAAATGAAATCCTCAGCTCCACTAATGCGCCCAACTTGTAAACGAGATAAAGAATGCATATCGATATGGATGCATCAGTGCAGCACAGCGTCAGCAGCATAAGCTGGCCACCAATAGTCAAGATCAAACGCATCATCAGGAGCCGATGACCATGTTTAGTGCGTAAACTAGTTGAGGTTGTAGCCTGTACTGTTGAGCGGCTGTGCATATACTATGCACTGATTAAAGATTTCCATATACCTGCGGTGCCGTTGTTTTTTCCTTTTATAGCTGTCTATGACAGCAGTTGAAAATTCAGTGGTCATACAGTTGAAAGGGAGAGCTCCACTTCAGTGAGCAGAGCTCCCCCCTCCACACACACATGCGCATGCACGCACACTGCGTGCACATGCGCCTCCCCCTTGTAGGCGGCCGACGGGGTGCCCAATCCCCGCCGGCTCCACTCCCAAAATCATCCAGGTGCCATGCTGGGAGCCCACCCCAGAGTGGCAAAATGTTTTATGACCGATGGGGTGCCCAATCCCCATCGGCTGCCTGCCCCCCAAAGCATCCAGGTGCCACGCTGGGAGCCCACTCCAGTGTGGCAAAATGATGTTATGGCCGACGGGGTGCCCAATCCCCATCGGCTCCAGCCCCCAACAGCCTTCCAGCTGCCATGCTGGGAGCCCACCCAGTGTGGCAAACATCCCTCGTCGCCTTATTAAAAACCCTGTAAATACAAAAACTGTCCCTCGGCACTTCTCCCTGTCCCCCTCCTACAACCCGCAGCCACCCACTGTGCACCCTGCCTTCCCACACCTCCCTCACCCCATACTTACCTCTGGAGCTCTGCGCGACGATCTTTGGTGGACCGGGAACACGTCTGCACTCTTCAAAGCTGACCGCGAACTGAGGAAATGCCGGTAAGCTGTATAATGGGATAGATAGGGTTTTTTCAACTTTGTTGCATATCTCAGGCATTTTTGGGAATTTTGGGCCCAAATTTTCAACATGGAGTTTTTGTGACCCCTCCTCATGAATTCTTGCACTGTCATGGCGTTAAGCAGGCCTGAAGGGTGATTTCACGGTCACTGTGTGAAATCATCTTTCAGGACCAATTAATGAAATGACACTGCCAGTGTTCATGAGGTGGGCTCTCAAAAAGTCTTTGTTAAAAATTTGGTGAAAAAATTCCTAAAAATGACTGTTTTATGAGCGTGCGTTGCGCAGTTCCTACACACGCTCATAAGTTCACGAATTTTCAATATTTTCACTCCAGATTTTCAACATTACCATTTTACTACACCTCCTTTTGAGCAGTACAGCTGTCATTTTTCACATCTCACCCAAAACGTGTTTCCGGCCATGTAGCGCACAATAGCGGAGTTGGTGTGCGAAATCAATGTATGGGACACTTTAAGAAAATCACAGTGACACTGTTCATGAACAGAGGTCTTAAATGGCTATGTTGAAAATTTGGTGAAAAATTCCTTAAAATTACTAGCTTTTTGAGCCGCTACAGTCTTCAACGTGACGCCAGAAGTTCGCAAATTTTTAATATTTGCACTCAGATTTTCAACATTGCCATTTTACCACACCTCCTTATGAGCAGTACAGCTGTCATTTTTCACATGTCGCCCAAATTGTGTTTCCGTGCATGTAGTGCACAATGGCGCATTCGGTGTGTGCAATCAATGTTTGGGACAGATTAAGAAAATCACAGTGACACTGTTCATGAGCAGAGATCTCAAAATGGCTATGTTGAAAATTTGGTGAAAAATTCCCTTCAGACGTTCTGCAATATTACTAATGAAGACATTGAACAGAAATGGCCCTAGGACCGATCCCTGCAGCACCCCACTGGTCACCCCCTCTCCCTAGACTGCACACCATTTACCACCACTCTCTGCCTCCTGTCTGTTAGCCAGTTTCTAACCCAGCTTACCACCCTTTCCCCCATGCCCAGCCTACCCAGCTAGTTTATCAGCCTCCTATATGGGATGGTGTCAAAGGCTTTGCTGAAATCACGGTAAGCGTTGTCCACTGCCCCACCCTGATTCACTTCCTTTGTCATCCAGCCAAAGAAATCAACCAGATTTATCTGACATGATGTCCCCACTGTGAATCCATGTTGTCTATGGTCCTGGGCTCCGATGGCATCTAAATGCCCCACTATCCTTTCTTTAAGCAATGTCTCCATGATCTTCCCCACTACTGAGGTGAGGCTGAATGGCCTATTGTTCCCTGCCTCCTCCCTGCTGCCGGACTTGTGTAGAGGGATCGCCTGTGCCTCCTCCAATTCACTCATGTTGAATGACTCAGTGAACATGGCTGCCAGAGGTACTGCTATCTCCTTCGCAGTTCTGTTAATATCCTTGGGCGTATGCCATCTGGTTCCATCACTTTGTCCACCTTCAATTTAGTGAGCTCCTGCAGGACTCTTTTGCCTTTGAATGGACTATTGTCCACCTCTTCACCCCCTTGGCAACTGCTGTACTGCTGTGGCCTTTGCCCCTCCCACTCTTCTCTGAATACTGAAGGGAAAGACACAGTGGATGTCTTGGGAGGAAGGCATGAAACTATCACTTCCAAATACCTAAACAGCACATACAAGCAAGCAACATTTGGTATTGACAAATACTTGTTGTTTAGGCCAGTAGGTTAAATCATTGACACCAACTCCCTCACTTCTAAGCAATACTGTTACAGTTTTATGAGCTGGTTTTGTTAATGTAGTTGCTGTAAATGGTGTCCATAACGTAATATTATTTAGTCCATTGTATTTTACCCCAAATTGTTCCAAACCATTGGCAGATTTGAAACTAATGTCGAAAGTTGTCTCACCAGAGACATGAATCATGGTGTAGATTTTGTTCGCTAAGAACTTCACAGAATCCTTTAATAATGAGCAAGCTACAAATAGCCTCTCAGGAAGTTCAGGCATTCCTCCTCGGTACGTGAGACGCACTGCATTGTGTCTTTTTGCTGGTTGAATAGGGAGATTAGTGATGCAAAAGGTCTATTTGTAGTTTTCTTAGGAATGTTTAATGGAGCTTCAGTTTGCGGCCTTGAAGGGCCTGGTTGCTGATTGTCCAGTTCAACAGGGGCCGCTGTGTTTTGTAAATTTGTTCCTGAAATATTCAAAACTGGGTTTTGTGTTAATGCCAGCTCTGTTGGTATGTCTAAATCCATCATTTCTGTGGGCTCAACATTCACAAAGTTTGCCGGCATTGGCATTCGGATTGGGGACATCCCTGACCGCCAGGCGCCAGTGTTATTATCTTTTTCCCAGCCAGCACCCTGTAGAGCATTTTCCACAGACCAGGTAGTTTGCTTTATACTTTCTTTTTCAACACTATCGGGTCATCGTAGGCTAGCCTCCTCAGAGGCTATTTCTGCCATTCCAGACATTTCTCCTGATTGGTTCTCAATAGAAAAATTAGAGTTTTTTACCTTGCCACTTTGTAGGTTGCCTGTAGGAGTGGTTATTGCTGTACACTCCGCAGCTGTTACAGCCCACGCCCAGTCAAGCTTTGGTTCCTTTGATGTTGTTTCATCAGCAGGCAGCTGTTCAGCACTGACATAATGCCTTTGGCTGTCATACTGTAGCTGTCATAGTCTCCTTCTCAATGTCAATTTTAAAAAAAAGGTAATTTCTCTCTTCAGTCTCCATTTGCTGTTTAATTTTCTCCGTTTCAGTCCTGGTGTTTCTGTATCAGTCATTTTTGTGCTGGCTTCCACATCTAATCCTGTGGACTTGTCATCCAAAAATGTATCAGAAAGGTCTGCTGCTATTTCAGTTTCCAGAACTCGGTCTTCGGCATTCTCCACAACTTAGTGTTCAGGTACAGCGATTTTGTTTTTTCTTTGCTCTGTAGGTCTGCTCCTGATTTTTTTCCCCCCCATTCCTGTGGTCTCTTCAGAGTTCGAGATGGGAGAGGAGACCTGCTCCCCCATCTCCCTGTCTTCCACCTCCACTCCAGGGTCCGCCATCTTGGCTGGCAACCAAGACAGAAAAGATCCCCTCCAGATGAGTAGGGGACTTTTCCCTGGTGCTCTGGCCAAATTTCCCCCCATTCACTAAAAATACCAGCAACAGTTAAATCCGGTTCAAGGTCAGTTGGCATTTATCTGTATCCCCTTCCCTCAGGGGTCATGCCTGAAAATAGGCAAGAATTTGTCTAGTGCACTTACCTGGTCAACAAAAAATAAATAAATAAATAGTTTGCAGATACAAAAAAACTCACCACTGGAGATGAGCCACTGCTATACCGGAGCAGTAAGGGCAATGACTTGCCAGCACTGACAGCAGTTGCCCTGAAATATCTGAGCTGCCCGTCCTCCAGTGTTAGTGTTGAACAGGTGTTCAGTTCAGCAGGTGCCATTGTTCATGACAGGCACACCAGTGTTTCTCCCAAAAATGTTTGTAACTCCTAGGCGGTGCTATCCCTAGAGTTATAACCCCTGCCTCTATTTCCAACCACAGGTTGAGAAGCCTAGATTCGATATTAAAGTGCCTCCACTCAGAGCAACAATAGCGGGGGCATCTACCTAACATGGTATAGCCCTCTGGGAAGCTATAACCACCCACAAACCCACCTAGTGACCTTGCACCTTTAGCAACAGTTAACACACAGGAACATTAATAATATGCACACACCCTTTACACTTACTACCAGGGTCCGGCCTTCACAAAATTCCCTGGAACCCCCATAAAAGCAAGGTTAGTAAAGCAGGTATACACTTTTAATACAGTAACCCAACTAATAATATTGTCATAAGCCAGGTTAAATGTGAAACAACAATTAGATTTAGTAAGGGAGTTGTGAACAAGGAAGGTTGTGAATTTAGATGAATGATTACTATAATGGTTTGATTTCAGGTCACTTGGCATGCACTTTTAGTCCCAACTGATTAGTCTTACAACACTGGGTACCCATGATGTTATACTGGCTAGCCAGAGGCGTTGCCTGGGGGTGGCCGGTGTTGCAGCTATTGTTGGGGCCCTTGATGGAAAGAAAAGACAGTTAGCATGCACAACAGAACTTTATTTGTAATCCTGGCTGGTTGGTCCAGCCTCTTGTAACCCAGTAAATCACTGAAGCAATTAGATGGTACCACAAATAATTAAATGATTTGTTGCAGGGAGTTACCCTGGATTTACTCATACTACTAGTTGCCTGTGATGAGTTTGGCGATATGGAGACCTCATGTAGATCACCAAAGAGCATGGGGAAGCAGGGCCATCATGAGACACCTCCACTTCATGGGCTTTCCTTCCAGGTGGCCACAACCAGTAAGTTGTCTCTGCACAGGGGATGGATCCCCAAAGCCAGTCTCTCACTGAAGAACAGTCTCTGGTGCAATGCAGTCAGCCTGGGCTGGGTTGGCAAAGGCCCAGGCTTGATGATAACTTTGGCAAAGTTCAGTTTGTTTGCTGGTGAAACCTCCAGCTGGCATAACAATCTGGTCACAGGCAAAACAAGCCTTAACTCACAAATACCATTCAACACATTTAACAAGAACAGCATTAACTTTTCTTCACACAGTTCGGTTATAAGCTAGGTTGCTATTGCAGTCAATTAACTGAGCAAACCTCTCAATCATTAAATCAGTCTCTTACAACCACTGGGCCAAACACTTCAAATGAGCTTCCTCTCGGTCCAGATCTCAGGTTGTACTTTCAAATATCTCAGAGCTTTCTGCCACAGTTCAAACTCAAAATTTGGATTACTCCGATCACTGCTCTAGGCAGTCCCAAGCAGGAGAATCACAGCAGGGAGGCAAGTCAGACCTTTCCCTGCCGATTCCCCTTGGCTCCTTCCTAGAGCGGTTTTTTTCAATAGCTCGAGCTGCTCACTCTCCAAACTCCAACTCTAACTGTCCTGTCTTTTAACAGTTCTGGGATTTCCCTTGGTTTCCAGGCTTCTGGTTGGCTGGGAGAGCTGTCAATCAAAGTTGGGCTGCTCCCTTCAGTTCAGATAAGCACCAGCCTAAAAACTACTTTTCATTCCCACAATGCTAAGGACCCTTAAAGGCTCCCTGTGTACCATTGGTCCAAATCCTGGAAGTCTCAGACCAAACATGGTGGCTTCCATCCAGATAAACAAAGCTGCAGAAAGGCAGGTTAGAACAAACACTCTATTTCAAATATAACAGCAAGTTAGCAGTAAATAATTACAGCACTAGTTCAGGCTCCCTGTGCTTCACTATTGATAGCAGGGTGGAGTAAATTAAAGCAGTGTCTGGCCAGTTGCGAGCTTTGATGCACACGGATCCAGCCCAGACAATTTACTAGACACATACTGGCTAAAGTCATAATGGGACAAGCGCGGAGACACAGCATGACACTCTCACATAAATCAACAGAACCAAACAAATAACCTTGGCTCTATTATCTGTAAAGGACGTCTGCCTGGCAGGGAGCATGGATGGTGCCCAGAAAGACATTAAGATAAACCCCAAATTGGTGGGGGGGTTACACTCTTCCCTGTCTAGGAAAACTCGGTATCCATGTCAAGTCTATACTTTATAAACATTTCTACTTAGAGAAATACTATACATGACTATATACAGGTTGCAACCATGAACCATTTTTCATTATTACTACTTAAAATAATAGTAAGTAGGCTTCATTCATAAACAGTATTGGTTCATATGCAATAGTATTGATTAAACACTTTACTTTTTTTTTATTTCAAGCATTTTGTTTTTTCATTTGTACTAATTCAGGTAGCTATACACATTACCCTTGCCTGTACCATTCTCTGCACACTAACCCACATGGATGAGGATCTGACTTGGTCAGCTAACTTTAGGCTATTTGTAGAGTGATCCCTAGAGTACTGACTGGAGGGCTTTATTATTAACTTGGAGGTTGCAGTGTAGCCTATTTTAGGGAGGGAATTGGCTATAATGTAGACCCCTTTATGGAGCACATTCATGGAGAGGACTACAGGCTTTCCTGGGGAATCATAAGTAAGGTGTACTACAGGTTTAACAGCTGTTCCAGATTTTCTGGGGGTGGTAGGCATAGGCTTAGTCCTTTCATCATTGACATTTGGGTTTGTAACTCTCGGCTTGTTGTCCAGCAACACAGCAGGTTCTGCAGTAGGGGGTGCCTCTGCACTTGTTCTTTGTTCTGAGTTTGAAGCATCACTTTCGTCTACAGTGGTACTTGAATTTGCTTGTTCTGTAGACTCTGGTTCATCATTGAGGGGGATCTCGACAAAATTTAAATCCTTTGGCACATTGCTAGCACTTTCAGAATTAGTAACACTTTATGAACTGGGGTCAGGTTCACTAAGCCCAGATACTTCAGTTTCTTCTAACAAGTCGCCATTCTGCCTCTCACTTTCTTGGTCAGGGGCCAGGGTTTTCTACTTCAACCTCAGACAGCTCCAGGAGACATAAAGAATCAGTTACTTTGGAAGTTACACTTTGTACCTCACTGTCAGGTGGCATGGGAGTGGTTGAGGGTGCGTAATTATACAATACTTCGTGATGGTCAGCACCATCTCCCATGTTGCCCAAAAGATTGCCTTGGAACAACTGAGCTAGTTTGAAAGAGGCATAATAGGTAGCCCTGTATTCACTGTGATCAGACTCAGAATGATTGTAGAAGAATGCACTGGAGACTCTGGTTGTGGATCAGCGGGGGCCTGAGTTGATTGTTTCTTCTTGACAGCAGACCCGGTCACAGACCCAGTAAAAACATTATTTTGAGATACAGAGTCTATAATAATTTGCCCAAAGGGTAAAAGGCGATTTCTGTGCATTGTTTTACAGCTCAGGGGTTTACATGTTGGCATGCTGACATTTATCAAAATGAATGAGGCTCACATTCCATCAAGAAGGGTAATGTCCTTTGTCACACCACTGCTTGACAGTGACAATGAGGCAGGAAGTGCTTTTGGCAGACCGGTATGTACCTCATCACTGTCTCACAGCATTGAAGTGGATGAAGCAGTGATTGAAAACATACCTCTTTGGCCTGGCTTTCTTTTTTTTTTTTTTTTTGTATTATCTTTTTTCCACCCCTGACTTTGCAGCCATGCCAGCCGCTCCTTCAGGTGAGCCAATGCTGTGTCCAACCCATCCTGTCCCCTGAGTCCTCCACTCTCAGATGGCAATGGATCCCCCTGGGTAACCCAGCATAACCCTTCGCCGTCTGGGTCCCCCTCTTCCGAGAGGGAAGGCACCAGCCAGGGACCTGCAGACCAGCGCAACTTCTTGACCCAGAGGGTGCTGCTGAGACAATAGGCTTCAGGGGCATTAATGGGCTTGGAGAGCTAGGCAGCCATCATCTGTCGTGTTGTGGAGCATTTTCACATTTTTCTGGTTGATCTCCCTATGCCGTCATGCAGTGCTCCTGGTCTCCACCAGAGGCCACTGCTGACCGACTTTTAGCCTAGCCCACCCCCAAGAGAGGAGAGCAGTCCCAACGGATGCTTAGTTCTCTCCTGCCCCAGCAAGCCCCCAGCATCCTGAGTCCATTCCCCAACCCAGGTCGCCGGCCTGGGTCCAGGGAAGGTACCCACACCTCAACCCTCTATACCACTGGGCCGGCCTGGCTTTCTGAATGGAAGACTAATATTTAATTAAAACAGTCTGTCATTTTGGTTTATTTGATTGCTGATTTATCAATATTTTATTTATTGATTCAGTGCTTGATTTGTTTGTTGATTTTATGTGTTTATTGAATTTTATGTAAAGGCACTTTGATAGTTGGAAAAGTGTCTTTTATAAATAATGTTTGATTGATTGATTGACTAATTGATTGAGAGAGAGAGTTCCCCGATGGTGACAATTCCAGTTTTGAAGACTGTGAGGGATAGTTCATGGATGACTTGAAAGAATAACAAACTCTCCAATTTATTTTCTCTTTCTCCCTCCTCACCCGTCCCCAACCATGTGATCCTGGATGTCAAATTAATAACAATTATAATGTTCACGTTCAGTGCTGATATATAAATCCACAACTATTAATTAGTGACGCTTTTTAATTGCATCAAATGGAACACCAGTAAATAATGTCACTTACAATGAACACCTGTTCTATCCAGCAAGACACACCACGGCTGTGCAACAGTGACCTTAACATCTCAACCTTCTCCTCCACCTCCTCCTCCTATCTTCTCATGTGTGTAATCACCTTGGATCCTCCAAGACAGGCAGAAACAGCATGTCACAGCACTTCCACAACCACGGTGGTATCTACTAGCCAGTGTAGTGATTCATAAGGATAATGAATGTACAATACATGCAAGGCACAGGTGGCACGCGGAAGTCACCCAAATGTGATAAAGAGAACCACCTCCTCTACCTCCTCTGTACTCCCTGTGCTGGTTCAGCTATGTCCTCCTCCTCACAGCAAGCATGAAACAGCATTGGCTACCACTTCCACCTCCATAGTGATGATTCATTGCCACCAATGTGACAAACAGAACCGCCTCCTGTACCTCCTCAAAACTCCTCTTCACAGATTCATCTTGGTCCTCCTCACCAGAATTATCTCACAGCATGTCCCAATATTGCAACTGTTAGCCCAAGGAAGTGATGATCCTACAGTCTATATCAAGCGATTGACTGAAGCTGGCGACACCTCTTCATGTGGAACCACGCTGCAGCAAGGACTTCCTTCAGTGGATGTGATGGTAAGACACCTGCTGTGTTTTTCAGAAACTGCAGCCCTTCTATCAGCCTACTAGAGGCAGAAAATCAGTCCATGAGACTCAGTGTGGCATTAAAATATTTTCATGTCAATTCTTCTTCATGCAGGTTTCACTGGTTCCAGTACACACAGACACCAAAAATACACCATTGCACACAGACAGCAGTAGTACTATGACAGTATCATTATGATTTGATGTTTTTCCTTTCCTTTTCCCTTCCCTTCCCTTTCCCTTCCTTTCCTTTTCATTTCCTTTTCCTTTCCTTTTCTTTTCATTTCCTTTCATTTTGCTTTCCTTTTCCTTTCCTTTTATTTTCATTTCTTTTTCCTTTTCCTTTCCTTTTCCTTTCCTTTTCTTTCCTTTTCCTTCCTTTTTCCATTTTCTTTCCCTTTCCCTTTCCTTTTCATTTCCTTTCCTTTCATTTCCTTTCCCTTTTCTTTCCCTTTTCATTTCCTTTTCTTTCCTTTCCCTTTCATTTCCTTTCCACTATTTTCCTTCACAAAAATCATTTCTTGTCTTCACAGGTGTTATCTGGACTGAAATTCAAATTAAATGGTGTGTGAAGAGATCCTGCAAGCAAGCAAGCCATCTCCATCTTCTTAGTTAAGTCAAGTATATTACAGCGCATGCACAGTCTGCAAAGTACTGTACCTGAAATTATAACAACAGCAACAGGAAATATTGAGTATTGAATCAGGCACAATTGCCAATGAAAATACCCACACCTCCAGAAAAGGAAAACAAAAAAATTATTACCTTGAAAGGTGCGTGTAATATCAGGGATCGAGCTTGATGGAAGTTGGAAGTCAGCATGTACCCCGGTCCGGGGTCACTCAGTCAACATCAATTGGTTTCTGAATCAAGCCCCTCGGTGAAAAAAATACAGGCACAAGAAAAACCTGTAAGGAAGAACAGCAGAGGCAGTGATTAACAAATACAATTAATGTATTAATTGTGGTAGAGAAGCAATCCCCCCCAAACGAAAAAATACTTACCTTCATGGTTGGTCAATGTTGTGCATGACAACATCTATATTGATGCTGTCCAGCAATATGATGTCATCAGCACAAATAACTGAAAATTAATGAAAGAGCAGTACAAATATATTAGAATTTGAACAGTAACAATAACCCCCCTACCTTACAATGAAAAGAAAACAAAGGTACTTACCTGTGCACTATGTCTATGTGCCATCATGAATCCATAACTAGCAAGAGTCTCTTTCTCCAACTCCGGAACAACAGCAGCACGCAGCTGTTTTTTTGATATTTTTCTTTCTGGGGACACAGCTTCTCATTTCTGGCAAAGTAGTGGTGGGGTAGCAGGCCCAACAATGCTTAGTACCATAAATATGTTTAAATTCTCTTGCATGTTTCACATAAGCTTTGCACTGCCTTCTCAGGTGTGTGCGGTAACACTATTTGACTAAAGGGAAGCATTTTTCTCTCTGGGGAAACAACTTCATATTTCTGGCAACGTGCTGGTGGTGGTGGTGAGGTGGCAGGCCCAAAAAATGCTTAGTACCATAAATATGTGACAGTTCTCTTGCAAGTTTGTGGGAGGGATGACCACCACAGTTTAGCAGGCAAAAACTTCACCAGCACTGGAGCAAGGGGAGATTGGGGCTCCCGTGGTTCCAAGGGTACCATATGACCTATAATTCAGCACAGGTAATCCGGTGGTTTACACCGGTGGGTCACACTAATACAACCTGGGTTCCACTAGAAGCTGCCTTAATAGGATCCCCACTCCCAGCTACAGTATTGTACCGGAACAAAAGGAATGTTAAGGAAATGCCCCCCCCCCATTGAAGTATCTGTGAAGTACGAGTGTAAGGTGTCCAACATTCTTAAGGTTAATCCAGCCCTGTGGAAATAAATGCCAGTGTGGGATAACTTAGCTCTACAAGTGGGGAAAAGTCAGATACATTGGAGGTTATGGGAGACCCAAGGTATAACCACTGTGCAAGATCTGCTCAAGCCAGGTACAAATGTGATAGACATCCTCCAGGCCCTAAAGGATAGGTGCCATCTCCCAGGCGGCCACTTTTGGTGCTATCTGCAAATCAGAGATGCCATAATACATGCACCCAATGCACTGAGACCCAGGGAGACCCGCCATGGGGTACATCCTCTCGGGGCATGGAAGACACTGAACAAGTCTAGGGCTAGTCAAATTTATAATATGATAAGAGAATCCCTTCCTGACCCAACTCAAACAGCTAGGTCCCAGTGGGAAACCGAACTGTGATGCTCTGTCTCCAAGCAGCAGTGGGCCCACAGTTGGGCATGAATACACTCTGCTTGCAGGGATGAACGTACTAGGTTGATCATGAACAAAACACTGCTGAATTGGTATTATACCCCAGAAAAGCTAATAAAACAGGGGCTGTCAACCCAGGATCACTGCTGGATATGTGGCCAACCTGGGGCCCATCTTTTCCATGTATTATGGGAATGTGAGGGCCTGAAGAGTTTCTGGGAGGGAGCACAAGACATCTGTAGAGAGGTGCACCCCAATATCCCCCGGAACTTGCATTATTATTGCTGGGCTGTGAGAGTTCAGTCCTTCCCAACAATAACCAGGAAGCACGATGAGTTACAGCACTGGGAGCAGCAGCCAAGAGGCTGATCTTGATGAAATGGCGCACCAGGACTAGCCCTTCCATCTCTGAATTATTGCAATCACTGGCAGCAGTGGAAGGGTGTGAAAGGCTCTCCAGCTTTGTGGTGGGTGCCATGAAGGCCTATACAGAATGGTGGCAGCCTTTCCTGGATTCAAGCTACTGCCATCAGCCTCCACCGGACAAAGGATGAGAGAGCATTATAAGTATCCCACACCACCTAGACCCCCCTGACCCAACTTCCCAATAATTCCATTACTCCTTTCTTTTTCATATACTACAACCAAGTTTGCCTGTTTCTATATAGTTAGGCGTTTGACTGTTGTTTGCCAGTAGTGGTAGAATGTACATTCAGGGCCCAAGGGATGGGGGCCAGGCGAACATGGTATGGCCAGAATGTAAGTTTTTGCTATAACATAGATAGGATATGGTCATACCATCACTATGTTTCATTGGAAAGCAATACGATATGTACAGATCTGGGCCACCCAGTACCTTGGCAAGTACCCCAGAGCCACCAAATGTGCTGATCCTGGAGCTGTATGTTAAGTTTTGTTGTTGTGTTGGACAATTGAATAAAATCTTTAATTTCAAAAAAAAAAGTTCTATTGCAAGTTTCACATCTGCTTTGCACCGCCTTCTCAGGTGTGTGCGGCAACACTACTTGACTGAAAGGAAGTATTTTTCTCTCTGGGGACACAACTTCATATTTCTGGCATAGTGCTGGTGGTGGTGGTGGGGTGACAGGCCCAAAAATGCTTAGTACTATAAATGTGTTTAAGTTCACTTGCAAGTTTCACATCTGCTTTACACCGTCTCCTCAGGTGTGTGCAGCAACAGTATTTGACTGAAGGGAAGCATTTTTCTCTCTGGGGACACAACTCCACATTTCTGGTAAAGTGCTGGTGGTGGTGGTGGTGGTGAGGTGGCAGGCCCAAAAATGCTTAGTACCATAAATATGTGGGTATTTAGGGGCTGCTCCAATCCCCTCAGGACATTACATGGCCTATCGCGCTGCTGTTGTTTGAGCTGCGTTTTCACTTCTGGCATGCCTGTCAATGTTGTGCGTCCCTTGCATGGCCAGTAATGCTCCATCGCAGCATGGCACACTCACTGTATGTGCAGTCCTGTACTGTGCAGGTCCACACTGCTGTCTCTGGTATGCAATGCACATTCCATTGTGGTTGTTTGGCTCCCTCCACCTGTGTGGCATGGAGACCCATGTGTCGGCTGGTTGTACTTCTGTTGTGCACGTTATTCCACTCCTGTGTCCCTCATCCTGTGTGCACAGCAGGCTGAGTTCAGTGTATTTCTTTCCATAGATGCCCAGAGTGCTACAGAATGGCAGCAGGATGTATTATAGCAGGAGGGCCAGGACAAGCTGCTGTGCCACTATGTCCATCTGGTGCGAACCCTGGTCTGAATGGTGACTAGTTTGCCAGTGGCCATAGTGCAGTAAGTGTGCCAGCTGCAGCAGCCACCTCCACTTCCACCTCCTGCTGCCCCCTTGATGGTGACGTGGACTCTGATATTTATTTAAATTTATGATGAGCACGTGCCTTTTTGTTTTTCCTTTATGATAAGTGGGTGCCCTTTTTTTTTCAGCAGCAGAACTCCCTTTCTGAGCTTGGGGGGGCAGCAGCCCTCTAGTAAATGCACACCTGCTAAAGTGAAAAACTGCACCTCCACCAGCCCCACCCTGTCTCGAATCCTCTGAGTTCTGACGCTGCCCCTCCATTACAAGAAAAAATGTAAAGAAAATGAAAAAAAAGAGAGTAAGAAGAAGTGAGAAAAAAACAGTTTAGACTAACAAAATTTATAAATTGAGAAACTACAGTAAAGAAAGATAAGGAACAGAACTCAAAAAAGTGTAAAATATAAAAATGTTAAGAAGATATATGAAGATGTTGCTGCTCAAGTGATCAGTGACTGTCTTGCACACTGTCTCCTACAACTATAATTGCTGAACTAAAAGTGAAACATTCACTTCCTGCCTGCCTGGAGTCTCCCATGTGACCTGCTGTAAGTGAATCATGTAGCAAACCATGTTTTTCATTAACCTTCGAAGTTACTAACAAAGTTGAAGTTTGCTTTGAAGTTAACCAGTGAAGTTTTGGCACCTGAAGTCCATACCTTCGAAGTTACTAACATAAGTCAAAGTTAAACTTTGAAGTTAACTGGTGAAGTTTGGTGCCAGAAGCCAATTTCACACAATTTTTTGCGGGACGAATTTGGTGACTTCGAGGGGAATTCGCAGGCAAAGTAAAATTTCACAACATCTCTAATCCTAAGTGATGAACAAATTGTGGTCCAATACAGGCTCAACAGGTCCATGATCATGCAGCTGTGTGAGCAACTGTATGACCAGTTATGAAAAGACACCCAGCGCAGCCATGCAATGTCCGTAGAGCTCAGCAGCACTGTGCTTCATGGCCATGGGAACGTTCCAGGAACCAGGTGGGGACACCACTGGTGTCTCACAATCTGCCACCTCATGTCTGTTGGGCCAGTTCCTAGATGTCCTGCTGGCCCATGCTGGGGAGTTCATCACATTCCCCACCATACCAGCATAATGAACAGCAACCATGCAGCAATTTTATCGAGTTAGGCACCTAGCAGCCATACTTGGTGCCACTGACAGCACTCATGTTGCCATCCGGGCACCCACTAGTGATGGAGTGGATGTTTATGTGAATTGGAAGGGGTACCACTCCATCAAATGCCAGGTGGCGTGTGATGCCACAGGGTGCATCATCAATGTCCTGGCAGGTTTCCCTGGCAATTCCCACAATGCCCTCATCTGGCACAACTCCATCCTGGGCCAAAGGTTTCCCTAAGGCTATCCTTACTGGGCACGTTAACAGTGAGTATACCCCAAAGACCTTTGTCCACCCCCCCATGTTACAGATGATGCCACTAACCCATGCATTTTACATACACAGGGAACAGTGTATACCCCCTGCAGCCCTGACTCTTTACACCTGTCCTACTACCCTCATCCATTGCAGAGGACAGGTATACCACAGCACACATCACTACATGCAACATCATTGAGCAAGTTTCTGGCATGCTCAAGATGTCGTTTAGGTGCCCTGACCTACAATATACCCCTCATAAGGCCTGTGCTATATCCCTTGCCTGTTGCATACTACACAACATGGCACTCAACTTTGGGATATGCGTGCCAGCCCCAGAGGAACACCTTGCAGTGGATGCCGAGACAGAGGACCAGGGAATGCAGGAGCAGCTGGACAGGCATGACCTCAGGATGCCCAGAAGAGCATGGGAGTAGAGAGCCCACCTCATCACAGACGTATCTGGACCCAGACAGTTGAGTACAGATCACATAGGAGACTGTAATCCCACTCCACAAGAGTGGCAGCAGGTAGGAGGCAGGCAACTACAGACCAGTCAGTCTTATCTCAGTAGTGGGCAAGATTATGGAGGCACTCCCTAAGGAAAGGATAGCGCAACACCTGGAATCCATAGGAGCACAGGATCCAAGACAGCATGAGTTTACAACAGAAAGGTCCTGTCAGACTAATTTCATAGATTTCTTTGACTGGGTAACCAGAGTGGTGGACCAAGAGGGTGCAATTGATGTCACCTACCTTGACTTCAGCAAAGCTTTTGATACTGTTCCACATAGAAGATTGATTAATAAGCTAGGTAGGCTCAGGGTGGGTCAGAGGTTGGTCAACTGGGTGGCAAACTGGTTGACGGGCAGAAAACAGAGAGTGGTGTTAAATGGTATACAGTCAGAAGAGATGCAAGTCACAAGTGGGGTACCTCAGGGATCAGTCCTGCGGCCAGCCCTCTATGTATATCTTCATAAGTGACATTGCAGATGGACTGGAGGGTAAGATTTGCCTGTTTGCAGATAACACCAAGATCTGCAACAGAGTAGATGATCCAGATGGGGTGGGAAGAATGAGAAGAGATCTGGAAAAACTGGAAAAATGGTCAGAAGAGTGGCAACTGGGGTTTAATGCAAAGAAGTGCAAGATCATGCACATAGGGAAGAGAAACCCTGAAGCTATCTATAGGTTGGAAGGGGAGTTGCTGGTAATCACAAGGGAAGAAAGAGATTTGGGCATCATCATCACAGATTACCTGAAATCATCCAAGCAAACCACTAAAGCAGTAGGTAAGGCTAGAGGGATGTTGGGGTGTATTGGTAGGGGAATCACAAGTCGTAAGAGGGAGGCAATAATCCCTCTTTACAAGACACTGGTTAGGCCCCATCTAGAGTACTGCATGCAGTACTGCAGGCCGCACCTGCACAAGGACATTAACAAAATGGAGGCAGTCCAGAAAAGGGCAGCCAAAATGGTGCAGGGACTGCATCAAAAAACATATGAGGTCAGATTAATGGAGCTCAATATGTATACCCTAGAGCAAAGGAGGGAGAGAGGTAATATGATCGAAACATCTTAAAGGCATGTACAAGGTGAAAGAGTCTAACATGTTTCAATATAAGAAAAATAACAGGACACAGCATGGATTAGAGGGAGCCTGATTAAGGAGTAATGTGAGGAAGTTCTTTTTCACAGAAAGGGGGGTGGATGCATGGAACGGCCTACCTCAGGAAGTGGTGGATATGAATACAGTGCAGGGCTTCAAACAGGCATGGGATAGGCATAAGGGAGCAATACAGATGAGTATGAATAGATAGGTCATTGACAGAGTAAAGGCCTATGGCACATTCATAAGGTAGAAAAATTGGGCAGACTGGATGGGCCTTGGGGTCCTTATCTACCATCAACGTCCATGTTTCTATGTAATGTGTTCATGTAAATAATAATAATGATGATTGTGCATGAAAAAATAAATAAGCAATACAGGTGGGGGGTTAAGGGGCTGAAAATAAATGCATTGCCATCCAGGTGGGGGAGTATAAAGGGGGCTGAAAATAATTCAGTGCCATCCTGTTGGGGAGTTTAAAGGAGGCTGAAAATAAATTCAGTGCCATCTGGGGAGGCAGAGGAGGTTTAAAGGGCTAAAAATTAATTGCCATCCAGGCGGGGGTTGTAAAGGGGGCTTAAAATAAAGGCACTGCCATCCAGGCATGGGGTCTAAAGGGGGCTGAAATGAAATGCAGTGCCATCCAGGCAGGTAAGGGTTGGGGGAAACATGGATAATGTGAGGGGGAGTGAGGTGGCCCATGTGGGATAGTGATGGGTGGCGGAAATATACAACCTAGGTGCATCCTGTATTTCCTCTCCAGCCATAGACATTGTGCATGCAGTGTACCCGGGAGGGTGGGGGGTATCGTTTACTCAGTGGGGGACAAGTGTGAGGACAGTGTTACCCAACCACAGCTATGGCCTTATGGGGTACTGAACCTTCTAAATAGCAAGCCATGGCCAGGGGTATGCATTGTCCTGAGCAACTTGGGTGTGCTGGGCATCTGGATGCCTGCACTGCGTTGGGTGTTGGCACACTGAGACATCTGCTGTGGGGTAACAGTCCTCCCACTGGAATGGCTGGTGCTCTGGCCATCCCCCACAGTGCCTGAGATTCTAGATGTAGTCTCCAGCACAGTAGCACACAGTCTTCCAGGTCAACAGACATGCTGGCAGACATGTCCTGCTGCAGTTCACACATGATGTGCCTCTGCACATTGCGTGCTGTCCTAAGCATGCAGTATGTGCCAGTTCTGCACAAACACTGCCCTGTGCCCCCATGGCTGTCTGCAGTCTGTTGACCACTGCCCCCTGCTGTCACCGTGGAGTGTCCAGTTGGACAGAGTCAGGCTGCACACTTGGTCATAGTGTGGCCTGCATTTTCACTGTGGTTGGTGCTGCTTGTTGTTGTGACTGGGGTAGCACAGCAGTGGCTGGGGCTGTTCAATTGGCCTGGGGAGACAGGACAAGGGCCATGCTGGTGGCAGAGTCCTGGGGTGGCACAACATTGGCTGGGCCAGTGAGAGTGGCTTGGTGTAGCATGGCGATATCTGTGCTGGGGAAGGGGACTGGGCTCTATGTGGAGGGCATGCCAGCAAGGGCAAGCAGCTCTTGATGGTCTGAGGCATACCTCTCTGTCCTCCACCTTCCAAGAAAAGTGTTGTCATCCTCTTCTTCAGAATCATTATTATCATGATCATCCTTCTCCTCCTCCTCCTTACTCTGCCACTCTCTTCTTTCCCTGGCATGGGTGACCCTCAAGAGCAGCACATGGCAGGATGGTCCTGGGCCATCCTCCAGGACTGTGTCCTCCACCATAGAGTGGGTTGGCAAGAGATGGAAGAGAGCAATATTGCTTATTATTGTACATGCCTGTGTTCCAACTGTGGCAGTATGCATGCCCAGTACACTGTGTCTTGCAACCTATGCCACTCATGCTGTGCAGTGGCCATACATCATTAGTGCTGTACACACCATACACATCCCATTACCAGTGATCATACAGGAGACAACACATGTGTGTCATGGTAGGTGAATATACAACTGTCACACCACCCAGATAAATAGATCATGCCATGCAAACTACACCCACTGTGCAACACATCCAACAGTCAGGATCTGGCTGGGGCTCTGGTGGCATAGAAACATAGAGCATAGAATTTGATGGCAGATAAGAACTGCTTGGCCCACCTAGTCTGCCCGTTTTTCCCTACCTAGTACATCACCACAGACCCTACTGTATCTCCGGATTATCCCCACTTGTCTTATCACTAAGGTTCTCTTATGTCTATCCCGTGCTTTCTTGAATCCCGTTACAGTTTTTGCCTCCACCACCTCTGCTGGGAGGTGGAGCACATCTACAATGTTGATAAGGCTGTCAGCCAGGGAAATCACTAGGGATGGGGACCTTATGATACAGGCATGTAAATATGTTAGGTAGATGTGATACAGTAGCTCCATGTGTGCTTCATAAATATAAGTGCATTACCACAAATACTCTATTTCATTAGACAAATGATGGGAGATGCAAGAAGTTGTAGTGGGTAAAAGGTGACCACGAGTCCAACTGAGGGGGTGCAGACATGGCAATATCAGGGCATCCTGGTGTGCCAGTCAAACATTGTACACAGGTAAACTAGTACAGACAGGGCATGCAACAGTGAAGGCCCGCATGTGTGGTGTACCTGCAGCCCATACAGGATGCATGCATAGGGCTATGGTAGGATATGTAAGCAGAACAATGGATCTCTGGAATACCCCTGTGCCTGTACACTTTGCTGGCCCAACCATGGTCCATATCACGAGGCCCCCCCCCCAAAAAAAAGGCATACAAAGCACAACACTGCTGCATGTGCACACACAAGCTCAATGTGATGGGGCTGGCATGATCATTCACATGACTGTGACAGTCCAACCTGGCTTTTATAGCCACCTCCCAGTATGCTTGTCACCTGGACAGGATATAGTTTTGAGGCCATTGGTGCCTCTGCAGGGGCTAAAGACAGTACAGTACTGGGCCTACTGCCTGTGGTCTGCTGGTTTGCCTTCACCTGTGCCATGATGTCCTTTTTCTTCCTTTTTTATTACCCTTCCACTGCCCTCTTGTTTCCTTTTCTTTGGCCCTCCTTCTGCCACCCACAGCATTCACTGCTTCTGTGATTATGTCCCATGTCTTGATGATCTCGGACCTGGTTCCCCTCTTTCTGCTGACCAGATCTTCATGGTTCAGATATGCCTGAGCAAGGGCGAGAATCTCCTCATTGGAGAACATGCATTTCCTTTGGCATCAGGATTGGTCTTTCATCATTCTACCTGTTTGAAATAAGGAGGACAGACCGCACTGAGCACTGCATACACACAGTTGAGCATAGAGCTAAGGTGCCATGGTGTGCAGGCCCCTTGTCCCCCTGGCCAGGACCCGAATGTGTTCCTGCATGTCTGGCTCAAATACACATCTAACTACCTGCCTATCACTGCACTTGGCCATGAGCAGCCACAGCAATAGTCTAGCCATGATGCTGCATAAACACAGTGCTATGATCACCCATGAGCCAGCTGCAGGCCATTCAACAATACACTTACTTCTAGCCGCCTGCCATTCCTTTGTGGAATCTGTGTGGTGCCCTTTGCTCCTTTTATATGCACCAGGCACAATGTAGCATGCAAATGAATGAATACATTTCAGTGATGACATGCTAATGTGTATTTTGCCTTGGGAATATGAAATTAGCTCATTTGCACACTGAAAATTGTAGATTTGCTCCAGGTGCTATCATAATTGTACTAGCCCTTGTGCTGATATCGCACTAGCACAACGTCCATATGCAGCATGGACATGCATCGCACCACATGGATGATGTCATTATACAGCACTGACATTTGCACTATGATGTTGTTCAATAGCATTGCATATGTCTGCACAAGCCTGTGCATGCGCACCATGCCCACATGCCACTTCATGCCTGCCACATGCGGACCCCCACAAGAAGCACATATTGTGCAGCACAAAATAATGTTAGCACAGTGCTAGCACCAAAATGTGTTGTGCAAATGTAAAGGCCACATCCATATAGCCAGGACACTGTCACCATTTGGTGTGAGAGCTCTGACTATAACAATACAGCAACTGCTGCATCAGTACTGTGACCACTGCAACAATGGTGGGTAGAGAGACTAGGCCTGTCATGCAGAGGGATGCAAGGTGGTCAAACATAGAGCTGAGAAACTTGAAAGACTTTGTGGTGGCCAGGGAGGAGCATTTGCTGGGTGAGAGGGATGAGTGTGACCGTTCCCGGTGCAAGGTCTGGGCATCTGTGAGGAGGAGGCTCATCTGCAGGACAGGTGTCACTGACACTGGAGATTAATGCAGGCATAGGTTTAATGACCTGCCACAAAGAGAACAATGCCACCTGCAGCAGCTGAGGGCAGTGGTGGAGAGTGACACTGTCCCAAGGCCAGGTGAGTACAGATGGCTGCAGTACTGTTTCCAGAATCCTATACCTGCTGGGTCATGTGCCTGAGGGAACATGCATGTACCGTTGTGTCCCCTGTGCCCTATAGGAACTTCTCCACTATTGATCCTACCAATGCAGATGTATGGGACCACTGTCCCAATGGATGTGCCCCATGCCCTGTACATTACAGGACCTGCTCTGGATCTCTGAGATCTGCAACTGCCATGGCAACAAGGGTATGTGCTATCACTGTGACATGTCTGTGGTGTCAGAGTGGATGACTAGGTAATGTAACATGTGATCTACATGTAGCTATGGTGGCACATGTACCCAACAACACATGGCTGTGGCCACCACCTGTTTTGTGTACGCTGTCCATGTTATGCAGCATGGGTGCTGGTACATATATGCCATGTAATGCATGGTGTACTGTTCTAAAGCAAAGGGTGTGCCACTCCTGGCCTAGGCACTGTGTTTGACTACACCTACGGAACAATGTCCTCTCCTACTGTTACACAGGTGTGCCTCCTGTGCTTCTGTTGTGTGTGACCTGCGGCTTCCTGCATTCTACAGCATACTATGGAGTGTACGTGGCCTGTAGCTGACATCTATGGGTATGCTAGACAGGGGTGGTGAGGACGGCTGGATATGGGCACTACATGGGCTGGCATACACTGTGCTAGGCCATGGCTGCGACACTGGGATGTAGCATTCTGGCATCACCTGGGCCATGACACACTTGTCTGTGTGTGATGCCATGGCTTGTCACAATGGCAAGACATGACCCTGCACAGTCCTATTAATCCACAATATGCACTTGTGGCTGCTGGTGCACAGTACCAGTATATTGGCATCTAGAGTTTATGGTACAGTGCCATGTGTCCACCTGCATACTACATCACATTTCCTTTGTCCTCCGCCACAGATGCTAGGACTCAGCAGGGCCAAGCCAGGGTCAGGGACCATCATCGGCTCCAGCAGGACCAGCAGCAGCAGGAGGAGGGGTCACCAGGATGTGAAAGGGCCCGGTGTGGCCAGCCCACAGAGGGACAGTCCACAGGCACATGTCGACATAAGTACCTGGCATTACATGTTTCATCCTCTGGGTTGCATGTGTACAGTATGTGGCATGCTTCTGTGGCTGAAGACCAATGAACATGTGTGCCTTGCCATGTTGCATGCATGCCTGTGGGGGCTGCACCTGTACAGCTGCGGGTGGGACCACACACCCCACCCTTGGAGCATTGTTCTGCTACTGACATGACTGTGTGTCAGAGTGTGTACAGTCTCCTGTTGTGCATGCACTTGTGGCAGCCATGCAGTCCTGTGTGTGGGTACTGTGCCTTGGCAAGCATTACACCATGTGGTGTCATCTCTCCTGTGCCACAGACACTGTTCGCCGGGGAGTTGGTGGTAATGCTTATGGCGCCAGTTGTTATGGCTATCATTATCTGTTGGGTCTGTTGTGCCACATGGTCAAGGCCATGTATATGTATCTGTCAGGTGGAGTTTTGCAGGGCCATTGTTGAACCAGTACACCACTGTGTCATGCCATATCCATCATACAGCAGCCGTGGCAGACTGCCTGCAGCAGTGCCATCTCCAGTGCTATATGCACTGACTGTGTGTCATGCCATTGCTTCTTAACAGAGACAGGCATAGATGGCAGGGGGTCAGTGGCAGGGGGGCATTTCTGGGAAGTGAATGTACCTTGCCATATGTGATCGAGATTGTGATGCATAGTCAGTATTGTCTAACCAAGACAGTGATGACCAGAGTATGATTAGTCCACTGTACATGAGTAGGGCCACGCATACATTTGGACAAAACTGGGTCTTTGCAGGGCCACTGTTCTGCACTGGCTTTTTATGCATGGGAGCCCTATACCTAGCATGGGGCTGGCCTCTGCTGGAGCAGGGTGTGTTGCCAGGTGGCTCTGCATCCTAAACTGGTGTTTGCTGTCCACAGTACAGTGAATACGGTGCCCACCTGCATACCACACCGCTGCACACATGCGTTACATTGGCTGCTGCATGATGGTGCCATCCATATACAGCTGTGCTGTTGGTAGCATGTGTATGCCTGGGCTGTGTAAAGTCTTGATGGGCTTGGAGCAGCACACACACACTCACACACACACCCTGTGGGTATTTCGGAGCTGCTCCAATCCCCTCAGGACATTACATGGCCTATCGCGCTGCTGTTGTTTGAGCTTCGTTTTCACTTCTGGCATGCCTGTCAATGTTGTGCATCCCTTGCATGGCCAGTAATGCTCCTTCGCAGCATGGCACACTCACTGTATGTGCAGTCCTGTACTGTGCAGGTCCACACTGCTGTCTCTGGTATGCAATGCACATTCCATTGTGGTTGTTTGGCTCCCTCCACCTGTGTGGCATGGAGACCCATGTGTCAGCTGGTTGTACTTCTGTTATGCACGTTATTCCACTCCTGTGTCCCTCATCCCGTGTGCACAGCAGGCTGAGTTCAGTGTATTTCTTTCCGTAGATGCCCAGAGTGCTACAGGATGGCAGCAGGATGTATTATAGCAGGAGGGCCAGGACAAGCTGCTGTGCCACTATGTCCATCTGGTGCGAACCCTGGTCTGAATGGTGACCAGTTTGCTAGTGGCCATAGTGCAGTAAATGTGCCAGCTGCAGCAGCCACCTCCACTTCCACCTCCTGCTGCCCCCTTGATGGTGAAGTGGACTCTGATATTTATTTAAATTTATGATGGGCATGTGCCTTTTGGTTTTTCCTTTATGTTAAGTGGGTGCCCTTTTTTTTCTGTTATGATGGACGAGTGACATGGTGATTAGTTTCATGGGTGGTTGCCCATTTCCTTTTGCTCTCCCCCATTTATACAGACAGTTGCCCACCCCCCCTTTTTTACTAGTGTTCATGTTATTTATTTGTTTTTACAGCCTGTTGTCATGTATACTAAGTAAATTATATTTTTGTTGTCTATTCTGCTGTGTTGTGTTTCTCTTTCATTGGTGCCATCCTCACACCCACCACTGCCCCCTATGTTCAGTGCTATATTCCGTGCTGCACAACTGCATTGCACTGCACTGGCACTATTGGTACTGCACCTGCACAGCACATTTGCACAGCATGTGTACAACTCTATATTTAAATGTATTAGCACCAGAGCAATTCCTTCGAATATCCCAGTGGTAGGGTACTGATGCTAGTGCAGCGTAGGTGCAAATGGTTGAATACGGGGCCCTCAGTGCTTGTAATATAATCCCTACTTTTCTCTACTTAACATATTATGTATTTATTTTTCCACTATATTGATACAATATTAGAGGGTATTGGGCCAAGTGGTAAAAATAATGATTTCATGTGTAATGCCTCTTTGATTTTCCATTTACTGCACATTGATTCTCCATTATGTCAGGAATTGTGACCCTGTTCTCTGATGTGATTATGAAAAACGATCAAGCTCAACTTTATAAACTTTGTAAATCTAATTTTAGTTTAAAAAGCATTTATTTGTTTTTATGGGCAAAAAGTCAAGCATTTGGCTAAAACCATCTCTTCAACATCAATTGATTTGTTTAAATAAATTGAAAATTACTGTTTTCCTCGTTGTTGTTTTGTGACTTGTGCCTACTGATGCTCCTGTTTCTGTGTCTCTTTGTCTCACCACTGAGCCTTGAAGATCCCTCTCTATAACACATTGGGCCTGATTTTAGAAGGGTGATGCAGGACTGGCGTCAAGCCCTGTATCAACCGCAGTGTTTGGTGCACCTGTGCCAAACCCCTTTGATGCAACACAGCCTGATTTTACAAGGGCTGGTGCAGCTATGACTTTTCCTCACTTTTCAGAAGCTGGCCCCAAAACTTTGGTGTAACCCCTTTAGTGTGGGTACCTCAATGATGCAAAGTTAGACCAGGGGGAGCTGTTCTAACTTGTTGCATTTGGTGCAAGGGACTTGCGTCGTGGGTTTGCGGCAAGCTTCATTGCAAAACTGCACTTGCCACAAAGTTTGACGCAAGTTGCCCCTTGCATCACACTCTCCGACGCATCACTCTAAAGTCCTTCTAAAATTGTGCCCATTATTTCTTTGTTGTTGAGTAAATCTTCTCATTTGATATTGTTTTCTATCCAGTCCTCAGCAATATGCTTTCCCTCTGGGTCTTTCTCTCCTTCCCCTTGAACATCTGTGCCTCTGATGTTATTTAAGCTGCTATCAAATGAAAATGCAGAGCTATCACTGCCTGGCTACCTAGATGGGAGCCTCCACTGCTCTCTAGTTGTTTTGTCCCAACAGTGGACTGTGCTATCTCTGTAAGCCATTACTTCACATTTAAATGGTCCTAATTTATGATTCTTGATGCTCTCATCCAAGTCCAATTAACTTGTGTCAGTTTTGTTTCCTAAGGTCAAAGTATTCTTTCTAAAGTCTAAGGGCTCGATTTTAAAAGAGCCCATAGTGTGATGCAAGTTGCATCGCTCTAGGACTGTGGCAAACTTTGGGTTCATCAGAGACCCTGTACCTAATTTTATAAAACTGGAGGTCCCTGCGCCAAAGATCCAGGAGTTGCCACAGCTGCAGACTTGCACCAAACATTTATGTTTATTTATATTTTATTCAAGTATTTTGCCAGGAAGGCATACTGAGCAGAACTGTTCATTTCCAGCTGCGTCATGGGGGAAGGGGAACAGGAGTAGTGCAAGTACAAAATCACATGAATACAATGATAGTAGATGTACATAACAGGCAAACATTTCCAAATATACACCAACTTTTACAGTAGTTACAACAAAAATAAAATAAAATACAGGCAGAATAAGTACATGGTAGATGTAGGTACACATATTCAGTCAATGGATTTGGAGGGGTGTTGAGGAGACAGTGTGTGGAGAGAGGATGGAAGGATTTGGCAGGAGCAAGTAGGGGTTATGTAGACATGTAGTAGGGAGGAAAGAGAGAACTGCGAAGTGGCATAATGGATGGAAGGGGGAGAGCATTCCACAATTGAGGACAATGGAAGAAGAAGGCGGATTGACCAATGGTGGTAGCTCAGTGGGGTATAGTGAAGTATCTTTTTTTTTTTTTCCAATTGTTTAACCAGGTGAGGCACACTAAGCTGAAAGCTTTTTTACAGGTGCAACCTGGGAGCACAGGGAAGTTAAGTGACTTGCTCAGGGTCACACAGTATATGCAAGTGGGGGCTGTGGGATTCAAACCCAGGTCTCCAGTTTTGCAGCTCAGAGCCTTAAACCACTGCACTGTACTGCCTCCACAGGGTATCTTAGGTCAGAGGTAGTAGGTGCGTTGGGTGGAAGCAGAGATGGAGGAAGGGCAATAGGAGAGAAGGTTTCCAGTCCAGAATTTTGACATGGAAGTGGCAGTGTGGGACAGATGTCTGGACTCCAGGGATGGGAGAGATAGAGCTTTATACAGGTCACAGTGATGAGAATGTGGGGGCAGGAGAGAATAAAGTGACAAAAGGAGTTGAAGAGGGTGTCCAGCCTGGCCAGTGTAGTTTTAGGTATGGCACTGTAGACTATGTCAGCATAGTCAAAGATAGGGAGGATCATTTTCTGAACGATTGTCCGTCGGGCATCTCATAGAATGCAATGCTTGTTCCTATAAAGAGCACCAAGCTTGGGATGTAGGTTCTTTAGAATAGCATTCACATGTGCTGAAAAGTCCAGGTGATGCTCAAGCCAGACCCCAAGGTATCTAAAGGTAGTGACATTTTCAATAGGTGTACCATCCAAGGTGTGGAAGGTAGGGGGGGATTGGAGTTTAGATAGCTTCTGTCTAGTGCTGATGGACATGGAGGCTGTCTTTGTGGCATTCAGGAACAGCTGGTTAGCCTGGAACCAAAGCTGGACCTTCCTGAAATCTTGCTGCAGACAAGCCTCTGCATCAAAGGGAGAAGTACTAGATGTATAGAGGACTGTGTCGTCCACATACATGTAGATTTGGGATGTGATGCAGACAGTAGGAAGATTGTTAGGGCAAACTGAAAATAGAATAGGACCGAGGACAGAGCTCTGAGGGACACAAGTGTTAATGGAGAGTGGAGGAGAGAGGGAGGAGGCAATCTTCACTGACAGATCTGCCTGATAGATAGCCTGAAACCAAGCTGTGGCTGAGATGGTTAGCCCAGAAGTTGTGGGTTTTTGGAGAAGGAGAGAGTGGGATACTGTGTCGAAGGCTTTAGCCAGGTCGACAAATATGGTGGAGGTGATGCGACCCTGAACCATATTGGTGAGTATGGAGTCAGAGAACCATATAAGGGAGGTGGTAGTGGAGTGGGACTTGTGGAAGCCAGACTAGAAAGGGGTGAAAAATGAGGTAGAATCAAGATAAGGGATAAACTGAGTGAGGACAATACATTCTTGGAGCTTAGCAAGGATAAAAAGTAAAGAGAAAGGTTGATAGTTCCCTGTGGCTGTTGAATCACAATCTTTAAGGTGAGATATAACTGTAGAATGGTTCCAGGATATGGGAACTGAGGAAAGAGCAAATGATAGGTTTAGTAGAGAGGCCAGAGTAGAGACTATAGCAGATGTGGATAGGTAGAGCAATTTGGGGTCCAGGCCATCAGGGCTCTTACCCTTGCTGGGGTTCAAGGCTTAGAGGGCCTTGAGGGCATCTTTTGACAAGATGAGACAGAATGAGAAAGAGGAGGTGGTAGAATGGATTGGTGTAGGAGGGGAGTTTAGAGGGGCAGAAGGTGTATGTTGGGGTGATAGTGGTTAGCAAGGAGGAACCACAGGATGTAAAGAATGTGTTGACAGTAGATGCAAACCGATGGAGGGCAGAAAGTGTGATATTTCCATGGTTGAAGGCAAGTATGTGGGGTGGGAGGAGGGAGAAGAGGGATGCAACTATTTTCCAGAACTTGAAAGGATGGCTTAGGTTGGTGTTGAAGGAGGAGGAGATATATTCTGATTTGGTATATTTGGTGGCCTTAGTGCAGGCATTCCTAAGATAGCAGTATTGAAGAAGAAGTGCGTGGGATCTGGATGACATGTAGGCTTTCCAGGTCTAGTCCCTGGCACGCATGCAGGCCAGTAGCTCTGCATTAACCCATGGGAGGTGAGAGCCTTTGACTCTTGTGCATTTAGGAGTAGTGTGCCGGTCCCAGATTTCCATGAATTTTGTCTTGAAATAACTGAGGGCAGTGTCAATAGAGGATTCTGATGAGATGGGAGACCAATCAGTGTGTTGTAGCTCAGTTAGGAGGGGTGCTAGGTTTAAAGAATGGAAAGAGCGTAGAGGGATCAGTTTAGGAGGAGCTTTAGTCTGATGGACTTTGTGGACACAGCAAATCTATCTGCCATCTCCGGCAGTATAGCCTAGAGGTTAGAGTAACAAGCTGTGAATGAGTGTGCTACATCCAGCAGACCTTGGTTTGAGTCTCATAACCTCCACTTACATACTGTGTGACTCTGAGCCACTCATTTAACCACCCAGTGCTCCCGGGTCACCTCTGAAAACAGGCACTTGTGCCTAGTGGGCCTTACCTGGTTACCATAGGAATAAAATAAAAAAAAAACCTTAAAAAATGAGGTGACTGATGGAATCTGGCAGAGTTCCAGAGGCAATAATGCAATGGGGATGAGTAGTAAGGGCCCAGTCTATTAGGGTGTGCTTTAGTGATTTATGGTTGAGGCGAGTTGGTGAGGATATTAATTGCGTTAAGTTCAGAGAGTTTAGCTTGCGGATGAGGTCCAATCCACATTTATGTCACCTAACATGCATAACTCACCAGAGGTAGTATGGGAGGTAATGGTGGTGATAAGTTTAAATATGGTAGAAGCAGGTAGATCAGGACAGCAGTAAGAGCCAGCTGTGAATACAGGCAGAGTGAAAGGAAGGGAAAGTTTGATGATGAGGAGTTCATATTATGAGGGGGAAAGAGAAGAGAGTGACAGAACAGGAGAATATTGGAGGTTGGAGTATACGTACATAGCAATGCCCCGGCCTTTTCTGGGTCTATCTTGCCTGATAAGCAAGTATCCTGGAATAGCGAGAATGTTGTTAGACATCTTGTGGGATAGCCATGTTTCAGAGAGGACCAAAACATCTGGGAGAAGATCCATCATAAGAGGTTGGAGGAGGGTTCATTTGCAGAGTAGGCTTCTTTTATTGGGGTGGGTGATTTTTAAGCCTTTTGGGGGATAAGTGGTGGGAGGGAAGGTGGGACCAGGGGTTAGATGATCGATATCTCCTGCTGAAGCATGTGGTACACTCTCACGAGGTTAGACAGATGGAATCTGTCCCCCTGCCTGGTGCAACACTAGAGGGCTTCAAAGGTGAGGGGTGAATATGCCTGCCAGGAGGAGGCTGGGGCAGAAGGTGCATGGGAGGTGTCCTAGGAGGCATCAGGGAAATGGTGGCAATGTCAAGTAGGTGAGGTGGCACCTGCTTCGGGTGCCTTATGGCATGGCAGACAGTCGATTGGCCCGGGTAGAGGGGGATTAGCAGGGACAGGCCGTGACCTGGTCCAGGTGAGCACAGCCCTGGCACCTGCCCCAGAGGTGCCAACATCCCGGACCCTGGAAGCGGGAAGCAGCCTACCACAAAGCGGGGAGGCTGGGTATGGGGGACTGTTGTGGTGCCCGGAGAATGTTCTCTTCCACCAGTGGCAGCCCTTGACCTGCAGCCACTGCTTGCAGCCTATAGGATTAGGGATTTTGGCACCTCTGGGGCAGGTGCCAGGGCTGTGCCCACCAGGGGCCAGTTCACGTTCCATCCCTGCCAACCCCCCACTACCAGGGCAGATCGGCTGTCTGCTATTATGCATGGCACCCCCTCTGGGTGCCATCTCACCTCAGTTACATTGCCATCTTTTCTCTGAAGCCCCCTCGGGCACCTCCTGGGCTTCTTCCACCCCCAGCCCCCTCCTAGCAGGTCCTCTCAAATCACTAAAGTGTCCCATAGTGGCACCTGGTGCTTTGACCACCTCCTGGCTGGTCTAAGGTTAGCCTTCTGTTGCAACCATGGCAGGGCTTCCAAAATTCCAAAAAAGGGGATGGTGCAACTTCCTGTAATAAGCTGCAAGAGCAGCCTTTGTGGGCTTTCGATAAGTACAGTTTAAAACTTATTGTTATCCATTATTGGTTGAAGTATAATTTTCATTTGCTGTATTTATAAAAAGAGAGGAAACAACTTATTATTTTGAAAATAATTCACAATTTGGCATATGTTTGTATGATGCTTGATCCTGTCTTATTGCATGATTTTTCTATTTGATTGTCTATGTGCACCTCCCTTACATTTAATAGCCAGCACCTGAAATGGCGACACTTTCCTTAACGTGAACCAAAAGACTAAAAGTCTTATATGCTGGGTCAGAATAAATAAAAAATGAATAACTGACTTTTTACAGCTTCAGACAATTTAAATTTCTTTCTATACTAGTGGTTGGGTGCACAATTTTTCAATCCGTTGAACTATCGGTTTGCATTGAGATGTAAAATACTTTGTATTATTTTCACCTGATAAAATTATCACATGACTGTGAAGTCATAATATTTTTCCTATTTAAGACATGTATATTTAAATTTGACTCCACTCCCTGATGAAGAGGGATTTGATCCCTGGAAGCTGCAGGGTATCAGTTTGTTTGGAGGATACTTATTAAAAAAGTGGGGTTTTTTTTAGCTATTGTTGCAGCGCTGCTTCTTTCTGTGATTGTCTGATACTTGCCTTGGCTTGTAGCAGCTCCTGTCTTGTCTCTTGACGCACCAGTACCTGTGATTTACCAACCTCCTTGTGACCTGGCACAAGGGCACTTCTGCTACAAGGGTGGTACAGGGTGGCTTAGGTGCAAAGCATTCCAATTTCAATGCAGTCTGCATTCAAAAATCAGGATTGCCACAGACTTTGACCTAAGGGGTATTACGTCACAACAGCGACAAGAATACAGCGAAGACCATCACAGCAGCATTTTCAGCAGCTCACTGTGATGGTCCACTGGGATCCTGACACTGTTTTCTCCAGGGTGTTCGCCCCCCCCCCAAACCAACTCCAACTCAGAGTTGGTTAATTTATGTGCAGGGGTGTGGGTGGCAGAGCCCCCCACATGGGAGGTGTGTGGGGTGAAGCCCCTCACAGAAAACACAAGTTCCCCCAGCAGTAGCACAACAGCAGTTGGCGGTGTTGTGCCATCGCTGTGCTGACAGTCAACAAATTCCATGTCACCACGGCATGGTGGAACCGATGCAAGGTACCATTTGTGTCATACCTCTTAGGCACAAGCACCTTGTGCAAACAAATTCCTTTTTAAAATCAAGCCGTAAGTATTTTTTCTAAGGTCTAGGTAGTCTCCATTAGTATAGTGGTGAATATCCCTGTCACATGGGAGACTGGGGTTCAATTCCCCAACGGTGAGGTGTATATTTTAGGGGGTGAGCATTGTTGATGGGGGGGCCAATAGGGGACAGCTCCCAGAACACTAGATCTGGGGGTTAAGTAGTATAATATTGGAGAGTCAATGGATCATTCATCTCATTCTGCTGACAATCTGTGTTTCTCTGTCATTTTAAATTCATCAGAATCAATTAGCACCTTAAATATTTCTGATGATCTCTTCTATTATTTTTCCCTGGTCTATTACAATTGCTTTAATGAAGGCTGTCATGATGTTACCTGCACCTTATGTGTAGTCTGTTGATTTGTAGCCCACTCCTATCTCTGTATGCAATATTCTGTATGCTCTAGTGCTACACAGCTGTTTTGTATATTATGTACTTTGTTAACAACTGTACCTGTAATCTTTGTCTTATTTCTCTTGGCATTAATGCACCCTGTTGCTTGTTTATTCTTACTTTATACCTCCTTATTCCTTCAACCCTCAAATCACACCTGGAAACAAACTCTGTCTCAGTGTGCCTTTCCCGTAACCAATTTTCAAATTAATAAATAAATAATTAAATCAATGCTATATTTGTTACAGATTGTGTTCTATTTTTATTCTAATTCAGAAATTGTAAATCCCAGATTTGGTTCTACCCCTTTCTTAATTTATGTGGTATCAATGTATGTTTCAGATAAACATACTGTATTCCAATCTAGTTTCATTTCTCATTGTTTTAAATATTCAGGCCAGACTTTTAGCTTGTGCTTTTTGGATTTTTTTAGGGTCCAGAGGCTATACAGCAGTCTTGCAGATTAAGTTTAATGCAAAGAAGTGTAAGATTATGCATACTATGCAAGACTGGGTCCGCACCCCTACGTGGCACACAGCAGCACAGCATTTTGGGATGTCTGGAAAATATGCTGTAAATCTTTGCTGTTCCAAATTTGACTGTTGTTTTTATTTCTAGTCAGTGTGCATGAAAGGGAGAGATGGCATGTACTCTGTATGGAAGGAACTGGACAGTATTGATTAACAAACAAAAAAAATTGACTTTTGTTTTATTTCTAGTCAATATGCACAGAGGATGCATGTGCCCTTGATCACTTTTTGGGTAGGGGGCTCCAGATCCCTTAAACAATATTGCTTAAAAAAGAAACAGAATATGGCTTGTGTCATTTCCAGTTACTGTGTGCGTGTGTGCGTATGTGTGTGTGTGTGTGTGTGCATGCGTGCACACCCTGGATCATTTTTGATGGGGGGTACCTGTTGATCGCTCAAACAGTATTGATAAAAAAAAACATAATTTGACTTTTTTGCCATTTGCAGTCAGTGTGCATGGGGGTGTGTACATGTGCCTTGGAACACATATTCTGGGAGGGAGGTCTCTGGCTTGCTTGTACATTATTGACTACAGGTATCTAGTCTCAGCCAATTAGAACACAGGAAAACTGTAAGTTATTGTCCCACAAACTACCACATACATGCTCACAGTAGTTTATTCACCTATAGTCACACCCACAGTAGTTTATTCATCTGCCCACAGTCGTTTATTCATCTATAACCATGCCCACAGTCATTTATTCACATTCCCTTCCATTCCTATCCACTCGGTCACAGGGAATGCCATACACAGACACTGTCGCAGTGCTCCGTATAACTCATTTTCAAACAATGGCACAAACTGTGTAATCCCACTTCTAAAATCTGTACTATTTCTCCCCTGAGTTCTCTTCACTGCTAAAAGAAACTTTCACCTCACATCTCGCACCGCACCAAAAATTTCCTCTCCCGTACGTCTCTAAGCTGTAGTGTCAAGGAACAAGCAACTATGATTATCATTTATAATCAATTGATACTTTTAGGCTCTATGTTCTAAAGTAGTAATATGGCACACTTAATAGTACACATAATTGTTAAGTAAGTCCGGTCATTTAAACTAAGCGCTATGCCTTTTTATTTTGTCTTACAAAAATCAAATCCGTGATTCTGGACATGTACAATACCACCATGTCTAATGCGCATGTCCCGAATCACGGATTTGATTTCAGAACAGAAAATAAAAATGCTTCTAGCGCTCGGTTTTCAACAGGACCAACTTTAAAATAATCTATCTACCAGTAAGTCTTCCATATTACTACCTTCAGACATAGTCCCACAAAACCATCATTTAGTTATAAATGACCTTCCTAGTTGCTCTTGCTGCACTACAGTTCAGAGATGCTTGCAGCACATATTACCTCCGCTCCAACTGAAATTTAATTTCTACATAAAAATAAAACTTTAACACAATTCTAGGTTATATAATAGTATAATATTAGGTTTTATAGAGTATATTATGATAACTGGCTTCTGTGATTAGTTCCTCAGCTTCTGCCTGGTGTTTAATCATCCACAGAAGCCGGTTATTGATTCGTAGACTCTATAAACCTAATGTTATCACTTTAAATAAAACCCAGAATTTGACTTCTGTGTAATTTCTAGTCAATGTGCATTGGGGATGTGGGTGCTCTGAATTGTTGCTGCTGTGGGGAGCTCTGGATCACTGTTAGTGTGCATGAAAAGTGGAAGAGTGTTCAGTATCCCTGCCCCACTTTGCATACCAGCAGCATTCTGCTTCATGACGTTAGTGCAAGCGTGTCTATGAGCTGGACATCTCACACTTCACACTCAGGCTACTGAACATGCTGCAGGGGCTTGAGCTCATTCCAGCATGCCAGAAAGCTGCTCTGTTCAGATGGCAGTTACCCTTACAATGGGAGGGGGAGGAATGTTCAGCTGTGGTCTGGCACGCCACTCTGACAAGATATCGGCATGCTGGAAAAAGGGTGCTCAGTTGTTTACCAGCCTCCCCAGCATTTCAGCATGCCACCTTTATAGCAACATGTTTGAAAAGGTGGCTAGTGCTCGTAAACAAGTAATTGGTGTTTCGTATGTCAAATTTGAATATGTAATTTTGTTTATGTTGCATCCAGCATGCGTGAAAGGGGGTTGCTCTGGATCACTAAATTTGAATACATAATTTTGTTAATGTCGCTGCCAGTGTGCTAAAATGGGTGGGCATAATTTTGTTTATGTTGTAGCATGCATGCGTAAAGAAGAATTAGTATTTACTGTATAAATCACTTCTGATACACATTCTATCTCAAAACACTTTACAAGCGATGAGAGACTGGTAGTGCAGTGACAGTATATGTGTAATGGCAGCTAGTTCACACTTTAACACCCACACACAGCCTTGGACAATTGCATGAGCCAGTTTTATAGGATCAGGAATGTAGGCCAGTACACTGTGTAAATTCCCCTATTCTTGCAAAAAGTGTCACTGGCAATGTATACACTACAGAACTGTTTTTGAAAACTGTTTTTAAAACCAGTTTAGCTAAACCATTTCAGTGCATCTACACTATTTACTAACCATTTTTGATACCGCTTTAGTGTGTTCACACAGCTGGTGTTAAACATGTTCTCCCTATAACTACTGCACGTTACTTCCAACACACAGAATTATGCTTGCCTGTTCACACTGCAGATAGACCTGTTTAAGTTAAACTATTACAGCTTAAAACATTTTTACTCCTGTCCAGACATGTGAGTAAAACCATGCTAGCTCTAAAATGTTTTTAGAAATGCTTTTAAGACTAGATGTCTAGTAAGGTTTAAAAATGTTTTTGTTAAAATGTTTTAAGGGGCTTGAAGTCTGAATGCAAACAGTGCAGGTGGGATTTAAAATGATTTCAGGCATTTAAATCATTTTAAGATCCACAGTGTGTACAGGCCCTTTGATTCTTTTACTTCCACCTGGACACCCACCAGGTTATCCCCAGAAACGGGAAGATGGGACCAGAGTTTTACGCCTCATTCAAAGGACAGCTCATCTCGACAGTACATCATCACCCTACTACAGCAATCAGGTGCTGGACTAGAACCTATGACCTTCTGGCCTTGTGGTGGATGTGCTTCCAACAGAGCCACGCTGATACCCTGAAAGTGTGGCTCAGTTGGGGGAGGGGTTAGTGTACTGGATCACTGAACTTGAATATATAGTTTTGTTAATGCTGCTACTGGTGATGTGAAAAGGTGTGTATGTGGATGTGTGGGGGGTGCTCCAGATTAAACATCAGTAAAACAAACTGACATTAATAGTGTGTGTGTGTGTGAGTTTTATAGAACAGTTTCCTTTTGTATCATCCATGGTGATGATAAGTAATGTATTTATTTCTCTGTTACTGTGCTAAGTGTATTGGTGAAACCAGGACAAGACAACAATGGCAAAAACTGGATTTCCTGGTCCAGCCAGACCAGTCAGACTGGCACAACACAGTCTGGCCATTTCAGCTATTCTGGATTTCAATGCTAGATTAATGGTGTGGGGTCTGCATCACAAGCCCTATGAGGAGAAGCTGAAGGAACTCAACATTTAAACCCTGGAAGAGAGAAGGGGGGGATATGATAGAAACCTTTAAATACCTCACGGGGGTACATGAGGTACAGGTGTTTCATGTGATAATGGCAACTCTGTGTGAGCGAGTCCCCAAAGGGCAAATGTATGATGCAGAATGCAGGAAGGGCGATGGGGGAAATATGGCTAGTGGCAGAGAGAGCATGGGCAGGAGGCAGAGGTTGCAAGGCTGCTTCATAACGTGCGATCGTGCCACAGTCGAGCAGGTACAGGAGAACACACCATGGTGACAGGCACAGAGCATGTCCAACAATGTGCCTGGATGAGAGCTCTGTGCGGTGGGTGACAGGACAGGGGCGAGTGACACACAGCAACAGGCAAGGGCATCCTGCTGTGGGGGGGGCAGACAAGGAGAGCAAAGTGGGGTGCAGAGGACACCAGTGGTGGATGCCAACAGTGCAGCAATGCTCATACCAGTGGCAGGCATGCCGTGGCAGGGGGGAGGACAGGTCTGAAATGGCTGCAATGTAAGGCGCAGTTGCTGTGGTGGCAAGGGGGTGCCATGCGGGGGACAGGCACGTGAGTCAAAAGAGCGACTCTGGGGGGTTTGAGAAATGAGATGGCGCCCTTACCAGGGCAGTACCGCTCCACTGCTGGGGTCTATAGCAGGCTGTTGTGCCCAGGCAATGAGGCAGCAGGTGGCCTGTGCCATATAAATATAACCATCAGGCATCAGGGCAGTGCACAACAGGTGCCGACAGTGCCAGGTGGCCATGCCACAGGCCACGACATGCCCGGTCACACATGGAATGTGAAATTGAGAGCCAGGCCACATAGAAAGTCATAATGGCTACATGTCTGGTACTCCACCACCACTACAGATGCGATGCGGGTATTCAGGTCACAGTACCGTCACCAGACCGGTGATGTATCGGCCCTGGAAACATGCTGTTCGAACTGTACCACGGCCATGCACTCCTCCTCCTCATGTAGGCGGTCAAGCTGTCACCATATGCTGGGGTGGCATGGCCCGATCTAGGTGTTGAAGGCCCTGTGCTACCCTTCCATGGCATTATTGGTCCTGGCCAGTCCCTGGATGGTCACCCCATGCCAGTTCCACTGGTCGATGGGGAAGGTGGCATGTCAGCGACCGGAATGACTGGTGGGGTGACCGATCCAGGTATCCTCAAAGTAATCGAGGATCAGCTGGAGCACCTCTTCATTCTGTGCCATGTACTCCCACCCCTGCATCTCCTCAAACACCGCTGGCACGTCTGCAGGTGGGACAAAGGCCAGTGTCAGCAACATCCGGAGGTGCAGGGCAAAGTCCAGGTCAGTGGTGTAACGCTGCAGGACCTCTGGGCACTGTTGTACCTTGCGCTACAGGGCCTACGACTAGTGAAAGAAGCAGCCATGAATCTGGGTGTCCGGAATACAGTGGACACACCATGCCAGCTGATATGCTAGAAGTCCAGCAGGACTGTGATGGGTGCCAGAGTCAGATGGTGAATCTTCAACTGGTCCAGCAGTTGTATGTAGGTCTGTGCCCTCTGAGAGAAAGTGAGGGCGAACACAGCCAGCCGGACTGCACCAGACTGGACAGCATGGACCGTGTACAGCTGGTTGAATAGGGTGGGGCATGCTCTGAATGTTCCGTCCATAAACCAGTCTTGGCAGTCTGCCAGCTGCTGCAGACTATGGTCGGTGGTATATATAAGCAGGCGATCCTGCTCCCGACTACTGTCAAAGAGCAGAAACCATGCACTATCCCCTGTCACGGTGAACTCATCCAGTATGATGAGGCCTGTGACTGTCATCGGTGTTGTGGGACACCTCCGTGCAATGTGCTGCATGCACTGGATGGTCCTCTGCAGCAGTCTGATGCCTGGCAGTCATCCCACAATGGCTGCAGATATCCTGGATATACTCACAATGATGAGCTGTGACACACTGTCCATCGATCACCATGCCCTGTCCCACAGCATCCTGGGCACATGTCACATGCCTACATCTGCTGTGTTGGGGCCATGGTTGTGGTCACATGTGGTGTCCTCCACAGTGTGTAGGCGGGTGAGGCAGTGATACCTGCACACTTCTGCACACCGCCAGTACGCCTTCCCTGGTCCCGCCTTGTCCTTGCGATATACATAGCCATTGTAAATGGCTAGGGGCTTAACTTTCTGGCTCTGTATGTATTGCACCGACGTCCTGCTAGCAGGATGACAGTACTGTGGCTATTGTGGGCCATGCACCTTTATAGAGCGGTCTGTGGCTCCTCCCCATATTGTCCTGCAGATGCCCCTTCCTGCCCACCCCCAGTTTGTAGTGGTGTTCTGCCCAGCCCCCTCCCCATGTCCCGAAGACACATCCACATGGACTGATATGGCCCATTGACCTGCTGCAGGTGAGTGACTGTGGTCCTACTTGTGAGGGGGGGGGGAGTCTGCTCCAGTGGTGGTGGTGGTGTGCTGGGCTGTGGGAGGCATCAGAGGTTGTTGCAGGTGGGCCGAGGATGTCAATGCCGCACACTGCACATGCTCTCCCGGGCCTCTGTCTACAGGGTATCGCCTTCCCTGCGGCCCGCACTCGGCTCTCGCTTCCATGCTGCACGAGCTTGTTGTGGTCGCTGGGTGGACTGTTGCCACTGAGGGTGTCACCCTTAAAGGGCTGCTGCCACAGTCACTGTTGTACTGCTGTTCTGCATCTTTGTGTATTCGCCGTTTTGGCTGCCGCTCTTCCCGACTCACCCCCCCCCGACCACGCTGTTGCAGTAGCTCACTTCCTGGCTGCTGCTGGTACGGTTGGGGGCTATTTTTCAGAAAAAAAGATATACAAGAACAAGGGGACTTGCTGCGAAGCTGGGGGGGGGTAGATTCAGGAGAGATGTGAGGAAGTACTTTTTCACAGAAAGGGTAGTGGATTCATATAGCCTACCAGCTGAGGTGATGGGGTGAAAACAGTGATGGGGTTCAAATATGCATGGGACATGCATAAGGGGAGCTTAGTGAAAAGAAATGGGGAGAGGGAAAAAGACCCAGAGATCAAGTTGGGTCTATAGCAATACTGTAGGTAGGGAAAAATGGGAAGACTGAGCGGGTCAAGTGGTCATTATCTGCCAACAAATTCTGTTTCTGTGTTTCTATGTAATGAAGACCATGGGGACCCTCTAAAGTCTTTAAAAGGTGCCTGATCTGTGGACCAGCATTCCCCCATTGAACCACCTACCCTGCACCTTCCAGACACTTCTAGCCCCCAAACTAGCCTCTGACATCTAGCCAGCCATGTTCCCAACAGCTAAACCACCATTTTGGTCTCCAATCCCCAACTGACCACCCTCCCAGCAATTGGACAACACTTCCAGAATCAGCCTCCATTCCTCCAGCTGACCACCCTGACAGTCCCCATGCCAGCCTCCCCTCCCTAGACTGTCCAACCTGGGTGCTTGAATTACCATCCTCTGTATTTGTGTGCCCACCCTAGGGACAAACTGGCCACCCTGGGTGCAGGAATGCCCGTCCTGGTGCCAGAATATGCTGGCCCTGGTGGCTGGAATGCCCACCCTCTGTGCCTTATTGCCCATCCTGGTGGCCACAACACCCACATAGAGTGGAGGACTGACCACCATGGGTAACAGAATGCCTACCCGAGAGCAGCAATGCCCTCCCAGAGGGGCAGAATATCCACTCTAGGTGCCAGAATAGCCACAGTGGGGTTGGAATGCCCACCCAGAGTGGAGCCACAGTATGTCCACCATCTCTCACATCAATAGGTGTCCACATTGATGGAGGTCAGCATGTGCTTTACATAGCCCATGTGTTCCACCCTTTTTACTGCAACACAAGGCAGTATCACTCTTTGCTTGTGCTATCTCACAGGCCAGTGTAACAATATAGGCAAAGGGGCAGGGGAAGATCCTGTGATTAATAGTGCTGTTATGAAAGTCCATGATGTGTCCTACATAGTGCCTCCACAGTACTCTCACCACCCAGCACACAAGGCACAGAGATCCCATGATCACAAGTACTTTACCTGCCAGCTTAGCTAGTCTATTACAAGCCACTAGTCTAGTCTCTCAGTGTTACTTTGTGCTTGACAAATTGTATTGTATAGTAGCTGATGTTTGACTGCTTGACCTAGCTACTGAGCAAGACTGCTGCAGTTTTCCATTTCTGCCCTACTGACAAACTCTGCCCCTTCCCCACACTGTTCACTTTGCCAATTATTAATTTCTCTGCCCCACTTGTAATGCTGTCTCTCTAAACACCTTACTTTCTCTCTGCTTTACCTACAAACCCTTTCTTTACCCCCGCTGCTGCTGTCCTCCTCAGACGCTCCGTGCCAAAGCATAGACCCCCATTAACTCCTCTTCTAGCTCCAAATAATTGCCCTGCATTTACCACCTCTTTACCCCATGCTTTGTCTTTCCCTATTGCCTGCCCCCCACTGAGCTTGCTATTGTACTCTAGCTGTATTTAATCCTCTGTGTTTCCCTCCTTGTTCCACAGACAGCCCATGTGTGGGCTTCCCAAGCTGCTCCTGTGGCCTTGGCTCTCTCCATGCAGGCCACAGCTAACAGACACCCGACTGACCCCCGGACAGATTCAGGTACGCACCGGACCTCCGGAACGCATGGTTTTGAATGCCACTGTTTTGACTGGATACCCACTGGAGGAACCAGGCACTGATTGGCAGCTTTACTCCTTGGCTGATTTTCCAATGCCTGGCGCTTCCTGATCTCAGGGAAATCTTTCTGTGCTTTGTTCTGGACTGAATTTTTTCACCCCCCCACCCCCATCCTCACAGTATTAAATAGACCCTTACTCCACCCCTTCCTCAGCCTAGCAGCAGATTGGTTACTCCACTGCTGCACATTTTCATGCTATTGGCCTCCCTGTCTTCAATACCTGACTTGACCCACTTTCTCACTGCCCCTTTTTAAAGCTGTCCCACCCGCAGGATCACACACATTTCTTCTCAACCTTTTCTCCAGCCACTCCATCTAACTCCTCTCAATTACTGCTCTACCTGCCCTATTGTTAGGGACCTCACCCTAATTCGACTATATACCCTTTCAACTATAAACCAGCTAGCAGTTAAGCAGGTCAGCAACACCAAACAAACTACCTTGGGGTGCAACCACCTATTACTACTCCTCACTACTTCTTTTGGCATTGCTGGTACCATACACGTCCTTTTGTTCTGCAAATTTTGGACTCCCCGCTGTTATGTCTGACCCTTTGTATGAATGCCCTTTATTAATCCTCGCTTTCCTTCTCTCCCTCAGCCGAGGAACTGCCACCCAGGCTCCCAGCTCCTAAGCCACGGGATTCCCGGCTACCGGGCAGTCGGCGCCTCTCTAGCCGACGCTCGAGACTGCAGACATGGACCCAAGGTCCTACAAGGTACAGCAACTGCTGCAACCAACCGGATTGCGAGCGCCCCTCAGACCACACTCTGATTGGTCCCTGGCGGAAGCCGGCTTCTGCTCTTTGATTTTAAACCCTAAAAATGTTTATGTTGGGACAAATGTTAAAAAGCCGAAGTGTTAACCCAGTCTGTAATTGAAAGGACTTGAATTGTGGTTTGGGAAAGAAATCTAGTGTCTACAGCCCTTTCCCTGCATAAGTGCACTGGCCCTAGACACTTTTGGGTGCCAAAGTAATACATGTCCTTTTGTTCTGCAAATTTTGGACTCCCCGCTGTTCTGTCTAACCCTTTATGTGAATCCCCTTTATTAACCCTCACTCTTCTTCTCTCTCTCAGCCGAGGAACTGTCGTCCAGGCTCCCAGCTCCTAAGCCGCGGGGTTCCCGGCTACTGGGCGGTCGGCACCCCTCTAGCCGACGCTCAAGACCACAGACACGGACCCAAGGCCCTACAAGGTACGGCAACTGCCGCAACTTTTTTGACTGCCCCCCTCCCCCACCTCCGCTGATTATTAAATACAGTAGCTCCTGCCAAAATATTAGTCCACGTCCCCTGGCGCAGTGCCCCACCAATAGAGACTTAGCTTGTGATCCCCCTCTTCTCTGTCCAGCCTACGGGATCCAACTCTCAGGGCTCACCTTACTAAAACGCATAGGTCTTTGGCTGTGCCTTCACCACTAAATATTTTAATGCTATCAAATTTGGGTCGACTGGATCGGAAAGCTACTGATAAGCTGCATTAATCCAGCAACCCCACTGGCCCCTGGGCTAATTGAGTGCCTCCTTTTTGAGGTACCATCATGTTGGGCCCTATATGGCTCTTCTATACTGCCCTTCTTCTGCTTGATACCAGCTGCCCAGCATTGGACACCTGAACTACCATCATGTTTGGTCTACAATGGCACCTTGTGCTGTATACCACATGGCAACTTATCCTTTAATTGCCTCCGTGATTCCAAGTACCAATACCTCGAACCCTGCTCTTGGACCACACATACCAGTAGTACTTATAACACTCCCCACCAGAAGGCCCACCTCCCACCACGCAGACTTCTATCTCCTCCCCGCCTATTGTGGTAGGGGTATTAGCTCTTGCTACAACAGATCAGCTCTTCTATGGTGGCTACTTTCCAGTCCCTAAGAACATCAAATCTACTAGATGGGAGAAAGGCAGGAATTACAAGCTTATAATTAGCGCTCTTAGAAAAATCCTACTTATCCTCCTGCTATGTTCAGGCAACGTAGAACCCAACCCTGGCCCCCCAGAAGCTATTGCTTTGCCAGCAGAACTAGCAAATTTAAAAGGAATAAGTTTGTTGCATATTACCGTATGTAGCCTCTTTAAAGAGATAACCTTAATACAAACCTGGGTAAATCATACCTCTCCTGACATACTTGTGATTTCCGAAACTTGGCTTAGACCCAGCACCACTGATAGAGAAGTAAACATAACCAGCTATGCCTTGTTCAGAGCTGATAGGCATGCCAGAGGAGAAGGGGTAGCTATCTACGTTAAAGACAAATTTTCTGCCTTCTGCTTCTCCTCAGCATCTGTTGCCAGCGAATTCGAATGCCTAATTCTCAAAGTGGAAATTACACAGACTACTGCACTCTGCGTAATAGGATGCTACAGACCACCGTCTGCTGGCCTACAGCTTGTCTCATATCTAAGTGACAAGTTGGGACAGGGGCTGCCAGAAACTATTATTTTAGGAGACCTCAACTTTGACTGGCTCTCTAACACAGCTGCCTCCCTTGCATCCTTCTGTGATGAACATGGGCTGACGCAACTTATTACTGAACCAACACGCCCAAACGTGAAGAACCCCAGTAAAAGTACACTTTTGGATGTGCTAATGGTGAGCAAACCTCATCTCTTTTCCCACGCTGATGTCTTCTTCTCAGACGCCAGCGACCATTGTTTTATTGCAGGAGTAAGATCCACCAACAACCCAGCACCTATCAGCAAGTTCTCTATGAAGAGATCCAGGCACAACTTCAATGAACATGCCTACCTAAATGAGCTTAAGTACTCCCCTGAGTGGCAAGATTTCTACCTGGCCAAAACGATTACGTCAGCTTACAATATCTTCCACAACATTCTATCAATGGCCCTTAATAAGTATGCTCCCCTGATTAAAGTTCGAACTAGGACCAAAACCTGTAAATGGTTCACCCCTCAGATCAAGTCCTTGCTTCTAGAAAGAGATAAGCTCTGGAAAAAAGCGTGCAGACTGAACACTGCAGAGGATTGGAACCAGTTCAGGAGACTACGAAATTTATGTAGCAAAACAATCAGAGAATCGAAGGCCACCTTCTTCAAATCCAAACTCGACTCTGCCACAAAGAGCCCAATCAAGCTCTGGAACACAATCAATGATCTGCTAGGCCACTCCCCAGGAAATTCACTTCCGACCAAGATTACCTCTGGCAACTTGACTATAACCGAAAAGATGGATATACTTTGACGCATTCAAAACCACTTTGCTACTGCAGGCATGACATTTGATAACTCCCTGCAAACATACTTGCTCCCAGACTGCCAGCCAACTGCCTGAGACTCCGATAGCTCGCTGCCTTCTCGCTCAACCTGCCCCACTGAAAGATGTAGAGGACCTCTTCCTTCAGTTGGATACTAGAAAAGTGCTGGGGCCGACACCCTTGACCCTTACTTCCTAAAATTGCCACCACGTACAGCAATACCGTCACCCACCTTTTAACTTATCCCTGTCTCAGGGCACCTTACCACCTATATGGAAGACAGCACATGTCATACCACTGTTCAAATCAGGTGACTCTGGTGATCTCAATAACTACAGGCCAATTTTCCTCCTTCCGGTCCTGTCCAAGCTCCTAGAGAAAATTGTAAATGCACAGCTGAGGACTCACCTTGAGTCTAGGGAACTGCTAAATCCTATGCAGTCTGGATTCAGAGCTAAACAGAGCACTATCTCAGCCCTCGCCAAAGTTACTAATGACTGGCAGCATAATCTTGAGAGCAAAAACTTTATTTGTGCTGTTTTCCTTGATCTAAGAAAGGCTTTTGACACCGTCGACCATAGTCTGCTCCTCTCCTCCCTTCAAACCATAGGTGTGGACCCCTCCTCTCTGCGTTGGTTTACTGACTATCTTACAGGGCGCCTTCAACAAGTTAAAGCCGAAGGAGGCCTGTCCCTCTTAAAAACTCTGCAAAGAGGGGTACCTCAAGGTTCTATATTAGGGCCCTTACTTTTTGCAATCTACATTAATAACATCGACTACTGTATAAAAGAAGCCAACATCCATCTGTTTGCAAATGATACAGTTCTCTACGTGAGTCGCCCAACACCTGAAGCTGCCTGCAATGACCTACTGTCAGAATTCAACCTTTTGCAAAACCAACTCCTCCAAAAAAAGCTACTCCTTAATGCCAAAAAACTAAAGCGATGGTCCTCCCCCCTTTTATCCGTACAGCTAACCCTGTATCCAGTGGGACAGTTCTCCAAATTACCACAGTTCTAGGTGAAAAACTAGAATTTGTTACAAAATTCAAGTATCTGGGAGTTTGGATAGACCAAAGACTCTCGTTCATTGAACATATCGAGGACTTGCTAAAACGACTTCGGCAAAGGCTTGCATTGTTTTTTTAGAATCAACCAATTTATCACCAGAAATGCCAAGAAACAACTGGTCCAATCCATTTTCCTATCATTGGTTGATTATGCTGACTTCCTCTACAGCCAATGCCCCAACTCTTACATGGCTAAACTGGACACACGCTACCATCGAGCACTGAGGTTTATAACGGGACTCCCCTTCGACACGCATCACTGCACCCTATATGCGGCAGTGGGGTGGACATCACTAAAGTTCAGGCGCCACAGAAATGCCGCTCTCTGGACCTATAGAGCCATCTCTAATAAGCTGCCTTACTTATATCTCCTGCTGTCTTCCCTGAGTATAATTGAAAAGACGCATGGTAGTTACTCAGCTATTACACAAAGTACCCAAAGCAAAATCCTGCTTCGGCAGGGCAGCCATAAGCTTCGTGCTACCTACCTTATGGAACAATCTACAAAAAACCCTCAAATTAAGCACTCTAATCAGTATAAATGCCTTCAAGACGCTTTATTTCTGTACAGTCAGAGAAGTATGTAACTGCTTCACCCACTCAGACCCAGTACCGGTGTCTGCATTGGTATATAGCCACGCCTAGACCCAATTTTAAGTACTGACCCCCAGCTTGCTCTCTCACCAGCCTAATTGTTCTCACTCTTATCCCCGTCTTATCAACAGTAGGCCCATCCATCCCTTATTCTTCCTTTTCCCAACCTCGGATAGGAGCTCACTACCCTGAGTTTGTGACATCCTACCATGCCCGTACTTTATAGCATTCAATTCCAGGGCTCACACATACTCCTTTCTCCATCCACCTTCTCTACATCCTGTTTTACCAACTCCTTTCTGTGCACCGTGCCCTCCTAGCCTTTCTCCCCTACTACCTCCCTCCCCCCCTACCTTCAACTCTACCTGTGTATATTTTTATTTTTTCCTTCCGTTACTTCCTCCTGCAACCTTAGATAACCTGCTTTATCTTCCTATAGACACTTCTATGTATGTAAATACTGTGTAATCTGTACAATATCTGTATAATTCTATGTACATATGAACTTCTTTTCTTCCTCTCTATAAAGAGTACTATCTGTATTGCCTTGTAAATACCTGTGTTGACCTGTATATACAATTGTTCATGCTCCACCCAGGTCCATCTTGCAAATGAGCTTCTGCTCAATGATGAACGCCTGGTTAAATAAATACTTGATTGAATATAAATACTTTTGCAAGGGTTTGCTACCATGCGAGTCAGGACATACATTAACAGAAGAGGAACAATTATGTGGTGCACAGGGCTGCCGAACACTGGAATGCTCACGAACGGGGTTATGGAGGAAGTATCCTCTGCATACCAGGAAGGGAAGGGAACAAATGCCACCAAACGACCATAGAAGTACATTAAAATTCAGACTCAATATTCACAGGAAGCATGCACAAAGGTACGAGTCTTTGCAAAGTTATGTTGATGACTATGGCAGTAGCGCCAAGTACTTGTTGCATGGATCTTGTCATACAGCCCATGCACCTGGTGCCATGCCATATTCCAACCCCTGCTACAGTTATAATCCACCATGTTAGTGGTTGCACAGACTATATGCTGCCACTTACATCTTGAGTAGTGGTTTGCATAATGAAGACATGCAGAGTTAGTGTTCAAAGACCCATTTGGGAGAGTACAGGTCATCATCTATGTGGCCTTGAAGGGCTAGTTCAGAAGATACCATCCAAGTTTGGATTCAAAAGAGTGTACCATGGAAGAGTTACAGGTCTGAGATTAAGCATTGCTGACATACTGTACAACTTAGTCCGCATTCACGCACGAATGAGCTGTATGTGGACTGTCAGACAATGTCCTGTATACAGCACTGTACAATAGCAATACTGGACGTATGTGGGGCAGATGATGGCTGGACAGCTAGGGAGGTGAGTGGGGGGGGGAGAAGAGTGCTACCTCTGCAAAGGAGGGAACACCAGACATTAGGGAAAATAGCTGTGGACTGGGTGAGGGAGGGGAACCACTAGACACCACGGAAACTACTTGGCTTAGCAGTTGCAGATTGGGTGAGAGGAGGAAACACTCGATGACAGAGAAACTTTAATTAGCTCAGCAGTCAGGCACCAGGTGATCAGGGGGAGCCTGTGTTTTTATGGCCTATAGGTTTGGTAGCACCCCAGCTGACCACAGGCTGCAGAGTGGCAGTAAAATAAATAATTAAAATGCATCAAATTAGGACTTTTTCAGACACAGCATGCTGGGTTTTCGGCAACTACAGTGGCAGGCCAGTTCAGGTGCAGGGTTTCCGGCACCTGGACCAGCGTGTTGCTGTAGGTGCTAGTGAGACATGCTGGTGCTGGTTTTGGCTCCAACCCCTTTTCCACTCCACAGTACACTTTATGTTTTTTCTAATATTTGAGATTTTTTATCTTTTTGAGTAACCCTACAAATTCAGTCTGTTTCCCACTACTGCCTTGATTCCTCTCCATCTCATACAAGGACCCTGCAAAAAATCCTGAAGCTTCACCTCCATAGGGTGTAGCTCTCCAGGATCCATTGAGGTGGTGGTGGTGTTGGGAGGTCACCAGGGTGACTAGAGCTGGGACAGACAGAATTGGGGAGCATGGATGCCATCCACCCCAGCCATTCCCATTTTTAGTCTATTCCCTCATTATTGGGCTAAACCATGAACAGATGAAGGGCTGATGTCACGTGGTACCCTGTGATGTTGGATGTCTTCTTGACACCTGTTCATGAGGCACTGTTAAAGCTGGGAAGGCAAGAACTTCCCCAACAACCTGAGGGTGCTGCCTTCGCCACAGCCTGAGACTCCTCTGTGCCATGATTTGAAATTGGGAGTATGATGATAATCCAGATCTCAGGACTCACTCCACTTAGTCAGTCCTCTGGACACTCTCATGAAATACATTATGTGATCACCCTTGAGTAAGCCAGGTGTCACAGCTTCTACTGACACAGTCGATGAGAAATATGGGTATGGTGAAATCCGACCTGCCAGACTCTGACGGACCAAAATGGAAAACCCCAGGCTGGTTAGTTTGGCTGGAACACCAGGACTGGACACAATTTGCACAGTCCGGTTGGTCATGATTTCACCTAAGGATTAACAGAGAGTGTGAGCCCCTCCAAAGGCTTTTAAAGGGGCTTGACCCCGGGATCAGTCCCACCCCATTTGACCATCAACCCTGTACCATCTACACTCTTACAGTATTAAAATCAGCCTTCGGCCCACAGCAGACCACTCTCCAGGCACCTGAACCACCATTCCAGCCAACAGACCAGCCTACAATTTCAAACCAACCACTCTTCAAGCATTTGGGACAAACTTTCAGCCGCAGGACCAACCTCCAACCCCCAGCCGACTTCCCCAGCTGACCACTCTTTCAACCACTGGACCAGACTCTCCTCCCCAGCCAACCAGCCTCCCATCACCTGGACCACTGTTCCAAACCCCAGACCAGCGTTCCAGTAGCAGCCCCACTCTTCCAGCCCCTACCGACCTAGTGACTTCCCTCCCATCAATGGAACCACTCTCCCAGCCACTAGACCAGTATCTTCTCCCCAGCTGACCAGCTTCTCTGCACTTGGACTATTTTTGAAGGCCCTAGGCTGGCCTCCCCTTGCCAGCTGACCAGCCTCTTGGCAACAGGACCACCCTTCCAGTCCCAGAACCAGCTTTCTACCCCTAGCTGACCTTCCACTCAGCAGCTGACTCTACCAGCCCCTGGACCAGCCTCTCCTCCTCCATCTGACCAGCCTTCTTGCAGCTGGACCACCCTTGCAGGCCAAAATTCAGCCTGCTTTTCCCAGCTGTTCAGCTTTCTATTAGCAGGACCACCCCACCAGCATGCAGACTGGCCTTCCATCCCTAGCCAGACTTCCTCTCAGCAACTGGATTACTCTTCCAAACCACAAACCAGACTCTCCTCCCCAACTGACCGGCTTCATTGCACCTGGACCAACCCAAGCCCTAGACAAGCCCACCAACCGAGCAGCATCCTTTCATATGGGCCACCTTTCCAGCCCCCAGACCAGGCTCTTTTCCTTAGCCGACCACAACGCCCACCCTAGAGCAAGAATGCCCATATTCTTTACTTCAGTGTCAACTCTAGAGTAAAAATGTCCATCCTAGGGCCAGAATGCCAACCCTAGGGCAAGAATGCCAGCTCTTTGTGCCTGAATGACCACCCTGGGTCAGAATATCCATCTTGTGGCTGGAATTCCTAATCTATGTGCCTCAATGCATACCCTAGGGCTGTAATGCTCACCATGTGGCTGGCATGCTCACCCTCCATGTCTCAATGTCCACCCTTGGGAAAAAGTACCCACCCCAAGGCCATAATGCCCACTTCGCTGCCTCAGTGCATACCTTGGGGCTTGAATTCCCACCTCCTGTGCCTCAATGACTACTCTAGGGCCAGAAGTCACACACTGTGCCAGAATACACACTGTCTATGGCCACCCTAGAGCAAGAATGACCACTCTATGGGACACAATGCCTACCCTGTGAGCCAGGATGACTACTCACTGTCTGGAGCACCCACCCTGCTGCCAGAATGACCCTCCCCAGAAGGTCTCCTGCCACCAAAATGGCCTCCTACCATGGGCAGAGTAGCTCAGTATCTCATCATTGTTTCCACTTTCCAGCAGAAACCATTACGCTAACCATCCTGCTAGCCAGCAAACTTTCCAGCCTGCCAGGAAGGATACCAATGCCAGAAATCAGTGGGCTAAGCACCTTCGCCAGCAAACTTACTAGCATGCCAGTCTCAGGTAAGTCAGGCTACCAGTTACCAAGGGGCCAAAACAGTGGGAGAGTCAGAGCACTGAGTTTGTTATTTGGAAGCTGGGTGATTTCATTGAGAACACAGTTTAGGCTGACTAGGTATTGAATAAAATGCCACCTGAAGACAAGTGTGAATATCAGGCCCGCCCAACCAAATATCTTACTTTTTTGCAAACCCTATACTAGCCTCCTAGGTTATACTTTCACAATTAAGTTGCAAGATAAAACTGAGGTATAATTTTGCCAATGTTTTGGTCTGCAGCAAAATTGCAATTTTCACCCAAAAGGAAATGAATAACATAGGAACATTAAATCTTTTATTTTTGTTTTTATATTATTATTGCCATATTTCCAAGGACATCACCTTAACAGTAACTGCAAAAGGCAGTCACATATCTGCTTTTACAAAAAAGAATGCATTTGCCTTTTCTTTTTTCACTTTATCTTTTTACTAAAATTTGAGTATATAAGACATTTGCCTTTTTTGTTGAGAAAAGTGCAAGGATGAATCATCGACCAGCAGAGGGCGCATAGCACACTCCCATACAAAGAGCAGAGTACCTCACCTGCAATACATACATGCCCTGGCCTCCTGCTGACTCCACTTATCAATGAATGCATCCGCAGTTATGTGTAATGTTAATTTAATGTTCAACTGAATTTAAAGTTGCCTTTATAATCGGATTCCCCCCCTCTATTGGCATGTTTCATCCATGCACCACATGAACCAGCATTCATATATCTATGTATATATTTTTTTTATTCTTTGGTAGCTAGATAAGACCCACTAGGCATAAGGCCTGTTTTCAGGGGCCACCTGGGGGCACTGGGGAGGTTAAGTGACTTGCTCAGGCACACAGTATGCAGGTGGAGGTTGTGAGAATCAAGCCCAGGTCTGCTGAATGTACCAAGTTCATTCACGGCTCGTTACTATAACCTCTGTTGGTTATGCTGCCAGCCATATTATATACTGCATATGTATATATGTACATATGTCTATAGATATATGTAACCCCCTACAAATGGGGGTTCCCAAAAAGTCTTCCTTGAGCTTGTCTAAATGCTCACTGCCAGGCTGGTGTCCTGTGTTTTAGCAGTTTAAATGTGATTACTCCACTATCTTGGTCCTGGACTGCAAATTGGACCAATCAGTTCTGGTGGGACCTAAAATGTAGCCAGACTACAGGAGCTATCTGAAGTCAAAATCTGTAGGAATTGTAGTTTTGAACTTTTTGCGCCTTTTTTGCAACTGAAGGGGAAGATCTTGCTTTGACTGACAGCCAAATCAGCCAACCAAATCTTTTGGATCTTGGGGAAGTCCCGGGCTGCTGACAGTTTTCAGTTAGTTCTGAGCTGGGAAGTGAAATGAGAAGAGCTCAGGTGTATTTTGGGTAGCAATTCTGAGTGGATTCGCATGGGAAAACTGTGAAAGGGCTGAGTTTTTGGCTTGCATATCTGCCAGCTGCTCCTGAGAGGGAGACAAGAGAATTATTTTGGACTAAATCCAAGTTTGTGTGACTAAAGTAAGCTATTGAAGTGGGCCAGGCTCAACCTGAAGAAGACCAAAGATTTTGTTGAATGCGATCGGCCTGTCAGGAGTTCCAGCTACCCCTAAGCTCCCGGTGTGTGCAAAGACTTTTCGATTGTGACCGGGGAGCGCTTTGCCTGGTACAGTAGAATTCCCATACATGTAAATGTGCTATGAGCTGCTAGTGGGTTGTGAGTTAGTTCCCCACTGTGTGAACTGTGTTCTGCTTGCTGGAAGTTGTATCCAGCCCAAAATGGATTGCATCCGAATTTGTCTCTGCAGTCTGGGCCTTGCCAGACTGGCCTAGCCAGACTACCCACTGCACAGAGAAGCCATCGATGAGAGACCTGCCTGGGGATCAGCCCCCTGCTCCACGCTTGAACAGGAACAGCGCCTCTGTGACTCGTGTGGACCCTGCTTCTCCTGGCATTCCAGATCAACCACCCGTAGTCTCTATTTTCATTCAGCCTGTGTCCAGTCTTGGGTATCGTGAGTAAATACCAGGGTAGCTCCTTGCAACAACAGCTTAATCTGAGTGTGTCATCTGATTGTCTTGTTGTTTTGTTTCTTTACTTAACTGAGCCTCTGGCTCAGTATTACAATATTGTGTACTGTGCATGTTGTGTTTTCCATCACAGTGCCCCAACCAGCTGCAACCCCGGGTAACAGTCCTGGCTAGCCCATCTCTTCTCCACCTTGGTACCCAGAGGTGTGGCTGTGTGGTGGGACTCAAAGCACATGCATAACTGCTTGATTGATATAAGCTTTAACCTAATTAACCTGATTTTGCCCCTTCATTGTTCAAGTCCCCTGAATAAATCAGATCTATTTTTCTGCATTTTTCTGCATATTTTCTGAATTTTTCTGCATGTAATCTGACTGTGGTTCCAGTTTGTGCTCAAAGTACTGTACGGTTGCTATTTGCTGTGCATAACCTTGTTTCACAGGGGGTCCCCAGGGTCGAGCCAGAGGAACCAGCCCTGGTGGTAAGTACAAACAGTGTGGGTACTTGTGTGGTGTACCAGGGGTATTGTGAAAGTGATTATTGTACAATTGTACAGTGTTCAGGCCACTAGAGGGGAAAGAGGAGGGTTACAGTGTCCTGGAGGGCTGTGCCCAGGTTAGCTTGACCACTACCAACCCTGACCTCTGGGTGGAGGCACCCGTTTCAGAACTCAGGCCCCTTAACCTGCTACTAGCCAAGCAGGCAAGGGTAGTAGCCCTTGAAAGAGCGCCACCTAGGGTTTTATATATATATATATATATATATATATATACATACATACATACATACATATATATGTGTGTGTGTATATATATATATATATATATATATATATGTATATATCTATGTGATATGCCATGCTCTGACTAGGAATATCAGTGATATTCTCCTGGAGTGCATATTGCCCTTATGACATCACGAATGGCGGAGCCATGAGTGATGCCAGAGGTCAAGGGGCATGAGGGGGGATATCACTGATATTCCCAGTAAGGGCCATGTCATATCTCATTTATGCTATTGCTAATTGTGAGCCAGTTCCTTTTTAGGTTTTTAATTATCTGTTTTTTAAATCGTTTTCAGATGGATGAGCTCTCTGAAGCATTGAAACTGAGTGGTAGTTTCGTTGTTGTGCATGACGCTGTGCATCAGCATGTTATTTTCTTCCAGGGAGCGAGCAGCTGAGGATACTGCCGTGGGAGACAGCAGAGCCTTTTAAGGGATTTGACTGGGTGGCAGTGGCTTCAAGCTGACCGGAAAGTGGGTCGGGCTGTGGGAGCCTGCGGCTGGTGAAGAATGCAAGTGACAGTCAGAGATCAGGGTCTGGGAAAACAAACTCAGGTAAGAGTGCCCATAGATATGTAAAATGGCAGACAAAAAAGAAGGGAATTATAAAAATGCCTGCCCATAAAAAATGTGGCACTTTTCTGAGCAGAAAAGTGATGTGGCAGCTGCAGCACAGAAGTGAAACTGGTAGTTGGAGTTGATGTGTGAATGAGTGGCGGGTTTGAAACTGCTCGCACTGCCAACAGGTCTGAAAGTGAAAGGTGTTTAAGTGAAAGTGGTGGGCTGGAGTTGACAGCTCGCACTTCCATCTCCAACCAATCACAACCTACAGTGCAGATAAATTTAGCTACGGGGACCTAGAGTGAGGATAAACATGTTATTCTCACGCTAGGTCTGACCACCCTGTGGGACTGAAAATATTTGACCTACTTTATCCTCACAAGTATTGCATAGATCTATATTATAATATTCACTACAAAAATACAATTTTATCAGTGATTTTAATTAATTGAAAGTTTTGGGAACCCACAGCACTCAAACCCCTGCAGATCTGTAATTCTTTCAGTGAATCTAAATATAGTACATGCTGAGAAGCAAATTGTGACTACCAGCTCGCCAGCATACCTCTCAACCTCCTGTCTCATAAATCGGGGAAAGGCTTAATAAAATCAGAGACAAAGGACCAATATCAGGGACACTTCTTCAAAATTGAAGATATCCACTCAGGAAACTGGTAGAATAAAGGGTTTAGTGTAAAATGCATTTTCTAAAGAAGAACAAGTCTGTAACTTTAATGTTTGACATTAGTTTGTGCTTATAACCCCCACTGTTTGGTCACGGAAACACAATTTTTAAGGAGGGACAGAGTACAATGTTGAGGCAAAATCAGGGACATCCCTGAAAATCAGGGACAGTTGAGAGGTATGCTCCCCAGATCATTTACAGGATTGCGGGCCCCCTCTACTGCAACTGACTACATAAGTGGGAGAGAGAGAGAGAGAGAGGGTATCACAATTCTGCATCATTCTAATGCAGAATGCATTTTGGAAAACAGTGAGGAATTCATTTTCTTAACTAATAACTATGCATTATACATGTGAAATAGGTGTACTTATCAGCTAATGCTAAACAAGTTGAGTATTGACTGAAAATAACTGAGCCATTACACAATCTTAACTATTAGTAAATGGCAAGCTAATTCTTAAGTAGGAGATCGATTAATAAATGACTAACTGGCGAAAGGATTAAGAATTAGTTAGCAGTTGGTTGTTCCACAAAGGGTTAACAGCTAACTCATTTGCATGAGAAAATGTCAACCAAAGCAAAACTAATGAATAGTTGAAAATGTATTAATTGTTAGTGATTTGAGTCAGCTGAGCATTAGGCCTATTTTTATGTTGCTTGCACACATGCGCAAGAAACATGTTGTGGAAGCTTGCTGCAGAAGCAGGTTGTGGAGGTGCAGCACTGTTGTGGCCAATGTCCCCACTCCCTTTTGAGGCTTGGTCCGCTTTCCCCAACGGGGTGGCACGCTGATGCTGACACTAGTTCAGCCAGCATGCCACCACCTTGAAATGTTTTAGCTGCTGCAATCAGAGGCCGCCTCATCATTGCAGCGTCAGCCATTCTGCTGCAATGAGGGAGCGAGCCATCATTGCAGGGTGGCACTTGCATACCCCGACCCAGTTTGCTGACAGGGAGCCCAGTCCTCGTCGACATCAGATCCCCACCTCCAAGTTTCTGCTGTATGCCAAGGGGGTGTCCAATCCCCCTCAGCATCATGCCCCCCATTTCTTTGCCGACAGGGTGCCCAATCTCCATCGGCTTCAGTACCCCCTTCCCCGTTGAGGTTGCTGATGGGGGAGCCCACTCCTCGTCAGCATAATGTCTCTCCCCCCTCCAATGTTTTGTCTGCAAAGGGTGTGCCCAATCCCCTTTGGCTCTCCCACCACCTCGGTATGTGCCGATGGGGGTGCCCAATCCCCCGCTGACTACAGCCCCCCAAACCAGTCAGTTGGCATGCTGGGAGCCCACCTCAGCAAGCCTAAATGTCCTTTAAATAAAAAACAGTCCCAAATGTTTTTTTAACCCTGTAAACAAGAAAACGGTCCCTCGTTGACCTCGGGCCCACCCTAACCTGCACTCACCTCTGCGCACCCTGCCTCCCACACCCCTTACTCTATACTTCTACCTCTGGAGCAGAGTGCAATGATCTTCGGTGGACCAGGAACACGTCTGCACTCTTCAAAGCCAATCGCGAACTGAAGAAATGCCGGTAAGCTGTATAATGGCATAAATAGGGTTTTTTCAACTTTGGTGCATATCTCAGGCATTTTGGGGAATTTTGGCACCAGATTTTCATCATGAGGTTATTGGGACCCTTCCTCATGAATTTATCCACAGTCATGGCGTTATTCAGCCCCAAAAGGCGATTCCGCGTTCACTGCATGGAATCACCTTTTGGGACCGATTAACGGAACGACACTGCCAGTGTTCATCAGGTGGGCTCTAAAAAAGCCTATGTTGCAAATTTGGTGGAAAAAATCAAATAAATGACTGTTTTTCAAGCGTGCGTTGAGCAGTTGCTACGCACGCTTGTAACTTCGCGAATGTGCAATATTTTCACTCCAGATTTTCAACATTGCCATTTTTCTGCACCTCCTTATGAACAGTACACATCCTGGCCGAAATGTGTTTTCGCACTTCCAGCTCAGAATAGCGCGGTCGCTGTGGGAAATCAGTGTTCGGGACACATTAAGAAAATCACAGTGACATTGTTCATGAGCAGAGGTCCTAAAATGCCTATGTTAAAAATTTTGTGATGAAGGTCCATAAAACGACTGTGTTATGAGCGTGTGTTGCGCAGTTTCCACACACCTTTGTAACTTCGCAAATTAGTAATATTTTCACACCAGATTTTCAACACTGGCATTTTTTCACACCTCCTTATGAACAGTGTAGCTGTCATTTTTCACATCCTGTTCAAAATGTGTTTTCACGCTTCTGGCACAGAATAGCGCAGTCGTTTGTGAAATCAGTGTTTGGGACAGATTAAGATCAAATGATTGAGAGAGGGGAAGTGATCGAGCTCAACTGAGCTCTGTTGAGACTGCTGCAGATTTCTTTGTGGCCAGAAAAAGGCGCCAATGCAGGCAGAAGACCAGTACAAAAGGGCAGCCTGCAGCATTAGGAGAAACAGTATGAGTGAGTGAGGGAGGGGGAGTGAGCGAGCTCAATGGAGCTCTGTCGGAATTGCATCAGATTTCTTTGTGAGCAGAAAAAGACATCAATGCAGGCAGGGGCCCACTACAAAAGGGCAGCCTGCAGCGGTGGGAGAAACAGAACGAGCGAGTGAGAGAGTGGGAATGAGCAAGCTCAACAGAGCTCTATCAGGACTGCTGCAGATTTCTCTGTGGGCAGAAAAAGACACCAACGTAGGTTGGAGCCCAGTACAAAAGGGCAGCCTGTAGCGGCGGGAGAAATGGCACAAGCAAGTGAGAAAGGGGGAGTGAGTGAGCTCAACGGAGCTGTCGGGACTGCTGCAGATTTCTTTGTGGTAGAAAAAGACACCAACGTAGGTTGGAGCCCAGTACAAAAGGGCAGCCTGCAGTGCCAGGAGAAACAGAATGAGTGAGTGAGTGAGGGGGAGTGAGCGACCTCAACGGAGCTCTGTTGGGACAGCTGTGAACTCCTTTGTGAGCAGAAAAAGGCGGCAATGCAGGTAGGAGCCCAGTACAAAAGTTTAGCCTGCAGCTCTGGGAGAAACAGAACGAGCGAGCGAGAAAGTGGGAGTGAGCGAGCTTAACGGAGCTCTGTTGGGACTGCTGCAGATTTCTTTGTGGGCAGAAAAAGGTACCAACGCAACCAGGAGCCCAGTATAAAAGGGCAGCCTGCAGAGTCAGGAGAAATAGAACAAGCGAGTGGGGGGGGGGGAGTGAGCGAGCTCAACGGAGCTCAGTCGGGACTGCTGCGGATTTCTTCGTGGGCAGGAAAAAGGCGCCAACGCAAGCAGGAGCCCAGTACAAAAGGGCAGCCTGCAGCGTCGGGAGAAATAGAACGAGTGAGTGAGAGAGGGGAGAGTGAGTGAGCTCAATGGAGCTCTGCCGGGACTTTAGAGTTGCCCACCCTCCTGCCCAGGGTCTTCTGTGGGCCTATTTTACAGCAGGGTCTCTGGAGTGGAGACAAAGCAATGATTGGATACTTTTAGGATTGCTGTAATAATACAGATTTAGTTGTTCTGTTTATTTCTCTAACTGAGCTAAGTACAGAGCTATACTGTTGTGATTGCTGTAATACTACATATTTATTTGTTCTGTTTATTTCTCTAAGTGAGCTGAGTAATATTTGGAGTGCAATAGGATTTCTAACTGGGCTAAGTGAAACTATATGAGAGCTGAGAACAAAAAGTATGGTAGCTGAGGGGTGGGAAATGGACAAGAAGGCTTTAGAATTGCTACAGTAATACAGTATATAATGGATGAGATTTGAGACTGAATTAACCTGGTCGGCAAGGGGGCAGTAGGGGGATTAGTGTGAAGGGGGGACAGGAATTTGAGTAAATAGGGGCCTAACAGTTGTAGTAGGGTACAGAACCTGGGAGTAAGAACCCGTAATATAAGATGGGGGCCAAAATGGGGCAGGTGCCACATGTCAAATCAAGGTTAGCGTTGTCCACTGCCCCACCCTGATTTACTTCCTTTGTCACAAGAGACCAACCAGATTTATCTGACATGACCTCCCCACTGTGAATCCATGTTGCCTATTGTCCTGGGCTCCGATGGCTTCTACGTGCCCCACTATCCTTTCTTTAAGCAATGTCTCCATGATCTTCCCCACTACTGAGGTGAGGCTGACCGGCCTATAGTTCCCCGCCTTCTCCCTACTGCTGGATTTGTATAGAGAGACCACATGTGCCCCCCTTCAATTCTCTGGTACCACCCCTGTGTTGAATGACTCAGTGAACATGGCTGCCAGAGGTACTGCTGTCTCCCCTCACAGTGGGTGTATACCATCTGGTCCCATTGCTTTGTCCACCTTCAATTTAGTCACCTCCTGCAGGATTCTTCTGCTTGTGAATGTACTATTGTCCACCTCTTCACGCCTGTGCAACTGCTGTACTGTTGTGGCCCTATCCCCTCCTCCTCTTCCGTGAATACTTGAACAGAAAGACACAGTGGATGTCTTGGGGGGGGCATGACAGTTCTTAGGCATGGTACTTTTACTTCCAAATACCAAAACAGCACATATAAGCAAGCAACATTCAGCATTGACAAATGCTTGTTTGTACTGGATGGTATTCTTTAAGTCATCCTGGGATAATCTTGCAGTCATCAGGTTTCTTTTCATTGCTTGTTGTGATGATGCCTGATAACACTGAAATGACTTCTTAAGTAATCGGATGATCATCAGATTACTCAGAGATGACTTCTAAACTAATCTAGTTTGTCTGGTTGGAACATTGGCTATGGAACCAGTAGATGACAGGTTCAAACCCCGCAAGAGCCAAATACTCATTGTGTGACCCTGAGCAAATCACTCAATCTCCTAGTGCTCCAGCCTCACCAGCTTCTGAAATGGGTTGAAGCAGGAGCTCACTTAAAAAAAAAAGATAAACATCAGCACAGCTGGGCTATTCTTGTAAAATAAGTTGTAAATAATCCAATCCAGGCTAACTCTTGAGCAGTCAGCATTATTGATGGCACTAGCAGACAGACTGACCAATCAGTCCACCTAGTGTCATTAATGATGCTAACTGCTTTAGCCACTCCCATCGGGTCCCACAGCTGATCACTGTAGTAAAGTAAGTTGGATGACTGACTTTTTCAATGGGAATGGGCATGTTGTGAAAGTGGAGGGAGCTGAGTTAGTCTGGATTAGATTACTGGCTGCACCTTCCCCCCAACTGGGGTCAGTGGATGGGGCTATCAGTTAAAAAATGGTATTTGGGGACAGGATGGTCAGGTTAGGGAGTGGAGCAATCAATGTCTCCCTCTCCCTATCACCCTATTCTCTTGTTGCTCAACCCCCAGACTAACTAGCACTTATCTTTCTGTTCTTGCACTTATGATAATGTCAAATCGTTGACTGCCTACCCCCCTTTTTCCCCACCCTTCCCCCTCTTATCCCCACCCCTTGCTCCACTTATGTCACCCCCAGGATGGTCTTCATTTGTATCTATGTCTTGCTATATATACACCTGTATTGTTAATTGTGCATTGTTATTTGCCACTGACCGTTTGCTACTGTGCTAGTCTATACACATGTACTGTCTTTTGCTACTAAGTTAACCTCCCGACCTGTATTGTATCTTACCGCTGTTTTGCTTGCACCCGTTGCTGATGCGGAACCTTTGTTTTTTTTTTTGAAATTCAAAGCTTTATTGGTTTTACATAAAAAGAAAACACCAAGTACATAATGCCGATGCTATAACCGTACAAAACTAAACAGCATCTGCGGAACCTTTGTAAAAGAACCCTTGGTTCAAAGGTATTTGTAATCCTAGTAATAAATAAATACAAAATAAATAAAAATAAATATGTCTTTGGCTCCAGGCACAGTGCTGAGAGCCAGAAAATATTTGTTATGGAGTTGTCAGGGAGAATGGAGAAGGTCACTGGAGGATTGGAAATGACAGAGTAGGGAGTGGTGACCCAGAGACCGGCCCTGGCTGTATCAGGAGGACATTTTTATGCTGTTTTTTTTTTTTGCAAAGTATTAAATATTCAAATAGCCAAGTCTCTGAGGTGCTGACTTCAAGTCCTCACCTAGTATTCAAAAAAGATATTTGTACACCTCAGTAGTAACCCAGCTTCCTGGTGTGGTACTGGAACCCACAACCTTCTGATCTTCTGACCACAGAGATGACCATGCAACTTACTGATCCACTGGCACTGCTTTAGCTCTCTCCATGTACATACAGTCACTGCACTACAAGTACCTAACTCATTGCACTTAGATATCTGGGGTCCAGTATTCAAAACTTTGCTTGGCACACAAAGTGTTTGTGCAGCAATAGAGCCAAGTTAGCATGAGGGTCTCATATTCAAAACTGGAGCTTGGGTGTCCACGGCGGTGTTTAGCCCAACATTGTTTTTTTTAACTGTAACGCCTTCCAGTACGCTTTCCTGTGTTTACCGTATTTTGTCCCTCCCCACCTCCCCGGCCCCAACTCTATTAAAGGCTCACTGCATGCTGAGATCGCCAGACTATTCACCACCCCAGGCACTCTATTGGATATGACTGTCTAATACCCTCACCTCTTTACCTCCCCTAAACGGGCCTCGCCTAACAGTGCAGCACGCCTAACCCTCCTGTTTGGCAGTTTTACTGTTGCTGCTTAAAGCCATTTTAGGCTCCTGGACCCTCTATCTTTCCAGCTATATCACCCTAATTTTGTTCTCCTCCTCCCCTTCTCTTAGTAACTACTCCCTTGCTGCATAGTAATTACAGCAGCTGCACCACTGTTGTGCAGTCCCTGTTAGACATGATACTACTGCTTCACATTTCCCTCTTGACTGCCTCTCACTTCAAGACTGTTCTCCGTGCACTTTGAACCATCCTTTCTTCATGCATTCTTCTGCCACAAAACTCCATTTACATGGAATGGCCCCTCGAACTGAGAGCATAAATTATGGTGTGTTACTGCTTGTCCTTCTAACACTCCCTGACCCTCTTCTTACAACTGGGACCAATAATGAGGAGCTCAATTTGGAAAATCTCTGCCTCTGCACCTACAGCACTGCAACCTCGGCCCAACAAATTGGATATCCCACTAGACCATGGAGAATGCAGACTCCATCTAGCAGGGCCTTGCTTGAACTTGACCCTATCTGGCTTCCCCCTCTGGCACTCTTTCCTGAGTTCTTCAGTATTAAGAAATACTTTAACCCACACTATCCATGGGGAAGACAACCCAAAAGTAGTTGGAGACTATTATTAGAATACATTGGCAGGCTAACACTGTTACTGCTATTGCTGTCGGGCAAAATTCACCATAATCCGGGCCCCCTGCAAGGCACCACTTTTACTCAGAAAACCTCAGGATCTCTCACGTTAGCCTCTATTAATATATGCAGTCTCCTCCCCAAAATGGACATCCTCAATGCTTGGATATTGCAACACAACCCTGATATAACCATGGGAGGTGTGCTTACTCTAGGTAAAACACATCTGCAGCTGCACACAGTGTTAGCTCACAGGAAAAAACCTTTTTTTTGACTTCACTCATGATGCTAACTTTTTTATTCTTTTAAAACAGGTGTATCACCAAAAATCACACCCAGTTCTTTCATAGTATGGCCATGTTTCATCTTTGTTTCATTCATTCAGTCTACTAAATTTGTCTTTTACATTGTTTATTACCACACTTTTTGAGCCAGTTCAGCTTGTTTCCTCTCCCTCCAGGTCTCGGAAGTAAGGGACTGAGCATAGCAAAACAAATATTGTTTACTGGAACAACCCCGATATAGTCTCGGTTGTTGAGAGATGGCTCTCCCCAAAGATATCTGATGCCTCTGTTTCCATACCAGGATACATGTTTTACAGACGTGACCACTTGCCCAAGTGTGGAGGCAGTTGTGCAATTTACCTAAGAGACACTTTCCAGGGGCTAGTCCTACCACTGGCCAACACTGGTGACCACTGACAAGCTATAGTATTTAAAGTACTCCTTGGCAAACATAATAAATCTCTCATGATTATGTCTGTCTACATTCCACCCAGACAGCCGACCGCAGGCTTCAATGCTCTTATGGAATGCATAAGTGCCTGGAACCTTAACTCCGAATTGCTACTTCTAGGGGACTTCAATGGCAATTGGCTCTCCCCACAGGCCAGCCCTCACAAGGATGCTGCTGCTGTCCACCTCATGCAGCTGGCTGAATCACCCACCAGAGTAAACTACAAGACAAGAACCAGCACCTTACTGGACTGGGTCCTGCCCAACTGCCCAGCCCATATATCTGGGACCACTGTACTCCCTGATGCCCTTAGTGACCACTGTCCAGTCCTGTTTCAGTGGTCTAACATATTTAACAAACCCCCTGCTAGAACTGTCACTAATAGGGTCTGCAAACGGGGCCACCTTGAATTATTAAAAGCTGACCTTTGACAACAAGACTGGTCACTAGTCTTTAACACCTGCAATGTTGACACCACTCTACGTCACTTCATCAACTACTTCAATGCTGCTTGTGATAGGCACACCCCACTTAAAACAAGGAAAACTAAAGTCCCTTGCAATCCTTGGTTCTCTCTGGACTTGCTCAACATGCTAAAATCTAGGGATCGCCTATGGCTAAAGGCTTGGGCCTCTGGAAATCGGGTTGACATGCAGAACTTCAAGAAAGCCCGGAATGACTGCACCAGGGCCATACGTGCAGCAAAAAAACATGTACTTCAAGGAAGACCTCTCCCAAACATGGAATGATGGCAGAAAGTTTTGGCACAACTGCAGACAAGTTACTGGTACAGGCAACAAGCCTGTCCCTGCCATGCTCAACATTGATGGTGCTCATACACTGGACCTCAAAACAATTGCAAATTCATTAAACTTGGCCTTCACAAATTTAAGTGGAGTAATTTCTTCAGACTACCTTGACCTGCCCGACCCCGCTGACCCTAGTGTAATTATGAGATCAAACCTCTCCCACCCACCTTTCCATTTTAAAGTTCTTACATTGCTGGAAGTAAAAAGCTACCTCCTTAAGGTTCTAGGCAAATATAGGTACAGTGGTGATACCCTCTGCCTGAAATTTGTTGAACTGACTCTAGACGAGATTCTGGCTCCTCTCACCCATATTGTCAACACGTCTTTAAGATGCTCTCAATTCCCTGGCATGTGGAAAGTGGCCACCATGACACCTATCTTCAAGAGTGGTGACTAGTCACTTGCTGGGAATTACTGACCTATCTCTAGTCTTCTTCCACTCTCAAAAGCTTTGGAGAGCATAGTGGCTGATCAGATAGTAGACTATATGGAAAAATATCAGCTACAATGCCCGTAAAAACACGGGTTCAGACATGGGCGCAGCACTACCATGACACTGTTAGACTTCCCGGGCTATATCCACAAACCCCTTGACCAAGGCATCCTTGTTGGAAATCCTAACGCTCTGGGCATTTGTTGGTATTTTCACTCCAAATTTTCAATATGGGCTTTTTTGGACTCTACCTCATGAACAATGGCACTATCATTTTGTTACTCAATTCCAAAATGTGATTTCATGCTGTGACTGCACCATTCGGTGCCACAGGTGCAAAAACACCATTTTGGACAGAATGTGAAAAATGACAGCTATTTTGTTCTTGAGGAGGTGTGATAAAAAGACAATGTTGAAAATCTGGCGTGAAAATATGAAAAATTGGCCAAGTTACGAATGTGCATAGAAACAGTGCAACACACTGCCATAACACAAATATTTTTTGGAATTTTTTCACCAAATGTTCAACTTGGGCTTTTTGGGACCCCACCTCATGAACAGTGGCACTATCATTTCAATACTCCATCCCAAAAGTTGATTTTGCACAGTGACCAAGCTATTCTGCCCCACAGGTGTGAAAACATGTTTCGGGTAGGATGTGAAAAATGACAGCTATACTGTTCATAAGGAGGTCTGAAAAATGGCAATGTTGAAAATCTGGAGTGAAGATATGAAAAATTGGTGAAGTTACGAGTGTGCGTAGAAACTGTGCAACACACTGCCTTAACACAATCATTTTTTTGAAATTTTTCACCAAATGTTCAACATGGTCTTTTTGGGACCCCACCTCATGAACAGTGGCACTATCATTTCAGTACTCCATCCCAAAAGTTGATTTTGCACAGTGGCCACACCATTCTGCACCACAGGTGAAAACATGTATCAGGCAGGATGTGAAAAATGACAGCTATACTGTTCACAAGGAGGTTTGAAAAAATGGCAATGTTGAAAATCTGGAGGGAAAATATTAAATAGTGGCAAAGTTATGAGTGTGCATAGAAACTGCACAATGCACACTCATAACGCAGTCATTTTTTGGAATTTTTTCACCAAATTTGCAGCATGGGCTTTTTGGGATACCACCTCATGAACAGTTGCACTGTCGTTTCATTAATCAGTCCTGAAAGGTGATTCCATGCAGCGACTGCGAAATCACCTTTTGGGACCGAGAAACAAAATGACAGTGTCAGTGTTCATGAGGTGGGTTCCCCAGAACCCCATGTTGAAAATTTGGGGCAATAATTCCTAAAATTGTCCAAGATATTAACCTAAGTTGAACCCCCCCCCCCATTGAGTCTCATTATAAGGCTTACCGTGATGTCTCAGTTTTTTGGTCGCCTTTGAAGAGTGCAGATTTATTTATTTATTTATTTAGCTTTTGTTGACCAGGTAAGTGCACTAGACAAATCCTGCCTATTTTCAGGCATGACCCAGGGAAGGGGGGATACAGATGAATGCCAACTGACCTTGAACCAGATTAAGCTGTTGGTGGTATTTTTAGTGACTGAGGGAAATTTGGCCAGGACACCGGGGAAATTCCCCTACTCTGTGCCAGTAAGGGGACCCTGTAGCTGCAAGTTGCAGGTGGTCAGTCTGCTCCTCACGATGGAGGAGGAAGAAGGTCTGGTTGGGGCTGCGGTAGCCCAGAGTGTGTCGACTAGTACAGTACCTAATCTTGTGGAACCTGTAGTGCCGGTGGCTGGGATGCACCCGCAGGGTGGCCAGCAAATCGCCAGTGCAAGTGGGCCTCTGAATTTTTCTGAATCATCTTGCTTGAGTCTTGCAGAGAAGCAGCGTTGTCTTGAGGAGGAACTTCTGAGAGTTAGCGACTTGTTGCAGAGGGAGTGCCGGACTGCAGTTTCAGAGGAGGACCGGAAGCAGAAGAGATCGGCTAATTCGCTGAGTGCTACGGAGTCTGAGGGGCCCAGCAAGCTTCTTCCATCTATGGAGAGACCTACGGGGGACTTAGATGAGCCTTCCAGAGATTGGGGAACTTTGGTGGAGGAGTTCTGGTCGCCAGAGCGAGCGTTGCGAGGGGCTGGATGGATTCAGATTTCTGGAGATGCATGGAGACTGGAGCAAGCCATTCATGCTCCTGCAGTGGATGAACAGATAAATTCTAGTGCCACATCTGACTCTATGGGGGTTGTCTTGAGTACTGAAGCTATTGTTTCCCCTACCCCCCTGTCTTGCGCTACTGCTGATTTATCTTTGGGATCTCGAGGAGCGGGGGGGAGACTGGAGATGTGAATACTTCTCCTAGCCTTCCTTGGCCAGTTGTAAAGCCTGTCTCTAAATCTTCTTATGCTAGCCACTTCAGACAGCCACTGGAATTGGCCAAGAGGCGTAATGCTGTTAGATTGCATTATGTGGGTCCTAGGGATACTCCCCCTGATAGGTTTTTCGTTGGGAAGACATTATTGAAGCGCATCATGGGTTTTTTCCCCTCAGAAGTTTATGCATTAATACATGTTCCGGGGGAATTTACGTTTGACGTCAGCTTTCGCACCCCTGCCTTGATGGAGTTATTTTGGAGTCGTTATCTGAATTTGAAGACTAACCCACTATGGTCTGACTTTATTGTATTGCCTTTATCACAGCAGGCCTATAGGATCATCACGATAATGTTTAGGAATGAAGGGGTGAATATTGTTGATATTGTTAACTGGCTGTCTAAGTCTTGTGATATTCAGGGGAATCCAGTCCCTATTCTGGACGAAGAGAGGTTTTGGAATGAGGGTTGGAAATTTAGAGTAAAGCTTCATTCCACAGATTCTGGCTTAATACATCTGCCTAATTGCTTCTTTCTGGGGAGGGATAAGGGGTTCCTTTTTTATCCTGGGCAGCCTAGAGTTTGCTTTAAATGTGGTTCTCGAACCCACATTAGTACCTCCTGCACTGTACTTAAATGCTCTTACTGTGGGGAGCCGGGTCATCCAAGTGCCCATTGTTTTCAAACCTCAAAATGCAATCTTTGCGATGAGGTGGGTCACATGTTTGAAACCTGTCCCTTAGCTGCCAAAAATACTGCTGATGCTGATTATGAGGTACAGGATCATTACATCCGGGAGGCAGTTAGACTTGGTATTCCTAATAAGGGAGGAAGGGGCCCTGATACTGGAGGGGTTGTTCCCCCCTTGGCTGAACCTGGTTTGTTAGACTCAGCTGATTCCCAGATGAGTACCATGGCTCCGCCTGAAGTGGGGGTTGCGGTGGTCTCTGGGGTGGATCAGGGGGAAGTTGTGAGCCTTGCACCCTTGTTACCAGATTTAGAATCTCCAGATGCTGGGTTTGTGGTGGTTAATGAGAAGAAAGGGAAATCTACCTAAGGGAGGGGGAAACTGGGGAAGAAACTAGCTGCACCTGCTTCTGTTGTTTCTATGGCTGACCCAAATATGTTCTCAGTTTTGGAAGAGTGTCCGGTGGATGATCCGAGTGGGTCTGGGCCTCCTCTACCCTTGTCTGGGTTAGAATCTACTGAACCTGTAGCTGACCAGGTGGGCCCTAGACCACCTGATGGTAAGACAGGTAGGATCACAAGGGCGTCTAGTAAGGTGAAGTGAATGTTACCTCGCTATGCTCCTTTGTTCCTTCCACTTCCGGGTGGCATCCTTGAATGTGAACAGTATTGAGACTCCTGAAAAATGCCGAAGAACTTATTCACATTTTTTGTCTGACAATCTAGATTCCGTTTTTCTGCAGTATGTCCGCTTGCATTCTCTTGAGGAGGTAGAGACTGCCTCTGCAGGTTGGATTTGGGGGGGCTGTTTTTGGTCCTTGGGTGTTGACTTATGCAGTGTTTTTTTCATTTTCATGTCACTGTGATACACCAGATAGAAGTTCTGGCTGGCAGGGCCTTGGTCCTAGACATTAAATGGGGTTCCTTATACTTGAGGTTGATTTCTGTGTATGCCCCATAATCTAAGTTTGACTGGGTGTCCCTGTTTAATTCACTTTATCCCTTTTTATGCTCTCCTTACTACATTATTCTGGGGGGGACTTTAACTGTTCCTTGCCTTTAACTGTGGCTTCTGGGACAAGGAAAAAGGTGTATTGTGATGAGGCTGGTTTGTTGAAACTCATCTCAGATGCTGGTTTAGTAGATGCTTTTGGGCCCTCTACTGGAGGGTCTGGGGACACTTATTTCTGTGGACCAAGGGCTTCCAGAATAGATTACTTTTTTCTCTCTTCTGAGGTTACTGTTCAATCTAGATCTTTGCAGGATGTTGCTTCCTCTGATCACAGATTACTGAGACTGACCTTGGCTGATGTTCCTACAGCTCGGAGAGGGCTGGGTATCAGGAAATTGAATTCTGCATTATTACATATCCCCTGTGTAATGGGTGGGTTACGCTCTCTTTTTCTGGCCAGGAAGTCGATCTCCTTTTTATATGATGATTTAAATATTTGGTGGAAGGACACTAAATGGGAAGTTCGGGTTTATTTTAAGGTTGTGGGTCATTTAAATGGGCAATTATCACATGCTGAGTTACGGCATCTTAGGGAACGGCTTCATTTTTTGTCCACTCATAGACAGTTTCTTGGCCACGACTGTCAGCAACAGATTGCAAGCTTGAAAATGAAACTGGCTAAGGCTCAGTCTCAGGTTTTACATGATATGGAAATGAAACACAAATTTAAGATTTGTGGCAGGAAAAAAGATACTTTGCCTTTTGAGTACTTGACATCTCTTAGGCATTCAAGGGGTATGTTGTATCTGAACACCCCAGGAGGTGGGCGAGTTTCTACCAATGATGATATTTTGGAAGAAATTCATGCCTATGTTTCTACGTCATTTAAGAGCAGGACGCTTTCCAAAGATGCTATCTGTGATTGGTTTGCTGGTAGGTCAGTCCCGGCTTTGTCCTTGGCTGACTGGCTTGAATTGGTGCGACCTATTACAGTGGAGGAACTGAGGTCAGCGATTTGGTCTTTACGATCGGGCGTTACTCCTGGATCTGATGGGTTGCCTCATGAGGTTTATAAAATCTTATGGGAGGTTTTGGGTGTTGATTTCTGCCAGGTCCTGAATGATGGGCTGCAGTCTGGGGTTCTTCCTCATAGCATGTTGAAGGGTGTGCTACTCCTTTTGTATAAAGACAAAGGCGATCGTGGGGATTTGGGTAATTGGAGACCTTTGTCGTTGTTGAACTTAGATTACAAAATACTGATGAAAATATTATGTCTACGGTTAAGGAAGGTTATGGGTACCCTCTTACATCTGACACAGTTTAGTGGAGCACCTCTCAGAAGGGTTCAGAATGCACTGATCTTACTTACGGAATTGGTCTCTAAAGGTAAGGCTGGAGAACTGTTTGGGCATTTGGTTTGCCTGGATCAGTCCAAGGCCTTTGATCAGGTAGAATATATTTATCTTTGGGAGTGTCTGTCAAGGTATGGATTTCCTTCCCAATTCATAGGATGGCTACAAACATGCTATAGGGGCATTACTTTGATCCCCTGTGTGAATGGTTGGGCGGGTAGGGAAATTGAGGTACATAGGGGGCTGCGGCAAGGGTGTCCATTGAGTCCCTTGCTTTATGTGCTTTCTTTAGATCCCCTTTTATATGCCTTTTACAGTTCTGATGACATTGTTGGGTTATCGATTGGATGTAGAGATCCTCAGATAGTTGCTTTAGCGTATGCTGATGATCTGATTTTAGTTTTAGCAGATAAGGATTCTGCTATTGCGGCAAGAGAGTTATTACGTGTCTTTTCTGATTTGACTGGGTCCTCTATTAACTGGCTCAAGAGTGGTATTCTGCCCTTGGGGTATGATGCGGCTGATGTGTCCTTGGTTTGGGGTTTGCCTATTGTATTTGACTACAGGAAAATTCTGGGTATTTACTTTGGAGGTCTAGATGACCACAGGCATAATTGGGACCGACAATTGTTAGAAGCTCGCACCAGGGTTCAGCTTTGGAATAAGGGCTGTATGTCTAAAGCTAAATGTATTTATTTGATTAAGACTTTTTTGCTGCCATATTTTTTGTTTATTGCTGCGGTTTTTCCCCCTCCCATCTCTATAGAGGCTTCTCTTTGTGGAGTATTTTTTCTCTGTTTATGGGGTAGTAGGCTAAATCCTCTAAAAAGGGGTATTATGTATTTACCTCTTAGTGAAGGTGGTTTGGGGATGGTTAATCCGGTAGTGTTTTTTCGTAGTATTTTTTTTTTTTACAACTTAGTGCCCTTACTTAAAGGGCAGGCTCTGATCTGGTCCCCGTGGGTGGCAGATGGTGTTGATTTTCTATTGACGCGGTGGGGCATGGACTCCTTTCTAGCTCGCCAGGTTAGGATGGGTGACTTGTCTAGTCATTTTTGCACGATGTTTCAGAAATTGAAGGCGTGGCATGTTGTTAGACGCTTGCTTCTTTCTCAGACACGTCAACAATTTTATTTTTCTGTATTGCATGATTTCTTTTTAATTGATCCCTGGTTTCATGTTAGGCCTCCTGCTGAACAACACGCTAAATTACGGTTATTAATGAGTAAGAGGGTGCCTAGCCATATGTGGGATTTTTTATGGCTCTATTTACATAGGAAATTAGGAGTGAAAGGAAATAGGAAACATAAAGAACTGTCTGAACGATATTGCCCTAAGGAGGAGTCTTGTTTTGGAGTTGTTGAAACGATGGAACATTTTATTGTAGAGTGTCCTTTTACTGTTTCATTTTGGTCTCATTTTCGTGATACATGGCCTTTGAATCCCTTTAGGGTTCTCTCAACTGACATTTGGGTGGATGGGGTTCTACCAAGCTCCTGGATTGTGTATGATGCAATTACATTGCGTCTTGTGATAGGCCATATCAGTTTTCGGTTATGGCAAGCTAGATGCTCTCTCACACTTAGACAGAAATTACTTTCTGAATCTCGGATAGTTCACAACATACGCAAAACTGCGTTTACTTGGAGGGGGCAGGAGCAGGGAAAGGTGTATCCTGAATTGTTCAAATTGTGGTGGAGGAAGATGACCTGGTTAGATACAGGGCGAGGTCTTTGTGTCTGACCTTGTCCTGTATTGGGATAAGATGGTTTCCCTTGTGCAGTGAGGAAGCCCTTCTCTGCATATACTGGTATGCCTTTCACTGTTTTTCTGTGCAAATATATGTTCCACGATAACTCTACATGGACAGTCTTGGATTTTGGTTTATTTCTGTTAGTTTCTTGTCTTGTTTTTGATACAGATAATTGAGGGGTATGGTTTTGTTTTTCTTTCACAATCTTATTACAACTGTCGTGTATTTTGTTTCTGCTTTCAGCAGTTTTTTTTTCTTGCTTATGTATATCTTGATTACTTATTTGCTTTTTATTATGATATGTACTTTAATTTTGTGTGTGGTAACACTATTTTGTATTGTTTTGCTTTTTTTGTTATGAATAAAAACTTCCCCTACTCTTTTCAATAAGTGCCATGGGATCTTTAACATCCACCTGAACTACCACCAATCCAGGCAGATGTGTCCCCAGTCCAGAGAAGATGACAGTGCTGGACTTCTGGAGGTAAGTATAGGGTGAGGGAGGTGTGGAGAGGTGGGGTATGCAGAGGTGGGTGGGGAATAGGGAGGCGCCTAGGGAGATGACGATGGACCACTTTCTTTTTTACAGGGAAAAAATAAATACAAAGACTTCAGGGACAGTTTTCTTTATTTGATGGCAAAAAAAAAATTAATATAGGCACACTGAGGTGGGTTCCCAGTGTGCCACAATAGTGGGGGTGGGGGGGGCATGCCAACATGGAGATTGGGCACCCTGATGTTGGCACTGAACGGGTTTGTGGGGAGATGGGGCATATTCAACATTGGGAGTGGGCATCCCGGTGTTAAAAACATATTTCAATATTTTGGCACACTGGGGTGGACTCCCAGTGTGTCACATAAATTGGGGGGAGGGCATGCCGACACAGGGATTGGGCACCCTGATGTCAAAAAAATATCTATTAGTGCTTGGGGGCCGGGGGGACACATCCTACACCGGGAGTGGGCATCCCGGTGTTGGAAACATAAAAAAAGAAGAATTATTTCTGCACGCTGGAGTGGGCTCCCAGTGTGCCACATTCATGCCAATACAGGGATTGGGCACCCTGATGTCAGCTGTAAGAAAAATTTGCATGGTGGCTAATGTTGAGAGAGGGGGGCAGAAGCTAGCACTGGGAGAGGCCACACCATGACCACAGTTCAAGCTTGGGGGAGGGGTTCAGAGGAGCGGGGACGGAGATAGAGAATACAGGAACAATTTCTGCCATGCGCATTAGTGTGCACTCTAATGCGCATGGCAGGAGTTCAGGTTACAAATGAAGCACTCCCTTTGGAGTGGTTCATTTGTTTCAAGTTCGTGGCATGGCACGTCAGCGGAGCTGAACTGCTGTCATGATCAGAGTGCCTGGTGATTGGTGTACACTGCCACACCTCTTGCACATGCAGCTTTAATTGGCATGGCAGTGACACACCTCTCAGTTCCCATTACTGTCTGAAAGTGTTTGTTGCGCATGTGCATCAAATGCAAAAAGGTCATCTTAATCTGGGCAAACTCCAGAGGTGGTCTGAGGTACTGCAGCCACAATGGTGTATGTCACAGCACAGTTGCTGTTCATGCTGGCGGAGGTCCTAATGGAGGAGCAGAGAGCAGAAGCACATCCTGGGCCCATCCATAAGCTGTAGAGGTGCTATGCTGTGCACAGATGGTACCAATCATGAATCTCATTTGAGAGGCTCACAAATGACCAGCTTGTTGGCCGGCACTGCCTCAATAGGGCCATGCTCAGGCAACTATGTGAACTCCTGCATCACTGGCTGCACAGTACCACCCAGCACAGCCATTGCATGTCAGTTGAGTTGAAGATGACAGCTTCCCTGTGTTTCCTGGCCACAGGATCCTTCCAAACACTAGTGAGGGATATCACCGATGTCTCGCAGTCTGCCACCTCACATCTGCTAGCCTTGTTTCTAGATGTGCTCCTGCCACATGCTTGTGAATACATTATATTCCCTAGAACTGCAGAGGAGCATACAGCAACAATGCAGCTGTTTTACAGGTTGCACACCTACCAGAAGTACTTGGTGCCATTGAATGTACCCATGTTGCCATCCATGCACTCCATGGCAATGATGCAGATGCCTACATCAACAGGAAAGGCTTCCACTCCATCAGCTGCCGGTTGGTGTGCAATGCAACTGGGCACATCATCAGTGTCCTTGCACAGCAATCTGGCAGCACCCCCAATGCCTTCATTTTGCAGAGCTCCATCCTCTACCAGAGATTTGAAGGTGGTGACATACCCAGTGGACACCTTGTCAGGGAGTACATGCAGCAGGGCCCCCACATGGGTTGTAGTGGTGCTGTACCTGGCGCACAGATGACATGCTGTGGGGGGGGGATGGATATAGGGGAATCATCACAGGTCTTGGACTGTGGGCAGAAGGCAGGTACTTATAGTGTGACCACATGCTAAAATACATGCTATATCTTACAAGGGACAGTGCCTATCCCTTGCACCCCTGGCTCCTCACACCTGTCCTCTGTCCAGCATCTGTGGTGGAGGTCAGGTACAATCCGGCACATACCACAACATAAAACATCATCGAGCATGTCTTTGGCTTGCTGAAAATGCATATTTGCTACCTAGACCATTCCGGTGGTGCCTTACAATGCACACCTCAAAAGGCCTGTGCCATATTCCTTGCCTGTTATATACTACACAACATGGTGCTGTCCAACCCCCATGGAATATGTCTGCCAGTCCAAGAGGAACACATAGCATCAAACACAGAGCCAGAAGAGCAAAGAGGTAGCAGAGCAGCTCCAGAGAAAAGATCCCACACGGCAAGGAGGGCCCAGGAGCACAGGAACAACATAATATGACAGCTAGCTGGCAGCAGAAGGTGAGCAGCAACCACACACAATAGTAATGCTTGTTGCAAAACTTTATTGTGAAACAAAGAACAGTACAGAGAATGGCAGACTGAGTACATTTGGTGACAACAAATGCACCCATGCAAAGGAGCCAGTGTCCAGGGAGTGATGGAAAGCAGGGTGGGGAGTACCGTCAGACCCAGATGAGTGGGACACAGGATGAGCTGGACAAGGGCAGAGGCACACAAGGTCATGGAGCAAAGGTACAGCTGAGGGGGACAGGGGGGTGCAGCTTGTGAGTCGTGTACGCTGTGTGCTCCTGAGGCACTTGGCACATAATGCAACAGCTGGCCACAAGTTGCATGACAGAGAAGCCTGCCCCCTGGCCCACACTGCAGGCCAACAGTGACAATGCCAGTGCCAGCTGTTAGAACTAAAGAGGGTTTGGCTGGGTCTGGGGTGTCATGGTGGAGTATGCACACCTATATATGCTTGTGCCCCCCACAGGTGCAGACAGTGGGCTGACGATGACCCTGGGGGAAGGGGTGGTGGTACCAGAGGAAGGGGATGCAGATGAGTATGTAGGCCATGCTGAAGGTGTTACTCTGGAGCAGGGATGTCCCCGTGGCATTCTGGATGCCCACAAGGGGATGTGCCGCCCAGGCATGTGGGGTATGCCACGGTCTGACGGGGACACATGCATCATGCCAGTGTCTGAGCTGCTAGCTCATGAAGTTGACATGCATCGTCATGTCCTCTGGGCATTGGGACTCAAGATGGTGGGGATGGCAGGGCCATGACTGACCAGCACAGTAGCAAGTACTGTGGCAGCAATGTCCTGTACAGCCCTGGTGAGCCCCCCAAACATACCTCCTAAGGCATCCAGGAGGTGGGCCTGATGCTCCTCTGCATACTGTTTGGCCCTTGACAGACAATGTTGCAGCAGGTGGCAGAGGTGCACCACATCTTCTTGCATGACCTTTTGGAACTGTCCAAGCTCCCTGTGGGAGGTGGCCTGCATGTCCATAGCAGCACGCATCAGGTGCTGTGCCTGCAACTCTTCCCACTGTGGTGGGCTACTGGTAGGAAGAACTGGCTCAGGCTCCTCACAGGCGTGCAGCATGACCTGTGGGGTTTCAACAGCAGCCACAGTCATGACAAGTGAATGGGCTGTGGTGAGTGGCAGTGACTGTGGTTGTACAGCGTGGTACGCTGATGGTGTGGTCATGGTGGATACAGCTAACCCTGAGGTCTTTAAGGAAGTGAAGGTGGCAGCAGGTGTGGTGGGGGTGGCTAGTGTGGCAGTGCAGGTGTTGATGTCTTTAGAGATGTCTGAGGTGGTGGCAGTGTGCCGGGTGTGAGTGACGGTTGTGCGCAAAAGGCTGCTGGCTGCCCCTGTGCAGCTACTGTCAGTGGAAGTGTTGGCTGTATGATACACAGCCTCCAGATGGCACACAAACTTTAATAGTTCCTGGCTGTCCTCCTAAACGTCTTCTGCAATGGTGGCTGTGGACTCCCCTCTGGTACACACAAGAAGGTCTGGTCACACCACTGGGGCTTGCGAATCCCAGTGGATTTGCCCCTAGTCTCATCCTCAGGTGTCGCATGCACCAGAACCTGAGCTACAGAGAGAGGAGGAGGAGATGCTGTTGCTGATGCACATCTAGCACTGTAGAGTAAAACACAGTGCTGCTGGTGAATGCACATGCCACTGAATAGTGTACAGTGTCACAGTGTCAGCATGGTAGTGGTGGTAATAGGACTCCCCTACCCACACCCACAACAACCTCCTGGCAACAAGTGCAGTGTGATACATGCAGATATGCAGTGCTCCCACACCATGGTGCCCACTTCAGGCACATACCCATACTGCTACGCATGCAGTGTACTGCACAACACCCCTAAATCCTGCACTGCATGCACAACAGCACTACCACCACCCCAGAGCACCTGTGGGCCACCATGATGCAGACTGGCGATCCGCAGGGGCACACATTTGCGACTCAGGTACCTCTGGCACCATTAGGGAGGTAGCAGGGCAGCATGCTGCTATGAGGGCTGCACAGCCAGGGCACTGTGGCCCCTCCTGGGAGAGTGAGGGCCTAGAGCCATGTGATACACCATGTGCTGCAATTGCCAATGCTCACTGTGAGAGGGAATTGTGTATCCTAGGAGACCATTTCTTTTTCAAGACTGTTGCAACCGCACTTCCCCTGTATCTTCTTCCTGTTCTGTACTTGTCTTTTTCTTTACGTTTAAGTTTTCCCCATCCTCAGGAAGGCCACCGGTGAATGTTCTCCCTATCACTTGCTATGTCTCTAAACTCTCGTCTCCGAAGGTGCACACCCTCCTGTTATCTTTATTTTCCTTGGGTTTCTTGTTTGAGCACCTTTGCAATCATGCGCACAATCACCTGCTCGAACGTTCACAACTATTGGCATAATAGTGCGAATGGCCTCACTTAGAAGCATAGCTGTGGGAGATTGCGTATGAGGAATACCAAGCTGTACAGAACAGAAATAGTCACACAGAAGCTGAACGCTTAACTAGGCCTATTCACTGGTATATTAGGCAGTCCTATAAGAAAGAGCTTTTTGGATGTAATTACTGTCGGCAGTTTGTTCCCTGTTCTCCATCATGAGTACAATGTGGTTCTCTTTTTACGTTGGTGGGGAACACTGTGGCAGCCCCTCAGACGAAAATGGGGTTTTAGGGATGGAGCAACAGAAAGCACAACTTACGAAGGTTCAGGCAGGTTATTTTCTGAATTAGGGTAAATATTGTTCTGATAAATGAGGAACTTGCCTTGACTCTGTTTCTTTGTTGCCTCATGATTTTGGCGCACTTCTCTTTTGCAGAGCACTCCTCCAGCTGTCTGCAGCTCTGTAGAGCCGGCCGGCCATTTCTTTCCTACTTTTATGTGCAGCAGCATGTGAGAGTGGCCTGTTGCTGAAGATGAGCTGCTAAACTCAACTTTGCTGCATTATTTTTCATATTTATACCTGAAATAATATACCAGCGTTCATGAATATAAAAAATGTGTATTGCTATGTTTATTTAGAAGATAAATACTTTTTTTCCATAGCAAAGGAAAAATGGGTGGAGCCTCGGCTACCACATGACAGGGATCTGGTATAAAAGAACTCTGATTTTCATTCTCAGTCAGTTGGTTATAGGGTGCTGACCTTATCAGCGCCCTAGTCTGTTCCTAGGGAATATTGTACACAGTGCTGTTAACTGTGAATTGTTATTTTGATTCATTTTGTTTTATTATTTTGCTGTTTCCAGTTCGCTCAAGTTTGTACTGCTGCAAGAATAAAAATCTATTTTGTTTTGATCTTGACAAGTGGTGAAGCATCCATCATTTCCCATGATTCTCACATTTGGTGTAGAAGTGGGATGCTGGAGTTCTGACTTGTACTTCAGTTTGGATATTGTTAAGAGTATCCTGGTGGATCGCAGATGCAGTGGGAAAAGGCGAAAGAGACCAAGCCCAGTGGGGTACTGACAAGAACTATGACGGAACAGTATCAGATTCCCCTGATGACTAGCTTGGGGGATGTGAGACAGTAAGAAACCAAGAAAGAGGACAAGGAAGAGATGGAGGGTGCTACTGGAGGAGAAGATGTTCTCCCTGAGGAGGAAGCAGAGGAACCTCCTACAGACATGCAAGTCCTCCTAAGGCGGTTATGTATCAGACAAATGGACCTGGAAAAACAGAGAGAGAGAGAGAGAGAGAGAGAGAGATCATCGTCAAAGTGAGGCCAGGTGGGTGGATGCAAGACCTCCTAAGGCGGTTATGTATCAGACAAATGGACCTGGAAAAACAGAGAGAGAGAGAGATCATCGTCAAAGTGAGGCCAGGTGGGTGGATACTCTTCAAGCCATACAAGCTCTGGGAACAGTCCTTCAGAATCACCCCAATGATGGCCTCAGAGAAATTAAATTGTCGGAGTTGTCAAACACTGATGTCATTGAAGCATACATTACCACTTTTAAGAGGGTGGCAACAGCATGCGGATGGTTCAGAGACCAGTGGGTGGTTCGGTTAGCCCTCCCTCCCACCTAACATGAAAATCCTAACTGGCGTACAGCCATGTGGACAGTCGCTATGTTACCGATTATGACCATGTGAAACAAGCCATTTTAAAATGATATGATATCAGCATAGAGACTTATCGTCAGCACTTTAGAGTCTTTTGTTACCACTCTGCAGACTCTCCTCAAGAAGCATTCGTGAGGTTACAGGACCTATGCAAAAAATGGTTGCAACCCTCGGTAGGGACTATGGACCAGGTTATTGAAGCCATAGTATTGGAAAAAGTAATAAAAATATTACCTCACAAAGTTCAGATATGGATCCGGGAGCACTGCCCTGAAACAGCTGAGAAAGCAATTAATCTGGCCGAGGATTATTTTACCGTCAGGCCTCAACATCAAAAGAGATATCCTGGGACAAGTGCTCCTTCGCCGATGTTTAGAACTATAACTTCTGCTTCCTCTTCTAGTGCTATTCCTAGTAATATTGGTCCTTTCAAACCAGATAGGCCTGTGAGACATTATAATCCTCACATCATTTGCCAAGATTGCCAGGGGAAAGGACATATAGTGAGGTATTGTCCTAAGAAAAAGAATGATTCGACCCATCTGGCTCTGGCAAATTGGGGACAGTATGTGATACCAGTTATTACTGAGGGAAGGGAAGTGCTTGGCCTAATCAATTCAGGGAGCTGACAGACCCTGGTCAGAGCTGATTTAATACCAGTTGAAGAGAGCAAAAAAGGGGGACAAGATGGGAGTAACTTGTATCCATGGTGATAAACACTATGGGCCGGATATTCAAAAGGGTTGCGCCATGCGCAATAGGGTTGCGCATGCGCAAGTCCGAAAGTGCGCCATTCTGTGATATTCAGCAGGAGGCAGTTGTGCCACCGAAAACAGGCTGAGCAAGAGCGCAATGCAAATGAAGGCATGCGCAACCGAAGGGGGTGGATCCATGCATAAAGAGCGCAATGCGATATTCAAAGACTTGCGCAATGCGCAAGAGCAGAACAGCCGGAAGTTGCGCCCCAGCGGAAATGAGCCAAAATAAAAAGGCTCAAGGAAGAGGCGCAAGAATGCAACAGGGAAGACACATGAGGCAGAGAGACAGAGAAGGCCAGAGCAACAAACAGTGCAGGCCAGGGAGTGCACAGGACAGAAGAGGGGCAAGGGACGGTGTATGGGGCCACAGAGTGCAGAGGCCAGTAGGTGTACCAGGTGCAGTGGAGGTAGCAGTCAGGACAGCGGGGGTAACAGAGCAACATCAGCCGGGGGTCACAAGCCAGGGAGATGGACAGTGCCAGCTTCCACATGGAAGCTGTAATGAGGGGGTGAGAATGCATGCTGCAGGGGGACGTGGCCGTGGAAGGGCCCGTCGGCGGTACGCCCCCAACAGGCAGTACCGTGCCCGCATCAGCTTTGAGCTGTACACAGATGTAGAGCTCGTGGGCCGGTACCACCTGAACAGGGCAATACTGAGACGGCTCTGTGAGCTGTGCAGTGATGTGATGCAGGCACCCTCACGACGGAGTCACGCTCTGTCGGTGGAGACCAAGGTGACAGCCTGCATGTGCCTGCTTGCCACGGGCACCTTCCAGAGGCCTACAAGGGACACCACAGGCATCACACAGTCGGCCACGTCATGCATCCTCACCCAATTCCTCAGCGCACTGCTGCCATATGCTGCGGAGCACATCCATTTCCCCAGCATTGCAGCAGAGCGTACAGCAAACATGCAGGAGTTCAACAGGGTAGCACATATGCCTGGCATGCTAGGGGCCATAGACTGCACCCATGTGGCCATACGCATGCCACCTGGCCCCGATGGGGCTGCATATAGGAACAGGAAGGGCTATTCCAGTGTCAACTGCCAGGTGGTGTGTGATGCCACTGGGCATAATCAATGTCTGTGCCACACACCCTGGTGGAGCACATGATGCCTTTATATGGTATCAGTCCACACTGTGCCATCGATTCGGAGAGGGGACATCCCCACAGGCCATCTAGTGGGTGAGTACGCATAGGAATTGCAAACGTGGGGCAAGGGTGGAATGCACAGGTGCCACGGCAGTGGCACATGTGGATATTGGCAATATGGACCTGAACATGATACTCATCTCCACCATCTCCACACAGGTGACAGCGGATACCCACTCCGCCCCTGGCTGCTCACACCATACCGCGCTCTACGACCCCATCGCAGCAACGCTATAATGAGGCGCATGCCGCAACACGCAACATCATCGAACGGGTGTTTGGGATGCCCAGGCATACCGATGCCTAGACACCCGGCGGTGCCCTCACAGTACAGCCCCTCAAAGGCCTGTGGGATATTCCTGGCCTGTTGTATCCTGCACAACATGGCCAAAGACTGTGGGATAACTATTCAGGTCAAGGAGGGGGACAGCAATGGGGACGCCAGCGGCGCCAGTGATGATGGTGATGAGCAGCCCCCCCTTGGACGGCGGGACCCCCGACTGATCCGGCAGGCCCAGCTGCACCGGGACACCATCACAGAGGAGCATTATGCACAACACAGGTAAGTCAAGGGGCCATGTGCAACCAACACTGTCCTGGCGCAACCCACAGGCACACAGAGTAACACACCAGGGGTGCATGATGGCAAGGGAGTGGAAGGACCAGGCACACAAACACACCATCAGGGAGGGTGAACAGTCATATGGACACACACACACACACACAATTCAGGCACAAAGCGCATATGGCAGGTGCAAAGCAGAGCAGGAACAGACATGGCAAACACACAGATCCACAGACCACACCCACCACCTGTACTGTCCAAGTCACGGTGTCAGATGCTGGGCACCTTGCACCTTGGTGTACAGTACAATGCAGGCATCATCATGCACACGCACCTGTGGACAGCAGTTGGGATGGTGTGCAGGTGGTCCATATGTCGGCATGATGTGCAGGGCACCCACCAGTGCACTGCCCACCATGATGCACAGTGCACACAGGGCAACACCAGACAGGGCCCACACTGGGAGACAGGTCAGTCATGTTGCACCGTTCCACGGCCACCGCAGATGCGTGGGCGGCCCCGCCGTGACCCAACAGCACTGGCAGGCTGAGCAGGGGCCACATGGGGTGGCACCGATGGACCACCAGGGGTCCCACTGCGCGATCGCGACCTTGTCCGCAGTGGGGTCTGTAGTATGCCAAACATACCTGCACCAGGGGTGCTCAGGATGCCCACAGCAGAACCCGGCGTTGACAGGCTTGGTGTTGCATGACGCCAGGAATGGGGAGTGGAGAGCGTACTGTATGGGGTGCGTGGTACAGGAGCACCTGCTTGTGTGCCCAATGCAGCCACGACAGCGACCAATGCCTGGGTCTGCCTATCAATGGTGGCGGTCACATCCATCCGCATATGGACCATCTCTGCACGGTTCAGAGCACAGTCCCTGCTGTGCCACTCCACAGCCACACACAGTGCCTCCACGGACGTTGCAACCCACCTTTGCTGCTGTACTGATTCCCGCAGCAGGCGGGTATGCTCTTCAAATGGGTACTCTGCCATAACGGCATCTTGTCCCCCAGGGTATGGAAGGTCCTGATGCTCAACACCCCTTGAGGGTGGGCGCTGTTCACCAGGACCAGGAATGGGCATATCAAAGGCGGAGGGCAGTGCCACCGCTGGACACTGTACCCCAGACCGTGGTGACTGCTGCTGCTGCCCCTCCAACCACTGTGCCCCAGGGACCACTCGCTCCACTGCTGTGGCCGCAACAGTGCCAGACACCTGCACAGCCACCGTGCTGCCCCACTGGTGCTGACAGGCACAGCCTGGGACTGTGACACATGCTGGCACACACGCTGGAACCAGCTAGGCCCAGGGGCATGTGCTGGCCTGCTGTGTGTCCGTCATGAGACACACATGTCACAGCCCATTGCAGTCCTGATCATCAATGGTGCAGGTACGTGTTACAGCCACAGTCACAGTGCTGGCATGCTTGCATGCCAGACTGCTGAGACACAGGCTGTGCACCCCCACACCCGACTCAATCGACACCAGAGTTGGCAGCCCGGCATGCATGCTGGTGCAGTGCATGCTGGCTGGTGACAGAGGTGGATGAACCCTCCTCCATGTCCAGCAGGTCTTCCTCACTGCCTGGACCCACCACCACCATCCCCTGAAGACGAACAGCACTGTATCTGTAACAGAAAGAGAGGACATGTGAGTGCATGTGAACAACCTTCCCCCAACACCACCACCATGTCATACCGTGCAGTGATGGGCTTCCACCTGTCTGGAATCCACCTCCTGGTATGCCCTCAATAGCACTCTGCTGCACTGATGCAGCCAGTCGGTCCTCAGCCGGGTCAACTCCACCACCGCTGGCTGGCCCGCCAGTGCTAGCACGTGGCCGCCCTGAGGGCTGCCACCTTCTCCTTCACCCTCCCGCGGTCTGTCCCCATCTTCTTTTGCATTCCTGCATGGAGCGCTGGTGGCTCCGGCAGGTTCACTGCCCGAGCTACCCCCTCCCATGCAGCCACACGGGCCTGAGGGGTGCCCCGCCGTCCACTCAGTAGTGGCTCCTCCTCCAGGTAGGCCTGGAAGAGGGCCTCTGTCTCCGCCGTGGTGAAGTTGGGCCTCCTCCTCCTCCACCCACCATCCTCACCCTCACCTTGGCTCTGCTCGGTCATGGTGATCTGTATGGGTGGAAGTGGACACCTGTCACTGTGCAGTCTACAGCGTTATCCCATGACCATTGTCCAGAACATCACACAGAATGCAACCCACCTCTCACCTGCAGTAACCGAATCTGGCAGCGCAGCCCAATGTCGCACATTTATAGTGCAATGCATGCAAATTAGGAGTGGAGCAACTGTAATGAGATGCAAATCGCGCCACTGCGCCTTTGAATGGCTGATCAGATGATTTGCATGTGTCGGCTGAATATCGCGCCATTGCGCTTTGCGCAACACGGTTGAGCCAGCTGAGCCAATGGCGCAGATCTGTGACTGTGTGGTACACTGCATTGCGCATGCCCAGGTAGCTTATGCAGGCATCTGCTGCGCTGATGACATGCTGTGCGCGATTGGCAATTCAGGCCATGGCCACCATTGTGCCAGTGGTGCTACAGCACTGGGCACCATATGGCGCTGTGGCACTACTGCGCAATAGTCCACTGTGGCACTGGCACGCAGGTGATCGGTCGCGCAGGATACATAGATGTCAGATGGCGCTGTGCGTGGCCTTGCGTCATAGACCCCTGACCTGGTGTCCAACCTTTGCCCCCTGGCGCTGTTCGGCTGCCATCTGTACGGCTCTGTTGCGCTGTTTGGTGACAGCGCTATGTGAACCGACGGCGCTATACGAACAGCGCCGATGAACTTATGGTGGTCTATTGCGCAACATTTCCACGTGGGGTTGCCGCGCTGCGGGGCGCCATATTGCCTGCTGTACGACCACAATTATGGCATGCAGGAGAGCTCCCCAGTGGAGTCAGGTGGAGGTGGACAACCTGGTGGCCCTGGTTGAGCCCTACTTTGAGGCACTGTTTTGTGATCAGCCCCTCACCATGGCCCGCACCCATGTGTGGCTACAGGTGGCCACTGACCTGGTGAGGGTCACAGGGCAGTGCCGGTCTGTGGAGCAGTGCAGGCATAGATTTAGTGACCTCCGCAGGAGGGAGCCGGACGTGCTGCAACGCCTCAGGTCACGTGCCACGAGAGGCGTTGTGCCTAGGCCAGCTGGGTGTACCATCTATGCACCTGTATTCTCCGTAGGAGTGTGACTGTGTTTTGGTGGTGGTGCATGGGGGATGGCTCTGCCATGGTTGACTGTGTCAGTGTGTGCAGGTGTGAGATGCATGGGTCTGGCTGTGTGGGCAGGCACATTCACTGGGGCAGGGGGCAGTCTGCTTTGGGGTCACACTGATGTTTTTCTCAACATTTGTCACCCACAGGCTTGGCGGAGAGGATGCAGGCCCAGGCTGAGGAGGGCCATGGCAGGGCCCAGGTGGCGGACGGAGGAGGCGTGAGGGGTGGGCCACAGCAGCAGCAGCAGCCACAGCTGCTTGATGAGTGTGAATATCATTACCTCATGGATGCTATTGCATGCTGGAGGGGGTGGGCATGACCACCAGCCATGGACAACACAACCATGCACGACACAGGTGACAGTCATCACTGTCCAGTGTCACTGCACGCCTGTGTGTAAGGCCACTGGTGGTCCATGCATGCACTGGGCACATGGCTGTGGAACTGGCATCCCACTCACATTGCCACGTCACTTGACAGCCTTGTTTGTGCTGTGATGGACATGGGCAGTGTGTGTGTGTGCAGTGGTGCACATAGCTGGTGCTGCCTGGTTGGGCGTGTCATGTGCATGGTCACTGTGGGTGGGTGCATCCCATCACAGGTGTGGGGCACTAGGCTATATGCCTTGCAGGATGGGTGGTGTTCAGGGTTGTGGACAGTCACAGCCATTGACTGTGTTCCCTTTTCCTAGGTCTCAGCATTCTATGCTGGATGGACCGTGCCTCCAGCGGCTGATGGGGTGTCAGTCAGGCACATGACCTCCTCAGGGACATGCGCATGGGGTCAGGCGACGCCGAGGAGACGGGAACAGCAACAGGCAGCAGGAGACCAGCCTGCCAGGCGCTGAATGTGCTTCCCTTCCCACTACTCCATCCCTCCCACCCTGCCTTCCCTCTCCTAGTTGTTCACCTCTTCTTACCCACCCCTACCTTGTACCCCTACCCCCTTGTCTTGGTAATATCTGTATATAGTTGTGTTATTGGTCTTGGTGTTGTATATCTTTTCCAATATATATATTTTGTTATGAATACTGTGGTGGTCTCTGATTTGCAGCTGGCTATGGTTGCTCAGTTGCAGTGGTGTGCATGCCATCTGGGGTGGTATGGTCCTGGGTATGTGTGTGTGTGTGTACGCGTGTGTGTGTGCATGGGGAGGTGTCTCCGGTGTGGGAGTGACTTTCAGTCGGTCTTGCCATCTGCTGCCGCCCACTGCTGGGTGCCCAGGGTGGGTCTGACTTGTATGGTTCTGTGCTATATGAGGTTGCAGTGTGCCGGGGGGGATGCATGGTGTTTACTGCAGTGACAGTCACTGCACATGGGTGGTGTCTTGGGGTCATGGTGCAGGGTGTGCTGTGCAGAAGGCGGGGCTGATGTGCACTGTGGTTGTCGACCCCCTGTGTGTGGCAGTCTCAGCCTGCCAGTGGTTGTGCTGGGGCATCATGGCCTTGCTGTGCTTTGTTGGCTTGTCCCCATGGGCCAGTGGATCATCCATCCCTCCCTCAGTGATGCTGTGCATGGGGTGTGCGGGTGTATTGTTGGTTCTGCAGTGTGTTCCTGTGCCCATGTGTGGCATGGCTGGTGGTGGGCCCCAGCCTGCCTCCCTGGTTGTGCAGTTCCATTGCTCTGCTGGAGGGGGGGCTCTGCTTGTGCTATGGCACCTCTGGACTGCTCAGCTGGGCTAGCCTTGTTACGCTATGGCGCATCATTTCTGCTCAGCTTCCCCTTCCTGGTTGCGCTATGGCTATGGCGCAGTTTGTGTGATATTCAGACGTTGGCTGCTTACGCAGTTTGTCTTGCTCCATGTTTGAATATCGCGTCTGTTGCGCATATGTGCAATTGACTTGTGCTTGCTCCTGCTGTTGCACACTTTTTGGGCGCAGTTTGAATATCCGGCCCTTTGACCCATTACATAATGTGACATCACAGGTGCATGATTAGACCCATCAGCTGAGGGTGGGTCTAGTTCCAAGATTACCAGTTGTCATAGGCCATGATTTCCCCACATTTCAACACTTGTTATCTCCTGATGTATGTGCTGTGACTACCTGTGCTCAGGCAAAACAGGAACAACTACTACCACAAGTATTTCCCTTTGTTGAGGATGTGTTTGAAGCACTGGGCAAAACCAGAAAAACCAAGAGGGAAAAGAGAAAAGCACAATGGCAGAAAAACTGATGTGGATATGATGAAATGTGTTAATACTGATACTTTTTCTGATGCCCAAAAAACAAGATGTAACTTTACAACCCTTATATTTACAGGTTGTTGAAGAAGGGGTGGAGGTGGTTGGTCCTGTGTATAAAATACAACAAGGTAAGCTGTATAGATGTTGCAAGAACCCCAAAACTGAGGAGGTTGTAGAACAGCTAGTGATCCCTGACCAGTATCATTCCCAGCTTATCTAATTAGCTCATGACATTCCTTGGGCAGGACATTTGGGCAGAGATTGCACTCTTAGTAGGCTGCTACATCGTTTCTACTAGCCAGGTATACATGATCATGTATCAGACTACTGCAAGAGCTGTGTCGAATGCCAAAAGGTAGCTCTGGTTAATAAAAAATAAAAAGTACCCTTACAACCTCTTCCCCTAGTCTCCACTCCTTTTGAAAGGGTGGCCATGGATATTGTGGGACCTTTACCTAAGAGCACTAAAGGCAATAGGTTCATCTTGGTGATTTGTGATTATTCAACCAAGTACCCAGAGGCCATTCCTCTGCATTCTATCACAGCTGAGAAAGTAGCAGAGAAACTGCTGGAAGTATTTAGCAGAATGGGGATACCAAGGGAAATCCTCACAGATAGGAGCAGTAACTTCTGTTCTATTCTATTGAAGTGGTTATACCAGGCCTCGGGTATTAAAGCAATCCATACCTCCCCATACCATCCGTAGACCGATGGCCTGGTAGAATGCTTTAATAAAACCATGAAGAAGATGATACAAAAATACATACTGGACAAGGAAAACAGTGGGACATACATCTACCACTGCTCATGTTTGCATACAGAGAGGTTCCCCAGGCATCTACGGGTTTTTCATCTTTTGAATTGTTGTCTGGAAAGAACCCTCGGAGCCTCTTGGATGTTCTTAAGGAACAGTGGGAAGATGGTAAAATGCTAGATAACCCCACCACCTTTGAATATATCACACGACTGCGACAAAGTCTAATTAAATATATTCAGATAGCCCACCACCAGCACCAGGAGAAACAAAACTATCAGAAAGAAAAATATGATCAAGGGGTGGGTCATTAACTGTTCCAGCCAGGAGATCATGTGCTACTGTTACCCCCCTCAACTGATAATAAACTTACAATGAAATGGCAGGGTCCCTATGTGGTCCATAGACAGACAGGGCCTATTAACTATGAAATCGAAATACCCAATAGGAGACAGAAACTAAAAATATAGCATGCTAATCTACTAAAAAAACGATGTGAAAGATCCAGCCTGATTCCATCCCCATCCTGTATGTATGTCCTGAACAACCAGGAAACAGTGAATTTGATATAGCCTATCAGAGGTTAGAAACCAGTGGAGTAGAACAGGGTATGATAATCAACCCTACATTGGAACCCAGCCAGAGGGCAGAGCTGGAGAAGGTATTACAGAAGTTTGCAAAAACCTTCACTGTCAAACCTGGGAGGGCACATGGGGTGGAACATCAGATTCATGTAACCCAAGAAATACCCATACAGATGAAACCATATTGGTTACCTGAAAAAGTGAGGGATGAGGTTATAAAGGAAGTATATAAAATGCAAAGAATGGGGGTAATAGAGGAATCCCAAAGCAACTGGAGTTTTCCCATCGTAGTGGTAGAAAAAAAAGAAGGTGGGGTACGGCTGTACCTAGATTTACTGCAACTGAATGCCATTTCTAAATTTGACGGATATCATATGCCACACATAGATGATATCATTGACAGGCTTGGCAATGTCCACTATAACAGTACATTAGACCTTACAAAAGGGTATTGGCAGATCCCTTTGGATAAGGAGGCCAAGGAGAAAACTGCCTTTAGCACCCCCATAGGACTCTTTCATTTCCTCACCATGCCTTTTGGTCTTCATGGTTCCCCTGCTACATTTCAAAGATTCATGGACAGGATATTGAGACCACACATATGTTATATAGTGCAGCCTACCTGGATGATATGATTGTATTCAGTTCCAGCTGGGAAGAGCATCTACAATATCTCACCAACTTCTTCTGCGCCATCACCCAGGCAGACCTCACTATAAATCCCTCAAAATGTTTGCATGCTATGAGAGAGACTAGGTACCTGGGATTCTTAATCGGTAATGGACTGGTGAAGCCCAAAATAGGAAAGGTAGATGCAGTAGCCAGAAGTCCCCACCCAGAGACTAAGAAACATGTCTGATCTTTCCTGGGCTTGGCAGGTTATTACAGGTGCTTTGTACCAAATTTCACCACTTTAGCCAGTCCTCTAATAGAACTATTGAAGAAAAACAAACCTAGCAAGGTTGTTTGGTCTCCGGCTTGCGAGGAGGCATTCTGTGCCATCAAGGCAAGCTTGTGCTCCTCACCAGTTTTGAGAAGCCCTGATTTCTCCAAAACTTTTATTGTTCAAATTGATGCGTCCAACACTGGGATAGGGGCAGTGTTGTCCCAAGTCATAGAGGGTGAAGAGCACCCCATTATATATATATTAACAGGAGAGTACACCAAAGAGAGACGAAATATGCTACAATAGAAAAGGAATGTCTTGCGCTAAAATGGGCCATAGAGGTTTTGTGATTTTATTTGTGGTGGGTTGAATTTGAGGAATGAACTGACCATAATCCCCTTTGCTGCAGCCAGTTATGAAGGTAAAAAAAACAAGAATCATGCTGTGGTATCTTGCTCTACAAGCCTATAGGTTTACTGTTAGACATAGATCAGGCACCCTACATGGAAATGCCGATTTCATGAATGCTATGGTGCAGATCCTAAGATTCAGACAGGAATAGACCTCGGGATAAAGTATGAATTAGAAAACAGAGGACAGCCTCTGATTTCAAGTTAATAATGATCTTTTGTTTTGTTTAAGGGACCCCGAGGTGGAGCTTCGAGAGTGGGTGGTCTGAAGCTCCATCTCTCCTTATGAGAGATCTGTTGTTAACTGTCTGCATCTGGTTATTTTACTTGTGTAAGTAAGCTTTGAAACATAAAAGAAAAGTAAACAAATAAGATAAAACCTCTGGTTTCATTATGAATGGAGACGAGTGTGTGAGAGGGAATTGTGTATTCTAGGAGACCATTTCTTTTTCAAGACCGTTGCAACAGCACTCCCCCTCTATCAGTGCAAAGAAGTGCAAAGTAATGCACATGGGAAATAAAAATCCAGGAGAAGAGTACACAGTAGCAGGGGAGGTACTAACAACAACAATAATGGAAAGGGATCTGGGTGTAGTCATATCAGATGACCTAAATGTGGGTAAGCAATGTAAGAAGTCAGTAAGGAGAGCCAGGGGGATATTGGGATGCATAGGGAGGGGCATCACAAGTAGAAAAAGGGAAGTGGTTATCCCTCTGTACAGACAGTTGGTGAGACCCCATTTGGAATACTGCGTGCAGTTTTGGAGACCTCATCTACGCAAGGACATAGACAGGATGGAAGCAGTCCAGAGGAGGGCAACTAAAATGGTGCAGGGTCTACATCAGAAATCAGATGAAGAGAGACTGAGAGAGCTTAATATGTATATCCTTGATGAAAGGAGGGACAGGGGGGACATGATAGAAACTTTTAAGTACCTCAAGGGAATCAACAAAGTCCAGGAGGGTAGCATCTTTCAGAAAAGAGATGTAAGAACAAGGGGGCACAATTTAAAGTTAGAGGGGGGACAGTTCGGGGTAATGTGAGAAAATTCTTTTTCACGGAGAGAGTGGTGGACGCATGGAACCGCCTTCCTGGAGAGGTTGTGGGGTCTAAAACAGTAGGGGAATTCAAACATGCATGGGACAGACATAAGGCAATTATAGTGGGGAGTTGCAGGAAGTAGGCTGTTGGTTAACTAGAATCTGCAACTTATCCAATAGGTAGGGAAATGGGCAGACTGGGTGGGCCAAGTGGTCCTTATCTCCCATCAAAGTCTATGTTTCTATCTTCTTCCTGTTCTGTACTTATCTTTTTCTTTATGTTTATGTTTTCCCCATCCTCAGGAAGGCCACCGGTGGATGTTGTCCCTATCACTTGCTACATCTCTAAACTCTGGTCTCCGAAGGTGCACACCCTCCCGTTATCTTTATTTTCCCCGGGTTTCTTGTTCGAGCACCTTCGCGATCATGTGCACAATCGCCTGCTCAAATGTTCACAACTATCGGCATGATAGTGTGAACGGCCCCACTTAGAAGTATAACTGTGGGAGATTGTGTATGAGGAATACCAAGCTGTACAGAACAGAAATAGTCACACAGGAGTTGAACACTTAACTAGGCCTAGTCAGTGGTATATTAGGCAGTCCTATGAGAGAGAGCGTTTTGGATGTAATTACTGTCAGCAGTTTGTTCCCTGTTCTCTGTCACAAGTACAATGTGGTTCTCTCTCTACATTGGTGGGGAACACTGTGGCAGCCCCTCAGATGAAAATGGGGTTTTAGGGAGGGAGCAACGGAAAGCACAACTTACGAAGGTTCAGGCAGGTTATTTTCTGAATTAGACAGGGTAGATATTGTTCAGATAAATGAGGAACTTGCCTTGACTCTGTTTCTTTGTTGCTTGGTGATTTGGGCACACTTCTCTTTTGCAGGGCACTCCTCCAGCTCTCTGCAGCTCTATAGAGCTGCCAGACATTTCTTTCCTACTTTTATGGGCAGCAGCATATAGGAGTGGCCTGTTGCTGAAGATGAGCTGCTAAGCTTGATTTGCTGCATTATTTTTCACATTTATACCTGAAATAATATACCAGTGTTCATGAAAATAAAGAATGTGTATTGCTATGTTTATTTAGAAGAAGATAAATACTTTTTTCCATAGCAAAGGAAAAAGGGGTGGCGCCTCGGGTACCACATGACAGGGATCCCATATAAAAGAACTCTGACTTTCATTCTTCATCAGTTGGTTACAGGGTGCTGACCCTATCAGTTCCCTAGTCTGTTCCTAGGGAATATTGTACTGTACACAGTGCTGTTAACTGTGGATTGTTATTTTGATTCATCTTGCTTTATTATTTTGCCGTTTCCAGTTTGCTTATGTTTGTACTGCTGCAAGAATAAAAATCTATTTTGTTTTGATCCTGACAAGTGCTGAAGCATCCATCATGTCCCATGATTCTCACACCCATTGTCACCCACAACTGATGAAATTTAATGTATCCCTATGCACAAATGGGTGTGGCAACCACTTTGTACTTACATGGTTGGATGGCTGATACCTGGTCTTGAAGCCACCTTTGGCACACTGGTCACCTCAACTGATTGCACCATGGATACCACTGCCTCCTCTGCTGGGCCCAGGATCCTGCCCGGTGATGATGCAGGCTAGCTACCACCAGTTGCACACCATTCTATGCATTGTGTAGCCATGGATTCCTTAGTACGGTCATGCAGGTCTCTGAAATGCTTCATGATAACCCAGTAGGCTGCCACAATCACCAACAGCATTAACCGCCTCTGCTATCTCCTCCCAGGCCTTGCAGACAGCAGCATCTGTGCTGTTGTAGTGTGAGATTACCAACTCTTTCGCCCTGTAGAACTTTGCCAGGGCATGCAGCTCCTCAGTGCTGAAGTGATGTGCTCAGAAGCATGACTTCTCACTCATGGGACCTGCTAGGGAGAGTGAAATAGCATCTGTAATCGGTATGTAAGGCAGGTGTTGGCTTGCGGGCAGTGCTGTGCCACCTGACTTGGCTTATGCATTGGTGCTTTATACTGTGTGTGTGACATGGGCTAGCTGCTATGTGTACATTGGAAGCTAGGGCAACCCCCCTCCCCCAGTACTGCTGCTCCCCGACATGGGGCCGAAGGCCTTGGTGGCTGTGCAGGAACCCCAACACTAGACTGATGGCCAACAGGGCTGCAATGGTGGGGTGTGTGACCTTACAAGAGCTGGGCATGCACCTGTCCTGGGGCAGTGTTATGGGTAACCCTGCTGCTTGAAGGGGTCATGATGACACTGGTGGCCCAAGTACTGCACATGTTGTGTATGGGGGCCCTGTGTAGTATGCAGAATCATGTGGGGCCGGGACACTGTTGGGGTCGTGCAGGACATGGTGGTTCAGTCTGTGTCTGTGCAGGGTGTGCAGTATGATACCTGCATGCATGTAGTGCAGCCGTGCTGCAGAGAGGTGCCACAGTGCACTGGCATGCAGCTCACAGGCCACCATACCGCACTGTCAAGGTGGGTTGTCTCCCCCAAGTAGCCAGTTGTGCCTCCCATCACAGCGCATGTGCAGATGTGGTCCCCATGTGGGTAGACGTGTGGTGCTGAGTAGCAAGTTCCTGGACCATAATACCATCAGATGTGTGCTCACATCCCTGGTTCTGTCAGGGGTACCACTGCTGGATCCAGGTGCACTCAGTGGCCCACCAATGCTAGGGACAGCCACACATAGCATAGCTGCACAGTGACAGGTGTCAGGTAGGGTGTTTCATAGTCCTCACCTACATGTGTCCCATGTCCCCAGTGAGCCAGTGAGACAGTGAGCAACAGTGAGGGAGTAAATGTGTGTGTTTCCATCATATTGGACTGGGACACAGTATTGCATTTATGTGCAGGACTGTGCAGAGCTATGCGCTGTGGTGGGTCAGCTGCAACATGTGTGAGGTCAGTGTTCATTGCCCTACAGTACACCCAAAACACTGTATCAGTTGCTGACACAGAGGCATAGGATAATCTACTAGAGGTATGCAACTTACCTGCATGTCTGGAATGTTCTAAGTTGCAAGAGGCTGTTACACTGCTGTTTTGCTACAGGGCTTGTAGTTCCTCAATACTCTGCAAGTGGTTCTCTTGGCCCCTTAAATAGCCTAGGTGCAAACTGCTATGCAAATGCATGCAAAGGGCTCCATAATGAGGTGCCAAGTGACTGATTTGCCCACTGATTGGCTAAATAGCTAATCTGCATGCACAGAAATACAAAATCACACATACCCCGTAATGCAAAGCATCATGGAATATATATATATATGCAAATCACCATGAACATTTAGACTGGTTCTGCTTTAAGCAGGAATTCATGGTGCCAAAGGACCTGTCACACAATCTGCATAGGGTGCAAATAGAAGACACAGACACATGTTTTGTCCTACACAGGACTCATCATCAGTGTGCCTCCTCTGCATTACATCCTAGGGGGAAATGAACTAGCCCTAAGTTTGTCTAATGGGTTTGGGTCATGGTGGGCACAAAATAAGAAAGCAAGCTAAAACACAAAGAACACCCAGCATGACCGAAACCAGTAAAACCAACTTAGGGCTGGTTCATTTCCCCTGGGGTGTGATACAGATGGGGCACACTGATAAGCCCTGTATAGGACGAAACACATGTCTGTGTCTTCTGTTTGCAGATTGTGTGAGAGGCCCTTTGGTACCATGCATTCCCAGTACTAGGATTCATATTAGGATTATACAGAAGTACAGAAGGCTATTAGCCCATAGAACACTTCTGCAAGAGGGTTATTGATCTCTTACCATATAATTTGTCAAGTGTCTGTCTAATCTCAGTTTGAAAGTGTCAAAATTGCCTACTTCCACAACTTCTCTTGGAAGAGAATTCTACAAGGAAATAATCATTTGTGTGAAGAAACTTCTTCTTGTGAGTCCTTTTGGATTAGTAAGCATAAATTGAAATCCATGGCTCCTAAGGGAAGTCTCTCTATAGTTAATAACTAATCCTAAATCAGACAGAAGTGAATTGTCTTTAGAAATGTTGTACATTAACAAAAGATCGCCTCTTGATCTTCTAAATTCTAAACAATAAAGTTTTAGTTCCCTTAGTCTGCTATCATAAGCCGCATGTTGAAGGCCATCGACCATTCTTGTGATTCTCCTTCGTACACTTTAATTTGTTGACATCTTTGCACAAATTAGGGTTCCACAAAGGGAGCAATAGTCCAACAAGGGATGGACATATGCTTTATATAAAGGAATGATGCAGGCCCTGTTTCTGGAAGTAATCAACCTCAATGCAATTAATAAGTTTGTTGGATTTTTATCTCAGTGCAATGATTGCTAAACTTGAAGTCATTTGAGAGAACACCTAGATCTTTTTTATCACTAACTGTATTTAAGTTTTCCAGACCATACTTCTAAACTGCCCCTGATTTTCAGGGGCATCCCTGATTTTGCCTTAAAAGTTTACTCTGTCCCTCCTAAATATTGTGTTTCCGTGACCAAACAGCTGGGGTATAAACACAAACTAATGTGAAACATTAAAGTTACAGACTTGTTCTTCTTTAGAAAATGCATTTTACACTAAGCCCATTATTCTACCAGCTTCCTGAGTGGATATCTCCAGTTTTGAAGAAGTGTCCCTGATTTTGGTCCTTTGTCCCTGATTTTTTAAGCCTTATCCCTGATTTATGAGGCAGAAGGTTGAGAGGTACTATATGTTCCAGCCGTATAATGATCATTACATGGATTGTCTTTGTCCAGGTGCATAGCAATGCACTTATCGGGGTTAAACATCATACCATTAGCTTTAGCCCAGCATTCTAATTTTAAAAAGTCTTCTCTCAATTTATGGGGCCCATCTGCATTACTGACATCCACAGCTATTTTGGTATCATCAGTGAACTTAATTGCAAAGCTGTTTAGGTTTATACTAAGATCAGAGATGAAGACAGAAAACAGGGACAGTCCCAAGACTGATCACCTGTGGAACTCCACTCGACACAAGGCCCCTATCAGAGGTATAGCCTCTAATTCTATCTGCTCCCCATCTCTTAACAATGCCTCAACCTATGTAATAAGAGATTTATTAAGCTTTTATTCAAGCCTTTGCATACTTTCTGTCATGGTGTTATGAGGGACCTTATCAAATGCCTTGCAAAGGTCAAGTTAAACAACATCCACTGATTTATGATTTTCAAGGAGAGCACTTACTTTTTCGTAAAAAATAGATTAGCAGTAAGGCAATGACCTTTGTGCTTTGAAGCCATGTTGGGATTGATCTGTTATATTGTTGAATGAATTTCTTTTTCTAGTCTATCCTTAATAATTGATTCCAAAGTCTTGCCCAGGATACAAGTCAAGCTGACTGGTCTATAGTTGATTGTACAACTCTGATCCCCTTTTTGGGATGCTTGCTCACATGTGCAAGAAACACATTGCATCAGCAGTTAGGGAGCATGCCACAACACGTCAAGAAATTCGGCCACATCATCAGGTAATCAGCTGTTTTGGTGCATTACAAGCTACCAAAACAGCTGATTGCGTGGTGTCCCCATGGCGATGGCTTGTCCGTCGGCCTCTCACAGTGCCCAGGAAGCCAATGGAAAGCCGCTGCCTGCCGTTCAGTGTGCCTTCCTGGTGAAACATTTCAATAAATAAATTTTAAAAAAAGCAGACGGGGTGTCCAATCCCCCTGTCGGCATGACCCCTTCCCCCGTTCATTTGCTGACAGGGTAGCCCAGTCCCCGTCGACATAATGCACCCCCCATGGATCTTGCATTCTCCCCAGCACACTGTATGGCCGACAGGAGTGCCCAATCCCCTGTTGGCTCCACTGTCCCCCCAAACAAACTTCCAGCTGACACGCTGGGAGCCCACCCCAGCATGGCAAAAGTCTCCTTAGCTAATGGGGGTGCCCAATCCGCCATCGGCTCCACTGACCCCCCCCCAAACAAACTGCATGGTGCCATGCTGGGAGCCTACCCCAGCGTGGCAAAGTCCCCATCATCTTTAAAAAAAAAAAAAAAAAAGACCTAGAAGAAAATAAACATCCCTCATTGATTCTCTTGCCCTTTCCTCCAACCCCGCACCCACCCTCTGTGTACCCCACCTCCCCACACCCCCACCTCACCCCATACTTATCTCCGGAGTCTGGCGCAATGATCTTCGGTGGACCGGGAACACATCTGCACTCTTCAAAGCCGACCGCAAACTGAAGAAATATTGGTAAACTATATAATGGCATCAATGTTTTTTTCCAACTTTGGTGCATATCTCAGCCATTTTTGGGATTTTTTCAACAAATTTTCAGCATGGGGTTCTTGGGACCCCACCTCATGAGCTCAGTCACTGTCATTTTGTTATTTGGTCCTGAAAGGTGATTTAATGGTCACTGCACAGAACCACCTTTCGGAACCGATTAACAAAATGACAGTGTCACAGTTCATGAGGAAGGCCCCCAAAAACCCTATGTTGAAAATTTGGTGAAAAAATTCCCAAAAAATGACTGTTTTACAAACGTTTCTATGCACACTCATAACTTTGATCACTTTTAATATTTTCACTCTAGATTTTCAACATTGCCATTTTACCACACCTTGTTATGAACAGTATAGCCATCATTTTTCATACCTCGCCTGAAATGTGTTTTCGCACATGCAGCACACAATGGCACAGTCGGTGTGCAAAATCAATGTTCAGGACAGATTAAGAATATCACAATGACACTGTTCATGAGGTAGGCCCCTAAAACCCTATGTTGAAATTTTGGTGAAAAAATTCCCCAAAATGACTGTTTTACAAGCGTACGTTGCGCAGCTCCTATGCACGCTCATAACTTTGAGCATTTTTTATATTTTCACTCCAGATTTTCAGCATTGCCATTTTACCACACCTCCATATGAACAGTACAACTGTCATTTTTCACACCTCACCCAAAATGTGTTTTCGAACATGTAGCACAGAGCGGCGTGGTCAGTGTACAAAATCAATGTTCAGGACAGATTAAGAAAATCACAGTGACACTGTTCATGAGCAGAGGTCTTAAACTGGCTATGTTGAAAGTTTGGTGACAAATGTCCATAAAATGACTGTGTTACAAGTGAGCATTGCGCAGTTTCCACGCACCCTCGTAAGTTCACGAATTTGTAATCTTTTCAGTCCAGATTTTCAACATTGGCATTTTTCCACACCTTCTTATGAACAGTACAGCTGTCATTTTTCACACCCTGGCCGAAATGTGTTTTCGCACTTCCGGCGCAGAATAGTGCGGTCGCTATGGGAAATCAGTGTACGGGATAAAGAAAATCACAGTGACACTGTTCATGAGCGGAGGTCCCAAAATACCTATGTTGAAAATCTGCTGTAAAAAATGCCAAAACTAATTACATTATGGGTGTGCATTGCGCAGTTTCTACGCACACTCGTGACTTCACCATTTTTTTTATATTCTCACTCCAGATTTTCAACATTGCCATTTTTTACATACACCTCTTCACATTCTGTTCGAAATGTGTTTTCACACCTGTGGCACCAAATGGCGTAGTCGCTGTGCAAAATCACTTTTCAGCTAACAAATTGATAGTGTCACGGTTCATGCAGAGGGATCACAAAAAAGCTCATGTTAAAAACTTGGAGTAAAAATACCAAGAAATGCCCAGAGTGTTAGGGTTTTCGACCATAACGCCCTACCCTGTAGGGACCGACAGGCATCAGGGGTGTGACTTGGGATTATTGACAGTAATGCTCATGCCATTCCACCCCCACCCTGCAGCCAGTGTCAGGTATTGAGGTACACCTTGGACCCTTTGGCCCCAGAGTTCACCCCATGCTCCTATACTGCACCCATTTCAGTGTATTTCCTTATGGAATGAGGTGAGTATAAAGTCCAAACACTTCAAAGCACACCTTGACACTTGTAAGTGTCTGCAGGGTAGGGTGAGGTGAAATGTCGTGACCGTTATGGGTGATGACCCAAAGGCACACCCCAATGCCTGTCTATCTCTCCAGGGTGGGGGTGGAGTTGGCTTCAGTTCAATACTTCACTGCAATTCCTATATTGCATCTGTCTAACTCCTGCACTTCCACTGCTAATGACAGCAGGCAACACTTGACATTGACAAATGCTTGTTTATAAATTGGTACAACCACAGCTTGTCACCATTCCTTGGGTACCTCACCAGTACTTATAGACATATTAAAGAGTATATGCATGAAATCAACTAACTAGGGTTCAATTGCTTTCAAAACTTGTGGGTGTAGAGAATCTGGGCCAGGAGAAGTGTTTATTTATTTATTAAATTTCAGTGACCGGGTAAGTCCACTGAGCCCCGGGGGTCCCTTTTTCAGGGGCGACCCAGGATTACATAGTAAAAGAAAACAATACAGTGAGACAGCGTTATCTTAGGTTACAGTTATGGCAACAACTAGGTTACAGTTATGGCAACAACACATTTCTAATAGCATGTTGGAACATCACAGTTCAACAGCAGGGTTATTCTTTCTCGCTAGAGTCCTGTCAGGAGTCGGTGCAGCGGCAAGAACTGGCTTCCCCCAGATGGGCCTTAAGCCTTGTGTGGAATGTTTTGATAGAGGGAGCCTCCTGCACCCCATGGAGGTGTTGGTTCCACAGGGTGAGAGCAGTGTGAGCAAAGGACATGCCACCCGTCTTGGTTCTAACCCTGGGGATATCTAGGAGAGTTCAGCCAGTTGTGCAGAGGAACCAGAGATTGGTCTTTAGAGCAACTAGTCCAGAGAGACTAGGAGGGGGAGTCGGGCTGACTAAATTGTAGGCTAGGCTGAGCAGTGGGTACTAGTGGTGGGCGAAGTGGGCTCAATCCGCTCCACAAAGAGATTTTCGCAGAGCACAGGCGGATTCGCGGAGTGCTCCATAACACGAAATGGAGTACTTCACGTTATAATGAGGAACCCGAAGTGCATTGAAAACAGTGACTTCACATTATTCCGTCTCCACTGGTCACTACTCTTTCAATTTTAAGGCGAACTACATTGGTGGCAGTTCACTTCTCCTCACTTCGCCTTGTTTTTGAGCTCTGAAGGTGGATTTTGCAGTGATTCATGGGAGTTCAGGTCACATGGGCTCTATATTGATCTGCACAGCCTCAGTTCGGGGTAGCATGAGTAGGAAGGAGTAGGAGACAGTGTGCTCTGATAGCTGTCTGTAGGACTCTTTTAAAAGCTGTTCAAAGAGCATTTTTGCTTTTTTTGGGGGGGGGTCCAACTGTAGTTCATCGATTGTAGGAAACCCTCCTGTGCTCACATCATCGAGCATTTTTGTTTGTGTGTGGATTTTGAATGTAAATTTACAACATTGAGTGTGTGTGGTGAAAGACAGTTTAGTGTGCTGTGTGGGGAAGGGGCGTATCTGTGTGTAGGTAGATTTAAGTTGGAGAACTAGTGATTTCATTGTGTTTTGGTTATATTTTTGTTATATGACTGACTGTGTTACTGTACACATAGTAAAACTGACAGTAATAGTACACATTTTCTTGTTTGTTGTGTGAATGTGGTGCAACATTTCATAAGGTCAGGTTGTTTAAATTACAAATTTGCAGTACACTGAACTTTTGCATTTGCATCGCATTCCTCGTTCAGTATTGTACGCAAAGTGTTCTGTGTTGTGCGTGCAGTGTTGCGTGCATCAAATATAATATACCTTTTAAAATTTGTGACACAGACTAGTGTAAGTGCAACTAAGCCCAGCAGTGTACTGCGAACCTGCTATCCACTGCAGCTGCCTGATTTTGTACTGCGATCGTGTTCTGTGTTCTTAGTTTTGCTGCTTGTAGTGCCGTAAAAATCAGCACTGTCTGTATTCAGTACCCCCACCCCAAGTTGAAAAGGTATTTTTACCAGACTGGATTGTTTTTGTGACCCTATCAGCACCACTAGTTACTGAAGTTGTTTTAATTCCATGACAGTGTCACAACACAGTAGTCTCATCTGTTGCTGAAGCCACAGTTGTTAATTTTGCTTCACATCCAGCCAGCGTCCCACCAGTCAGAAAGTGAACGTATCAAAATCTGAATTTGATAATAATATTTGTGGTTGATCCCCCATAATGCCTGCAAAGAGACGTGCAAGTAAAGCTGTTTCTGGCCATGGCAGTGTTGGCAGTAAGAGGGTCTGTGGGCATGCTAGTAGTACGCGGACGGAGAAGTGCATTGCTGATCTGAGGAAAGGTATTTCTTCTGCATTGTTTTTTACAGCCCAATCAGTAGCTTCACTGATAGTTGGAGGAGATGATATTTTCCCAGCCGGTGGTGTTAGTGTTACTGGTGTTAGTGGTAGTGGAGGTATTATTAGCATTGTTGCGTCAAGTTCTAATTCCAACCAGTGTACCGTATCCAAACATATTGAGTGTGAAGCAGTGCAAATGAGTGACAGCGTAGATAATGTCATACTTCCCAGTAACATCCCATTAACTGAACCTGATTGTGATGATCATGTCAATGATAGCATACAATGTGATATTCCGTCCACCATGGCACTTAACGTCACGCATTTTCCATGCAGTGATTCACAGTGTGGTGAAAGAATATCAGGTGATGGTGGTGTAGAGGCTGATGATGAATGTGATGATGATGCTGATGATGATGTTGCTGTTGTTGCAACATGCAGTCCACATGTTAGCATCCAAGCAGAAGATGTGTATGTGCGTGACAGTGACGTTGATGAATATGATGACGATGTAATTGACCCCAGTTGGGAACCGGAGAAAAAGAAATTAAAAGTGGATCTGAATCTGTTTGCAGGAATCCCCCCCCCCATAGAAACTTGTGATTTACCGGTTTTAGTTGATGATGATGATGATGATGATGATGATGACGACGACCCAGTACTCAATATGATAGGAAGTCGTGGTGGTCAGTTGCAGTCCAGGTGTGCAGTGCCAGAAACATCATGTGCCCCCCCACTTCAGTGCGTAAAATAACAGACTTAAATAAGCCACATCATCATGGACATGCTAAAAGCAGAGCATCACACTCCCTTGTTTGGGATTTTTTTGTTCAAGATGCAAATGATAATTCAGTTACAATCTGCCAGGTATGCCAGGTGCGTGTGAGTCGAGGTAAAAAGGGGAGCCATCTTGGGACAAGAGGACAGCATACGCATCTTAAGAATAGGCACTTGGCTCTGTGGACCCAGCACAAGCTGGCAACTAATACCAGACTGGGGCATTCACCCATATCACTGGCAACCATAGCCAGCATATTATCCCCTTCCATGACTGTTAACTGTTAAGCCCAGTAGGAAATTAAATGTGTGCAGTAGTGCGGTAATAAGAGCAGAGGCTTACTACAGGCATGATGAGGTGGAGGACCATAATGACTTTGAAATGTTGTCCAGTGCTGGTGAGAGTAGCAGTTTTTGTTGTGGTGGTGGTAGTGGTGAATGCAGTATGTCTAGCGCAGGTGGTACATCAAACCCGGTTGGCAAATCTGGACAAATAACATAATTTCTGGGTTTGTCATTATCACCTGTGCAACCGTGTTCATCAAATGTCCACACTCCACCCCCTGCCAATGCCATTCATCACACAGCACATACATTTGTGACCAACAACACACTCCATGTAAAACGTTTAAGTCAGCCTACATTACAGAGTGTTTTTGTGCATAATCAAACAGTGTCACGTGAACTTAATGCTGCTGTAGTGGAAATGCTGGCAATCGATCTTTTGCCCTTCTCCTTTGTGGAGAATTCTGGGTTCCAGCGGTTTGCTGCCCGTGCCTGTCCAAAATGGAAAGTCCCATCCAGGACATACTTTTCTACCCGTGCTATTCCCGAGTTGTTCCGCACTGTCTCAGACTCAGTAAGACATGCCCTTCAACATTCCTCCTCTCCATTCATCCATTTAAGTATGGATATGTGGACAAGTGGCAAAACAGCAGGGAGTTCATATCTGTGTATAACTGCACACTGGGCGCAGGTGCCAGGGGTTGTTTGTCATGCTGGTAGTGTGAATAATCAATCAGTGCAGGAAGGTGGATTGTCACGGTAGCAATCTTTCTGGAATTTGCCGGCATGCAACAATTGCTATGCGCAGTGTGACCTGTTCACACACTGGTGAGAACATGTTGGACATGGTACTGACTGAAATTGACAGATGGCTAAACCCTCTGTCCCTGAGAACTGGGTTCATAACAAGTCACAATTGGTCAAATGTGGTGAAGTGCATCATGAATGGTGTTTTTTTTTCGTGTTCCATGCATGGCCCACTGTTTAAATCTTGTGATTCAGGAGTTTCTGCAGCACCCTGACACAAAGGAAATGCTGACCATAGCACGATGTATCTGCTCTCACTTTTCAAGATCTGGACAGGCCCGTAACCAACTGCGGCAGTTGCAGATACAAAACAGCCTACCTCAGCACCGCTTGAAGCTGGAAGTTGTCACCCGATGGAACTCCACTTTATACATGGCAGAGAAGTTGTATGAACAATACAAAGCCACCTCAGAATATCTTGTTATGCACACTAGCTATGACAGTTCTGGGGCCTCCATGTCTATGACGACTGAACAGTGGCACTTCATGGACTCTGTAATAACAATTTTGTGGCCTTTTGAACATGCCACACAGGCAATGAGTGGCGAGTCTGTCTCCATTAGCCAATCAATTCCACTCCTGCGAGTGCTGAGGCAGACATTGGTGAATGTATAGCATAAGCCTTGATGTTGCCGGAGATGGTGGTAGTAGTATGTTGCTGCAACACATGCTGACAGTATTCGACCAGAATCATCACATTGTGAGCATTCAGCGTAGTGACAACTTTGCCTTGGCAACCATGCTGGACCCACAATACAAATGTGGAATTGCATCAGTACTGAAGGGAGGGCCTGAACAGGTAAAAAATATCAGTGGTCAACTGGTTCACTTGGTTCATGGGGCACAGAAGTCACGTGCCGAGGTTTGCAAACCTCAGCAGCATAATCCAGCTGAAGGTGCAGCTGGAGGACCAGCAAGCACATCATGTAAGGGTAAGGGGATTGTAGTTCCTGGTGGTCTGTCATCCAAAGTGGTTGGCATCAACCTGCTTTGGGAGGCTTTGTCCCAAGTTGGTATTTGTGAAATCAATGATTCCGGGGAACAGGCTGATGCATCAACAACTGGACTTAGTGTGGCACAGAGAATGGTTGAGTCATATTTGTCTGAAAACAGGCATCTGACAATAAGTGAAGATCCTCTTTTGTACTGGAGTGGAAAGGTCAGTAAATGGCCAGAGCAGACTGTAGTGGCACTGAAGTACCTCACATGTCCACCCTCCAGTGTAAGTGTTGAGAGGGTATTCAGCTCAGCAGGTGCAATAGTCAGGGATCATCGGACAAACCTGTTTCCTGCAAATGTTAGTTTGCTAACATTCATTAAAATGAATGAGAGGCACATACCAGCACAGACTGCAACCTCGGTATTCATACCCCGGCCTAGTCATGGTGGTCTTGCTGATGTGGAAATGGAGCATCCTGGTGGCACTGGCAGTGGCTGCCTGAAACGACCCACCACTGACGTAGATGATGACACAATGGAGAAAGAATTTCCCAGTGGTCAGACTTCAGACATCGATGACTGTGAGGGCAGTTTTCTTAATGAGGATGATGATGTGATTAATGTTGGCAGGTTTTAACTGCAGTATTTAAAAGGCGACGTGCCCCTCCCCACCCCGGACCACGACCACTGGGACTGATGTTATCCAAGTCTTCTGCCACCATGAGTCTGTCTGCCCCCTCACGGACCACCACCACCACCACTGGGAATGCTCCATATCTAGGGTTGCCGGGGGTGGATCTCCATCACCTGCAGCTGGTGCAGAATGCAGCAGCCAGGTTATTGACTGCGTTACCAAGAACTTCCATATCACACCTGTGCTGCGCAAACTGCACTGGCAGCCAGTGCAGTGGAGAATCACCTTCAAGGTCGCGTTGCTGACCTAAAAGACCCTACACGGTCAGGGACCGGGCTACCTGCAAGATCTCCTGTGTCCCTACCACCCTCTCCGCCCACTCCGCTCCACTGGCGAGGCATTGCTAGAGATTCCCAGGGTTCGTCTTCAATCATCTGGGGCCAGGGCTTTTTCTTTTATGGCCCCGACCCTGTGGAACATTCTACCTCGTCAGCTTAGAGAGTGCCTGTCCGTGGAATCATTTAAGAGGTCTCTGAAAAGCCACTTATTTGCACTAGCATTTGGATAGATTATTTTATGGTCATTTTTATTGTTTTATGTTATTATTTATTATAGTTGATGTTTTATTCTTGTTATGTACTAGCGCTTTGATTTATTGAAAAGAGCTTTACAAATAAAATTTTGATTGATTGATTTTGATTGATTTATTGATGTTATCCAACTCTGCTGCCACCATGAGTCTGTCTGCCCCCCACGGACCACCACCACCACCAGGACTGATGTTATGCCAGTCTGCCACCAAGAGTCTGTCTGCCCCTCACAGCCCACCATCACAACTGGGACTGATGTTATGCAAGTCTGCCACCAAGAATCTGTCTGCCCCCCATGGACCACCACCACCGGGACTGATGTTATCCAACTCTGCTGCCACCATGAGTCTGTCTGCCCCCCACGGACCACCACCACCACTGGGACTGATGTTATGCAAGTCTGCCACCAAGTCTGTCTGCCCCCCACGGACCACCAGTCCACCAGTGCACCACCACCACCAGCTTCCTAATATTTAAACCATAATGTGAGTATGTACACTCATGTTTGTTATGCTGCCTCACTTCCTTAAGTTGTCTGTTTTGTTTTCTGTAGCTTTTTAGAGCTGCAGTGGCAAAACACATACAGTACACTTTTTTTGTTTCTTTTACAGGAGAACAAAAACAGGCTCTATCACTATTACTCGTGGGAAAGATGCTGTAGCTATACCGTACAGAGAGGAACTGAAGTAATGTCCATGTGAAATCCATTCTGGTAAGTATGAAGATTTTATTTCATCCATTTCATTGCTTTATAAAGACTGCTGCAAATATTGCACACAACAGGTTGTCTTAGTAGTTAACATGATGTGTCTCTGAAATGTAACTTGACAATAGGGATTGAGATTTGAGAACCAGGGAGGGACACATAACAACGAAGCTGTAACTTTTAAGAAGTCATTCATTTCTTTTTTTAGGAAAATTTGCGATACTTTGTTGTTCGGTCAAAGTGGCCTTATCCAAAAAAGTTCTTCAACATCAAGCACACCCCTCCCCCAACCCGAGCTTGGGCACACATGCAACACACAGAAGTTGTTTCATTAGATGACCATGACCATCATTAACAACCAGACTCCAGAAGCATGCTGATGAAATCTGTGAAGAAGTAACAAAATAAGAAACCATTACAGACAAAACTGAAAATATGATTCCCCATCCCCCAAAAATAAACACTTACTTATGTGCTTGAGAGTTATCTGTTTCCATTTAAGTGCAAAAAATTCTCATTGAGCACTGGAATGTGCACAGCAACAGTTTATGAGTCACCTGTGTGATGCAGAACAATAGCATGAGTACAGGCCCATGTCAAGTTCAACCCCCCTCATCATCACCTACAAAATACACAACCATATATCTATATATACATCTACTCACCAAGGCTACTATTAGTGTACATCCATAGGGCACCTTTCAATCCAGCTGAGATGATCACATTTCATTTGGTGGAATCGTCTCGCACTACACATTGAACCAGCAACACGAACCTCACAGTCGTCATTTTATACTGGAGACTTTGTATGTGCTGAAACAGTCTCTTTTCACTTCATTACCACTTGTCAATTTTCTGTACACAAGGAAGACTCATTGTGGGCCTGCAGAAAAATCTGAGGACTCTGTGCCACCACTGCGCGCAAGACTGAGTGCGCCATTAATTCCAGGGGACTTTGTATGTGCTGAAACGGTCTCTTTTCACTTCGTTACCACTTGTCAATTTTCTGCACACAAGGAGGACGTATTGTAGACCTGCAGAAAAAATCTGGGGACTCTGTGCCACTTTTGTGTGTTCTGTGATTGTTGCTGTGAGCTCATAGTCATGATGTCATAGTGACATTTTTACAATTAAAGCAGCATTGCAAGAATGTCCTCACAGTTCTGAACTGTGCTTTTTTATGCTACTTTAAATTGCCACAGCAACCACTACTTACGTGCGAGTCGTCAGTGACTTGAATTATACGATTCTTCTCACAATTTATGTCTGCTTCTCTTACTCCTACTTTTTTTCATGTATGAAAACAAGATGAGCACGTCTTCCAATATTGTTCCGACCAGCTTTGTATTTATTTGCAGCTGCTTTTCAATAACTATTAATCTGGTAGTCATATAAAACACTGACTGATGCATAACTGTTAGTTAACAACAGAAGTGATATATGACAACTACTTGATGTGATGGAGAAAGCAGAGGAAAACAATGACAAAGACTCGGTCACACTCACTGTCAGCAGCACCAATTTAAAGGAATGCTCCTTTCATTATTTCACATAGAAACAAGCATTTGTCAATGCTGAATGTTTGCTTGCTGGCATTGGCAGTGGTAGTGTAGATGTACAGAGCTGCATGAATAGGAATGGCAGTGAAGTATTGAACTGAAGCCAACCCCACCACCACCCTGCAGAGAGTGACAGGCATTGGGGTGTGCCTTTGTGTCATCAGGCATAATGGCTAGCCATTTACTACACCCCACCCTGCAGACACTGACAAGTGTCATGGTGTGCCTTGAGTCTTTGGTCTTTACATTTACTCCCATTCCTTCAGGAAGTACGGTGAGATGGAAAGTGTATAGAGAATGGGGTGAACTTTTAAATAAGAGTCCAAGGCATACCTCCATGCCTCTCACTGGCTGCAGGGTGTGAAATGGTATGAGCATTACAGGCAAGAATCCCAAGTCACATCCCTGATGCCTGTCGTTTCTCCAGGGTTGGGCGTTATGGTTGGAAACCCTAATACCTCAGGCATTTGTTGGTATTTTCACCCAAATTTTCAACATGTTTTTGTGACCCCACCTCATGAACAGTGGCAATATCAGTTTGTTAGCCAAAAGTTGCTTATGCACAGCGACTATGGCATTTAGCACCGCAGGTGCAAAACATTCCGAACAGGATGTAAAAATGACAGCTGTACTGTTCATGGGGAGGTGTAAAAGTGGCAATGTTGCAAATCTGCAGTAAAAATATTAAAAAACTGGTGAAGTCATGAGCCAGATAGAAACTGTGCAACGACACCCATAATGTAATTACTGTAGTTTGGGGATTTTTACAGCAGATTGTCAACACAGGCATTTTGGGACCTCCGATCATGAACAGTGTCACTGTGATTTTCTTTATCTGTCCCAACAATGATTTCCCACAGCAACCACGATCTCTGCGCTGAAAGTGTGAAACACATTTCGGCCATGTTCTGAAAAATGACAGCTGTACTGTTCATAAGAAAGTGTGGAAAAATGCCACTGGTGAAAATCTGGACTGAAAATATTACAAAGTCATGAACTTACGAGGGTGCGTGGAAACTGCGCAATGCTCACTCATAATACAGTCATCTTATGGACTTTTGTCACCAAATTTTCAACATAGCCATTTTAAGACCTCTGCTCATGAACAGTATAACTGTGATTTTCTCAATCTGTCCCAAACATTGCTTTTGCACAGCGACTGCTCCATTGTGCGCTACATGTACGAAAACACATTTTGGGCAACATGTGAAAAATGGCAGCTGTACTGTTCATAAGGAAGTGTAATAAAATGGTAATGTTGAAAATCTGGAGTGAAAATATTGAAAATTCGCAAACTTACGAGTGTGCATAGGAACTGCGCAACGCATGCTCGTAAAACAGTCATTTTTAGGAATTTTTTCACCAGATTTTCAACATAGCCATTTTAAGACCTCTGCTCATGAACAGTATCACTGTGATTTTTTAATTTGTCCCGTACATTGATTTCGCACACCAACTGCGCCATTGTGCGCTACATGGGCGGAAGCACATTTTGGGTAAGATGTGAAAAATGACAGCTGTACTACTCATAAGAAGGTGTGGTAAAATGGTAATGTTGAAAATCTGGAGTGAAAATATTGAAAATTCACGAACTTACGAGCCTGCGTAGGAACTGCGCAACGCACGCTCGTAAAATAGTCATTTTTTGGAATTTTTCCACCAAATTTTCAAAATAGGCTTCTTGAGAGCCCACCTTATGAACAATGGCAGTGTCGTTTCATTAATCAGTTCCTAAAGGTGATTTTGTGCAGTGACTGCGAAATCGCCCTTCAGGTCAGTGACATCATTCATGAGAAGGGGTCCCAAAAACCCCATGTTGAAAATTTGGTGCAAAAATTCCAAAAAATGCCTGAGATATGCAGCAAAGTTGAAAAAACTCTATCTATCCCATTATACAGCTTACCGACATTTCCTCAGTTCGCAGTCGGCTTTAAAGAGTGCAGACGTGTTCCCGGTCCACCAAAGATCGTTGTGCCGATGTCCGGAGGTAAGTATAGGGTGAGGGGGGTGTGGGGAGACAGGGTGTGCAGTGGGTGGGTGCAGGTTGTGGAGGGGCAGAGAGAAGCGAGAGGACAGTTTTTATTTCCATTTTTTTAAATGAGGATTGATGTGTGCCACGCTGGGTGGGCTCCTGTGCCGCACAAGGATGGCTGCTCAGGGGGCATGGAGCCGATGGGGGATTGGGCATCTGCTAATATAGATCAGTTGCCATGCTGGGTGGGCTCCCAGCGTGGCACCCTGTACCTGGGGACAGGGAGCCGACAGGGATTGGGCACCCCCGTCGGGCTATATGATGAGTTGCCACGCCTGGGGTGGGCACCCAGCGTGGCATGTGAAGGCTTTTGGGGCCGCAGCATGACGATGGGGATTGGGCACCCCTGTACAGTGTGTGCATGGGGGCAGGCACGCAGTGTGCGCGGGTGTGTGTGTGTGTGTGTGTGTGTGTGTGGGTGTAGGGGAGGCGCATGAGCAGGCAATCATCTTATCACTGCTCACTGAAGCGTAGCTCCCCCTTTCAACTGTACTCCACTGCATATTGGAGCTGTCATAGACAGCTGCAGCAGGCATTGGAGAACTGCAGCCGTGCCTGCCAACACACTGACTGAATTGGAAGAGGGGATGGCACACCTTCGAAAACTCAGATGATGGTACTATGTTTCTTGCACATGTGTGCATGCATACATAAAAAGGTAGTACAGCACACTCAACTACTGCAAATTATCGTATCATTCCAGTCAGTCAGGATGTAAGTAAAGGAAGTTGTAACATAGCATTAAAAAATATAGGTCAGAGTTATCAGCAGATTGTTGAGCTGCTGCTTTACAGACAGTCGCCACATTACATAGTGATGGTGATGCACATAAACTAATATGTGGGGGCATTACTACCACTGGAATATTTCTTGCTCCACTGAGTGCAATATATGTCTGTGAAAACCAACCATAATTTCTTTACAGTGAGTCACATGACAGAGGAATTAACAATCTGAAAAGCAACCCACATTTGTGCCACACTTCCTCAGCAACGTTAAGATGTGATAGCAGGGGGAGCGCAGGTGCATGCTCCACTATACTGAATGTCCAGCAGCTATCCCAAGCAATGTTTCCTAATGTTATAAGGTTCACCCTGTGGTGAAATGTGGGATGTTTCAAGGCTCTTCTTGCTGGAAACGTGGCCACACATTTCACAACAAACTGACCATTAACATAAAGAAACATTCGCAAACCTGCACATTCCGATATTCACTATTAGGAGCACGCACACGCGCTCTCCCTGCCATCACATCCTAATGTTGCTGAGAAGGGAGGCAGAATGTGGGCAGATTTTCAGAATGGGAATGCCTCTGTCACGTGACTCACTGTAATGCATTTACGCATTGTTTTCAAAAAAATGTATTGCATTATGTGGTGCAAGAAAGATTCCCTTGGAAGGGAAAATGTGTGTGATTTAATAATAACAAACAAAACACACAACAAAAGTACAACACAGTAGTGGGGTTGGGTCAGGGGTGGGGGTGGGGTGGGGCAGAAAACAATACCCGGACTTACTTGGCCGTGGGATGCCATGGTGGTCCAGCAGCAGATGCAGCACTGAAAGTATTTGCTGCTGCTGTGCTTCCACTCTGGTAACCTGATGCTTCAAAGCACTGAAATGCTTGTTGTTTTCCTCCAGTGCTGCCCACACCAGGAAGAGGTCAGACTAGCTAACAGGGACTGTGCCGGGGTCCACTGCAGTGGGTAATCCAGGTAGTGGGGCTGCTGGTGGACAGGGTGGTGCTGGTGGCTGTGGTGGCGGTGGTGGTGATGGTGGTGTAGCACCTGATGTAGCTCTCCTCCTCCTGCTGCGGCGGTGACTGCTGCAAGGCACATCTCCCACCCTAGCAGCACTCTCGGCCACTGCCACGGAAGGGCCAGCAAATGGATACATGGCCCCTTCCGTGGCAGCCTGCCACTCTACCCTGTGATGATTCATCATGTGGGTGCGCTGGCCATCAGTCCCCAAATGTGTCCCAGGGGGATCATGGTGCACCAGCACACCACACACAGGGCACTGCACCACTGTGCTGTCTCCCCCCACATAATTAAAAAACTCCCACACTGGGGAGCTGCAGGGGGGACCAGACACAGTACGCACTTGTCGGGCACGAGTCCCACCACCACCCACTATTGCCGGGGCCACCTCCTGTGGCTGTGGAGATGGTGGAGGGGTGCTGCTGGAGCCCCAACAGCTTCTGTTAGTGGTGGTGGAGAAGGCTGATGAGCAACAGCCGCCGGTGGCATTGGTGCTGCTGCTGCTGCTGCTCCTGTTGCTTCCACGTGGGAAGCAACACTGGCCAGGAGTCTGGAGTGGTCTAACATAACTCGACCGCCCTGCCCCCCACGGGTCTGCACTCCTCCCCTCCTAATGCTCCCACCTGCCAGTGACTCGCCTTCCCCAACTCCAACCTGACTCTCCATCCTCCTGGGTCCACGGGATGACACACACACACACACACACACACGTATACACACACACACAAAATCAGTCACACACACAAAACAAAAACAAAATTTATCCAAAAAAATTCACTAACCAAAAAAACACTAACACAATACAAACACTAAATAAAATAGCTTTTAAAAAAGCTGTTTGAATTGGATTGGCAGTAACGATTCCAAGAGCCAAGCAAACTCCTCTCACAAAACAATTTTGCTTTCTCCCTGTACAAGTGCAAAGGAGAAAGTGAAACTGCTTCTCTGACTCGCTTCCTTCCTGCCTGGCTAAAGCATGTGACTTACAGTACTGCAGGCCATGTGATGTGCCTATTTTCTTTTCACTTCGCCTTACTTCTTGTTAAGGCATAATGAGAACACGAAGTGGTAATGATAACGCGAAGTGAGCACTTTACAGGGTCCACTTCGCATTGTGCTCCTCGGATGTGAAGTGGTCACTTCACGTCCACTTCGAGGGCAGATTTATAATTCGCTGCATCTCTAGTGGATACTGTAGGTGAGCATTCAGACAGGACCAATTTAACAAGGATAGGGAGTCACAGTGGTGATCCTGTGGGTTGGCCTGTGCGGCGAATCGAGCAACCTTATTGTAAAGTACCTGGAGCCGGTTCCTCTCCAGCTTCCCCAGTCCTTGCATGACTGGGGCGGCATATACGAGTGTCAGGAGGAGGACACCCCAATGCCTGTCTATTTTAATGTTTTTGAGTTTGGAGATAATCTCCTCCAGAGTGATCTCTGGGAACTGGTCATCGGGTATACCTGTGTTTGAAATATAGGGCCAAAAACAGAGCAGACGTAGCTATTAAACTCACAAGCCATTTCTTTAGGATTGGTAGTCACAGCTAATTCAGTTTTTATTGGACCTGTCATCCCAAATGAGCACTTTTTGTTGTTTACGCAAGAGAAAAACCTTTTTCTCTGTCTTTCATGTGCGCCAACTTGAATTCGATTTTCCATTTTTCCTTATTAATATTCACTTTACAGTACCCGAGGGTCTCTCTGTACTTGTATTTACTGTAATCATTATTATCTCTTTTAAGTGCACTGTAGGCCCTTTTTTAGCTGAGATTCATTTCATTACCTTGTTTGTGAACCACAAGGGAAGTTCACCTTTTTTATTGTATAGTTTTCAGTTTGGTATATATTTATCACTAAGCTCAAGGACCTTACCTTTAATTTTAAGCCAAAGCTGGTTAACAGAGGTATTATCCTTATTCCAGTCCCACTTGTAAAATTCATTGAGTGTTGCCCTAAAATTAGCATTTCTAAAATCCTTAACTGTTTTTATACCAGTTTCTCTGCTCGAAGTTGTATCCATCATAAAGATAATGATATTGTGATTACTGTTAAATAATGGTTCATGAGTTTTGAGGTCTTTGATTTTGTCTGGAATATCAGTGATGACAAGATCAAGAGTATTTTTTTTTTATTTATTTCATTGTTCGGAAATAACCTTTGAGCAAGGTGCTCATTTTCAAAGGTTCCACATCAGTATTAAACAATACAATACATGTATACATTTATACATATATACATTATAAGAGCTTCAGTTCACAAAAAATAGAAGGGAGTACATTTTACAAAGGTAAGAGAATAATTCAGACAACACCATGTATAGTCACTAATGACTTGACATATAGCAAGTAAGGGATAAATCAACCATAGCAATGTTCAGGCAATGAATTAGTTAACTTATAGCAGATGCCCAAGTTCAGAGTACCCCTGACACAATGACCAAAGTTAACAGATGTTCACTTTATTGTTCAGCTGGTGTAGTAAAACACATCATTCAGTTTCAAAAAACAAGTGCAAGGCAGCCTGGTGGGTAGGCTCTGTCGAGGGAGTGGCAGCCTAGAGGGTGGGCTCTGTCGAGGAGGTGGAAGGCTTAGATGAGGAGGAGGAGGAGACTAGAAGGAGACTAGTGGGAGAGATCAAATTTAGGCAAGAGGGAGTTAGGGGTAGGGGTGGAGGATAGAACAGTAATATAAGAGGGGAGCTTTGCGTTAAAAGGGAGGAAAGGTAGAATGGGAAGGAGCAAAAATTTTTTACGCCTAGTAGGCTTGTTGACAAGTTGTTGTAGCCCAGTCATCATACATAGATCAAGTAATTTTTGTTCTTGAGAAGTTGTTGTTGAATATTCATCCCAATTTATCCCCAGTATGTTAAAGTCCCCAAGTAGAATAGTTTTCTTTGGATTTAATTTGCTTAAGATGTTGTTTAATAATTGATTATGTTCTAGATGGTTTATGCCTGGAGGCCTACAACACACCCCTACGACCAGATTCTTATTATTTTAAAATTTTAATTTCAACCCAAATAATTTCATTTGTATCATCAGTTCTTTCATTCAGATGTCTATATTCAATATTACTCCTTAAATATAGAGCCACTCCTCCCTTTTTACGTTCACTTGCTCGCATGCGCAAGGAACGTCTTGCAACAGTATGAGTTTTGGAGGTGTGTGAGACCCTCCTTCCCAATGTACTGCTCAGTGTAGCAGGCATGACCCTAGGGGACCAACACATGCCGAGCTGTGTATGACAGCAGTTCGGCTGTGTTGGTCTTCACTTCTAACAAAGGGTCCGCTGCATTCAGTGGTGGTAGCGTGTATGCAATTAGCATACGTCAGCCGAACTGCTGTCATGCACAGCTTGGCAATCATTCCTCCCTCTGCTAATGTCCTCCCCCTCCCTTCCTTTGTCCCCGGCCCCCACTGTGTATGCCGATAGGGGATGTCCAATTCCCTTCGGCTTATGAACACCCCCAGCACATTGTGTGGCCAATGGGGTTGCCCAATCCCCCATTGGCTGTGTCACCCCCAAAAAAAACAGTGGGAACACTGGCAGCCCACCCCAGCACACTCTTGCCCCTCCCAATACACACACTGTATGGCTGGCAGGGGTGCTCAGTCACCGCTGGCTCCACTCCCCCCCCCAACAAACAGGTAGGTGGCATGCTAGGAGCCCACCCCAGTGTGTCAAAAGGGTCCTTTTTTAAAAATCCCGTGAAAGAAGAAAACAGTCCCGCAGTGAGTCCCTGCCCCGCCCTGCCAACTTGCGCTCACCCTCTGCGCACACACCTCCCCACACCCCTCTCACCCCATACTTACCTCTGGAGCCCAGCTTGACGATCTTCGGTGGACCAGGAATATGTCTGCACACTTCAAAGCCAACCGCTAACTGAGGAAATGCTGGTAAGCTGTATAATGGCTTAAATAGGGTTTTTCCAACTTAGGTGGCTATCTGAGCCATTTTTTTTTTACTTTTGACACCAAATTTTCAACATGGGGTTCTCGACACCTCTTCTCATGAATTCAGTCACTGTCATGATGTTATTCAGTCCCAAAAGGTGATTTCATGGTCACTGCGTGGAATCACCTTTCGGGACTGAGTAACGAAATGACAGTGTTGATGTTCATGAGGTATACTCTCAAAAAGCCTATGTTGCAAAATTGGGGAAAAAATTCCAAAAAATTACTGTTTTACGAGTGTGTGGTGTTCAATTTCCATGCGCACTTTTAAGTTTGCAGGTTTGTAATACTTTCACTCCAGATTTTCAATATAGGCATATTTCCACACCTCCTTATGAAAAGTGCAACTGTCAATTTTCACATCCTGGCCGAAATGTGTTTTCATGCTTTCAGTGCAAAACAACACTGTCACTGCTGGATATCAGTGTTCGCTACAGAGTAAGACAATCACAGTGACACTGTTCATGAGCAGAGTTCCTAAAATGCCTATATTGAAAATTAGGTTGCAAAAGTCCATAAAATGGCTGTGTTACAAGCGTGCATTGTGCAGTTCCTATGCACACTCTTAAGTTTGTGAATTTGTAATATTTACACTCCAGATTTTCAACATTGCCATTTTCCCACATCTCCTTATGACCTGCACAGCTGTCATGTTTCACATCCTGGCCAAAATGTGCTTTTGTATTTCCGGCGTGCAATAGTGCAGCAGCTGTGGGAAATCATGTTCGGTACAGAGTAAGAAAATCACAGTGACACTGTTCATGAGCAGACATCTTTAAAATGCCTTTGTTGAAAATTTGGTTCAAAAATTCCCCAAAATAACTTTTTTACGAGCGTGCGTTGCGCAGTTTCCTCGCGCACTCGTAACTTTGTGAATTTGTCATATTTTCACTCCAGATTTTCAACATTTGCAATTTCCCACACCTCCTTATGAACAGTACAGCCAGCATTTTTCACATCCTGGCCTAAATCTGTTTTCACACTTCCATCGCATAACAGCATGGTCGCTGTGGGAAATCAGGATTTGGTACACAGTAAGAAAATCATAGTGGCACTGTTCATGACCAGAGGTGACAAAATGCCTATGTTGAAAATCTGGTGAAATAATTCCACTGAATGACTGTGTTACAAGTGCAGGTTGTGCAGTTTCCACACAGGCGCATTCCCTTGAGCACAACCAGGGTGTTAGGGTTCCTAAAGCCCCATCCACACTACACCGCTCAGGCCCGGTAATGGATGCAAACTGTTACAGCGGGGAGTGGTGCAGTGTGCCCATATCACGGCGGTGTCCATTACTGGACCGCTAACGCCGATCCACACTGCGGGAGCCGGGCGATTGTTACGGCGGCACCCGATCCCACAATGCAGTTCATGCTACACCGGAAGACTGCAGGAGTGATACGCTCACCCATCCACACTATGGCCGGTAACGTTACAGGGGCTGAACCGTTGTTGTAACCATTGTTGAAACCACCTCATAGGTGGTTACGAGAACACCTTCTGTAACGTTACAGGTGTAAATGCAAGCCGTTGCAGTAACGATTTGCGCCCTCTGTAACATTACAGAGGCATAGTGTGGACAGGGCCTAAGACAGACACTTAAGAAGTATGAGGGTGAAATGTTACTCAGATGCAAGAGGAGTTGCTAAGAGGTACTCTTTTGGGATATGGATGTTAAAGGGACATGGATACAACTGGGGGGGGGCGGGGGCTGCATAAATGCCAAATGCCAATGCAAGTACCAGCAAGTGAATGTTTGGCATTGACAAATGCTTGTTATTTGTTCAGTCTTTATGTACCAGATTGTATCCTGGAATAATTTTATTCCAACAAGAAGTCTCACCCCACCAAGTCTCGGAGATAGCTGCGATATCAATGTTTTTAGATGTTAGTATCAGTTCCAATTCATCTTTCTTTATATAATGTAAGCTTCTGGCATTTGTGAGTAGAAAGTTAATTTTTGATGTTTTATTCACAGTAGTTTTAGTGTTAGTACTCCTGTTGTGCACTTGCTGGATAACATTCCCATATTAATAATAATAATAACTTTATTTATATCATGCCTTTCAAAAACCAAGGCACCTTAACAATAAGATAAAACCAAATACTAAAAACAGTTAAATTCAGATTTTCATAAAATTCAGACTTCAATAAATATTGAATATTCAATATTGCCCCTTACTAATTATTTTTTTGATGCTTGTGGTGACCTGTTTATAGCCGGATAGAAAATATTTCCCAACGTCTTCGCACCATACTTACTTAGGTGCAATCCATCATTGCTGAAGAGGGTATTATTGTAAGCAAACATCTCCCATGTCCTTAGACAAGTGATATTATTCTCCAGGCACCATCTACGGAGCCAGTTGTTATAGTTTTTTATGCAACAGGTGTCTGTATTAACGGAGTGTGATAAATCCATTTATCCGAGTCACTGTGTGGATAAATTTATTTATCTACATAGTAACTACATCACCACCATTTATCCACACAATGACTACATCACTAACCACCACCACCTGTGCTGCCTGCTAAGCAGTACTGCCTCCCAGTTTCACTTTCACCTTCTCACAGTGCTCTTTACAAGCAAAAGTATCACAGTCCCAAGGACTCACAAAATGCACACCCTAACCCAATCCCCCCCCCAAACTGGAACCACATTTTAAATGAAAACACTCAACAAAAAATTCTATTTTTTCTCTCTTTCTCAGCACAACAACCCTGCAAACCAAACAGAGCAACCAGGCACAGAGAAAAATACATGGGCAGGAACCTAAGAAAAAAATAATATATAAGAAAACTAAACCCCAAAAATCCTGTTGCATAAATTAAATATGCGTGGGGTGCCTGTTGGATAACCAAGTTATTTGTACAGTAGCCTGTGACCTCTCATGAGGTTACTTGAGGTCACAGGCTACTGTACAAATAACTTGGTTATCCCACAGGCGCACCACACATATCCCATATTTATTTTCAGAGTTTTGTTTCTTGAAGCAAGGGGTACAGGTAGAATTTCAGATAGGATTATCTTAGCTTCTAAGTTTTTCAAGAATTTCCCTGCCTTGATCATGTCTTTTGTAACTTCATCTACCCCAGCTTTGTTAATGTCATTCGTTCTGGTGTGTAAGATGATCGTTTTTGGAACTTCCACCTTTTGCAATATGTCAGGCGGCACAGCAGCTATATCCTTAATAGTTGCACCCCTATAACTACAACTGGTAACATTCAATTTGTTGCCTCTAGTGGAATATCTATCTGTGTATCTTGTGATTCAATTATCCAAAATAAATATCTGTTCAGTAAAGAATGTGGTTTCAAAGGTTAGGATAGTGGAACCTTGTTCTACCATAGAAGATGGTCCTTCCCCGGATCGTCAAGTAATTGGGTAGTCACTGAGGTTTGAGAGTTGTCGGGATCTCCGTTATGTGGATGTCCATTTGTGTTTCAGATTTCACTTGTGGTGTTTATGTTTTGAGTGCTGCTTGTTACATCAGTACTTTGGCTTGAAGGGGGCTTATTGATGTTACATGTATCGAGTACACTATTTTGTGCTACCTTGTTTTGGTCGGGTGAAGGCTCACCAGAAGGATTTTCTGAATTTTCTTGGTCATGGGAGCTTAATAGCTCAAAACTATTAATTAAAGGTTAACACAAAGAGTTCCACCTTTCGATCCCTTTTGTCTACTCTCCAACACTGAATTTCATACCATTCTTCATCGCAAGAGCCAGGTGATTCGTCCCCCCTAATTCTTTTTTTGATACCATTGTTCTCATTCAGCACAGTATGGTTCGATACTGGAGCTGGTATAGGACCATCTACTTTACTAGGAGTCTCATGGCTATCTGTATTTATCTCTTCTACTTGTTGCCTAGTTGTTGAGGGGATAAATGAATAAGGTTTAGAATTAGTGGCAGAGTTACTTGCAACTAATCTTTTGGCCATGTTTTGCTGGCTCTGTTCTATAGCCATGAGCCTTGTGTTAAAACTAGATAGTTCCTTCTGCATGGCCTTGTTTTCACTACATTTGGTACATATAAAAGGCATGCTTGGTGGGGGGGGCATTAAAGCATACATTTCACAGGTAGAACATTTCACCCCTACATTCCCTTCCAGGGTCATTATAGTGTCGGTCATTGTAGTACCAATAAAGAGGAACAATTGCTTATTTGAAAATGTACCAATAATGGAACTTACAAATTGCAAGAGAGTCTTACCAATTATAAACAAGATATTATCCTCACTGCCTCACCCACCAAACATGCAAAACGTGTGCTAAGACATGTGCTTCTTTGCGTGCATCTTCATGCGCAGCTGCCGCGTGCCCGCCCGTGCTCACTGAGTGCTCTTTTAATCCTCAGGAACCCATATTAAAGAAGAACCAGCCTAAATGTGCATGGTGATTTGCATATATATCCCATGATGCTTTGCGTTATGAGGTATGTGTGATTTTGCATTTCTTTGAATCCTGGCTTTGTTGCCAATGCCCTTCTGGGTAACCCTTGCCTCAATGCTTTTGCACTGAGGTTCTTTGTCTTTTAGCTTTCATTTGCCTGCCTTGGCTGAATAAAGGGATTAAGAGCTTCATGCAAACACCTTTTGCAATTATGCAGCACAATGTATGCTGTGCGAAGCATGCGGAGAAACACGACACATTAGCAGGTGTACGTGGGTGTCTGCATGCACGTGGAGCCATCATAGTATGTAGCTCGTGCATGTGCGGTATTGTGCAGCACTATGACATTGTGCATGAATGCGCAGAACGTGCATGCTCAATGATGTTAGTGGACTGGCATGCTCATAGCACAGTGCAAGGAAAAGCTGCAGTACACAATTGCTATAGATTGCATGGCGCAAAGTCTGTGCTCTGCCACACTGCAGAAGTGTGCTTAGGCACAGTACTGAAGCTTTGGAAAATGGAAAATGACAACCAGAAGATGAACCAGGGCTGTACAGCTATGGGACCAGATGTGGTCAAAAATATAGTTTGCTAACCTGGTGGAGCTGGTGGTGGCCAGGGAGCCCCTCCTATTTGGAGACCAGAAGCCAGAGCACCCCAGGGATGAGGTGTGGGCCTCTGTAGGCCACCATCTCTCAGGATACATGGGAGTCACCAGGATCAGGGAGCAGTGCTGTCACTGGTATGGTGACCTTATGAGGCAGGAACAGGAGTGGCCGCAGTGGTACCCCAGGATGGTGGGGAATGGCACTGTTCCAAGGCCCAGTAAGTGGTCTTCTGTGAGTGACATATGAGCATCTGGACATGGGTTAAGTGGGGTACTGTTTGTGGGCCTAGGTGCGAAATTTCCCCAGGGCAACATCTACAATATGTGATGGGTCTTGCTTTACGAACATACAAACGTACGAAAATTGCCAGCAGAAAAAGACCTTATTGTCTACCAAGTCTGCTCAATTGTGCAGCTAACAGCACTTATTCTGCTGCTGCCCCTGCCTCCCTTGCCCCCATCCCCTGAGCCTCCCTCTTGCCCTGTCCCATCCCCTTTTGAAGCTGCCCATTGTTCTACTGGATACCACTTCTACCAGTAACGCGTTCCACCCGGCCACCATCCTCTCTGTAAAAAAGTGTCTTCTCATCTCCCTAATGAACCTCCCCCCATCTAATCTCATATCATGGCCTCGGGTGACCCTCATCTCAGGGCCCCTACTTTTCTGCGGCACAGTGGGACCAAGTTCTGCGGCAAGACTACCATTTGCCGCAGAACTTCTGCAGCGGTGGTTTGTAATTTCTGCGGCACTAACAAACTACCTCATCACAGTGTCAGCTTGTCATCCTGACTTCACTTTCATGGCAGTGGTTATAGCAATCAGGATGGTGGAAAGCACAGTAACACTAGTTCAAAAAATAACAGACTTATAAAAATAATTTTATGCCTAAAAAGCAAAACAAATGTCTCTCCCTTAAGGTCCTAGCGTGTTGCATAAATGACATATGTAGAGGGGATCTTATGTTATAAATAAGGTATTTCTATATGCATGCTATCTATCCCACTAATGAGGTTTCCACTGTCTATCACTTATATATTTGTATGTGCTTTCTACACCACTCATGAGGTTCCCACTGTGTATCACTTATATATTTATATGCAATCTGTAACATACATACAAATGTGTGTGTGTGTGTGTGGTGAGAGAGACAGAGATACTGTGTGTGTGTGTGTGTGTTGTATATATATATATATATATATATATATATATATATATACACATATACAGTATATATATATATATTTTATTTCCATGAACTTGCATCCTCATTCATACAGGTCCCATTGGAAATAGAATAGAGGAGTTATCATAAAACTCATTTTCATGTCAACCTGCTTACCCTGACACACTGCGTAACACCATCAGGCCATGACATGCATGTGAATCGAGTGAGATAGAGCTCTCCAGCCCATCACAATGTGTCCACCATGTGACAGAACACTGCACCATACCTTCCCAGGCTCTGAGCAGTGATGTGTTCCACCAATCCTTGTGCTGCCCAGCCAGCTCCCAGAGCTAATCTCTGAACCTGAGTTGCCGGCACGGAAACACAGTATGCTACCCTCTGGCCCAACAGCTGTCCCTGCACACAACATTTCTCCATAACTTTTAGGTGATTCTATCAATCAATGACAATATGTAATCAATAACCCTGGCAAAAATGCTTGCAGTGCAATTATTTATTTAACAGGTCTATTCTTTCAACAGGTCTACACATTATTATATTCCACTTTTCTGGGCATAATTACTTTATTTTTCTTAAAAATGACAGTTAAATTCATTTTACCAGTTATTCATTTCAGATGGCATCTCTATACCTTAAAGGCACAAATAGGTTTGTACAAAGTGAGGTATGGACTTAACAAGTCTGTTATTGACAAGGTTTTGTTTAATTTGGCCCTAGCGCAATAATGTAAGACTGAAAATTGTATTAGGCTGTAGTGCAGGTTGAGCAAATATCACCATGCATGATGTGCTGTGGCACCATCTCTGGCAGTGGGAGCTGTGGTAGATAAGTGATTGTTCATTTCTGTTGCAGAATGCAGCCATTTCGTTAGCTAATGTATGATGTTATAGCAATGATAACATCACATTCTGAGCATATAGGGGGGTTTTGGATATAGAAATAGGGGAAGGGAACCAGACTCTATGGATAAACAGAAATATTAATAAAAAATCACCAAGAAGAGTAAATTCTGCGGCACCGCAGAAGTTCTGCGGTAGATTGCAAGTTCTGCACAAAATTCTGCGGCCACAGAATTCTAGGGGCCTTGCCTCATCTCCCTTATTTTGAAAAGCCCTTCTGTACCGGTCTTGTTTATTCCTTTCATGTACTTGAAGGTTTCAATCATATCCCCCCTTTCCCACCTCTCCTCCAATGAGTACATGTTCAGTTTCCTCAGCCTACTGTCGTAAAGTAAGTCATCCAGACCATGGATCATCTTTGTCGCCCTGCACTGCACTCCCTCCAATAACTTATTGTCCCTCTTCAGGTATGGGTGCCAGTTCTTCACACAGTACTCCAGGTGTGGCCTAACCAACGATCTATACAAAGACAGAATCAGCTCCCTCCTCCTTGAGGATATACCCCTAGCAATACAACCCAGCATTATGTTGGCCTTTGCAGCCACCTTTCTACATTGTGCTGAGTTGTCCATTGTTCCCGTAATGAGCACCGCCAGATCCTTCTCTTTCTCAGTCACAGCTAACTGTACACCCCCCAGTTGGTAGCTCCTCCTACGGTTTTTCTTGCCCCAAAAATACAGCACCTTGCATTTTTTAGCATTGAACCCCAGTTGACAGGTGTCCAACCAGGTCTCCAGCTTTCACAGATCCTTATGCAACCCTTGCCATTCCCCTAGGTCATCCACGACAACTCCCATCTTGGTGTCATCAGCAAACAGACTGATTTTGCTCTTGATGCCCATCAAAATGTCTGCAATGAATTTCCCAAACAACACATGTCCCAACACCAAGCCCTGTGGAACTCCATGCGTCACCCCCCTTGGGGATGATAGCTCCCCTCCCACCACCACTCTCTGCTGCCTTCCTTGTAGCCAGTTCACTACTCAGCCCACCATCTTTGCACCTGCCTCTGTACCTTGTAGCTTACTTCCTAGTCTTCCATGGGGCACCAAGTCGAATGCCTAACTGAAGTCCAGGTACAGGACATCCACTGCATGGCCCCTGTCCAGCTGTCTAGTTACCCAGTCATAGTACTCCACCAGGTTGGTCTTGCAGGATTTGCAAGTGACAAAGTCATGCTGTCTACTATCCTGCAGCCCATTGGCTTCCAGAAGGGACACAAGCCTCTCCTTCAGGATTGTCACACCTGGTGGGTATGCCACTCCTCCGTGACAGTTACCAATCTTTGCTATGTGGCAACTGTGCTCAGCACACCTTTTGTGGCATGATGCGTGTCTGACAATGTGACACGTCACTGCCCCTGGTACAGCATGTGCCAGGAGGCATACTACATGTGTCTGATGTTGATGTCAACAATATTGATGTCGGCATCAAGGAGGCCAATATTCACCTTTTTGCTGGTGATACGGTGTTGTACCTAAGCTGCCCAACTCCAGAAGCCGCCTGTGGAGATTTACAAACAGAATTCAACTTGTTGCAGAATCAGCTCTTGAATAAAAAACTCTAACTCAATGCCAAAAAAACAAAAGCTATGCTCTTCTCTCCGGCTACTCATTCGGCGAACCCTGCTATCTCTGGCTCCTTACCTCCCATAAACACTTTACTAGGAAAGAGAGATTGGAATTTGTTATGAAATTCAAGTACCTAGGGGTCTGGCTAGACCACAGACTCTCCTTCGTGGAGCATGTTGAGGATCTGCTGAAAAATTTGAAGCAGAGGCTCGGTCTCTTCTTTAGAATAAACCGCCTCCTGACCAAAGATGCCAAGATGCAGTTAGTTCAATCCACATTTCTATCCCTAATTGATTATGCTGATTTCATTTATAGTCAGTGTAATGCCTTCTGTCTTACCAAACTGGATACCTTATACCACAAAGTCTTGAGATTCATAACTGGCCTACCTATCACCACCTACCACTGCTCCTTATATGCAGCTGTGGGGTGGACCTCCCTTCAGTACAGAAGGAATAGAAATGCGGCTCTCTGGACTTACGGAGCTATTGCCAACAAATTACCCCAATACATTTCTGACTGTTTGCCGTTAAACGTGGTAGGCAACTACACACTAAGAAGCTATTCTCTGCTTCTACTGAAGGTATCTAGGGCCAATACATGCTTTGGGAGAGTGGCCATAGGCTTTGTGTTGCCCTCACTCTGGAACAAACTACAGAAATCTATGAAACTGAGTCTCCCTGTTAGTCTTACCACCTTAAGACCTTCTATGCCAAGGCTGTTAAGGAGCTATACAGCTGTTTCCAGCACGCTTAGCGTGCTAGGGTGCCTACTGCCCCTTGATTGTCTCCACCTATACCCCCCTTTTTTTCTGCTAATCTACTACCTTTCTTACCCTCAGACTCCTAACATATATGTCCCCAGCCCATCTACTATAGAACCCCTCCTAGAACAGCTGCAGTCCTGTGCCCTTCCCCTCCATATCTGCCCCTTAAGTTTGTATATGTCCTGAACAATGATATGCCGTGCTGTTTGAAAATGTTTTAATATGCTGGCTGTTTCAGAATTTTTTTTTTTTTGTATTATATTTTATTGATTTTGTAAGTCATATCACTCACATTACAACACAGAAGAGGAAGGAGTAACATCCAAAATATATACAGTTGGAACCACGTGTTAAACAAATGATAATAATACCCCATAACACTTGTTACATCAAGGGGGGATGTTTCGTCATTAATAACCAAAATTTCATCCATCAGCATACAGCCTAATCGAAACTTGAAAAGGGCACCATCCTGTTAGACCTGGCATAGGGTCCAACAGTGCCCATAATTTAATACTAACAAATATATATATATATATATATATATATATATATATATATATATGCAGAGCCCTGCCACCTCACAAATACAGTGTAGCCCTACACATAATAAAGAAAATTATAAGCATCAATACATTCCCCACAAACACAGCTCCCCAGAGAAAGCCCCATGAGAAAATAATATACATAAAGAAGTTTTGCAATGCTGATCTTAAAATATATGCATTCAGTTTTAATTAGAAAGCAAAAATTTGAACAGTTCAGGTACATAGCCCCAAAGCAAAGAGAACGTCGGAGTTCACTTGCCAGTCCAGACAAAAAGTGTCCATAATGTCCCCGTAAAGCCATTTCAGTTCAGGAGCAAACCCCGAACCCAAAATCAGAAAGTTCCATAAAACTGGGTTAGCAGGCACCAAAGGGCCTTTAAGCGCTCACTGCCACAAACCCCACGATAAAGAAATATCAAATAATCCTCAGCCCTCTCCCGATGAGGGATCTCCGTCTTCAGCAGACTCTTTCATGCCCTTTTCCATCAAATGTAAGATTTTTTCCACATCCTGTGGATCGTTGAATGAATATGACTGTCCCTTCCAAGAAAAGCGCAGCCGAGCTGGGAAGATCAACTGGTGATCCACATTCAAGAGTCACAGTTTTCCCCAAACCCCATCAAATGCTTTGCACCTCTGCCTTGTACTGTATGCCAGGTCTGGATAGATACTTATTTTAGCTTGATCATGACGGAGCACTTTTCTTCTATGAGCGACCTGCAATACTCTGTCCCGGTCTCCGACACCACGGCAGACTACTAAAATTGTTCTTGGGGTGTTAGCATCCACTGGTGACCTTCTGGGGTTAATACGGTAGGCTTTTTCAAGTGCAAGGGGGGGTGGCTCCTCATCAGTCCCCAAGATCGCAGGCAAAAATGATTTAATGAAGCCCAGGCAATCCTCCCCTTCGGTTTTCTCTGGTAATCCCAGAAGGCGCAGATTTCTCTCTCTTGTCTGATTTTCGAGCAGTTCCATCTGCCGGCACAGCAACCCATTCTCCCTCAGTAGCTGGGCAGTCATGTCACAGGCCTTTAATATAGCCCCCACACTCCGCTGCACCGTGTCCTCACAGACATCCATTCTAGTTTCCAACGTCGAGACCCGAGGGGTAAGCATGTCAAGTTTTTTATCAATGTCCTGTACAGTTTTGACAAGTTGGTTCAACGTGGCTTGAATTGTAGTCAGCGAGGCCCCCACCATCAAGGTAGCACTCGAGGGTGCAGCTTCATCAACTCTACTAGGCCCCTCATCACGAGGAGGTTGCATCCTCTTAGGAGCAAAAAAATTGGTTGCAGCAGCAGCATTTCCTCAATTTTTGCCCATATTCGGGTTCTAACACCCTTTAGGGATCCCTCGGAGTATTTAGAGAGTAAGATCCCCAATATAATTGCAATGTTAGGCTTAAATAAAATAAAGTCTCAGAGAGCTCTGCAGTTTAGCTGTTTCCAGCAAGCTGCTCAGCAGTGCCCCCTTCAGAATGTTTTAATTCCCCTTCTCATACTATTCTCCCTAACCTCGTTAACCCTATACCTGAAATACTTGTTATTGCTCTGTGTATTTTTTTTTTCTATTTCTGTATAATTATGTTTATTTATTATCTGTACATAAAAGTGTTATTCTTGATGTTGTGTAACGCAGGTCCACCTTGTAAATGAGCCTGCTCAATGGTGTTTGCCTGGATAATAAAGACTTGAATGATTGATTGATTGATGTCCTACTACCCATGCTGCGGCCCATAAACCCTGAAACCAGCCTCTGCTTTTTGCCCGTGCAGACCCTGTCAGCTCCCCAGATGCATGGCCATGCTGGCAATCATGCCGTTGCCTACCATGCTCTGTTGAGTGGTTCATGTCCTGTGTGTCATGACATACCCTTGGGGCCACACACCAAGGCATGCCCCAGCGTCCCTGTGGATGTGCTGTGACACACCTGCATGGATAGCTGTGCAGGTGTTTCCATTCTGGCTGTCTGTCTGCTCACTCCACTTACAAGGCACCACTGCCACAGCACCATCCTCAGAGGTGTGGAAGGACAATGACCACTGTGTGTCTGTGGTGCCACTTCCCTCTACTACAGCCTCACATATTGGCCGGGGGTCTCAACTCAACACATCCAATAGACACCAAGGACATGTGTGGGCCACTATGTTCACACACTGTCACCATACACAGCAGGACAGTGGCTCATGTCTGCCTTATGTGTGGTAAGATACCCCATACCTGGGGTGACAGCACAAAAGGGGAGCCATATATAAGAATTTATTTATTATTTTTATTTATTATTTTGGAAGACACCTTTGAGCCAAGGCTTTTTTACAAAGGTTCCACATCGGGGAAAATGGCACCACAGCGGGTCCTGTGCAGCTACTGTGGCACATCACCACTGACAGGTTGGTTGTCTGCACACAGCATGCTTGTCTATGTTTTATCTTCCAATTGCCATGGCCCATGGGTGGGCTGCATAGGGGCAATATGTTGTGTAGGTCCACACTGACGTTGCCTTTTCTTACACTCTGCAGAATGAGGGGACATTGGACACAGCAGCACCCACCAGCAGCGCCAAGCCAAGGACAGCAGGCAGGACCATGACCAGGGCTGTGATGGGGCCCAGCAGGCACAGCCCAGGGATCGCGGACATGTGAGTATGTTTCTGTTTTGCATCCACCCATTCCCTACCTGGAGGCACATACAACAGGGTTCCTGCCCTGCTCTCCATGTCCACTGAATATGCCACACTGCTGCACAACACATCTTATATGGAGCTCTGCCCTTGGCAGATGTGGCCCTATTCAGCCCACAGCAAAGCAGCTACCACCGTAAAACATCTTGCCTCTTATGGACTGCCACTGTGCCAACAATACCATCACTGGTGGTCCTGGTCACATGGCACTCCTGGCAGGTGGGGCATGTGGTGTGCTGTCCAGGCACCCTACATTGTCCCATTGTGGTCACCACAATAGCACCATGGCTGTGACCTCTACACACCCAGTGTGTCCTGTGTAATACAGCAATATGGATCCCCTGCTAGGGCCATGTTCCCGGTGGGCTGCGCTGCCTTGAGGGACCACATGTTCCTTATCATGCACTCAGCACAAGGCCATGCCTGCTGTAGCACAGGGGTGTGTCACTACCTGTACCTCAGGGGATGACCTCCTGCAGGGTCCTGGTTTGCTGTGGCATAGTCACTGTGTTACCCTCATACCCCTAGGGCCACCTATGTCTTGGGTGTTGGGTTGTCATCCCCGATGCAGGGGCACACCCTGCAGCATGCTCAGTGTATCCTTGTGGTGTGCTTGCTGGCCTCGCCAGGATGGTGTACAACTAGGTACAGAGGACCTCCAATGTCTCCACCTGTGCACCCCTACATATATCCCTTGCTCTGTCAGTATGCAGCGTGGTTGCACAGCTGGTGGGACAACCCCATGGCCCACACAGCTGAAAACACCACTCCCTAAGTACATATGTGTCTCATGCTGTGCTGGTTTATAACTGCTTGCGTATAGCTTTCTGTCATTGCAGGTCATTGACTGCTGTGATGCACCCACCAACTACCCTTTCTTGGGGTACCATGCTCCTAGGACATGGCTGCCTGCCCTGTGGGGCTGGTGGTGGTCATCACTGAGCCATGGGACAGGTAGCACATATAGTGGTGGGCTGGGACTGCCATCCCATGAGGCCAGCTGCACAGAGTGCGGTTCCAGTCATTCAACCCCCCCCTGGTGCACTGCAGTACCATGTAATGGCACACACACCCTCAGTGGCAGACAACCCCGGCCACCAGGGACCCCCTGCCACTGACCACACAGTCTTATTCTCATATGCTTTGTCAGACTGGGTGTGCCTGTCTGTCATGCAATGCCACATCACATTTTACCATTGCCTGCTTGGCAGGCATGGTACACATACCTTGCACCTACACTGCTGTCTGCAGCTACAGACCTTTGTTGGCCATGTCAGCCAGCTGTCCTGCTGGCACACTCTGGTGACTGGCATCTTTCGATAGTCAGTGTATGTGTCCAACATGGGTGCCTGTTACATGGCGCAATAGCTGTGCACATCGGACACACAATTGTGGCCATACTAGCATGTATGTGGCTATGTGCCTCTGTGGGACAGGGGTACGCACAGCCCCCAGGCCTGTAATGTGCTTCCGTAGCAGCATTCACATGTGATGGGTGTGAAAGGACTCCCTCATTACCATCCAGGCCTCCTGGTCTCTGTGCAGTATTCCTATAGTGCTGGGCTGGGACTGCCATCCCATGAGGCCAGCTGCACAGAGTGCAGTTCCAGTCATTCAGCCCCCCTGGTGCACTGCAGTACCATGTCATGGCACACACACCCTCAGTGGCAGGCAACCCAGGCCACCAGGGACCCCCTGCCACTGACCATGCAGTCTTATTCTCATATGCTGTGTCAGACTGGGTGTACCTGTCTGCCATGTGATGCCACATCACATTTCACCATTGCCTGCTTGGCAGGCATGGTACACATACCCTGCACCTACACTGCTGTCCGCAGCCACAGATCCTTGTTGGCTGTGTCAGCCAGCTGTCCTGCTGGCACACTCTGGTGACTGGCATCTTTTGACAGTCAGTGTATGTGTCCAACATGGGTGCCTGTTACATGGCACAATGGTTGAGCACACGGGACACACTGTTGTGGCCATAGTAGCATGTGTGTGACTATGTACCACTGTGGACCAGGGGAATGCACTGCCCCCAAGCCTGTGATGTGCTTCTGTAGCAGCATCCACATGTGATAGGTGTGGAAGGACTCCCTCATACCGACCAGGCCTCCTGGACTCAGTGCAGTATGCCATCATGGTATGCCACTATGGTTTACCTTTACCACACTGGCTACCAACACATCAGACCCTGCTGCCCAGCCCACTTCCTCTGAGTGGCATCCAAGGCCCTTGCTTCATGTTCAGGGCCACCAACCCAGCCTGTGGCACCTGTGCTGTATTGTGGGGTGTGTGTGCGCCAACTGACCACACATCATATTTCACCATTGCCTGCTTGGCAGGCATGGTACACATACTCTGCACCTGCACTGCTGTCCGCAGCCACAGACCCTTGTTGGCCGTGTTGGCCAGCTGTCCTGCTGGCACACTGTGGTGACTGGCATCTTTTGACAGTCAGTGTATGTGTCCAACGTGGGTGCCTGTTACATGGCGCAATGGCTGTGCACATGGGACACACTGTTGTGGCCATACTATCATGTGTGTGGCTCTGTGCCACTGTGGGCCAGGGGCATTCATTGCCCTCAGGCCTGTGATGTGGTTCCGTAGCAGCATCCACATGTGATAGGTGTGGAAGGACTCCCTCATTACCGACCAGGCCTCCTGGACTCAGTGCAGTATGCCATCATGGTATGCCACTATGATTTACCTTTACCACACTGGTTACCAACACATCATACCCTGCTGCCCAGCCCACTTCCCCTGGGTGGCATCCAAAGCCCTTGCTCCATGTTCAGGGCCACCAACCCAGCCTTTGGCACCTGTGCTGTATTGTGGAGTGTGTGTGCCAACTGACCCTGTCTACCTGTGTGGGTGTGCAGTTGTGTCTACAGTCTCTAGGGTGATTGTGCCACCCATATCCCATGTATGCCATGGTGGTGGCTGTGCTGCGGGGGGGCTGGATATGTGTGCTACCTCATCCTACATGGTCTACAGTATCCACTCACGTCTCTTATGGCATCATCTTTCTCCACACTAGTGCACGTCAGACACCTACATCTGCCCGACGGCCAGAGCTATTAGAAGGATGGGACAACCTTCTGAGGTGGCTGATCCAGAAGCAGTGTGCGATGTTAGAGCATCTGTAGTTCCTCGAGGCCACTACCACCTGAATAGCAGATGCCCTGGACTGCATTGCCATGACTTTGGAGAGTACACTACTTCTGGTTAAACCGTAATCCATGTTCACCCACTTCCCATGTTCAGACCTTCTAACCTCCCTTCCCTTTTTTCCCTTGTGCCCCCCCTTCCTTGGCCCTTGGTCCCTGACTATGTAAATAGTTATGCATTGTTTTAATGTTTGTTGTGTTGTTATGTTCAGTTTGTATATATTAAAGTTTTTTGTTTATGATATCCCGGTGTACTATGGCTATTCTTGTGCAGTGTTGTCCTGTGCTTTTGTACTTCTGGGGTACCATTAGTGCCCACTACCCCCTTGTGGGGTGGGTTCCTGCAGTTTCTGCAGCACAGGGTCTTCCCTGTGGGTCCATCAAATGTCTGCAGCAGCGCTTCCCCCTATGCAGGCTCTGGTGTCAGTAGGCATGCTGGCATTTTGGCTGTCACATTGAGTCCCACAGATGTCACCCTGTACATCACTTGTTTGGGACAGCCTACATCCAAGCTGTTCCTGAATGTTGTCGCCAGAACAATACCTGTCGTTTGGAGTAGTGCCATCCTGTCTTGTCTGCCAGGATGGCCTCTGTGTTGTGTATGATTTGTGTGTTACAACATCCTTGTGGGTGTCCCTGCCTCCCGTCCCCTGAGACCCCAACCCATTCTGTTCCTGGGTATGCAGTTACCTGCTCTCGGTCAGGGTGGCTTGTGTCCTATTCTTCTGTACTGGGCTGCTGCCACAGTCAGCTCTGCACAATTGCTCTGTTCACTGCAATATTCAGTGGTGGCTAGTGTTTGCGCTGCACTCCATGCTATGCACTGCACATGTATCACTGCATATTATATTCAATAGGCTTTGCGCTCGCAATAAAGCTGTGAATATGGGGCACAATGGCCCCAGCGGTAGTGCAATCTACTGTGCAGCACAAACTTTGCACAGGAGCAACGTTTTGAATATTGGGACCTTGATGTATAAAACAAGCTATCCAAAACCATACTCTGTTCCATTTTGCCCAGATAAATCTAGTCCTGGTAATCAAGTACTTGAAAAAAAAATTTCTGTACGATTTAGTTTATACTTCAGATTGTCTGCACCCCCCCTTTTTATGATTGAGGATATTTCTATGAAAGCAGGATCTTTCATTCTTGGAGTTCAGCACCTTCAGCTACTTGTTCCCTAGCTGATGTCATAATGCCCTGCTTGTGACTTCAGAATAATTTCCAGACAGACAGAGACATCACACACCAAGGATTATGACTTCAAGTGGGCAAAAAGCAGCTGGAGTGGACTACACACTCAAAGGGACAAAGATCCGTTTTCATGCGAATGTGCTTAATAACAAAAGATGGAGAGTACAGCACCATAAAAAATGTATGAAGGATAAGCAGGGCTGTGTCTAAGTCACATGTTTTCAATGGGAGGTTTCATTAGTATGCCGAAAGGAATAGCTGTGGTGGTCGTGAGGGCCCTCGGTTGCTTCACCTTCCCCCCTAGCCAGACCCCTGCAGACTCGTCTCCCTGCAGGGAAAAAGGAACAGGTACTCACACAAGGAGCTCAGCTGCGCCTACCTACTTCAGTGGACTGCTGCCAGTGGAGGACAAAGGCTCCTGTTCTTTGGCACCATTTTCAAAACAGACCTGCTATACTTTAAGTCGCCAGAGTAGTGAAGATAGTATTTTTAACACTAAAAATCTGCTAAGCTTGTACAGAAATCTCTCTGATTGCACAGGAACCTTAAGTGTAATTTTAACTTCAGACTGTAGAATCTCCTGGCTGCCTCTGGTGCCTTATCTTTAAACTGCACAGCATAAGAAATCATAGTTAACTGCCTTACTAAGCTGCAAAAGTCTCCATTGTGCCCCAGGTGCTTGTAATTAATTTGCACAGGAATTTCAGACTGCCCTTCCCTCTGCTTACCTGCGTATAAATACAGTGCCTTTTTCTCTTTCTTCTTTAGCTGTGGTGGTCGTGAGGGCCCTCGGTTTCTTCGCCCTCCCCCCTAGCTGGACCCCTGCAGACTCGCCTCCCCGCAGGGAAAAAGGAACAGGTATGCACACAAGGAGCTCAGCCGAGCCTACCTACTTCGGTGGACTGCTGCCAGTGGAGGACCCGCCACCCCCACCACTGCCCTTGGTGAGCATCTACTTATATAGCTGAGATCACGTGAACTGCAGAACCTATCAGCTCACTTTACCATTTGCTGGTTCTCAGTTTTCTCCACTAGTGGGCGCATCTCACATCTCTTGTTCGCGCTAACCCACATCAGCTGGCTAAATAGGCAGGACATTTTGTCCCTTCACATTTCTGGCTGCAGGTTCTGTCACGCCAGAGCAGGCGGCTGGAAAAGCCTGCAAACAACTCTTGCAAAACAAGCATAGCTCGCTACGGCCCTGCCCTGTCTAGATTGGGGACTTGTGGCAACAAACTGCTCTGAACCTAAATCATACTGTGCTCAGCCTGCTTCACTCTCCTCTGAACCCCCAGAGGTAGCCAAACAATATTGAATATACTTAGCCCCATTCTTAACCTGATCCCTGCCTGTAGTCTCCCAGCACATTATCCGACCAAATCAACTACAGCTAAATTTTCTGGGTGATTCTCACTTAGCACACTTGCTTCCTAATCTAGCTGACTGGTGCTGAGGTTACAGCCCGAAACCTACTTCCAACCCCCCTCATATACATAACTTATCATGCTGCCCCCACAGTGGGAAGAGGTAAAGGGTCTAAAGATTGCCCACCTCAATATGCGGAGCATCCTTGCCAATCACTCAGATCTGATGGCATGGGTCACCTACTACAAAATCTGACATCCTTGGGGTCTCCAAAATCTGGCTCAAACCTGTGCATGCCGACTCTGTCTATGCTTTCCCTGGCTACCTTGCGATTAGACAGGACAGGGCGGGCAAAAAGCGTGGTGGTGGTTGGTGCTCTATTACAAATCTCATCTAAAAGTGACTGACATACTTCACCCTCTCCCCCTTCTGTGAGTTCATACATGCCCTCCTCCTATTAGGTAACACTAAGAAGCTTCACCTCGCCTGTGTATACAACCCCCTAAAAGGTGGTGTTTGTGGGCTCTCCTACCTACTTGACTGCCTTAGCCCCAAGGTGAGGACTAGTGAACTTCTAATGTTTGGGGACTTCAACCTTAACTGGCTGAGTGGGAATGCAAAAATCTATGAACCCCTTCTATCTGGTCTTGCCCTCAGCCAACTTATCACCAAACCCACCAGACCCTCCTCCTCCGGGGAAAATGGCTCTCTGCTTGACTGGATGCTGTGTAATAGGCTTGACTGAATTACCACCTCAGGCCTCCTCCCCGATTCGATCTCTGACCATTGCCCTACATACTGCATCTGGAAGGTTCAAAATTCCAGGGTTCCACCAAAAGTCTTACAGATGAGAGTTTACTCAAACTTTGACCTAAACAACTTCCATGCCGACCTCAGCCTGACAGACTGGTCCCCGGTATATGCAGACCCAGACCCCTCGGTTGCTCTAGACGGCTTCCTGACCATATTCACCTCACTACAAGACAGACGTGCTCCAGTCATTAAAAGAAGAGTGAGGGGCACAGTCACTAAATGGTTACAAGGGGAACTGTTTGCCCTGATGAAGCTCAGGGACAAAAGTTGGCTAACATACAAAGCCGCTGGGAACAGATCAGACTTCGAGGCCTACAGGGAGCTTAGAAATTCATGCAAACAGACAATCCGCTTGGCAAAAAGTGATTTCTGCAAAGCATCCCCCAAAGTGTCAGCCAAGAACCCAAGGAGTTTCTGGTGCACTATAAAGCACACAGTTAATGGTCTGGCCTGCCAGGAGGTCCCTGACCTGCAAATAAACGGAGTCAGTTGCAATAATCCCCAAACGATAGCTAACACATTCAATGAACTGTTCTCGGACCTATCTGATTATACCTCTATGCCTTCAATTTCTAAGGATATGGGTCCTGCTCCTGGTGCTCCACCCAATCCTCCCCTCCCTCCCTTTTACTTGAAGTCTGTCTCCTTCAAAGAAACCCAGAAGCTTCTAATAGGTCTCTCCCCTTACTCCAGTGCTGGGCATGACAACCTTGTGTCCAAATTGCTAAACCTTTGGGCCCTCTTCTTGGCCCGCCCGATCTCCCATATTCTAAACTCCTCATTCATGACGGGGTCTGTCCTTCTCATTTGGAAGGTGGCCCGTGTGACCCCTGTCCTCAAGCATGGCAATCCCAAATTACTTAAGAACTATCGACCCATAGCGATTCTATCTGCAGTCAACAAACTGCTCGAGAAAGTAGTGGCCTCCCAGATTGCCCTCTTCCTCCAAACCTATGGCCTTCTCTCCCCCTGAGCAGCATGGGTTCCAAAAAGGACATAGCACCTCCACTGCCCTAGCACAGGTCTCCTCCAATATTAGAACCACGACTGATCAAGGCAAACTCATGGGGGCTGTCTTCATAGACCTGTCCAAGGCCTTCAACTTGGTTGATCACACCCTCCTGGGCTCTGCTCTCCAGTCTTTTGGTCTCTCCCCTCCTGTCCTAGCCTGGTTTTCTAACTATCTCTCGGGTAGGAAACAGTACATGAGGTTCCAAAATGCCATATCCGTCCTATCACCAGTAGCCTGTGGGGTACCTCAGGAGTCGGTCCTTGGTCCCCTCCTGTTTTCCCTCTTTATAAACCAGTTGCCCTCAATCCCAACCTTTGGACAATTTACTCTATATGCTGATAATGTGGTGCTCCTTGCCAGTTCACAAAGTATTGATGACATTAACTATGGACTCAACTTGGATTTTGGTCGCATCTAGTCCTGGCTCAAGGCAAGTAAGCTGGTCATCAACCTTTAGAACACGCAGGCAATGTTGTTCAGCTCCCTTCCCAAGGTGAGAACATGCCTGGCCATGCTCAGAGTCAATGGCACTGATGGCACCCCTTTGAAGGTGGTGGAATCGTTCAAGTACTTGAGGGTGACTCTTGACCCACAAATGGATCTCACCCTGCACATACTTAACTCCTGTAAGGCAACCAACTGCAAACTAGGACTTGCGTACAGAGCAAAAAGTTGCCTCACTCCAGCTGCCAGACTCGCCCTGGCAAACGGGGTCTTCCTCCCCTCGCTTTGTTACGGGCTTACCTCCTTCACGAATGCCCCCAAAGCCTGGCTCTCCAAATGGGACACCTCGTATAACAACATATGTCGGTTCGCCCTATCAGCCCCTTGTCTCACTCATCGGTGTCTACTTTACTCTAGACTGGGTTGGCTTTCCCCAAGCAACCGCTTTCGCTCATTCGTCATGGGCAACTTTATGGATAACATCATCCTATCATCTACTCCTCTAGCACTTGCTGACCTCTTTCAGCCTGTCCCCTCTGGCTATCAGTTGAGGTCCACTGAATTCCAGGCGCTGATGGTTCCGAAGACTCACTCCCTTGCAGGAGATCAAGCATTTGCAGCTCTTGCCCCAAAAACCTGGAACCTCCTACCTCCTCACGAAAGAACTTCCCCCACCCACAGTTGTTTCAGGTCCTCCCTTTGGGATTACCTAAAACAAGCCTCAAGCTGCCTCTGTCCCCTGTAGTCCCTCCCTCCGTGAAGTGCCTGAAATTAAAAAAAATAAAAATTCCTGGCTGCGGACATGCACTTATTCCAAAAATAAATAACAAATAAGCAATATTCACAAATATTGTTGCTGCTGACACTGGCTCTAATTTTTCCTGGCTGCCCTCCTTGGGTAGTTCTGCCTCATACTGAACTGCACTAAAATTGTTCTCTGCCTGTTACCTGACTGTAGATGATTGCTTATACCTGTCTGTACCTTGCCTGACAGTTGGACCCAAGCCTTTGTACAGTACTTTGTTTCAGCTGGTCCTTCTTGCTTGTATTCTGACTGTACCTTTGTGTAACTTGATGCTAGCCTCTGTACTGTTATTGCTTGTATCTCTGTAACTCTCCTGGGTTGCACCTGAGAATAGGCATGTGACTGTCTTGTGTGCTTACCTGGTAAACGAAAGCTAAATAAATAAATATAATTTCTATTACATTTATTTATTTATTTTCTTCTGCCATACTGTTTTGATCTGTTAAAGATGAAATATACCATACAAGTTCTGCAGTGGGGTGTAGCAATGCATGCATTTCGATCCAGTGGGTGATAGTGTGAATGTTGTTGTGAGACAGACATGAAAACAGGCATACCTATGCTTTTCAGTGTGTTTTTTAAAGGCATCAGTTGTTCTTTAATGTTTTCTGAACCCTCTAGTTCCTGTTTTTTGCTGTTGTGATCTGAGCGGAAGCAGGTAAAAACTGCCAATGCCAAATAAAAAAACAAAACTAAGTTTCATGATGCTAAGGTATAGTATATACTCGGCTGCCAATCAGAAAGGAGTTCAGGTGAGATGGGGGTGTGGGCTGCCTACTATGACTTAGGTGAGAGGCAGGACTGTTTCAGGAAGGCCAGTCAGGAACCAATCGGGGGAATGATTCAGGAAAGTGCAATGTTGTTTGGTAGGAGGCAAGTCACTCAAGACATTTCATCCAGGCAATTCAAGTGAATCTGGGTGTGTTCAGTTTTGCCTCTGCACTAGGAGGGTGTCAGGAGAGCTTGACTTTTTACAGCTTTTTGCAACCAGAGTTCCACTTAACTGAAATATCTGTGCTATGCTAGGAAGCAATCGGAACATGATGAGAGGAGGGGGCCCTGCGATCGTGCTATGGGCAGGTGAGTTGGTCACTCTAAAATAACCTGCTTAGCAGGTTTGGGGAGAATGGCTGTTTCAACTACCAAAGCCACACCTTGAGGGTAGAAATATTTGCACACGATTTGTAAAGGAAATCTTTCTTTCTTCCTTGAATCAGCAACAGCAGTACAGAAGTCACATCAGCGGAGCCAACACAAATGAGTACAGGATTAAGAAATTCCAGACATAAGACACTATTGCAGCTTGTTATTCAAGAAGCACTTTTTGTGACATTAGTTTTACTGTCTTTAGCTTTCTCTTACTGGATAAATGAAAACATGTGACTGTGGTAAGCTTATTCAAGTCAAGAGGGCCCAATATATCAGTTGACGATCGCTGGGGTGATATTCTCGGGGAATCTGGGTTCACTTGCCAGTTACTATAGGTTATATTATTTCTCCCCCATTACAAGCTGTGGTTAAGCTATAATTTTTAGGATATGGAATAGAGGGAACTGCCATTTCAAGGAGCTGGAACTCTTGTAGTATTCTATTGAGTAAGGTTTCAGAGCGGCAGGAATTCTGGTACAGTGTTATGATATACTCCTTGAAGTTACTCCCCATGCCTCCTGACACCCCTCTCCTTCAGGCCTTCCCAAGGATGCCCACACTGAGGTAATTGGCAACTGCCAGAGTCACCTACAGACTCCCTCCATTTCTCTGCCGTGTCTCTGCAGGTCCAAGGCTACCCTGGCAGGGGGCCTGGTTCCACCAGAGAGACATGAGTGTGCACATAGAGTACATTGACTGATGGCACTGGAGCCAGTGCTTTCAACATCTATCCAAAAGATCAGGGGCTATTTTTACCTGTTCTGATTGTGCCCCCCCCCCATGCTGCAGTCAAGCATATACTGCACAAAGCCGGGGGGAGGGGCATCTGGCAGCACATGGTCACCCATGCTGCCTCAGCTTCCTCCCCCAGGCCACCTCACTGCAACTTATGCCTATTCACATTTGGGACATACTAAGTCAACAAAAAAAAAAAAAAAAGAAAAGAGAAAAACACCCCAGCCCTTCTCCCCAGCACAACCCTGTTAAAACAACCCCCATCCCCCACCCTCTGCAGCAAGTCAATACCACCCTTCTCCCTCCCCCAGCACCCATAATTTAAGGTTTCATTAATGAAAACTCCCACAATAGGTGACCAGCACAACCCATCTGTCTCCATGGCCTGCCGGCATCTCCTCTTGCCATGTTTTTCATTTATTAAGTCATCCCTCCACCCTTGCTACAGCACCCAAGACTCTCCTTCCTCTCCTCAGCACAAGAATTTCATAAATGAATTGTCCCCCCCCATGCACAAGAAGGCAACCAATATAACCCGCCCTCCTCCATGGCTCACTGCCTTATTGTAAATGGCACTCCCATGCTTGCTTGCATAGCAAAACAACTTATCATGTGAGGAGGAGGAGGAGGACAGATTGTGTCAGTTGCCTTCTCACACCTGGGGAGGACAGTTCATTTTACAAAATGTTGGTGCTGGGGAAGGAGTGTGGGGCTTCAGTGATAAATGCTAAGAGGGGACAGTGGCCAGCCATGGAGGCAGGCAGGTTGTGCCAGTCCCCAATTGTGGGAGACTTTTTAATGAAACCTTAAATTGTGGGTGCTGGGGGGGGGAGTGGGCTTGCTGAAGAGGGTAAAGGGATGTGGAAGTGGGCTTGTTGCAGAGGGTGAGGAACAGGGGTTGTTTTTAATGTGATTGGACTGGGGAGGGGAGGCTGTTTTTCTTACTCGGGCCCCCCCACACACACAGGTGTCCGAATACTGAATATCTGGGCCTCCGAATATGAATATTTGGCTGAATATTCTAAATAAGGTATCCGCCCACCCCTACTACAGCTCACTCTCACCAGGAGGAGAGCACCCCTTGATGCTCTGAACCTCCCACTGGCCTCCGCTCCACCCATACTGGGTTCAGGACATGGACTCAGATTACCAGTGTGCCAGATTGACCAACCACTGCTCAACAACCTGGAGCAGGACCTCTATTGCATGTTTATTGAAGGAGAGAGCTGAGCTGCAGTGGGTTTCTTTCCAATGTAACCTTTAGCTGTGGAGCAGGTAGCCTGTTTTACCCCACTCTTTATTCAGCACCACCTTTTAGAAGTGGAGTAAAAACAAAAAGAAAAGTTAATTCACAAGAGTGCGGTGTGCACATTTATGGAACACATACAAATAGAGGAGAGAAAGAGTAAGTGCCTCAGCTGGGACTTGAACCCAGGTCGCCCAGATTACTGTTCCAGTTGTGCTTGAAAATGTAATTGTACAGCATGCCTCAGGTGTGTTAATTTATGAATATGCAGTTGTCCAGTGGGCTAATGCACTGCAGGTGCATGGTTGCATTCTGATATATGCACACCTCGGGTGTGTTGTTTCATGACTATGCAGTTGACCGGTGGGCTCAGTATGTAAGGGATAATGAACAGCAGGGTGTGTAGTCGCATTCTGATATGCACACCTCGGGTGTGTTGATTTATAAATATGCAGTTGGCCAGTCGGTTCAGCATGTAAGTGCTAACACATGAGAGAGGGTGTGTGGTTGTGTTTTGATATACGCATGCCTCGGGTGTGCTGATTTATGAATATGCAGTTGGGTTGGTTCAATATATTCATCTCGGTGAAATTACTGGATCAGTGCTTGTTGTTTATCAACAGCATTCCTAAGGAAAAGTTGAAATGAAAGAGAATTACAATTATAGGGCTGTGTTTTCTGATGCCTAGTGGAACTAGTGTCAGGCAAAGCAACCTCCCTCCTTCCAAAGACAAATTTAAAACCTTGCTTCGTTTATTTATACTACAATATATGGACCTAGGATAACCACTGAGATGTAATACTTTATTTACAGCTTGGATTCTGCCTCTATTCAGTTTATATATTGGGGCTTGCAGTATAGCATAGATGTTAGAGTAATGAGCTGTGAATGAGCTTGGTGCATTCATCAGACCTGGGTTTGATTCCCACAATTTCCACTTGCATACTGTGGGACTCTGAGCAAGTCACTTAACCTCTTCAGTGCTCCCAGGTCATCCCTGAAAACAGGCACTTGTGCCTACTGGGCCTTACCCACTTACCAAAGACTAAAATGTAAAATAAATATATTATATAAAGACCAGAACAGGAGCACCATTGGGTGGGTTGAATAAATATTATATGGAATGAATATAGATATATATATTCTATATAATATTTATTCAACCCACCCCAGTGGTGCTCCCTGCTTACTCTTGACTTTCACCTGTTTCTCCATGGCCCACACAGTACACAGCACACTCTAATCCTTGGCAGCCCTTCAGATTTGCCACTTACAGTGTTCACCCCAACCCCCCACCACACACACACCCAACACATCATGACTCCCCCTCTGTTCTCTAGATCAACTAGATATGAGTGGGGCCACCAGTAGTGCTGAGCTGGGAAATCTGGCCTAATAGAAGAGGGTATCACGCATGCTTGTTCCAACTAATGGAGATTTTTCTTCATGTGGCCCATCTACCACTCCTAAGTACTCGCCCATGCTGTGCTGCACTTGCAGTGGGAGAGGCGCGGTGTGTTGTATTCCTTTGTAGGAAGTGCTGCTACAGCAGTGTGAATGGAACCCTTCAGTCAGAGCTGGAAAGTGCTACCTTCCCTCAAATTGATCAGCCCAGGGATGGGAGTCCCGTTCAAGCTGCAGACCAGGTCTCTCATGTGGAAAAGTAATGTGAGACCCCCCCAGATCAACCAAACCGGGTTACTTCAACCCAACTATACAGCTGGTAGAAAATGAAAGGAAGGGAATTTTGTTTTACTGAGCACTTTTCAATAAAAACTGTATCCCAAAGTGCTTTACAATCCTGGAGAGGGAGGGGAGAGAATGTTGCTGTCATTTCCTGTGCTAAGGGAGATTAAACCTATAGATTAGACATTCCAGAGGGATTACATACTGGGAGGTTATGTGACTTGCTCAGGGTTACATAGTGAGTAAGTGATGGTTGTGGAATTCAAACCAGGATCTCAACTCAGTGATCCAGTCCCTAGTTCAAAATGTCTCCTTGACACACAGAGGGGGGAAATTGTTTAACCAGGAAAGGCACACTAAGCCAGAGCTTGTTTCCAGGTGTGACCTGGGAGCACAAGGAAGTTAAGTGACTTACTCAGGGTCACACAGTATGCAAGTGGAAACTGTGGGATTCAAACCCAGGTCTGGTCTGCTAGATGTCACCAAATTTGCAGCTTAGAGCCTTAGACCACTGCGCTACACTGCCTCCCAGGTACAAGGTGTACACAGAAAGGAAGCAGAGAAGTACAACAATTTCTTGTTACAGATGTTAAGTATGAACAACAAGGACCTTTCACAGAGGTATGCAGTAAAGTACAACTAATTCCTGTTCGGATGTAAATTACAGCATCCAGGACAGTTCATGTCAAAAAATTGCGTAAACAGCATATTTCAAAATGGCTATATACACAGCGTTTACAATTGGTATCACACTAGTGTGTAACTAGCACAGAGATTGTACAGTAGATTAGCAGTATACAGATTTGGGACTGGCTAGTGCAAAATATTGACCAACAGAGGCCACCCAAGGTAGGCTTAGAAGGGGTGTAAAGACACTCGGTGTAAATGTCTCAGCACCCCTGGGACATACGTAAATTTAGCATTATGGCACACCCTGTGGTGGGCTATTGCTTATATTATCTCCACCATCTGTGCCACAAATGGGTCTGAACCATCATCAACACATTTGATTTTTCAGATCAGACATGTGGCAGAACAACTGCTGCTGCCAGAAATGCTGCTGTTCGGCAGCTGTGTTACTGTGGAAGTCACATGACCCAAGGAGGGTTCGCTGACTTGCTCAAGTCATGCAGTGTATAAGTGGCTCTGGTGGGATTTGAACTAGGCTCCTTCTGCTTCCAAGCCAATGGTCTAACCACCTTGTAGCCGAAATCCCTAGAACTGAGAGTCAGTTTCAATTCAAACAAACTGGCTGTATTCTGTGATGAGGGATACTTTTTGACAGCTAAAAAACTGCTGAAAGAAGGCCGAAGGTTCAAATGCGTATCAGGCCATGTGCATGGACAAATGGTCTGATAGGTATGCACCTAACCAAACTCATGGCTGTGTGCACAGGGCATAAGTTCAGTCTAAATGGGGCACACCTGGTTGGCCTAATTGTTTATTACCTGTTCTCAAAATTCTTGTGCTCTTATGACTTATCGGACATCTCATAAACCCCTGGTGTGTGTCTGGGGGGCAACTATGGTGGCAATTAGTGGCTCCCAGTGCTGACACCACTACTTGTATGAGTTGCTGCTTCTATGAAAATTGAATACCTTGAGGATCTTCTCATGCACATGTTGGTTTGAGCATCAAGAGCCAATAACTGCTTTCAAACAGTGATGTCACTGGTCAGAGAACCTATCGTGGTCCGGGGCTATACAGAACTGCCTTCAAAAACCAAGCAGAAAAAAAGTAAAAATAGAGAGACATATAAAGAAAGAGATAAGGGGGCTATGAACTGGTGGAGTTTGAAAACTTACGAAGTCCCCCCCCGCTTTAAGGTGTACAGCCACCATGCTTCCTGTGATGCTGAATGTCTCCAGTGCAAATTTACAAACACAGTTACAATGGTATAGGACAAGAGCTCACATCTGTTTTTGTTTTTTTATAACCTCTAGAAATAGTGACATTTTTCTTTAAATGCCACGCTCTGCCTATGCACTGGAAAGTGAAGTGCTAATAGGTCAACAAAATAAAAAGGAAAAGCTGGCTGGAGTTGTGGTGTAGCACAGCAGAAGGAAGTTTCATGACAGTGTAAAGGGAAATGTGCTGTGTGGGCTACCTCAGTGCAGCTGCTTTATTAAGACTGGCACAACTGACAACAGTCTGTTCTTTGGGCCACAAAACTCTTGCGTTCAAAAGTCCTACAACAGGACTACAAGTCCTACCAATGTCAACCCTGCAATGGGGGGACACTGTTGTGTCAGTGCTGGATGTTAAACAGAGGTCCCATCTCCCATCTCAGGCAATTGTCCTTGTGAAAGTTAAAGACCCTGTGTGGAGCTCAAAAATGTTTCTCATCGATAACTAGTCCAAGACCAGTATCAAACAAACAATCACTAAACCTTCAAGCACTTTGCTGTCCCTGGTCTGTTTTGATAGCTGAAAAAAACGAAAACTCAAATTGACAGTATAGGAATCAGGAAAAAAATATGAAATGACAGTTTAAGCTTTCAGTTCACTGTATACAAATATCAGTCTGCCAGCCTTGATTTTATTTCATTTCCCATTTCATTTTACAAAGGAGTTTACTTGATTGAAAAAGAAACATTTTCAAGGCGAGCAGGTTTATCTGTGTAACACCCTATCCCAAGGGCTCAGAGCACTTCACAAGTAACAGTGTAGCCAAAAGAAAACCTACGTCAAATTAATATTAAGTGAACTAACAATGATAATGAACCTATATATTAGCAACTCAGTAAATGCTGTAATTCCAAAATATCAGTCTTTACCAGTCCACTCTGCACCAAATGCTTGTACAAAAAGAAAGGACTTCAGACCATTTTTAAACACCTCCACTGAGGGGGGACTCCTCAAGTGGTCTAGTAGAGGGTTCCAGATAATAGGGGCCACCACTGAGGAAGACCGATCTCCAGATTGTTTAACGTGAGACTTTTGGACAACCAGCAAAATCTTTTTGATGGAGTGGAGGGTGTGACCAGGGGGCATAGAAGACCAGGGGATCTTAAGGTAGTCAGGGCCCAGTCCACATAAGGCTTTGTAAGGTAACATGGCAGTCTTGAAAGGTAACCAGAGTGGGCCGCACAGCCCAGTTGAGATGTGATCCATGATGAACCCCCCCCCCCGATAAATGTGGGTGCAGCATACTGCATTTTCAGATACACCTGGCATACAAATGATTGTAACTGGCTCCTTGGCGCTAAGCAATGGGTGTTTACTCGGCATGCTGGTGACCTATGTTCCCCCTAAGGTGTGCGCACGTGCGCCCGCACAGCAGTCAGAAATAACCCGCACACGGCTTCAGTAGTAGCGCACAAAGCAGCTGACAGGGATCCTCATGTTCATGAAGTAGTGACTACTGTCATCACTCAGATTTAAGACTCAGAGAGCAGGACATGAAAGTGAATGGGAACGAAACATTGTATGCCCACCCCTGAGGCCACAACCCATTAACTTTAACAAGCCAGACATCTCGCGCTTGCTCAACTTATGGAACAATGGAACCGATCTGCAAAATTCCAACCAATCAGCTTTGCAGTTACAGCAATGTTTTTGACTTGACACCTCTTTTCAGTAAGACAGTTCTTGATAATGAACAGTATTCCCCTGCTGTTCACAGAAATGGCATGTTCTATTTGTTTGGTAAATTCCCCCCAACAAAACAATGCGAGAGATTCTCTGACATAGGGTGTATATTATATTGTTTCAGTTTTAAATTTGTACAACTTCAGTGTAATCTGCCTCCTCTCCAAGCAGCGTCTCACATACAAAATGTGTTTATAATGGATTTAAAGCCTCACCGTTGAAAGCGTGTTCATTTTTTTCAGTACAAAACAATGGGAAAACTACAGTTTTTGTTTACAATAAAAGCATCAAAGCACTCTCCTGTCTGTTTGCATCACTTTTTTATGTATTTGTTGGGAGCCGGATGGTATAACCTTCTCAATTAGCAGGCTGAGACACTGACTGTATATATGTCTAGAGAGAGGAGATTACGCCTTTAAAACAGGGTCTCACATTGTACACATTTGAGATTCAATGAATCGGTGCTTGTAAAGGTTGCCCATGTTGGCTACATGGGGATAATAATTCTAAAATGGACAACAAGAAATAGCAGCAAAAATATCCTTTTCATTTAATTTCTAAATTCAGACTGTGCTTAGTATGGATCCAGAATGGAAGAGAAATACAGTCTCCAAATGCATCTCCTCTCTCATATCACACTGACTTACTCACTACATTGCAAAATACATTTTAAACCCTCACTGAGCTTGACAATACCCAGCATAGTTATTGTAAACCATACCTAGGGTATATGACATCACATATAATTATGCATGCATCCATCAAAGATCCCATTGCTAAGTACTGCTTTAAGAAGCTGTCCAACCCTGAATACCACATTGCCATAACAGTATTAAATGATGCACTTTTGGAGTTGGCAGAGTTGTCTAAGATGTTTCAGAAAGTGGTCTAACAACAGTTGAAGCTGTACAGATTGCTAGGGCAAAAATAAAAGATCAGAAGCCAGTACCTGGGTGAAATTGTCTACTGGAGCCCACCAGTAAAACTGCTTTTGGCTAATTACACAGCTGAAGGAACAGCATTTTGCAATTCATTGGCCTGTTATGTGACCATCTGGACAGCTGATTTCCTGCAGGTGAACTTTCTGACTGATCTGCCTTTGATTTTGCAGCAGTGCCACATTGCAGCTTTGAGTCTGGCTCATCAAATATTGAGAGACTGTACAGCAAATATCAGGACTATTTATTTTCATCAGTGGACCAGGCAGAAATTGTTAGCCAGTACAATGACTTCAGATTTATAGTTGCTGAAAAATTAAAAGGAGGATCATTAAAATCCTTTACTGACATGATCCACTTTGCTTTGACTAACGTGCAGTACAGCATGGTGGCTAAACTTATTGATGTATGTGCTACATTCCAGGCTAAACATGAAGCTATCATGTATAGCGGTTCCTACACAGTCTTATCCTTCCCCAGAAGAGATTCTCCATAGGGAGGTGCAGAGTGAGAAGGCTACGACAGCACAGAGAAAAATCTTGGGAGTGATAGAGGATCACGTACTGAATCAGAGAGAAGTATGGCTGAGTAGGACCATAACTATCTTTGAGTGGAAGGTTTCACTCAAGGATTCTCATAGGAAAGTTAGGGAAGATTTGTTGCGGCTCTTGGAAAGAGCATTAGGATCTTATATCTCTAGAAACATGGTGGAGTCCATAAAGTTATATGGAGATCCTGAGCCCACAACACAGATTGATATTACATTTAAAAATCCTCATACAGCTAGCAGCTTGCTTTCTCTGGCCAGCAAGCTGGATTGTTTGGGAATACATTTAGTTAACACATTAGACTTGCGTTAAGTCTTTTCATGGTTTAAACAGACTAAGGATAGTCCAGAATCAATCTTAGAGGCAGATAACCCCCATTTGACTTTGGAAACCTAATTGACCCTAATACCTACTCGCCGCTGACAGTTATCGATTAAGCCTGACAAATGCAGCCTGTAGATAATATCAAACAAATGAACTCTGAATGCCAGCTGGATTTGGATAAGGGAGCTTGGGATCGAGATGTGGATGCCCTTTCTATACTTTCATGGAATATTGAGGGCATCTATCTTAAAATGATTGACCATGAAGTAGTGAGATTTCTGGATAATTTTGATATTATTGTACTTCAAGAAACATGGTGGACATAAAATGTAACTCCCAAATTGGCTGGATATTCTGTCTTTACTCTGCAAGCAACTAAAGATACAAAGTTTGGACGGTTTAAAGGGGATATTTCCTTTTTTATCAAAACTTTGCTAAATTTTCAGATCACTAACATTTCTACTAAGTCAGAGGGTATTTTGGCTCCAATGATTAGCAAGGGACAAGAGAAGATCATTCTCTGCAATATACTGTATACTTGCCCCTCACAATAGAGCTACTGATCCCACTGACCTTTTCATATAGGATCTGAAAATAGCACTTGACAAATTGTCAGATAAGAGTATATCTTCTCCAATAATTATTTTAGGAGACTTTAATGCCAGAATTCCTTTTCATTTCTTGGAGGATGCATATTCAGATATGATCCATACAATATATATAATTAATCCAAATATCTCATGTACTAGGACTGCTCAGGATCTAAAATCTAACCTCAGAGGTAGGGAATTGCTAGCGAGCTTGGCCAGTAGAAATCTCTGTATTTTAAATGGTAGAACTCAAGTTAATCTAGTCGGATCCTTAACGTGTAGAGGGCCTACTGGCTGTTCAACCCCGATCAAGTTTGGACCAATTTGGAAGCAGTAAAGTTGATCCAAAAGTTAGAGGTCATGGATAGATAGGAATCAGCACACTGTGCTATTGTAATTAACATCAAATGCCCTTTTGGAACTTTAAGGAGTGAGGCAAAACAGGAAGAGAGTCTGGAAGTCATAAACAAGAGAAGGATTGGATGGGAGCCAATTCATCAAGCTAGTTTCAAAGAAATTCTTAGTACAGGAGTCTTAGGTGATATTCACTAGTTGGTCCTGGACAAAAGTAAGGCCTTTAATATTTTGGAGAATTGGGAAACTATTCATTCTTTACTTGGACCTAGATGTAAAACAATGTACCATCCTAAGTCCCTTTATAAAAAGTTTTAATTTAATTTGGTATGCCTACAGGCAAAGAAAGAGTTTGGAAGAAAACTAAGACAGCATAAGATAAAAGAAATTAGTCTGCAGCAGATTTTAAATTGCTAAAGACTGAAAGAGAAAAATATAGGAGAATTCCTGAACAGGAGAGACATAAACATACTCGGGGACTTTAGGAAAAACGGAGGCAGGCTGTTTTGGATAGGGATGGAAGGCGATTTTGGAATATTGTTGCCCAGGGATATAATAGATATGGCAATAGGATTGAAGCCTATATTACACCTGAAGTTTGGGTATCTCATTTCTCCAAGCTCTATTATTCTCAAGAAGAGCAGGAGACACCTGACGCTTTCAAAATACAGGAGGATGACATTTTTCCAAGACCTGTCTTGATCACAGAGGATGAAATCCAAATGCCAGTGATTGGCCTTAAGGCAAATAAAGCACCAGGCCGGATGGGGTCCTAGGTGATCTCTATAAGGTTTTTACCAACTGATGGATTCCTTTTTTTCTTTTGCTGTTTAATTGCCTGGTTCAGGGGTACTCTTACCCTACCAGATTTTCTCTAGGATAATTTTGGGCAGACTGCTGTCATAGGTCAAGGAGAACTCAGTATTGAGTGAGACACAGAATGGTTTCCGGAAGGACAGTTCTACAGTACAACACTATTATGTGCTTCAGCACCTGATCTCGAAGTACATTAAAGTGAGAAAAAACAGATTATATTGCTGTTTTGTGGACTTCTCCTCGGCCTTCGACAACAACAGAAGAAAAATTATTTGGGCTACATTAAGGGATCTGAAGTTGGAGGCCTCACTTCTTGATGTGATTAATAGACTCTGTGAAAAATATGTGGGCAAGGGTCTAGTATAATCAATATAGTCATCTAACTGATAGATTTCAGACAAATGTGGGGGCAGATAGGGGTGTATTTTGGCCTCACTCTATTTAACATCTACATGAAAACAGTCTTGGATCAGCTAGGTAACCAGATTTTCATACTTCAAAATTAATTATCAAAGGATTGAATGTTTAGCATATACAGACAATTTAGTCTTACTCTAACTCAGTCCTAGGTCTTAAAAGAAAATTGGCTCACTTTGAATCTCTCTGTTCTCAAAGGAAAATAAAAATTAATCTCGCAAGACCAACATGGTAGTTTTTGGCCTCAAACCAAGAATACGGTAGGCTTTAGGTTAAATGGTAACCATATAGACACTGTTAAGTGTTATGACTATTTAGGTGCCCATTTTGCCTATAGCCTATCTTGGACCAAACATTTGGAGGCTATTCAATTTAAAATGGGATCTTCTGTAAATGCCCTAAAAATATTTAACAGCAAGATGGGGACTTCATCGGTGAGTGGGGTATTAAGAGTTGTTAATGCCAAAATAAGAACGAGAATGTTATATGCCTCTGAAATATGGCATTATACTAAGGTTAGAGAATTAGTAATAATTCTGAATAAACTCTATAGATACATCTTAATATTTTTAAATGAAACTCCAAGCTGTATTCTTGCCTTGGAGGTAGGACAACGTTCCTTGACTTCTCTCATCTGTGAATGACAGATTCTCTTTCTGTTGAAACTTTATCTTTTGCCCCAAAAAATATATCCCAGAATGTGTGTAGTGGAAGCCTTCAAATTGGCCAGCGTGGGATATGTACATCCCTTTATTCAACTTACTAAGGAAACAATAATGCCAGCTGGATTGGGCCACTTCTTGTATACAATTTACATGGGACCATTTGAGGAGATTAGGCAGGATGTCAAATTGAGGCTTATTGACTTAAGACATAAATTCTTTCTATGTTCAACTCTCCAAGCTTAAGCTATATGGATTTTATAAAAAAGTAAAGATTTCATGGGGATATGAGCCATATATCTCTTTTTTAACCTGTCCTAAACAAAGAAGAATCTATACAAGATTCAGAATTGAAAACTATAATGCTCAATGCATTCATTTCAGACAAAAGAGAGGGGGTATTTTTTCCATATTGTAAATGTGGAGTGGGGACTATAGATGATCTCAAACATGTGGTACTCTTGTGTCCTAGGTACAAGTCAACTAGGAAAAAACTGCTGGGGGGATCTCGGCATTCCCTGGAGGATCTTTTGGAATATTTGTTTACTATGAAAGAGTAGAACATGGAAGAGATCTTTGCAAGATTTTTAATCTCAACTCATTTGTAAAGTTTATTAGGAGGACTTGAAGTCCTGTGGAGGTTTTTTATGCGAAAATGTACTCTGTTAAATTGAATTGCACTGTAACTATATTTAAGTTCCTTGTTGATTTATTTATTGTCTATTTATATTTACTATGTATTTTGTCCTGATTTTAGTATATTGCAACTGCTTTATGCTGAACAATAAATTGTACTACTACTACTACTACTACATTCCAAGCTTCTAGTGCTGACTGTGAAAGAGGCTTCAGCCTCATGAACTACATTTAGAGCAAACAAAGAAACCACTTGGAAGAAAGCCATTTAAATATGTTGATGTGAACAAAATTGTTTTTAACATCTTGTGGAAAAATGGATCTTAACAAAATATAAGTCCACTGGAAGAATGGGAAAGACAGGAGAGAAAAACAGTACATGTTGATTTCTTAGTAATGCATCATCAGCAGCACCCCTTTTAGATGCATGCAAGGCTCTTTAAAATATACATAGTTTGCACATGTTTCCAGTTCATACTGTTATGGCTCACAATGCACATCCAAGCTTCAGACTGTGTCAGAATGTGTATTTATACTTTGCATTGAGTATTTGAGTGTTTGGTTATATTTTCTACTGCTTACTGGCAATAAAATATATCACTTGTTTGCGCCACCCAATTTGCGCACATGAATCAATTTTTTTTGCACAAAGTGCCGCACACACACATCAGTCACCCACCCACCGAGATTAAAAATTAGAGGGAACATTGCGTGGTGACCCAGGTTCATGCCCTGAGCCCCAACATCAGGAGCAGAGTCCGACAGGAAGGGAGTTTACAGCATTCATTTGGATGATTCCCTCCTGGGGGGGCGGGTTCTGGACCACTGCTTGATGGCTTCTGGTGATGGTTAGTGACTGGTGTTCTTGGTGGCTTGTGGCCTTGACATGCTGCTGAATGCCCCCACCCCCCAGGATGCTGTCATAGCCGGACTATTTTGTGGGAGGTGGGGGGGCTGGGGAGAAAATGGGGAAAACTAGCTGCTCGGCTGACCAGATGTTGGTGGCCGGTCCCCACTCATTACAAAGTTCAGAAGTGTCTGTGCCAACCCCTGCCACTCCCAGGATACATTTGGAATGCCCTCAGGTAACTCTCCTCTCCTCTCCTCTTCTGGTTCCCTCCCAACAAAGGGATACGTCGGGTTACCCAGGTTGTGGCAATAACGGGGCAATGGCTGGCAAAGAGCCATGGCGGCAGGGCAGAGGCCTAGGCAACCTGAAGGAGTGGCCGGCCGAGGGCTTGGGAGGAGCAAATAAAAACAAAACAAATGATTGTACTACACTGGCTAGCAATATGGCCTATAGAGTAATGAGCTGTGAATGAGCTTGGTACATGGGTTTGATTCCCACAATCTCCACTTATTTATTTTATTTATTTATTTATTTGAATATCGGAATTGCAAACCTTTGAGTCATAGACTCATTTCCAAAGGCTCCACTTCAGTTACAAAAACAAATACAAATACAATAAGGCAGTTACAGTGTGGATACATAAACAGAAAAACACTTGTATACTGTGTTACCCTGAGTAAGCCACGTCACCTCCCAGTGCTCCCTGGTTGCCCATGAAAACAGGTCTTGTGCTAAGTGGGCCTTACCTGGTTACCAAAGAATAATAAAAAAAATACAACATACAAACCATAATAAGAAATAACATCATGTAGTTAAAATAAAGGATGGCAATTAATAATGGGGTAGCTTGTGATGGGCTATTCCTATATGCAGTATTGCAATTCAAATGCCTGTTAAGTCTACACCTAACAGCTGACTTAAAACTACAGAATAAGGTGACTGTTCAACATTCATTCTGTCTGGAAGTTTACTCAAAAGATAAGGCTGTAAAACGAGAAACACCTTTCACCATACATTGTCTTGGGATGCCTTGCATTGAACTGTTTCCAGCTAGATGATATAGTCTGCTATAGGTTGTAGTTCCCGTAAGTTATTGTATTGGTTATGTGACAATTTAGAGTTATAGACTCCATGAATTATATTCTATTGATTCGTTAAAATCCTGTCTTCTGGTGTAAGGAAATATTTAATCTTTTTGTAAAGCTCACTGTGGTGTGTTCTTGTACAGTACTAGCTGTTAAGTGCAAAATAACAAATATTTGAAGATATTGTCTTGTATATATTTTTTTTACTGTTAACTTCAAGTGCCCTATAAAGGAGACAAATTCCATCATCCAGTATTGTTGAAGGACCAGTCTGGCAACTTCAGTAGTAGCCAAAGTTATGCAGTTTAAATAATTCAAATTTCTGTGAAGGAAATTGTAGAAGTGATATCTGAATGCATATATTTCAAATTATTGTGTAAGTATTAATTTGTTCCAGACGGATCCTATTCTGCCTAGTGGTTGTATGGTAATGTTCAACTTGGGACGACCTGTGAGTGCTCCTAAAGAACATGACCTTGTTTTTTTGAGTAATTCAGTATAGGCTTATGTCCAGAAAGTCAGCTGTAAAGAGAATCATAGTTTTTCTGCAGTTTAACATGAAGCTTTCTCACAGATGTGTCTGAGTCAAATATGACCGTGTGCTCTTCGTACATACCATATTTTCATTACTACATTTGATTGGCAATGGCAAGGTTTTTGTGAAAACTGGAAAATATCAATGGTCCTAATACTGGAAACTTCAGGTGCTCCAGTGCAAATTACTTGAGGTGAAGAAAGCACGTCCCCAACTTTTACTCGTCGAGAAATATTTTCCCCCTTTACTTGAGAGAAATCACTTGAAATAGCAGCTTAAATAAAACTTACACACCAGCTCTAATGCATATGTTGTACCGTCATGTACTGCTCCTCTTGTTATATTTCCTACAGGTTGTATGACCATACCATAATGTTTATTGTAGTTGTGATGGTTATTTATTTATTCGTATAAAATGCATTTTTTAATCCTTCAGAATCCTAGCAACCTCATTGGCCTAAACGTGTCACCTGACCATTCTTTAATGCCTAATATGGGCACAGTTCATAACTAACCTATCCTAAACTACCTAGCAACAGCCTAACTATATGAAAATAAAACCTTTTTCTACTAAAATAAAAAATGTTTCCACATTTTTAAACACAAAACAAGGCATACGTTTCTTCAAACTAAATACACTTCCCAGGTTCATTCATAGGCACACGACCTTTGTTACCAAACTTGTATAGTCTGCCCAGCTACAGCCTAACTACAGGAAGATAAAACCTTTCTCCATTAAAAAATAGTTTCCATTTTATAACCAAATAACCCACTCCAGGTCATGGATTTCTTGAGAATGAATAACTTCCCTGGTGTGTCGAAAGTCACTCAGCCGTTTGCTTCATGTCTTCCAATTCATCCTGGCGTGTACATAGAAACAGAGAAAAACAGAATTTGATGGCAGATGAGAACCACTTGACCCACCCAGTCTACCCACTTTTCCCTACCCACAATGTCACCCCCAGACCCTACTTGATCTTCATCTCTCCCCATGTCCACTAAGATTCCTTCATGCCTATCCCATGCATTCTTGAACCCCTCCACTGTTTTCACCCCCACCACCTCCACTGAAAGACTGTTCCAGGCATCCACCACTCTTTTTGTGAACAAGTACTTCTTCACATCTCTCTTGAATCTACCCCCCCACTTCATTGCATGTCCCCTTGTTCTTGAGCATCTTTGTCTCTGAAAGATATTCCTCCTGTACATGATTTACTCCTGTGAGGTATTTAAAGGTCTCTATTATATCCCTACTCTCTTCCAGGATGTACATATTGAGGTTCTTTAGTCTCTCTGCATAGCACTTCTGATGCAGACGTAACCCCTAGGTGGCGCTACTGTTAGTGTTACACCCCTGCCTACTACCTACAAGCTAGGCTGAGGGGTTTGGGTTCGTGAACTTACATTAGGTTTAAAAAATTGTGCAGTGCCTCCACTCAGAGTATACCTTTACGTGAGCTAGCTGTTACCAGGTGTAACCCTCTGAGGTGTTATACCACCCACAAATGCCATTTGCCATCCCCAGACATGACCCAATGTTTAGTTTCCCACATGTAAGCATTTTGGTAATTAAAGACTCTCTCTAATAATATGCTCACACGCCATGATTTTCAAAAACAGTAATAACAAGATTTATTTAGGGAACATAGGAGTTAGGATGGGGAAACCGGAGGAACAGAAGTTATGCTGATCACTATTTGCAAATATACAATGTTTTTTCTTGTGCTGGTGAACCCTCTAGCTGGTGGCTATTAAATTAACAGAAAAGGCAGTCACATTTCAGTGACCAGAAATGACACCCAGATCCCTGGCTATCTAAGCTGCTGACTAAATCAGATGTTACACACTAATTTACCAGTCCCAGATATGTATGAAACCCTGCAATCTTACACTGTACCCTGGGTATCCAGATACGGGTCTGTTCATGAAAAGGGGTTACCAGTGCCCAGCATAGATACAAAAGGCAGAACAGAAACATCTGATAGTGTCTGGCATGCCCTTTTCATTGCATTTGATAGTTGGTTACATGTAGAGATAGAAAACATAGAGTAATAGAACTGTATGGTTTGTATATATATTAGTTTTTAATTTCAGAATCATTTTCCTGCTTTTTTCCCAGGCAAAACTGTGACATTGCAAGCCACATGTTTTCATGTATTTATTTACACTGCTTACTTTGATGCCTGCCATTAATAAACTCACTTTTAAAGTAGCATTTAGTTGTGTGTTTAATTTCTTTTTGCTTTCCCCCCTTTGTTCAGTATTAAATGCCATTTATTCCCCCCCTGCAGTTTCTGTTGTGAATGTAACTGCTGGTGTCACGGCAGGTTACGTTCACCCATAGCCTTTCCAAATGTTTTGTGGTGCTGCTGCCCAGTGGGAGAATGTTTGTATTGTTCCCCCAAACTCTCCCAAGTGCTATGCTACTTTTGTGATGGAGCAAGGAGCGGGGCGACCTTTGATCCCCTGCTCCCACCGTGTCACGCTCTCACGATATTTGTCAGGTCACCTTACGAGACTGACCCCCCCCCATTTTGATCCAGGCACTTACCGTGATTTTGCACAGGAGTGATTGGAGCGACTTTGTCTATAAAATGTCACCGATTGGTTGCTGCTTGGTCTCATTCCCTGAACCTCTGGACAAACAAGAACTTCCTGGCATCATAGCATTCTCCCCGAATTACGTTCACGGGCAGGTAAGGCCAGAATTACCTTCACCTCAGTCTTGGGAGGGTTTGTTGGTGAATGGAAATCATTTTGCTGCATGTGGCCATGGGGTTATTTGTAGGAACGCTCCAAATGCATGTAGTTAAAGTGAGTGTTGCAGCAGGGCTGGATTTTAGGGCAGAAGTTTCTTCTTTATGTGTTTGTGACACCAGGCACCTTAAGGTTACATGTTAAGATTTCAGCACAGGGTGTGCCTGGTGTCCACAGTTACTCATCGATGCCAGTTCTGCTTGCTGCTTGCTTCAAAGGGTAAACATTATTTTATTTACATTTCTCCCAAAAAAAAGTTTCAAAAGGCATGGTGCTTGGTGTGTGTGTGTGTGGGGGGGGGGGTCAGCACACAGGGGATGAGAAATGATGAATTTATTTACAGTTTGTATGCATCACAACAGAGGATGGGAATTGATGTGTTTTTACATTATTATAATTGCTTTGGAAAAAATAGGGCATCAATCTCTAAATGTGCCTTTCTTTTGTGTGTGTGTGTGTGTGTGTGTGTGTGTGTGTGTGGAGGGGGTGGAGCTACAGTACAAACTGTTTAAAAAGTTAGTTTGCTGTGAATGCCCTTGGCCAGGTGTTGCCTGAAGTTTGGCCATTTTAAGAACCTCCTTTGTTTGGGGAGGGGGGACTGCTTTTGTTTTGGGACTGTCTGGCCTGCATAGGTGAGCACAAACACAGTTGGAGGGGCATCAGCCAGGTTCAGTGGCTTAAAAGCAGGTTACATATTTTTTTTAGGTAAATGTGCCTGCACTCCTGCCTTCGTTCCATCTATGTGTGTTTGTTCACCTACGTTTGGCTTAAAAGCAGGTTAAAATGTTTGGTGTGGGGGGCGGGGATTGAGATCCATGCTGCTGTTTGTTTTTTTTTCTGTTAAGTGACGGTGTTTTGTTCCTTCAGAGGCTAACAACTGTTTACACATAATTTTGAGTGCATCTCCTTCGCTGTTTTGATTCTTGTGACATGTTTAGCGCATCTCCTTTGGTAATGTTTAGTACGTCTTCTTCAGTCGGTCTGTCTGCCGGAGAATGTAGAGTGAGTTTCTTACAGTCAATCTGTCTGCCTGAGAATGTGGGGCATGTCTCCTATAGGTCTGTCTGCCTGAGAATGTGGAGCGCATCTCCCATGGTGGGTCGGTCTGTCTGCCTGACTTTGCCAAAATGGGTGAGTGCCTAAGGAATGCACTAGCAAATGGGCAGGAAGGAGGGGTGGAAGAACAATGGGGAATAATGAAAACTGCCATCACAGAGGTAACAAGCCTTTGTGTGAAGCAAATAAACAAAATAAAACAAAACAATGTAAGAAACCACTATGGTTCTCAACGGAGGTGGCAGTGAAGGTTCAAGAGAAAAAGAAAGCATTCAGAAAGTACAACGAATCACAGAAGGAGCAGGACAGAGAATTGTATCAGTTAAAGCAAAAGGAAGCTGGGAAGGCAGTCAGAACAGCAAAGGCCCAAACTGAGGAAAAGATAGCCAACTCAGTTAAGAAGGGGGATAAAACCTTTTTTAGGTACATCAGGGAGTGAAGGAAGACTAAGGGAGGCTTAATAAAGGGAAGGGGGGTGAGCAGAGGGTGACTGTGAAAAGGCAAATATACTAAACAAATATTTTTGCTCAGTATTTACAAATGAAGAGGGGGAGGTACCTAAAACAAAAAATAGAAACACTCTGGATACAGAAGTTGATACGAGCCTATTTACAGAAGAAAGGGTTATGAAAGAACTCTTAAAACTGAAGGTGGACAAAGCAATGGGGCCTGATGGGATTCATACCAGAATTCTAAAAGAACTAAGGGTAGAACTATTGACACTGCTGACTACCCTCTTTAACAAATCATGGGAGGATGGGTGGTACCTGAGGACTGGAGGAGGGCAGATGTGATTCCCCTTCACAAAAGTGGGAGCAGATCAGAAGTAGGAAACTACAGACCAGTTAGTTTAACCTCAGTGATAGGGAAAATGATGGAATCACTTCTGAAGGAAAGAATTGTCGAGTTCCTAGAGGCCAGAGGGGCACAGGACCCAAGCCAGCATGGGTTCACAACAGGAAGGTCATGCCAGATAAATCTAATAGATTTCTTTGACTGGGTGACCAAAGTAGTAGATCAGGGAGGGGCTGTAGACATGGCCTACCTAGACTTTAGCAAGGCATTTGACTCAGTCCCACACAAAAGATTAATATACAATTTAGCCAGCCTGGGAGTAGGTCCCAAGATGATAGCTTGGGTAAAGAATCAGCTGGAGAATAGGACACAGAGGGTAATAGTAAATGGAGTCCACCCTGAAGAAAGGGGGGTTATTAGTGGGGTGCTGCAGGGTTCAGTATTAGGACTAGTCCTCTTCAATGTCTTTATGCTTACATTGCAGAGGGACTGTAAGGAAAGTATGTCTCTTTGCAGATGACACAAAGATCTGCAACAGAGTTGATGCACAAGTTGGGGTGGAAAGGATGAGAAGGGGCTTGGCAAGGTTAGAGGAATGGTCAAATGTATAGCAGCTTAGATTTAATGCTAAGAAGTGCAAGGTAATGCACATGGGAAGCAAAAACCCAGGGGAAGAGTACACAATGGGGGGGTGAGATACTAACAACAACAAAAATGGAAAGGGACCTGGGGGTAGTCATATCAGATGACTTAAAGGTGGGCAAGCAATGCAAGAGGGCAGTAAGGAGGGCTGGGGGATACTGCGATGCATAGGAAGAGGCATCACCAGTAGATAACAGGAAGTTGTTATCCCTCTGTACAGACAACTGGTCAGACCCCATCTGGAGTACTGCGTGCAGTTCTGGAGACCCAATATCCGCAAGGACATAGACAAGATGGAAGCTGTCCAGAGGAGGGCAACTAAAATGGTGCAGGGTCTGCACCAGAAGACATATAAAGAGAGACTAAAGGAGCTTAATATGTATAGCCTCGAGGAAAGGAGGGAGAGGGGAACATGATAGAAACTTTCAAATACCTCAAGGGAATCAACAAAGTCCAAGAGGGTAGCATCTCTCAAAAAAAGAGGTGTGCAAGAACAAGGGGGCACAATTTGAAGATGGGGGGGCAGCTCAGAGGTAATGTAAGGAAGTATTTTTTCACAGAGAGGGTTGTGGATGCATGGAACGACCTTCTGGAGGAGGTTATGGAGTCAAAAACAGTGGTTGAATTCAAGCTTGCATGGGACAGTCATAAGGCAATTCTAGGGGGTGGGGTAGAAAGATGTAGGCTGCTGGTTAACTAGGATCTGCAGCTTATCCGTTAGGTAGGGAAATGGGCAGACTAGGTGGGCAAAGCGGTCCTTATCTGCCGTCAAATTCTATGTTTCTATGTTTCTGAGAATGTGGAGTGCATCTCCCATGGTCGGTCGGTCGGTCTGCCTAAGAATGTGAAGTGTGTCTCCCACAGTCAGTCTGTCTGCCTGAGAATGTGGGGCATGTCTCCCATGGTTGGTCTGTCTGCCTGAGAATGTGGAGTGAGTCTCCTTTGGTCAGCTCCTCCACTTCATGCCATTTTGTAAGATGTGTACTTACCGCTTGTGTCAGTCCATCTATTTCCTGTGCAGCCTCTCTGTTTGCTGCTTTTTATTTGAGCAGAATGCCTAGCTAATATCAGACTTTTGCCTCAGTTTGTTTTTGAAGCAATGGAGATGAGAAGACCTTGTGTATTGGCTGCAGATTTGATCAGAGATGCACTGATTATTTTGCCCTGCACACTGTCAGTAAAGAGGAGGTCAGCAGTACAGAGACAATGTGAAGAAGGATCCAGAACATTATGGCAGTTATTCGGAGAAATGCAAAGCACGGTCACAATTTTATCAAGTACAATGAATGAAGAAAAGAAGAAAAACTATAATGAAAAGGTCAGATTAAGAATGCAGCGATACAGAGCACACAAGGCCCAAACTGCAGTGGCTGCAGACTGCAGAACCACTTCTTCAAAGGCAAACATCAGAAAAGATACACAAAAGAAGAATGAAGAGAGAGTACGTTGGAGGGAGAGAAAACAAAAAGAATGGAGAAACATGTCTAGTTATAAACGCAGATGATTGAATGAAAAAAGGCGAGAACTGTACAAGAAAAATAAAGAGAATGAGATACCGGTTTGCACACTCCCACCCCTTGCCACCTGTGCCATGTGCAATGAGTCTCTCTCAGAAAATACATGTGTGACCCAGTAAACATATTGTGACTCCCCGATGGCCGACCTGACCCAGGATACTTCCTGTGACACCCCAATGGCTGACCGGCACTCACACAGCGCTATCAGGAAAGCAGTTCAGAGAGCACGACAAGGACTGCCACAGTCACCCATACGGTTTGCTTGGATAATTGCAAAGGTAATTTTATCATGCTCACCAGCAAAACAGAATGCCCTGGCAAAGCAAAACATGAGCTTGACCTGCTGCACTATCCTTTAGGACAAGGTGGTTGAGGTCTTAAAGGACAAAATGTCACAGCTAAAAGAATGCAATACCAAACAGCGGCAGGAATTCAAAAAGAGATTTGTCAGTTCTTTTCTTGTGCTGAAAAAGTACAGAATGCTCCGTGGTGCAAGCACAGCACTCTGAATCAGTTGGAAGAGAATGTGAGGGCATCGGGGGAAGAGAGCCAAGAAGCAAGCAGCACAAAGCCGCACTGTCTGCAGAAACAGTGAAGAATGTTCAGAACTTCTTTGAGGCCTCTTCCACATCACTTCCGCACAAGAAGGCAGTTTCCAAAAGGACTGGGGTAACAAAGGTTTTCTTGGACAAGATCCTTAATAGACTCCACCAGGAGTTTCACCAGCAACACCCTGAAACAAAAATAGGGTCCACTAAGTTCCGCAGCCTGAGACCAACAAATATCAAACTTGCCAGGCAACAAAAACTAGATCAGTGCCTGTGTGAGTACCGTGCCAATGCAGAGTTAAAGCTGCGATCTTTGAATCGGTTTAGTGATGTAAAACATTTGCCTCAATGCAAAACTGAAAACATTTATAGGGCTGTCGAGCTCACCATGTGCCCCCACACGCCTGGTGACAAATTTTTTGCAAACAATTTCATCAGCAAAACTTGAGAACTGCAGTACCTATGCAATATTTAAAACAGAGGAACTTGTGCAGAAACATGGAAATGATGTAGTCAAATGGTTCAAATGAGAGACCATCAGTGTGACCAGAGACAAGAATGACATTGTGGTTAAACAGTCTAGAAAAGTGCTCCAAAGCAAAGAAACCACTGTGACTCAACTTCTTCTGGAAATAACAAAAGATGTGCGTTTTTTGGGCCAACATCTGCACGTTGCATTGTGGCAGCATAATCCATTCACAACTCTGAAAGACCAAATGCCAACAGGTTGGGTCATAATGGTGCTGGACTTCGCAGAGAATTACACCTGTAAGTTCCAAGATGAAATTCTGTCCTGTCATTGGCACCATGAACAGGCCACAGTATACCCTATAGTCACGTACTACAGGTGTTCAAAATGTGAAGGCCTTGTCACCGAGTATATTGACTTTATATCGAATGACCTTAAGCATGACCACCATGCTGTTCACCATTTTGTGGGACTTGCAAATAGACATCTGTGTAACATTCGCAAACTGAATATTGAACGAGTGATACAGTTCACTGATGGCTGCTGAGGCCAATATAAATCTAAGTGGGCTTTTAACTCTATCTCATCTTCACCGATACAGAATGGGTTTCAAACTGAACAAGCCTTTTTTGGTTCACGTCATGGGAAAGGCCCATCAGATGGAGAAAGTGCTGTCATCAAATCTGCTGCATGTCTGGTGGTGAAGAGTCGTCGGGTGGTGATTTATAATGCAGAAGAACTATTCCAATTTTGTGCAAGTAATCTGACAAAAAAGCCTGGCAATGAAGGATACAGCCATGTGCTAAGAGCTTTCTTTTGTGTGGGAGACTGACAAAATGGCGAGCAGGACCTGAAGTGCGAACCATTCCTGGAACACAGAGGATCCATAGTGTTAAGTCTGTGGCAGATGGTATGGTTGCAACAAGAGGACTGAACTGTTTTTGTAGACTATGTCAAAGGAAAGATGGCCCATATGCGAACTCTTGTCATGTGGAATCATGGAAGTTACGTACAATTGGGAAATCTTCTGAATATTCGAGCAATGTCATGCCAGTCACACATGCGACCTCAGCATATCCTGTCACAATGCCTGTTACTACGCTGTCAACCCATCCTGACAAAGACATGGTTCCTGAGACTCCAGCTGTTCCCTCAAGCAGCAACACCATCAACCAGAGCACTGACACAGCCATTCCTTCATCTGCCATGGTTCCTCAGACTCCGGCTGTTCCATCAAGCAGCAGCACCACCAACTAGAGCTCTGATATAGCCACTCCTTCTGCCTCTTCAAAGAAAGTGAAGTCAAAAGCACATATACAGGTGAACAAATTTTATGCTGTGTATTCAAAGACCTTCTATATTGGCCAGCTAACCACCATGGATGAGAGTGGCAAATACCATTTCAGCTTTATGCAGCAGCGTGGAGCTAGCAGCTTCATGTGGCCACGACACAAGGACACAGATTCATTACGGAAGACAATGCGCATATTTTATGGGTCCATAAACTTTGAAGGGAAGGGCACTCTTAATCTTCTACCTGAGGAACTGCAGACCATCAATACCAAATACAAAATTCTGAAACAGCACTGGAATTAACTGGTGTCCATACTGCAATACAATAGTGTCACTCACTAACAGGATTGAAAATAAACATCCCTGCACTTTGCTTTTCGAATCTTCAAAAACGTGAGCTGGCGGCAGAACTCCACAGTCTTTCCACTGGCCCATGGATTAATGCTAACGTAATATACAGCCTCACAAAGAAACTCAACCAACCATGTTGCCCATTCCTGTCAACTCATGTTTTATAAGCCAGTAGTATGTTAGCTGTTAATAATATTCAGTAAAGTTTTTTTTTTTTTTTTAAACTGAAACAAATGTGATGGGTAATACATTCACCACGGTAACTAGTTACATTCACCACATTATGTTGGGTCAAACATCACATCTGTCAGTAATGTTGTTGAATTGTCAAATGTCTCCAGGTTTAGTAGTGCTGTCAGTCATTAGCAGCAGCATGTTGGCTGTTAGGCATGTTCAGTAAAGGTTTTACAACTAAAATAAATGTGTGGTGTCACTCGTTACATTCACCATGGCATGTGGTGTCAAGCATCATACTTGCCAGTAATATAATTGTCAATATTTTACATGTTTTGTAACATTATATCAGCCAGTAGTAGTAGTAGTATGTTAGTTGTTAGGCATCTTTTTTACAGTTTTAGTGAGCAAAACATATGTGTGGTGCGACTTGTTACATTCACCATGGTACATGATGCCAAACATCAAATCTGACATTAATGCAGTAGAATTCTTGTAAATATTTGTTTTTCATGTTTAATGTAACTCATGACATATGTTAGTAAACTTTGTACAACTAAAACAAGTGTCTTGTGTCACATAATACATTCACCACAATGTGTGGTGTCACTTGTTACACTCACCACATTAGAGTTCTTTTATCTCAGGAACATGTGAAGCTTTTATTTTCTAATATGTTTGTTTTTCATGCTTGGGTCATAGTATCTTGAAATGAATCACAAAACTAATCTAGAAGTAATCTGAAAATTTAACCCTCATGTCACACTTTGGTAACTCCTTTTCATGAACAGATCCATACCAAAGTCTTGGATTGTTGCAGGCCTGGTGGATGTTGCAACTGGTTGCATTGGCTGGCTTTGATTTAAGAGGAAGGGGCTAACTTGGAAGGCAAATTAACAATAACAACTGTCAATCTGTATCAGAGGTGCAGTGGTTGCTCTGCTTTTAGCAGAAGGGCAGGGATTGCCCTGCATGTCACAGAACCGAACAATTCAGAAAAGGCAGCTATCTGGGTTACCTTGGCTAGATCTTGAATTCGCAAATTCTGAATATTCAGCACATAGAAACCTAGAAGTTGACGGCAGATAAGGACCGCAAGGCCTATCCAGTCTGCCCATTTCTATTTCTACCTTATGAATGTGCCATAGGCCTTTGCTCTGTCAATGGCCTATCTATTCATACTCATCTGTATTGCTCCCTTATGCCTGTCCCATGCCTGTCTGAAGCCCTGCACTGTATTCATAGCCACCACTTCCTGAGGTAGGCCGTTCCATGCATCCATCACCCTTTCTGTGAAAAAGAACTTCCTCACATTACTTCTTAATTGGCCTCCCTCTAATCTCATGCTGTGTCCTCTTGTCCTGCTATTTTTCTTATATTGAAACATGTTAGACTCTTTCACCTTGTTAATGCCCTTAAGATGTTTGAATGTTTCAGTCTTATCACCCCTCTCCCTCCTTTGCTCTAGGGTATACATATTGAGCTCAGTTAATCTGTTCTCATATGTTTTCTGATGCAGTCCCTGCACCATTTTGGTTGCCCTTCTCTGGGCTGCCTCAATTTGGTCAATGTCCTTGTGAAGGTGTGGCCTCTAGTGCTGCACGCAGTACTCTAGATGGGGCCTAACCAGTGTTTTGTAAAGAGGAATTATTACCTCCCTCTTCCGACTTGTGATACCAGAACATCCCTCTAGCCTTACCTACTGCTTTAGAGCTCTGCTTGAATGATTTCAGGTCATCGGTGATGATGATGCCCCAGCCTCTTTCTTCCTTTGTGAATGCCAGCAACTCCACTCCCAGCCTATAGGTTGCTTCAGGGTTTCTCTTCCCTGTGTGCATGATCTTGCACTTCTTTGCGTTAAACCCCAGTTGCAACTCTTCCGACCATTTTGCCAGTTTATCCAGATCTCTTCTTATTCTGACCACTCCATCTGGATCATCTACTCTGTTGCAGATCTTGGTGTCATCTGCAAACAGACAAACCTTATCCTCCAGTCCATCTGTAATGTCACTGATGAAGATATTGAAGGGGACTGCCCCCAGGACTGATCCCTGAGGTACCTCACTTGTGACTTGCATCTCTTCTGACTGCATACCATTTACCACCACTCTCTGTTTTCTGCCCTTCAACCAGTTTGCCACCCAGTTGACCAATGTCTGACTAGCCCCGAGCCTACCCAGCTTAATAATCAATCTTCTCTGTGGAACAGTATCGAAAGCTTTGCTGAAGTCAAGGTAAGCAACATCAGCTGCTCCCCCTTGGTCCAACACTCTGGTTACCCATTTTAGTTTGACAGGACCTTCCTTTTATAAACCCATGCTGTCTTGGATCCTGTGCTGCTATGGATTTAAGGTGTTGCACTATCCTTTCCTTAAGGAGTGTCTCCATAATCTCGCCCACTACTGAGGTAAGACTGACTGGTCTGTAGTTTCTTGCCTCCTCCCTGCTACCACTCTTGTGGAGCGGGATCACATGAGCTCTTCTCCAGTCTTCTGGGACCTCTCCTGTGCTCAGAGACTCACTAAACAGTTCTGATAATGGTGCTGCTAGTACCACCCTTAGCTCTTTAAGTATCCTGGGAAGTATGCCATCAGGCCCCTTTGCCTTGTCCACCCTGAGCTTATCGAGCTCAGGACCCTTTCTTTTGTGAAGGGACTAGTGCACACCTCCCTCTCCCATGTCCATGGTGCAGAGCTGTAGGCCCTGCCCTACCTTCTCTTCAATAAATACTGAGCAGAAGTATCTATTTAGGATAGATGCTTTTACATGGTCCTCCTCCTCACATGCCCCCTTATCCCCTTTGATCTGAGTAATGACCCCTCTGGACTTTCTCCTTTCACTAATGTATCTATAGAAAGTCTTGTCACCTTCTTTTACTGTTTGTGCTAGTGTTTCCTCAGTTTGGGCCTTTGCCTGCCTTAATGCCTTCCCTGCTTCCCTTTAGACAGAGCTACAGGGGGGTTACACAGACATTGCACCATGTTAGTTGCCATCCTATGGACAGCCTCCACACTGTCTGCGTCCTTCCAGAGGTGTTGTCTCCAGAACTGGACTAAGTAATAGATGGGGTTTCACCAGTGAGTTACAGTATACAGAGGCAATACCACCTCCCACTTTCTGCTGGTAATACCCCTCCCTATGTACCCCAGCATCCCACTAGCCCTCCCAACTGCCTTGGTTTTTTTTTTTTGTCATCCGATATGATTACCCCCACCCCCACCTCCCCATGTCGCTTTCCTATTTGTTGGTCTTCACTACCTACAACTTCTCCACCAATTTTGTACTCTGCCCCTGGGTTTCTGTGTTCTAGGTGCATAGTTTTGCACTTTTTCACATTGAAATCAAGCTACCATGCCCTTGACCATTCCTCAAGTTCTCAGGTCTCTGCTCATCCTTTCCACTCCCCGGAGTGTCCACCCTATTGCATATGTGGGTGTCATCCACAATGAAGCAGACCTTCCCTTCCAGCTCCTCTGCAATATCACTTATGAAGGTATTGAAGAAGACCCATCCAGGTACTGATCCCTGAAGCACCCCTCTGGTCACTCTTCCTTCTCCTGAGTGAACTGCATTTATGACCACCCTCCATTTACCAACACCCTCCATTGCCTGTCCCCTAACCTAGTGCATTAATTCTCTAGGTTCCCTGCTGTGGGTAATTGCTTACTTCCAGAGATGCGTACCTACATGTGAACCCTTCCATGATTGTTCATGGAAGTGGAGTCTTTCACTCTAGCAAATTTACCAAGTGAACAAAAAACATAGACACATAGAATTTTTCAGCAGAAAAGGACCATTTTGCCAACCCAGTCTGCTGAGATGGTCCCTGCGTAGTCTGTCTCTGCAGACCCTAACTGGTCTCTGGTGAACCTCCTTCCTCCCTGCCTATTTACTAATATTTCCTTGTGTCTATCCCATGCATGCTTGAAGCCCCCTACTGTTTTCGCCTCCACCAGTTTCGAGCCATCTGTTCCATGTGTTCACCACTCTTTGAGTGAAGTAGTACTTCCTCACATCCTCTTAAACATCCCCCCTACAGCTTCATTACATGATTTCTGGCTCTGGTGCTCTTTTTCATTTGAAAGTGACTCCCCTCCTGCACCCTGTTCGCCACTGTGAGGTACTTGTAGGTCTCTATCATGTCCCCTCGTGCTTTCCTCTCTTCTAAGGAATACATGTTGAGATCTCTGTCTCTCTTTTTGTAAAGTTTTTGATGCAACCTCTGCACCATTTTAGGTGCCCTCCTCTAGACTGCTTCCAATCTGTCTATGTTCTTTCTGAGGTGTGGTCTGCAGAACTGAACACAATACTCCAGGTGAGGTATCACACACAAGAGTTACATGTCAGTGTCAACACCACCTCCCTCATCCCACTGGAGAAGTTTCTCCTTATGCACCCCAGCATCCTACTGACCATGCTCACTGCTTTGTCACACTGCCTTGCCACTTTGAGATAATCAGATATGATAACCCAAGGACCCTTTCCTGCTTAGTGACTGTCAGTAACCCTCCCCCATCCTGCACTCAGCTCCTGGGTTCCTCCCTAGATGCATGATTTTTCACTTTTTGGCATTGAAGCCCAACTGCCATGCTTTTGACTGCTCCTTGAGTTTCCCAAGGTCCCTACACATTCTCTCCACCCCCCTGAGTATCTACCCTAATACAGATTTTGATGTAATCTGCAAAAAGGCATAGCTTCCCCTCTAGTTCTTCTGCAATGTCTCTTATGAACACATTGAAGTGGACCTATCCCAGTACTGAGCCCTGTGCACCCTGCTGGTCACTCTCCCCTCTTTAGAGTGAGTGACATTTACATCAACCCCCTGTCACCTATCCATTAACCAGTTAGTCACCCAATGCAACACTTTGGGTCCCACCTCTAGGCTGCTTCAATTCTTTATCAGTCTCCTATGATGCACAGTATTGAAGGCCTTGCTAAAGTTCAGATAGACCACATCCACTGCCATCTCCTGACCTATTTCCTTGATCACCAAGTCAAAGAAATCAATTGGATACATGTAGCATGACACCCACCCCCCACTCCACCCCACCCCGTGAATCCATGCTACCATTTGTTGTGTGTCCCACTAGATGGATTGAAGATACTCTACACCCTTTCCTTTAATGGGGTTTCTATTAATTTCCCCATCACTGGTGTGAGCCTGACTGGCCTATAGTTGCTAGCCTTCTCCCTCTGCTGCTTTTATAGAGAGTGACCATGTCTGCTCTCCTCCAGTCCTCTGGAACCATGTCTTTTTCCAGTGAGCTGTTGAATAAGGCCATCAGTGGGGCAGCTAGCACTTATGAACATATGAACATACAAAGAATGCCAGCAGATACAGGTCTGATGGTCTGTCTAGTCTGCTCGGGTGTGCAGTTAGCTGTCTGTTACACTGCAGCTGTTCTCCCTTCTCCTACCCACATATCCAGTTTCATGCCTGTACTATCTGTTACTCCCCCCCCCATGCCTCACTGGCGACCTTCCCCCTGACTTTGTCCCATCCCCTCTTGAAACTGCCCATCGTCTTCTAGGATACCACCTCCTCAGGCAGTGCATTCCACCCAGTCCCACTCTCTCCTTGAAATAGTGCCTTCTCATTTCCATTCTGAATCTTCCTCTCTCCAACTTTATGTTGTGCCCCCTAGTGTCCCTCCCTCTCCTTAATCTTAAAATTTCCTCTGTAACATCTTTATTTATGCCTTTCATATATTTGAAGGTTTCTAGCATGTCCCCTGTATTCCTCCTTTCTTTCAGAGAGTACATGTTGAGCTCCCTCAGTCTATCCTCGCAGGGTTTGTCCTCCATACCGAGGATCATCCTGGTTGCTCTGTGTTGGACCCCCTGCAGCAATTTAACATCTTTCTTTAAGTAGGAGCACCAGAATTGCACGCAGTTCAATGACTCGTACAGTGGCAGGATGACCTCTCCTCTCCTGGATGTGATTCCTCTGGCAATACTAGCTTGGCAGAAGACACCAGGAGAAAGGACTGCTGTGTGACTGGACTTCTCTACTGGGACTATATTGCCCTCCACCCACCCACCCAAAGCTAGTTCTACTTTTATAGGCACAGGATTTGACTGACAACAGGAACTTCCTGTTTGGGAGCAGGAAGTGAGTGATCACAGAGCCACCAAAGACCCACCATCCTAGAAGGGCAAGAGTAGCTCTTCTGTCCCCTCTAGCTGCTGGAGGTCTGCCTCTGAGCAAGTAAGGGGTCTATTGAGATATATTGGATATTCTTGTCTCAGAACAGGACAATCAGGAGCTTAAAGGGCACTCATGCAGAAAGTAAGGAGAAAGAGAAAAAAAAAGAAAGGAAAGAGTAAGGACTGCAAACAGTTAAGGGGCCAGAAATAAGACATGACAGGGTTTTAAATAATTGATTAGCAGTTTTTTTCTTGGGGCAATACTAACTGTTCAGAAAGTATGTGTATAGGTTTTCTAGAAGTGTTATGTTTGTTAGACACACTGAGGCAGGTGCTATGCATTTTCACAATGTTTTAGCACTGTTATGAGCAAAACACTAATCAATTTTTAGAGTTAAATAAAACCCTGCATGATTGGAGTGATGCAGTGCAGTGGCTGTGGAGCAGCAGTCTTCCAGGAGACGTTCTGGAGGATGCAGTGTTGTCCCATCTGCAGGCACCTCTCTAGGCTGAGGGAGGAGGTTGCTCATCTCCAGGCTGAGTTGGCCAGGATTTGTGGGACCTCCTTTTCCATCCAGGGCCACTGCCATTGCCTCTGAGGTTGCCAAGAAACAGGAGCGGTTGGACCACAGTGGGCTCAGGGAGGGTGAGGGTGGTGGAACAGAGGCACATCCCTCCAGTTGTACCTCTCCACACTTCCTATGCCATTCTGGCAAAGTGTGGTTCCTCTATGGAGGCACCCGCAGTGGAGACCAAGGAGGATGCTCGGAACCCCCACAAAGGAGACCCACAGGAGGGTGGCAGGGGACTCCGCAGGGGAAGGAAACAACTCCTGGTGGGGGACTCCATTCTTAGGAAGGTAGAACTGGGGGAGGAAGGGGAGAGGAAGGTAAGGTGCCTGCCTGGTGCCATGCCTTGGAGGAATAGGGAGAGAATCCTCAGGATTGCCAGAGCATCTGCATGGGGAGGGAGCTGGATGTCATTGTCCACCTAGGGACAAATGACCTGGCTAAGAAAGGGATTAGAGAAGTGCAGGAAGAGTTTGTGGAATTGGGGAGGGGTCTTAGACAAGTCGCACGCACGGTAACCTTCTCGGAGGTGCTGCCCATCTATGGCATAGGAGAGGCTAGGGTATTCCACACCATGGGATTCAATCAGTGGTTGAAAAACTGGTGTGGAGCTCAGGGATTTGGCTTCATTGGGGACTGGGGGTCCACCTGGAGTGATGCAAGCCTATACTGGCATGATGGGCTGCATCTGTCCAGGAGAGGAACCAGGATCCTAGGTGATAGGTTTAAATGCCTATTGGCAAGCATTTAAACTAGGCAAGGGGGAGGCACTGGAAAGGAGCAGGAACCCCAGCCCCCTCCAAACAATCACGGTAGTAAGTGCGGTAAACACCAACATAGAGGTGTCGATAGGGAGAAGGGCAGGGGTAAATGGAGAAAGTGACAAAGGCAAGAAGGACAGTGATGGGTCAAAAAGGATTAGGACCATCAGGAAATGGAGGGTAATGAGTACCAATGCCCGTAGTCTGGGCAACAAGCTCCCTGAGCTGCTGGCCTTGATGGAAGAGGGATGCCTGGATAGTGTAGCAGTCAAAGAAACATGGTACATAGAAAACCATGACTGGGATGTTAACATACCAGGATACATAACCTACAGGAGAGACAGGCAGGGGAGAAGAGGGGAATGAGTAGCTCTCTATGTAAAGGAAGGAATAAAAGCAATTGAACAAAAGAGTAAACAGGAAGGAGATGAGGCACTGTGGGTCACCTTGGAGACTGGAAAGGGCACCACAATCTGCACAGGGATTGTGTACAGACCCCCTTGTCAGGGGAAGGGAATGGACAAGGATATGATAGAAGGCATTCTTAGAATGGCAGAGAAAGGGGATAGACTGTTGATGGGAGACCTGAATATGCCAGATGTTAACTGGAGCACATTTGCTGCAGCCACATCCAAGAGCAGGGCCATTCTTGATGCCCTACAGGTGGCAGGCCTCAGACAGCTAGTTTCAGAACCCACTCATGAGGGAGCAATCTTAGACCTCATACTCTCAAATGGGGCAGTGAGAGGATCTCAGATCTAGAAGTGGGTTGCCATCTGGGAACAAGTGACCATCAAACAGTGTGGTTCACGTTAAACTCAGCTACAGAATCAAGCCTACAAAGTGAGGGTACTGGACTTTAGAAGGGCTGACTTTGGCAAGATGGATAGTGCCTCAGAAAAGCACTAGCAAACAGGCTAGAAGGAGGTGTGGAGCAACAGTGGGGAATCATCAAAACTGCCATCACAGAGGCAACAAGCCTTTGTGTGAAGCAAATAAACAAATGAAAATGAAAGAAAAAGCCACTATGGTTCTCAAAAGAGGTGGCTGTGAAAGTCAGGAAGAAAAATATAGCATTCTCAAAGTATAAGGAAACACAGAAGGAGCAGGACAGAGAGCTGTACCAGTTAAGGCAGAAGAAAGCAGGGAGGGTAGTCAGAATAGCAAAGGCCCAAACTGAGGAAAAGATAGCCAACTCCATTAAGAAGGGGGGTAAAACCTTTTATAGGTACATCAGTGAGCGTAGAAAGACAAAGGACAGGATAGTGAGGTTGAATAGAATGAACGGTGGGTGGGCAGAGGGGGACAGTGAAAAAGCAGGGATACTGAACGAATATTTCTGCTCAGTATTCACAAAGGAGGAGGGGGAAGTGCCTAATCCAATTAACAGAAGCACTCTTGAAAGGGGGTGTCGATCCCAGTCCTTTCACAGAAGAAAGGGTTCTGCAAGACTTCCTAAAACTGAAGGTGGACAAAGCAATGGGTCTTAATGGAATTTACCCCAGAATTGTAAAAGAATTAAGGGAGGAACTAGTGAAACCACTGGTTACTCTTTTTAATAAATCATGGGAGGATGGTGTGGTACCCAAGGACTGGAGGAAGGCAGATGTGATTCCCTTCACAAAGTGGGACCAAGACAGAGGCAGGAAACTATAGACCTGTCAGTCTGACCTCTGTGGTAGGGAAAGTGATGGAGTCACTTGAAGGAAAGAATAGTTGAGTACCTAGAGGCCGGTGGGGCACAGGACCCAAGGCAGCATGGGTTCACAGTGGGAAGGTCATGTCAGACAAATCTAATAGATTTCTTTGACTGGGTGACCAAAGTAGTAGACCAGGGAGGGGCTGTGGACATGGCCTACCTAGACTTTAGCAAGGCATTTGACACAGTCCCACACAAAAGATTAATAGTCAAATTAACCACCCTGGGAGTGGGTCCCAGAGCGGTAGCCTGGGTAAAACATTGGCTGCACAACAGGACACAGCAGGTAATTGTAAATAGAGTCCACTCTGAAGAAAGAGAGGTTACTAGTGGGGTACCGCAGGGTTCAGTATTGGGTCCAGTCCTTTTTAATGTCTTCAGTGACATTGCAGAGGGACTGGAAGGAAAGGTACGCCTTTTTGCAGATGACACAAAGATCTGCAACAGGGTTGGTACACAAGGATGTGTAGAAAGGATGAGAAGGGACTTGGCAAGGTTGGAGGAATGGTCAGAAGTATGACAGCTTGGATTCAATGTAAAGAAGTGCAAAATAATGCACCTGGGAAACAAGAACCCAGGGGAAGAATACACATTGGGGGGGAGGTAGTAACAACAACAAAAAAGGAAAGGGACCTGGGGGTAATCATATCAGAGGACCTTAAGGTTAGCAAATAATGTGAGAAGGCAGTAGGGAGGGCTGGGGGTATACTGGGATGCATAGGGAGAGGCATCAGCAGCAGAAAACAGGAAGTTGTTATCCCTCTGTACAGACAGTTGGTGAGACCCCATCTGGAGTACTGCGTCCAGTTCTGGAGACCCCATCTCCGCAAGGACATAGACAGGATAGAGGCAGTCCAGAGGAGGGCAACTAAAAGGGTGCAGGGTCTTCAAGAGAAGTCAGATGAGGAGAAACTAAAGGAGCTTAATATGTATACCCTTGAGAAGAGAAGGGAGAGGGGGGACATGATAGAAACTTTTAAGTACCTCACTGGAATCAACAAAGTCCAAGAGGGTAGTATCTTTCAGAAAAAGAGACGTGCAAGAACAAGGGGACACAATTTAATGATAAAAGGGGGGCGGTTCAGGGGCAATGTGAGGAAGTATTATTTCACAGAGAGGGTAGTGGTTGTATGGAACAGCCTTCCTGAGGAGGTTGTGGGGTCTAAAACTGTGGGAGAATTCAAGAATGCATGGGACAGACATAAGGCAATTCTTGTGGTGGGTAGGAAGAAATAGGCTGTTGGGTAACTAGGATCTGTGGCCTATCCTGTAGGTAGGGAAATGGGCAGACTAGATGGACCAAGCAGTCCTTATCTCCCGTCAAAGTCTATGTTTCTATGTTTCTAATACACCCCAGCATCTTATTAGCCTTAGCTGCTGCTTTTCTGCTCTGTGGTGAATGTTTCATTTGCCATGTTATTATCACCCCAATATCTTTTTCCTCCTCTGTAGGGGATAACTGTACCCCCCCCCAGTTTGTAATGATTCCTTGGGTTTCTTGCTCCCAAGTGCATGACTTTCCACTTCTTTGCATTGAGCCCCAGCTGCCATGTTTCTGACCAGTGCTTGAGTCCAGCCATATCATCCTGTAGCCCCTGCCACCCCTCTGTGTTGTCCACCACTGCACCTAACTTTGTGTCATCCACAAAAACGCTGATCTTATTCTTACTCCCATGCGAGATGTTGACAATGAAAATGCCAAAAAACACTGGACCCAGTACCGAGCACTGTGGTACCCCACTAGTTATGGCTTTTGGAGCTGAGAGTTTCTCCCCCCACCCCCACCCCCTTATGACTACCCTTTGGTTCATGTCATTCAGCCAGTTCCTGATCCACTCCGCCATTTTCTCCCCCGCTGCCTGGTATCCCAGCTCACTAATCAGTCTCCCATGTGGCACTGAATCAAAGGCCTTGCTGAAGTCTAGATACAAGACATCCACTGCTTGGCCCCTTTCAAGGGCCCAAGTCACCCAGTCATAAAAGTCCACCAGGTTGGTCTGACAAGATCTTCCCGAGAAAAACCCATGCTGTCTGTTGTCCTGGAGAACATTCACCTCCAGAATGGTTGCTAGCCTTTCCTTAAGGATAGTCTCCATTAGCTTCCTCACAATGGATGTAAGGCTGACTGGTCTATAGTTGCCTGGTTCATCCTTGGGACCACTCTTGTGGAGAGGCAACACATGTGCCATCCTCCAGTACTGGGGGATGCACCCAGTTCCAATGAGGGATTGAATAAGTCTGCTAGTGACTCTGCCAGGACCTCTGCCAACTCCTTCAGAATCCTGGGGTGTATGCTCTCTGAGCTAGGCATCTTATCTACCCGCAGGGCTTTTAGGCCTTCCATCACCCTGTTCACTGGGATCTCCCCATCTGTTAACCCACCCTCCCATCCCCTGAGGCATTAGCCCAAGCTTAGATTTCATAAATCTTCTAAAGGGCTTCTCTCTTATCCCTCACCTTTTCTAGCACTTCCACGCTTAACCAGCTTGGCTTCCTGGATCTGACCTTTTTACTTTGGATCTTTGTACATGAACTAGTGGCCTCTGCAAGGCCGAGCTTGATACTTTCCCATTTCTGGTTAGCATCCATGTGTGGGCAGATGCTGACTAGCTGCTCTGCCACTATGGCCTTCATCCTGCCAAATTCTGCCCATCTGAAGTCCAACACCTTTGTCCTGGTACTGGCAGCCTCCTTATCCATATTGAATGAGAACTACACCATATGGTGGTCAGTCTTTGCCAGCTGATCCTCCCAGCCCCAGTTCCCTAACAAGCTCCCCATTTGTCAACACAAGGTCCAGAATGTTACCTTCCCTGGTTGGCTCCCTTGCAATCTTCCCCAGGAAGCTGTCCTGGAATGCTCCCAGGAGGACCTGTTTCCTGGTGCTTGAGGTGGCTGGGGTGCTCCAATCTACACCAGGCAGATTGAAGTCCCCCACAATCACGGTGTTACCCTTTCCACTGACCTTCCTTCTCTGCTCCACTAGCTCCTTGTCAATGTCCTCATTTTGAGATGGTGGTCTGTGCATGACCTCTTACCTAACCCTCCTGCCCTTCGAGTCTTGGATTTGCACCCATAATGTCTCTGCCTTGCCCTCCTTCCCTTCCTCCCTGCTACACAGTATCCCCTCCCATACATAAATAGCCACCTCACCCCCTTCCATTTTTCCCTGTCTCTCTGTTACAGCCTGTACCCAGGGATTACCAGGTCCTAGCCCTGGTATTGGGTGGCCCACGTTTCAGTGATGGCAGCTATGGCCACCTTCCCCTCTACCATCAGAGCCTGCAACTCAGCTGCCTTGTTCCCCAGGCTCCTTACATTCAAGGAGACCATTCTCCAGCATGTGCCCCGACTACCCTTCCCCATCTGATCTCACTTACTGCCAGCCATATTTGTATACTCACCTGATTCTTCCTTGCTGGTTTGGGGGGATAGGCCTATTGGGCTCCCCTGCCTGGAGACATTGTTTAATGTCCTCCCATTTGCTTCCCCCCACACCTAGTTTAAATCTACTCTAGCTGCTATGTACTCCCCAGCTTCTATTTTAAGACTCCTGAGCCCTGCCTACTCAAATGTAACTTGTCTGGGGCATACAGAGGTTTTTTTTTTTTGTCCCATATTCCTTCCCATCCCCCCCACCAGCCCATACCTTTTGGTCTGACACCATGCCCTCATCCAAGTGTTAGTCTGCAACCCTCTGCTTCCTGGCAGCCTTGCTCTGGGTACTAGGAGAACTTCTGAGAAAGCAAACAACCTCCCTGCTTCCCTGCATAGCTTCCCCAGCTCCATTAATCTCTCCAGTACCTCCTCAACCGTGTTCCCCGCCAAGTCATTTGTGCCCAGGTGCACCACAATGTGAGTTTTTCCCCTTTTTCTCCTCGCACATTTAAGAATAAACTGCCCCACCCTTCCTGCTGTCATGCCTGGCATACATTTTACCCATATGCGAATATGTTTTACGCCCGTATCTCCCCATCTCACCCCTTTCAGTATCGAGTCACTCAGGACTAAGACTCTGCCTCCTTTCTCATGCCCAACCCCAGGTGTTTCCCATTTTTCCTTTCACAGTCCTAAACCATGTCTTTATTTTGTGTGTCCCTGACCTTACCTGCCTCACCAGCCTCCTGCCTTGCCCCTTCCCCCATCCTGTCTTCCACCTCCCTACATCCACTAACAGGAATAACTTCATCACTCTTAATTCCACTACATGCCCCCTCCTCCCTTGGATTCAGCCTCCCCACCAACCACCTTAGCCTTCACCCTCCTACAGTTACTCACTAATGCCCTTACCCTGCTCACTGTCATGCAACTACCCACTGTGTCACTACAACTTCCCCTCCTCCTGCCCCCCCCACAAGTTCCTCCTCTTTCTGCCCATATAGGGTAGCCAGCACTGAGAACCTGTTATTTGACTCCACCCCCATGCCTCGAGCTACCACTGGCATTCTGTTCTGTAACTTCCAATTGTTCCCTGCCCCAGGTTTTGTATTGCCTTTCTTCTTGATTCTCATCCATTCCCCTGAATCTGTACCCATAGGTAAGGATGTAAGTTAGTCATGGATGAGGTTTAACTCATTGGTTGTTCATGAAATCATTAGTAAACTTTGTGGCACTGTCATCATTGCTATGTTTTGATGACAATAGTGAAAGTCATGGAAGTCCTGAATAAAGACCAAACATCATGGAATTCATGATGTGTATGACTGCTATGACAAATTTACATCCCTATCCATAGGTTCTGGAAGAGGCAGTGAATTTTGTCCCGTTAACTCTCCTCCATGCTCCACCTGGAGTCTGCCACCTATGGTATCTACTGGGATTCTCCAGTGGATCCTAGGTCCCGAATGGTCCCTCCACTCTACCCGGCCCCCTCTCCTCAGTACCCTTCTTAGCCAACTAATCTCTTCCCTAAGCTACTCAAGTTGCCTGCAGTCCAAGCAAACCCCAACCATCCAAATGTAACCCCTAGGTGGCACTATCCCAAGGGCTACTACCTCTGCCTGTTTGGCTACAGACAGGTTGAGGAGCCTAGGTCCTATGGCAGGTGCCTCCACCCAGAGGTCAGAGTTTGTAGTGGTTAGACTAGCTTGGTCACAGCCCTCTGGGACACTGAGACCCCCCCTTTTATTCCCCTCTAGTCACTCAAACAGTACACCGGAGTTACACCCCCAATATCTCACATATACACACTGTTCACTCATATAGATACCACTTACCCTCGAGACTGATTCTGCAGCACGTCTCTGAGGACCCCCTGTAAAGTAAGGTTAAATGACATGCACAACAAAACACAATACTGTTTCTTTTTTTTTTACTCCCCTCCTCCTCACAGCCCCCATCTCTTCGGGAGTCACCTATGGCCTTTTCAGCCCTCTCTCACCTACCTGGTGACCAGTGCAGTCCATCCCCCATGGAGCCGTGGTTAAACCCCCTAGGCAGGCTACGGGTTGGGGGCCCATGCACCCCGAAATGTCTATCTTTCGTTGGGATGCTGTCTCTGGACAGGTAGGGGCATTGAGGGTCGGGGCCTGGTGCTCCATCTACTAGGGGGCTGCAAGGTGTTTTTTTTTTTTTTTTCCCGGTGTTCTCGCGAAGGCACTTGAGCGCCGACGTCTGGTACATCGCCCCCCTTTTAGGCATCAGACTTGTTATACCTCGGGTCTCCACCCGGGGTCAGACAAAAGCTGAGCTGTGGTTCCCCCCTCCCGCCAGGAGAGGAAGAGCAGTCCCTGGGACGCTCAAGCCCCCTTCCCCCCCGGTCAGTCCTCCAGATTCTCAGGCTCGTTCCTGAACCCGGGTCGCTGGCATCGCAAGCGGAAATCCAACCGCTGCACCGGCGGGCCGGCTTATACTGTTTCCATAAGCACCAACACCACAGACAGTATATAGTATAACAAATAATCTGATTTATTTAGGGGACAGTAACACGGGAGGGGGAAATCAGGTTAATTAGTGGCATTAAATCACAGTACTGTGCACACATACAGGGTCTGAAAAGTCACACTGTGGGTACCCAGGTTGGGGGGGGGCTAGCCAAGTCCGTTGCCCGTGGTCGGCCAGCAGGTGCAGATGGATAGGGCCCTGTAGAAAAAAAGAGATGCACAACACCCAACTGTAATCCGGAGCTGGAGGGCTCAGTCCATGAAGCAGTGAAACAACAAGAATTAGATGACACACTTGAGATTCGAAAACAAGCTGCAGAGGAATACATTGATTTGTATTCACAATACCCAAGCTGAGAATCCAATGAAGAATACCCTTCTGGATTGCCAGGAGAACAGGGCATGGGGACAAGGTCCTTGTGACTGGACCCCACTGCAGTTGATAGCAAACGGATATAGTCCGAATTAAGCTGGGGTTAACTTTCAGCTTCAGCACACAATTCACTGTACAGGGGATTTGAAATAGTGATTCCACACAAGCACTAAGCACATTTATATGTAAAAGAAAAGTACTATACCAGGTAGGCTGCTCCTCGATCCCGACCGCAATTACTGCAAGATACCCGGGAGAATACACAGCAACTTCAGGTTCTTATAGACTGAGCGCGATTCAGCAATTTCTTCAGTCTTCTACAGGGTGAGCCTGGTTTCTACTCTTCAGATCTCCTTCTTTCTCCTCACAAGTCAGATTCAGTCTAATCTGGCCCTTGCAATGGCTGCAGGCCGAACCTCAGGGCCTCACACACGCTAGCCACGCGAAACTACACAATGCAGAAGCATAAAGCTCCTTCTCTCTTCATAGTCACAACTGATCTAATCTTTCCAGTCACAGAGCAGGGCATTTCCTTTAGCTCCACACCATTCTGTTGGCTGGTTCGGCTGTCACTCACAATAAGACTCCCTCTGTTGGTGGAAAAAGGCACCAAGGTTAAAACTACATTTCCCAGAGTCACTGCCCATACAATCCCCTTGTGGCTGGTTCAAAATTGAGAGTCCAAGTTCCGATTCATCCACAGGCTCCATTTTAGGGTCTCCCTATCATCCTGATTGGTCCAAGTCAGCCTATTCAGGACCAAAATGAAAGAGTTACACTGAAACAGTTTGTGCTGAAAGGAAGACAGGTTAGACAAACCACATTGTTTCAGTCACTCTAAATGATTTCTGGCAAACAGTTATATCTTTCAACAAGGCTTTCTCTGCACATGTAGCGACTGTAGAAACTGAGTGATTTTCTCAGTGGCCCAGGTGGGACTCGAGCAAGGAAACACAAAGACCCCCATTTCAAATTAATTATACTGCAGTTTGGCAGCTCTTAAAGCGACAGTACATGGAGGCATTAGTCACTCTCACTCAATTATTTTTTAAATCAGCTGAAATACAGGACACCAGCCTGGCGGAGAGCATTTAGACTCACCCAAAGAAGGCTTTTTAGTGACCCCCATTTGTAGGGGGGTTACTCAAGCAACCCCCAAGAAGATAGCTGCCCCACAGACATTGCAGCCTACCACCCTCCTCACATCCCCCGCCCGAATTCCTATCAGACATCCTCCCCACCCAAGGAGCCTGCCCATTCCATCCCATGTGACCTTCTCTCCTACTACTGATTCTCATTACTTCTGCCCTGTAACCCACTCCCTTCACTAATGTTAACCCCAAAATTAAATTAATTACTATTTTTTTTATGAGTTTTCCTTTTTTATTCTGCCTAAACTACACCCTGCTATGTTCTAGTGTGCCTGAACTGCTTAAGTAAAAACAGAGTAGTGCAGAAGATGCAGCTGTGTGCCTGCTACCAATCACAGTGCAGCATCCTCCCTATAAATCTGGATGAGCTTGGGTTGGGTGGGAGGAAATATGCAGTGGCATACAGTTCACTTCCCTCAGTTTCTTAGTACCCTTGGGTGTATCTCATCCCAGTGCCATGCCCCTTTCTACTTTTAGAGCTGAAAGTTCCTTTATGACTCTTTCCTCTGAAAATAGACCTGTGTTCAGCCCCCCCCCCTTATTCGTGCCGCTCCTTGGTGGTCTGCCCCCACCCAACCCACTGTGAAGACTGAGCAGAATTACCCATTCAGGATGTCTGCTTTTTCTTGGTCCTCATCTATGCAGTCTACCCATGCTGCCCTCCTTATCCTCACTATCCCACCCTTGCTTTTCTCAAATAACAAATAAGTATATAAATCCAGGTTTGTCAGATAATTCTGGCACCATCTGAATGTACAATATATGGTGTGTAACCCCTAGGTGGTGCTATCTCAAGGACTACAACCCCTGCCTGTTTGACTACGGACAGGTTGAGGGGCCTGGGTCCTATGGCATGTGCCTCCACCCAGAAGTCAGAGTTTGTAGTGGTTAGACTAGCTTGGTCACAGCCCTCTGGGACACTGAGACCCCCTTTTATTCCCTCTAGTGGCTCACACAGTACACCGGAGTTACAGCCCCATTACCCCACGTATACACACTGTTCACTCACATAGACACCACTTACCCTTGAGACCGATTCTGCAGCACGTCTCTGAGAACCCCCTGTAAAATAAGGTTAAACAACATACACAGCAAAACACAATACTGTTTCCATAAGTACCAACACCACAGACAGTATATAGTATAACAACAACAAATCTGATTTATTTAGGGAGCAGTAACACGGGAGGGGGAAATCGGGTTAATTGGTGACATTAAATCACAGTACTGTCCTCACATACAGGGGCTGAAAAGTCACACTCTGGGTACCCAGATTGGGGGCTAGCCAGGTCTGTTGCCCGGGGTTGGCCGGCAGGTGCAGATGAATAGGGCCCTGTAGAAGAAAATATATGCACAACACCCAATTGTAATTCGGAGCCGGATGGCTCAGTCTGTGAAGCAGTGAAACAACAAGAATTAGATGACACACTTGTGATTGAAAACAGGCTGCAGGGGAATAGCCTGATTTGTACTCACAATACCCAAGCTGAAAATTGGATGGTGGATGTTCTTCTGGATTGCCAGAACAACAGGGCATGGAGACAAAGTCTTTTTGACTGGACCCCACCGCAGTAGATAGCAAACGGATTTAGTCCGAGACAAGCTGGGCTTTGCTTTCAGCTTCAACACACAGCATACAGCACTGGGGATTGGAAATAGCGATTCCCCACAAGCACTACGCAAGTTCATATGTAAAAGGAAAGTACTATACCAGGCAGACTGCTCTTTGATCCTGATTGCAATTACTGCAAAATACCCGGGAGCACACACAGCAGCTTCATTTCCTGACGGACTGAGCGCGATTCAGCAATTTCTCCAGTCTTCTACAGGGTGAGCCTGGTTTCCATACTTCTAGTGCTTCTTTCTCCCCACAACTCGGATTCAGTCCAAACTGGCACTCTCAAAGGCTGCAGACCGAAACCCAGGGCCTCACATGCGTTTCCTGCGTGAAACTATACACCACAGAAGCACAGAGCTTCTTTTCTCTTCATAGTCACAACTGATCTAATTTTTCCAGTCACAGAGCAGGGCATTTCCTTTAGCTCCACACCATTCTGTTGGCTGGTTCGGCTGTCACTCACAATAAGACTCCCTCTGTTGGTGGAAAAAGGCGCCAAGGTTAAAATTACATTCCCCAGAGTCACTGCCCATACATCCCCTTGTGGCTGGCTCAAAATTGAGTCCAAGTTCCGATTCATCCGCAGGCTCCATTTTAGGGTCTCCCTATCATCCTGATTGGTCCAAGTCAGCTATTCAGGACCAAAATGAAAGAGTTACACTGAAACAGTTCGTGCTGAAAGGAAGACAGGTTAGACAAACCACATTGTTTCAGTCACTCTAAATGATTTCTGGCAAACAGTTATATCTTTCAACAAGGCTCCCTCTGTACATGTAGCAAGGGCAGAAATGGAGCGAATAGACAGTAGCCTGGGCAGGATTCGAGCATTAAATACACAGTCCCCCTCATACAAACTAATTAAGTCTGCAAGCAGACAGCTCTTAAAGAGACAGTACGTGGAGGCTCAAATAGCACTCACTTAGAACCACATTTAAACAGCTCAGACGCCGAACACTGCCCAGACTTGCAGCATTCAGGCAAGCCCCTGGAAGACTTTTGGGAACCCCTATTTGCAGGGAGGTTACATGGTGCCACACCTATTTTGGATGATTCTTGTAGCAATATTTTATGATTCACTAGATCAAAGCCCTTTGAAAGGTTTACAAGTGTGGCAGCTGCCAAATGCTCCTGATCTAGTAAATCATTGAGCTCAGTAGTCAGAGTGGCCAGTACAGCCCTAAGACTATATTTGCTTCTAAAACCACATTGTTTACTACTAGGCAGCTGGTTTTGCTCAAAGTATTACTGCAGTTCAGCAACCACTATTTCTCCCAAAACGGGCAATACAAAAATTGGTCTGAAACTATTAATATTGTATCGATCTTCAATTCCCAAAATGGGAGACAGCAACTGTTTTCCATTGTGTAGGGACTGTATTGGTGACCCAAAAAATGGGTCGGTAAGTACAGTAAGTTACAGGTTTATCAATACCTGTTAATAAGCAGCTGATTTTGTTATTTTTGGATGGAGATTTCTGGATAGAGGCTATCTGGACCACAACTTTTATTCATATTACACTTTGAAAGGTCAAGTACTTATTTATTTATTTTTATTTATTTGTTTTTGACTACCAGATAAGTACACAGGGTAATGGAAACCAGTTACCAGGCAAGTACGCTGGGTAATGGTATCCATTTACAAGAACATTCTTGCCAGTATAAAAATCTCCATGCATATGATCAGCTAGAGCAATAGTTCTTAGACGTTGTCACAGTGAGCCTCCCCAAATCCATGGAAAAGATTTTGAGCCTCCCCCAAAAACTGAAATAATCTTGGGCCTCTCCAAAGAAAAATGCCATACTGTACTTTGCACAGTACACCATGAATAAACTGAAACCCCTTTGAATACTTGGCTCACATTCAGTTATTTGCCTTACACTAACGTGGAACCTTTGAAAAATAGCTCCTGTGCTCAAAGGTGTTATCTGAATAACAAATAATATAAACAAATATTATTATTCATCTTATTGTAGCCCCCCCCCATATACACAGGCCAGCCTATCCACTATTTTCATTCTTGAATCATTGTTACCCCTTGTTGCAGTACCTTCATGGGTTAGACTACTTTCTTTGTTTCCTCTCTATATGAAATAATCTTCCTACATACTTTGTCTCTCCCCCTCCTTCCTTGCTCCTGAAAATTTCTCTTGGATTACTTTGCTCCTTTCTGCTATTGCTCTTACCACTCTATGCTCAGCCTTGTATTTGGGCTGTTCTGCAACAGTCTACAAATTGATCAATTACCATCCCTCATTAGTTTATTGTTCATATTTGTTTGCACTATTATTCATTGTGTATTTCTTTACTGTTTTGCAGTTACCTTTTGAAATGTATTCACTCCTTACCCTTCCCCTGGCACACCTGAAACAAGACTTCACTCATTCACCTTCCCTTGTCACTTATTAGTAAATAAATACATAAAATCCACTTACTATTATCCTCTTTCAATTTGCTTCATCTCTTCACACAAAATATATAAAAGTCAAAATTTAAATACAGTACTTTTTCAGACTTGCTTGAGCCTCCCCTGGAACAGGTTGGGGCCTCCCAAGGGAGGCTGGCCTCACCATTTGAGAACCCTGAGCTAGAGTATCTGCACAGGTGCAAAACTGCATTCCATGTAGAGAACTACTTAACAAAAGAAAACAACACAAAAGTGTAGCTACACAGAAACAGCACATCACAGCAGTCTGGTACATAAGATACAATAAACAATATTGTACAACCGGTGTCGACTGTTGTACAAGTGTTATTACATTGGCAGTTACAGCTGGATTGTTCAAGTACAAGGCACTGCAACATATGCCCCATACTAGATTTCATCACTGGGATTTTGAGTAAATTCTCATTACAGCGCCTAGAGTTAAAGCTGTAATGAGGTACTACAAATCATTGTGCTAAGCTAGCAGGGGTACCAGCATGAGTGAGGTTGTCCATAACATACTGTATGTACATTTAACTTTGCAGGACAACAAGTATAAAGTGGAGAAAATTAGACTGATGCATTCTGCTATGGGTCTGTAGGGTACATTTTCTTAACTTGATGTAAAGGACCCTTGGGCAGCTTATAACAGAGTCAGGAGCTATACCACTAACTACTGAGCCATGGTCCAAGTGGGACCATTGTTTGTTGGGCAGTGGCAAACCTGGTGTAAGTCATTAGACAATCTTTTAATCTGTGTACCAGATCTAGTCTCTGGCATTTTAGTAATGGCATCCCAGTGTGGTGTACATTGTAATTGTTATGTTTTGCTGCTTCATGTGTTATGTCATGATGTTATGGCTACAGTATGATGATGTGTAGTGGCCTGTTAATTATGTGGTACTGTGATTTTGTTTGTCACTGTTTAGTGGGGTTTTCTGTTTCTGGGCTGCTGTTTTCTTGTTTTAAACTAAGCATGAATTGAAAACATTTTTTTAGCCAGAATCAGACTGTTGCTAAGAAACGGCTTTCCTGGCATATTGTTCTATTTCTGATAGAGTATCTGAAGTAGCAGCTTACTGAGTTCTAGAATATAGAGGATTGTGTATTAGTAATCATACACAGCAAGGCTGTGTTTCAGTCGGGAGGTTTACATGGTAACAGAAGACCTTGAGAGCTGCGCTCTCAAGGTCTTCTGTTAACATGGATACCTCAAGATTGAAACATAGCCTTGTATGCGCATGGTTGCTCATACAATCTTTGGTAATGTATGGGCATGTCCAGTACATATAAAATAAGATCCCCTCCTACTCCACTAATTCCTTTACCGTTGCGGGGCTTGGGTGCAGTTTCTGAGCGACTATTGTGATTCTTTCGGTCGCTGCTGTCTTCCAGGGTCAGTTCTCACCACCACAGCCACTTCATTGAGTGTCATGGTTTTTAAAAAGGCAGCATATTAAGACTTTCTATGTTATTGTGCTGCAGTAGCTATGTATCTACTGCAGTACAACAACATTGTTCTAGGGATGGATTTCTGCCTAGAGCAGTATTCCACCATCCACTAAATTGAGATTTGCTGTTACATTTGGGTGATAAAAATGAAACAGAAATTGATGTAGTTCGAGTGTTTATAATTATGTATATTATGCAAATACAAATATTTAACTGTAGGATTAAGTAAGGGAGGAGTAGAATGTGCTCCAAATATAACAGAACTCCATATATAAGGTGGGCCTTTTTGTACCATAGGATCAGTATGGAGATGATGTGTAATCAGGTGGCAGTCAGTTGTGGGAACAGTGGGGCATTCTTCTCCAGGGTTACACTCTGGCAGAGGGGGTACCAACCCATCTGCAGGACCTTTGCAGCGCTCCATGCTTAGCTGGTAGCAGCAAGAGACAAACTATATCAGTTGCTGCACTGGATCAGCTGAGGTCTACCCTCCCAGAGACCCAATGGTCCAGGGGGCTGAAGGGAAGTAGGGGAGGGGAAAGGGTGGCAGGGGCAGCCACAAGGGGTTTGACCACTCTCACACCATTCAGACAGAAAATCACTTTGCACCCCTGGAAGAGGCTCAGGTATCTGACTCTATCAGGTGGAGACTCTAAGTCTGTTGGGGGAAATGGGTAGAATGACTTTGTGGCACCAGAGGGGGTGAGGAGGATGAAGTCAGCAAGGAGAGTCTTAGTGGTTGGGGACTCAGTGATTAGGGGAACAGAGAGGTTGATGGGCAGTGGAGATAACTGGAGTGAAATGATCCAATTCCTTCCTTATGCATCACCCATCAGGGATATAGATAGGATAGGGAGGACAATGGAGAAGGGGGACAGGGATCTGGGTGTGCTGGTATACTTGGGTACCAGCCATCTAGCGAACCAGCCTGTAGAGGCAGTGAAGTTGAACTTTAAGAGGCTGGAGGATAGAATGAATGTGCACTCGGCTTTCTTGTTCTTTTCTGAGGTTCTCCCTGTGTGGTATAAGGGAAATGGGTATGATAGAGTAAGTAAGGAAGACATTGAGGAGCTTAATGGGTAGCTGAAGGGATGGCGTCCGGAAGAGGGGTTCCAATTTCTGTGTGACTGGGAGGGCTTCTAGGACAAGAGGCTTTCCAAGGATAATGGCCTTCACAAGACAAAACAGGGGGCAATGCTCTGGGGAGAAGTTTGATGTTTACATTGGACAGTTAAACTGACTGCAAGGGAGATGGAAGCTAGAGGAACCACTGAGAAGGGAGAGGAGGTGGGAAACTTAGCTGGGCTCCCTCTGAACAGAGAACTAGCAGCAGTAAGGTGAGTAACTGTAAGGTTGAACTTCAAATTAGGTTAGGGGGAGAGGCCAGAGAGTGAGAGAGGGCTGACAAAGCCTACATTCAGCCTGAAAAAATAAAAAAAATGAAGGAGGTTGGGGAAGAATAAGGGAGAAAGAATAGGAAAAAGCAAGAGGGGATCAGGAGAAAAATAGAAAGGGGTCTGCCTTAATGCCAAGAGTCTGAGAAATAAAAAGAATAAGCTCCAGGAAATGGTGGAAGACACTGAGATGGATCTAGTAGCCATCACAGAAACTTGGGCCACAAAGAATAATGATTGGGACCGGAGCACACCATGCCACACAATGTTTAGACAGGATAGAGGAAAAGGTAAAGGAAGAGGCATAACCCTAAATATCAGAGAAAGCATAGGTGGAGGATGGAAACTTCAGGTGAGGTAATGGGGAAACAGAATCACTGTGTGTTCAGCTTATGGCATCCTCAGGCAGGAAATTATGAATGGGGTGATCTATAGACCTCCAGGACAGGGGAAAGTGAGAGAGAAGGAGCTAGGAGCAGAACAAGGAAAGGGGTGGCAAAGTGAGAGGTGGTTGTGGGAAATCTAAACCTGCTAGATATTGACTGGGTCATTCCAGCAGCCAGCAGCCAGGAGCTCCAGAAGTCAGGCCCTACTGGCTATGTTGCAGGACTGCCTGCTGGTGCAGCTAGCTAAGGGACCCACTAGGCAGGCTGCCATTCTTGGTATGGTACTCACCAAATCAGAAGTGGTAGGAGGAGTGATGGTAGGGGAGTCGCTAGGGTCCACTGACCATAACTCTATATGGTTCAACTAGGCCCTTGACACAAGTAAGCCCTCATCGAAGGCTGATGTCCTACATTTTGGAAGGGCAGACTTCAAGCAGATGAGAGAACTGGTCCAAGACAGTCAGAGTAGACAGCATCAGGGATGTGGAGGACAAATGAGGGACAATTAAGGGGGCCATTCTTGAGGCAACAACCTCTTGCGTGAGAAAGGTAATCAAAAGAAACCGATACAAGAGACCAATACGGTTCTCTGGAAGGGTCGGGGAAGCAGTGAGGGGCCCAAAAGAAGGCATTCATCAGGTACAAGGAGAAACAAAGGAAGGAAGAATAGGGGAAAGTACCAAATGAGAACAAGGGAAACCAAAAGGGCAGTCACAAAAGCAGACACAGAGCAGCATATTGCAGAGGGGATCAAGGGTGGGGGAAAACAGTTATTTAGATATAGTAGAGAAAAAAATAAAGAAGGGGGAGAAGGAGGAGTTATCAGGCTAATGAAGAGTGTTAATTAAGGGGAACAGGCACAAAGCAGTCATTCTTAATGACTACCTTTGTTCAGTATCTGCAAGGGAAGACAGAGGACATCTGCCAGAGAGCGGCATTAAGGCAGCTGTAAGGGGGATCCCTGAGATAAGGAAGCAAGTATTCACCTGTGAAAGGGTTTGGAAAGGGCTAGCGGCTCTTAAGATAGATAAGGCTCCGGGGCCAGATGGGATGCATCCGAGAGTGCTCAAGGAACTGGCAAGGGAACTAACTGAGCCCCTGGTGGCCTATTCAGTAACTCGCATTCAGACGGATCATTCTAAAAAGTCAGGCGTAGCAGATGTAGTCTCACTCAATAATGGGGGGATGACAAAGACAACCTGGTGATTAGACATACCATTTACCTCACTATGCCAGGTAAAATGATGAAGACACTAGTCAAACAAGACCTTGTCAACTGGAGAGCAGTTCCAAGCTGTAAATAACATATGAGTTGTGTTAGGAAGGTCATTTAGAACTCCTTGGCTGTATTCTTTGACTAATTAATGAGGTAGTGGATAAGGGACATGTCTCAGTTTACTCTACTTTAGTTCAACAAAGATTTCAACTCTGTACCTCACAGAAGTTGCTTAAGAAGCTAGAAAATCTGGGTAGCAAAGATGAAGTCTGCAAAGGTGAAGCTCTGAGGTGTATCTGATTTCTGGTGAAGTAGCTAATTTGTATGGACTTGCTATCATAAATTTTCAGTAACAAAATTACTTTGAACAAGTCCTCTTTTGTGTAAATGGACTGCTGCTAGTTTTGGATTTGTTTAAAGACACAGATGGGTGAGAAACTGTTTGAAGGGAGACAGCAGAGGGTTGTGGTTAAAAAGATTCAATAAGCTTTGTAAATACAGATTTTCACCACATATAGTGGTACCTTACCCCCGATAAACATTTGGTGCTGATAGTAGAAAGTGTAATTTCCCGTAAAATCACTTGTAGATGCAGCCAGCATGTTTGCCTTTCCCGGTATATAAGCACTTATAGCACACCACATTATGATGCAAGACCAGGGAAGAACATGGATGTGCTAATTCCTGGCCTAGAGTTACTTTCTAATGATTTTATATTGTAATGGTCAGCTGGTTGTCAATCAGGGCGCTGATCAGCTAACAAGGTCTGCCGCGATTGATAACAAATGACAATACAATATATAGGTAATAACCCCCATAATAGAATGGGCACCGCCCTGGCGCTACATATAACGTAATGCGAGACCGCGCAATGCGATAAGAAGACTTCAGCTGTAATTCCAAATGATTTATCAAGTATTTACCTACATCAACTAACATATCAGATCTTACTATATGTAAATAGATATAAACTTATTGAATATCTTTTAATGGAGCAAATCAAAGAGAGAGTCACCGGTAGGTGCACAAGGACTGCACTGCGTCCAGTCATTTTCAATATGTTCATTAGTGACATGGGAGAAGAATCCTGGGCAAGATATGTTTCTTTCAGATGACACCAAGATCTGTGGCAAGGTAGACAGTGAGCGGGGGGTTAGGGAGGTGCAAAGAGGCTTGCAAAAGCTAAAGAGATGATCAAAGGTTTGGCAGTTGAACTGTAATGCCAAAAAGTGTAAGGTGATGCACATAGGGAACAAGAACATGAGGACAAACTACTGGATGGGGTGGGGGGGAGCTGTGCATTACCTCTGAGAAAGAGAAAAAGGGGTCATCATCACTGACTCCCTAAAACAATCAAACCAGGGTAACGGGGCCTACAGTAAGGTAAACAGGATGCTGGGATGTATAGGAGGGGATACTGACAGCAGAAGGAAGGAGGTATTACCACTTCTCTATAGATCACTGGTGAGGCCCCACCTGGAGTACTGTGCCCAGTTCTGGAGTCCTCACTTAAGGAAAGAGAAGGACAGGCTGGAAACAATGCAATTTAGAGTGACCAAAATAATTCAGGGCCAGCTGGGCAGATCTCACGAGGATTGGCTCAGAGTACTGAACATGTACTCACTGGAGGCCAGATGAGGAAGGTGAGATATGACTGAAACCTTCAAGTTCCTGAAAAGAATGATCAAGGTTAACTGTAAGTAGTAAATTAAGAACTCAGGGCATGAGTGGAAAATGATTGGGGGGGTATTTAAGAGGAAAGAGAGAACGTTTTATTTTACAGAAAGGATAGCCATGGAACAATCTGCCAGCTGATCTGTTGGATGTCAAAACTATCAATGGTTTCAAACTGGGACAGAGTGAAGGGCTCAGTAGTTGCTCAGGGTGATATAGCAGTAGGGCAGCAAGCATGGGGTAGATAGTGGGGGGTTAGAATTAGAACCCTGTATGGACAATAGGTCTTGGGTTTGTCAGGGTTTATGGGCATGCCGGATGCCATCATTGTCTATGTTTCTATGAGAGACAACTAAGAGTTTAAGTAAACACCAAGGCATCTTAAATCGTCCACAGCGCCTACTGAAGAGATGTTACTTACAAAGGCCTGGTACTAGGCGTCGGTTATGCTTACTCTAGTTTTCGACCCAAAAAGCATTGCTTCAATTCCATATTTGTGATCTGATTAACAAGTAGTCAGTTTTACAGGTTAGCCAGATCAGCCACTAGTACATGATTAATATCCAAAATCTCTTTAAATGTATAGTATCGCACTGTGTCATCTCCATATAACAGCACCTCAGAGGATGTACATACATATGGCACAGAGTCAATGAAAAGTGAGAACAGGAGTGGGCCTAGGATTGAAGCTTGGTATACACCACAGTCAACAACATGGAGAGGATTAACGCAACGTTGCATTTGACTGTATGTGTTAGATTTGTTAGGTAATCGGAATCCGCTTAAGGCTGACTGCCCAAACCTAGTTCATTGAGCTTGTATATTAGTACATTATAGTCAGCTAGACTGAAATCTTTGGTCAGATCTGTAAACAAAGCCTCTGTTCTGCTCCCTGTCTACATGGCCCACTGTATGTTGTCTGTCAGTATGACAAAGGCTGTCTAAGTACCATGTTCCTTCCTAATCCCATGTTGGCATGTGGACTGTAGATTTTGAAGGTGTATATGTAAGTCAGTGGTTGTTGAACTATCTTCTCTAGTATCTTAGACAAATAGGCAGCTTGGAGATGGGCCTGTAGTTTATGTCCTCTGTTGGTAGCCCACCCGTATAAATATGGACAATGTACACTTGTTTCCATGTGTTTGGAAGTTTGCCCAGTCACAAAAGGCTGGTTTATTATAGAGATCAGTAGTTTGGTTGTAATTGGCGTGTTAATTCTTACTAGCTTTGGAACTGTACCATCTCCACCAGAAGTTTCAACTTCTGTTTCCATTGTGATATATGAGTTAAACTCGATCTCTGGAGAAGTTTCTTGTGAGGGAACTTTGTTTTACAGCTGCAGTCTGGTCCTTGATGTTTATGAGCTTCCGATCATGCTGTAATACATTAGGAACTAGCGCAAAGTAATGCACATGGGGGGAGAACCTAAGGTACAGTACGAAATGGGGGCTGGTAGTACTAAAATGCATAGCAGAGGACAAGGACCATGGGGTCATACTATCAGAGAACCTAAAATCCACAGCACACTATAATAAAGCTGTGGAAAAGGTGAATAAATAATATGCTGAGATGCATGGGGGGGTTCATCAGCAGAAGATTGGGGGGGGTTAATTCTCCCATTGCACAGGTCATTGACGAGATCACATCTGGAATTACTATGCAAGGTACTGGAGTCTATGACTAAGATAAGGTGGAGACAGAACAGCACAGGGCAACCAAGGTGATCCAGGGTCTGCGGACATGGCTTCTGAGGAAAGGCTGCAGGACCTCCACATGCACACCCTCGAGGTGAGAAGGGAAGAGGTGACATAATAGAAACTTACAAGAACCCGCACGAGGTAAACAGGGTAGACTGTGAGGCCATATTTCCCTTGAGCACAAATAATGGGACCCAGGGAAACTAAATAAAACTGGTAGGCAGGAGATTTAAGAAGGATGTCCATATACACCTTTTCACTGAAAAAAAATGGTGGACAGTTGGAACAAACTACCAGAGAAGGAGGTGGTAAGGGTCAAATCAGTGCGCAGTTTCATACTGGGAGGGGGAAGCATATGGCCTTAGTTAGCAGGCGGGCAGAGACAAGGGAGCACTGAAGTGCAATAATAAGAGGTGCTACTTTGAGGGTAATGGGTAAATGCTATTCTAACAGATTCTATGGTGTTTGTATATATAAATATGTCTGTATAGTATGAAGTATGAATTTTGTATATGTGTTGTTGTTTCTACTCTTTTGTGTAATATGTGTGGTAGTTTGTTGTAATATCCAATGTGTAATGCTACCTTGACTGAACAATAGACATGAATTGATTTGACAAGGGAGCGGGGTGGTCACTAGAGCCAAAGCAGTGGAGTAATGTAGAATGGATAGACTGGACATGTCGGCAGGGCTTTTTCTGCCATCACTTTCTGTGTGTCTATGTATGCATCTATGGAAAAGTAAACGGATTCACAATTCCATGTTCATTCTGGTTAACTATAATAATAAGTGGTGACCCTCTATATCAGCCGGTTTTTGGTTGCTCTCAAAAGCCGTAATAACTGGGTATTACATCACACTCTGTTATTTATTACAGCTTTACTTGCCTTGTGCTTTCACCACTCTTTTTTCAAAGTGCTGTAGCAAGCAACAGGTTGTGTGATGCTTTCAGACTCCCTACTGTACACTGCTTCTGTCCCACTAACCTCAGTTGCGATGAACACTGGGTTGTCAGCATACTGGCAGTCATTAAAACCTGTCATAAAACAAACTAAAAAACAGTAATTTTGCCCGTCCAGTACTGTCTTGCAGATCAACTAAAGAACGTCCGTAGTAATTTGATGGCTTTTCATGAATGTTGGCAATCACAACCAAAAGAAAAAAAAATGGACATGTTAAAAACTAAAATGCTCTTGAGATTTTGTCCAGTTTGTTTTGTTTTATAGTAATTTTGAAGGATTTCCATATATAGCACATCAGCAGTGGCAATGAAAAGGATAAGAATGCAGTTCCTCAAGTTAAACTCCATGTCATAACACAGTTTTGTTTCTATTTTATTATTTTTTTATTTTCATATGTATTTTCTCCTCCCAGGTATTCTGCCCCTGCTCTGCCACCTAAGTCCATCCTCCCCCACCCAGAGTCCATCATCCAGATTGGGGCTTCTGATGCTCTTGGAGCAGAGCGAGATGCCGGTGGTCAGGCAGAGTGTCACTTAGCCTGTGGTTGCTTCCTTTATCCATTTCCCATCTCTTCCCCCTAGCAGCCATGAACATAAGTGTGTGGAGGTACACATGTGCCATATAGCCACAATCTGTGTCTCCCGAACTCCAGTGCTGACCCCCGACCTCCACCAGGAGGCAGCCAAGGAGTGGGACAACCTCCCCCGCCCCGGGAGAGAAGAGCAGTCCATCAGACATTCAATCCTCTCTCTCCCCTGCTGACCCCCAGAAATCCAGGCTTGCTCCTGAGTCCAGGTCATTGGCGTGATGTGAGGTATGGTGTCCAGCACTTCAACCCTCAGCGCCCTCAGTTCCTAGTAGGACTTTAGAGATCTTCTCAGCATGTGAGTGTTTGTGAGACTGAATGCAATAAACCTGTTGTTGGGGCTTCAGGTACTTGAAAGACTGGTAATTTCATTTGTTTTAATGAGCTGAAACAAGTTGCAGAACTGAGGGAGAGTTAATGGGCTTGTCTGTGATATCACTACAGTGAGAATAAACGCTGGTGAAGTAACACAGTATGTATAAACAACATTTATCATCACTGTGTTAGCCTGGGCTTGCATTATCTCTCTGTGGTCATAATACATGCTTTTATCAGTGAAAAATATAGCTTACTCCTATTGTATAAGTAAGCATTAATCCATGATGAAGGTGGCATCTAATGGGGAGTTAATGCATGGTTGGGGCCGTTGGGGCACAGGGCCGGAAGCCGAGTGCCTGCAACGACAAACCATGCATTAACTCGATAAATACCACCAGTGGATTGCATGCTGTAACATGGCAAGTGCAAGGCATCTATTACTTAGATTGTGATTCCTTTGCTATGAAACACAGATGACGGGAACGACTTGTTTGACTTGCACATTCCTGCTTCAGCTGTGTTAGTTTGTAAGGCTGTGTCTCAGTACAGCTATGCGCGTCCACGTTGTACAGCCCACATGCAGTAATGTGGTGTGTACCAATTTCTGTTCAGTTACAAGTTTGGTTTAAATTATTACACTTACATCACAGAATGATGACACCTGAAAAGTTCGTACTTCTGAGCAGCTGATGTATTGCTGTGCGTCCGTTTTGTGGTACGATTGATGTCGTGCTGCATTGTGGGGACATTCTATTCTCTGCATTGCTTACTATCCCACTGAACTAACTGCAGTTCTCTGAGCTTAATCTCTACCACAGTGCTGACTCTTACCACCAATAGGTGGCGCTTTGAAAATAGCATATCAATTTCGTTCTCTATGACATTTATGTCTTTGGTTCGCTGCTACTTTCAGTCTGCAAATATGATGGCCCTACTATTATCTCACTCTGTTTTCTCAGTGCATGTCACACCACTGTTTTCTGATTCCAATACATACAGTACTTCTGTTGTCTACATTCTGCACAATGCTTTCACATTGTAGTCGACCACAAAAGACCAGGATTTTGGCAAGCTGCTTGATCGTTTTGTAGACCACAACTTGCTTTTATTTACAACTGATTTATTTTTCACTTGTGCTTCTCAGTTATCTCTTTTACTGTCATGCAAATGAAACACTTTCCACTCGGTGCGTGAGTGGCAGACAGCACATTTTCGTCTTCCCTGTCTGCAGTACTTCACAGCTGCAGCACCATCACACACAGCAGTCCACTGTCTATCTCCCTCTTATGTGTTCTATTGTATGCTCCTGTTCCCTGCACCACCTGTTGGTCAACCTCGTATTTCATCACTTTCCTATGCTCCCAGGACGAGCACGCTCCACATTTTACCTGCTCGTGCACACCGCCAAGGATGCCGAAATTTTTGACTGTGCAAGCTCCCGATGCCAACACAGCATTATCGTGCCATAATACCGTGTTGCTATTGTGACAGCTGGTGCAATTCAGCCAATTGTCTTCCTTGTTTGGGCTGTTCTGATTTTTGCCATGTTACAAATATATTTATACCACGGGGGTGAGAGCTTTCTCAGTAGGATATCCTGTGTTATTTCCACTGCAGTGAGGATAAATCCTGATGACATCAGCAGAGTGAGGATATCAACATTTATCCATACTCTGCTGATGTCACCAGAGTGAGGGTAAATGCACTGCAGCCTGCATTCTAAAGGAAACTGCTTCAGAAAAAGTTTACCTTTCTCACTGAAGCTGCAACTTACTCAATTAGCTCTTCAAAAGAATCTCGCCTATGTCCCATTGTGTTTCTAACATTGCTAGCCCATTACTGTGCTGATCTCAGCTTCAAAACAACCTAAATTCTAAATGAGTCTTTTACAAAGCAGGTTCTGTTTCTCAGTCCTACCTGCAGCAGTTTGTCTTTCTCACTGAGCCTCTCGCTCACTCAACTTTGCAAAACACACTCACCTGTGTTTCTGACTCCCAGTCCTTTCAGAACACACACACAGCACACAGAGAATGAGCAGGAAACACACAGACTCAGAAAAAATGTTCCTGCAGCTCTCACCCCTGTGGTATAAATCGCACACACGAGGGGCAGATCATGGGACATGGAAAATATTCTCCATATCCTACTCCTGCCCATCATGTATCCCCTATATATCTACATGAACTTCTATACATGATTGGAATTTTTTCTCAATGGAGTGCCTAACTATTGTTGCCCTGTATACCCTTTCAGTGTGTACACAATTGCAATCAAAACTAACAGTAAACATTCAAATGTATTTAATAAAATAAACAGACATCTGCAGTATACTTACAATAATATGCCGCCAAGGAGAGCTTGTGGCTATGTACCTCATCAGCTCCTTGCGATGGCCTGTCATTTATTCTATATTACAAGAGAGTTTCTGTTTCCAAAAAAAAAAGGACATGGAGGTAGAAGCCAGAATGGTTGCAAATGATGTAGTTTATTAGTGGGCCCAAAAGTATGAGGCAGTTGGCAGGAATTATTGAACAGTAGCGCTGGTTCGCCTGACTTTGTACCATGCTACAGTGCCATGCTGCAGTGTTGTGGATAGTCACAATTCTGCATATCAGCAAGTGCAAACTTCTTTAATAACACACAGAAAAGTTGCACCGCTATTGACATGCTAGGTCAGGAAAACATCGAGCAGTGAACAACAAAAACTGGCACCATCCACTGGTATTAAAGTGCAAAGCGACTTTATTAATACATAATTTAATCACTTATGGAATGCCCAGACAAACGGAAGGCATACACCAATCCCTGACCAGTTTTATGCATTCGCACTTCATCAGCGAGGCTGTTACTAAACAAGTCCATGAATAAATAGGTACCATTTAAAGGGATAAATACAAGACAGTTTTAAAAATTGTTCAATTGGCATTTCATACTTATTACTGTGACTAATGTATTAATAAAATCTGCTTTTGCACTTTAATACCAGTAGATGGTACCAGTTTTTGCTGTTTATGGCAAACCACATTCATGCCTACTAACATCTGGCAGTCACATTTCCTTGTTTGTACATTCATTTTTTTATGCACCCCTTGCCAGTGTGTCCTCCATCAGTTGCTGTTGCCCAGCTCAGAACACCGGCATCTATGACACTGCTCCCCCTTTTGAACCACCGTTTTATCCGTCAAATTGGGCAACCCCTGACTGGTCCTAGGGTGAGGGGATCAGATGGTCCCTCTATTTATGGGCCTCCAAGGTGGGGGGGTGATGGTCAATCACTGGAGCCCAAGCTTGAGCATACTACATGACCCTGCCAGCCTGGGGTGTTTCACTCATTCCGGTTCCCCTACTTTATGGAAGCTGGTGTTCAAGGAGCATCAGGTGTGTGTACACACACACTACTGCGCTCAGCCTGCAACTGCCCCTCCCTTGGACATATCCCCTGTTGCATTACCAACTCTGGTCACTTAAGTGGCATTGTGATAGTGGGGAGTGCTGCCCTACCTCCCTGAGGAAGAGGGGTGGTGATTGTGTAGATGAATGGACATGCCTAGGCCCTACGCTATTAGCATAGAGCTCAAGTTACGCTACTTGATAAAATCACCCATTCCATTAATTTTTATTAGTTTATTTGAGTTGGGGGAACTTTTCCTCCACACCCCCTTTTAAAAACATAAGGGGGTGGAGGGGCTCCTCCAACTCAAATAAATAGTCAAAACCAAAATTAACAGCAGGCACAAGCACTTGGCCAAACCGCACATTCCAATACTATTTATTTAATTTGAGTTGGGGGGCTTCACCCCCCCTCCATACCTTCTTGTTTTTTCTCAGAGGGGAGTGTGAGGGCAAAGCCCCCCAGCTCAGATTAATACAAAGTAACAGGATGGAGGCACATGACAAAAACAGTGCTATATTCAGGAAGCTGTTATGGCAAGCTTCCTACACATGCCCAGTAATCTACACATTCGCCAGAAGGGCATCCTGCAGGACACAAGATCCTTCCTCCCCTGTTGGCCCTACGACAACTCGGGCTCATTCCCAAACCCAAATCTCTAGCATCATGAGTGGTAGTGCTACCATTGCACCATTGGGCTAGCCAGGTGGTCCCTTTTTATTGTGATTTAATCACAGAGAGCAGCACTCCCTATTGCTTATACAATACTTGGCCAACCCTTGTAATTTAAAGATGGCCCTCTGCAACTGCGCACAACACAGGCGACCCAGGATCGGGAGTGATCTCAGGTCATCAGAAGCCAGACAGGGGGAGGAGGCCTGAGTGTCCTGGGTGATGCTTTCCTCGTCTGGGAAGGGAGGATCCTGTTGCCACCAAGTGACCACCACCTGGGTGTTCCCAGGTGAAGGTGCAGGCAGAGACACCTTGTCAGTTGGGGTGAGACGCCGATTGCCTAATGGGACACCTGGCCATACTCTACACCCACACTTAGTCCTGCCTGGCATCTTCCAGTGAACAGGGTCTCAAAAAGTGAAAACTGAGCCCACAAGCATTGCGGGATAATGTTCCACCAGCCTTTCTGGCCCCAACTTGCCAACTGCCCACCTGTCCCCCCAGAACTGGGAGTTGGGTGGTGGGCAACTCCCCACCACCTCACCTCAGAGGGGAGAGTACATAGGTAGGAGGGGGCACGGTTAGAGACAGGGATGGCAGAGATGGACCTGGGAGCTAGGACAGTGCACAGATAATAAGGGCAGCTGTGAGGACAGGGGGCAAAAGATAGCCATGTAACGCCAATGCTTTCTTATTTTTTTATTTCTGTGTAAAATATAATTTAGCAGATGATGATATGTGTGACAAATGAAATTGCATTCTTTTGTTGCTTTCCTTAGCCTAAGGGCATGTAATCCTTTAATTTTACCAGAGGAAAAAAGTGTCATTTATCTATAAGGGGCTATGTGTTTATGTGTAAACAATACTGCAGGTAGGTGGATGGGGGTTATGTGGGACAAGGGAATGTAGATCTAAATCACATCCAAGACCCAAACTGTGTTATACTGGTTTCAGGCGGCAGAGGTAGAGCTGCAGATCAATAGAATGTCCATTTTGTGTATGAGAGAGGCAGGTCAAATGATGCGAGTGGAGGGGCCAGCCTGACAGAGAGATTTTGCTGCCTGTATCTTCCTGTAAAAGTAATCGTATTGGGGGAACTGACCCTGCAACATCTTTTGTCAGTATCTGTTGTGACTCAACCCCAGTTGGAGGTCAGCTTAGTAATCAATAACCCACGACAGGGTATGCGGTTACTGCAGATAAATCAACATGAGGCCGCAGGCCGATTGTCCTCACAACACAGATTAATCCCCAGTAACCGCACACCCTGGAGTGGCTTAGTGCGTTTATAACATGGGTCACATATGGACAAGAAATGGATAAAACTCAGTGGAATAGCAGGCAGAAAATGTGGGAACTATTTAGGGTTCTTCCACTATTTATGGTTGCAGTACCACACTGTTCTGTGTTCTGCCACAGGGAAAAAAGTTCTAGAAATAGCAGCTTGTGGTAAACAGGCATACAAAACACAATCAAGGAGCAGCCTGACCTTTTTATTATACTGTCAAAACAGCTGCCTCTCTCCCTGAACTTACTCATGCCGGTGTGCTGCTTTTCAATTAGTAGAGAGAGAGAGAGAGAGAGAGAGAGAGAGACACACACACACACACACACACACACTGTAACTACTACTGCAACAGAGAGACTACTTGTACAGTGTGTACTAGCTTAACTTACTGACATTATTGTAATAAATGACAACTGAAATGGTTACTATGTAAGCATTAAACCATGACAGAGCATGGTTCTACTGTGGATTTAATCCATGGTTTGGGGGGTTAGGGCATAAGGCCATGAGCCAAGTGCACCCAACCATGGATTAAATCCACAGTAAAACCATGCTCTGAAGTGGTTGCTTAATCCCAATAACCGCACACCCTGTTGTCGGTTATTGCTTATATATCACCTGGTATAACTGGAAAGTCTGTGACCCATCTCTAAAGAGGCTGGCTACTAAATTGTCAAAAGCACACCTCAGCCTTATACATGGCAGATAAAAGAGTGATCCCAGCTGTGACTATCAGGGTGGGTCATTTACCCTTGGGAAAGGCCATTGTACAATGTCAGCTGTGCCTAGTGGTGGGACTGGAATCCAACTGAGAGTCATGCTGTTTGACTTTATAGTATACAAATGTTTTAAAAATAGTGCAACTGTGATTTCAGCAAAGGATTAGGCAGTACAAGCAGATGAACTCTAGGAGGCCAAGAATCCTCTTTCCTTTAACCTAGGACAAGGGGAAGAGATGTGCTGACAGTATAAGTCTATCAGCTGAATTATGTCTAAATATGATGACTTTTAAATTGTTCCTAAAAGTGACCAACTAACTTTCGACATCTTTAATGATGCAGTAGTCACAGCCCTGCACTCACGGTGGGGGTGGGGTGGGGGTTCTGCTGCAGTGTTAGGAGCCATGGAGCTTAGCTTCAGATAAAACATTAAATCAAGGTCCCTTCTACCTATGTTGGTCTTTGTACCAGTGGAAATTAAAGATCCCATAACACTACAGTGTTTGATAAGAGTTGGGGATGCTGTGTATTTCTAATGGACCTGTTCAAAATCCTCTCTCAGAATAAAACTGGTTCTGCAATTGTCTATCACTGTGTGTGGATGGTATTGACATATCATAGCTACCATATTTGTCTTCACTACTGGCCTCTGAATGCGTTGCTTATAGAGGTAGGGCTACTTCACGTATAAAAGATGCTACATAAATTCAAATTCCCGTTCTTAAAAAAATTTCCTCTTTTTGTGCCACTCCTGCTTTGCTTTTCCTGCTGAGTCTCCTAATCACACCCTTCCAGTCCAGGCCTCCCCAGACACTCAACGATGTGCTGGAGCCATCTCCATCTAGTGGGGCAACGGTCAGTGGAGCAACGACCCAGAAAACTAACACCCACTTGTGCTGATGGCAGGGAGGGGAGGTGCGAGAGGGAACTGGATCAGTTCTGTGGGGTGGGGGTGCCTACCTTCATTAGTGGCAAGTCTATGGAGCTTTTCTCTTCATTTGCGAAAGCCTTGTCCACCTTCCCATGGCAGCATGTGTTGCCGCTGTTTATAAAATGGGTTAGAAATGTCCTACTTCCATGTCCGCTAGGCAAGTTCTGAGTCCCATATCTTAATTCCCCACAACTGCATGGGTTTGAACAAGCTCAGGCATTGGGATTAAGAAACTGGGCAACTTTTATATACAGCGTTCATGAATCACTTCACTAATTTCTGATTGCCATCACAAGCATGGCTGCCACCTTTACCCATACATAAAAACCTTCAACTATGCCCTAAATTAAGCTCCCTTAAACAGAATAATTAAATGTTCTTTCCATTCATGACCCCCCTCCTTACACAGTCAACATTTTTTTTTAATTATTTTTTGTTTCTTTGATGACCATGAAAAATCCCCTTCACGTCCTTACCAGTTTGCCAGACAATTCCCTGCCCCTTACCCTGCAACCAGTGTTGGGTTTACACTTTTTGTGCATTGGGAGCTTGGGGGGCCTGTAAGGGTGCTATCCTTAAACTGAACCCCCCCCTCCCATTATAAGTTAACGGCAGTGATGCATGAGCTATAGAGGATCATTTCAGATCTAGGGGGAGCCCAGCCCTGGAAATATCCCCTTGTTATTCCAACACTGTCTGTAACAGATGAAACTGAGGTTCTGGCTCCGCTTGAGGGCGTGTGTGTGTGTGTGTGTGTGTGTGTGTGTGCGCGCGCGACGCATGAGTCAGTGGAATTCTGCAGAATTTTGAATTCATCTTACCATTCCATGGAGAAGAGGAGGGAGCACATTCTACTAGAGGAATACTGCAGAATTTTGAATTCTTGTATTCCACTGTAAAAAACATCATTTACTGAATGTGAAGACAGATGACTGACAGTCGGAAATCATCTGTAGAGGAACTATTTTACATTTTTAGCCATTTTTTTGTCTCTTTAAATTTGCACTTTTATATCCAGTTGTTATCTAGGGACTCTCAAAGAAACAAGATACTTATTTTATGGAGGTCACCCACTTCCCATACAATATTTCCATGCTCTGTCCCTCCCACACCTGAATATAAAGTGAATTTGGAAAGGGTAAAGGTATGTTTCAACAGTGACTCACCTGGATTTAGAATCAAGGTGTCCTTAAAATCTCACAGGTATAATCAAAGAGGATCATTATGTGATGAGCTGGAAAAACCTGTTCCTACTGTAGTAGGTAAAAAACAAATAAACCAGTGTGCTGTTTTAACATGACCAAAGCCACAATTGGAGTTTCATAGCTGTCGTTTCAGACAAATAATCATATACTGTATGTAATACTGCTTTGGATTTTGTATGCTGAATTTTTTTTTAAATATTTGTGTATAGAAAAATAGCTCATTACCTAATGAGTTGGGTGGAGCAGAAACTTGTTTTTGTTCTGACGTGGGAATGTAAGAAAAGGTAAACCGACTAAGAATCGATCCACATAAATACTATATCAGATGAGGCATACCGATTAAGAGACTTATTGATAAAAAAAAAAACTGTTGGTATGTGTATAAACCAAACAAAAAAAATTAAAAGACTTAAAGGAGACGACAGATGAGCAGGGTCTCTTTTAGTTGGAAAGCCCATAAAATGATCTTTCAAATGAAGTGTTGGGCTTATCTGTAGGTGTCAGTAATGGGGAGATATCATGACTAAATCTGCTCTATATTACAGAAAACCAAGACAACAACCATTTTATGGAACACCATGACAGGAAGTGATGTCACAGTTGGATAGGTGCCATTAGCAACACAGCACCCCAGCTGTAAGATTGCTTGTAAGCAATAAAGCATGAAGAGGTGTGTAAAACATATTTTACCACATGGATAGGGGTGTTGTGACTGAGGCATGAGACCACTGGCCAAGTGACTTCAGCCCCTAGCTGTGCAGTAAAATATGTTTTATACACACCCTTGAGTGACTTATTGTGCTTATAAAATAACCCCTTACACTCTAAATAAAAAACAAACATTTATGATATATTCTAACGCAGACTAAAATAGTTCCATAGGAGGAGTCACATGATGCAGAGTGTCTGGTAGCTGCCTTTTCTTGGGCTCCCTCCTATCACCCTAATTAATCGCCTTGTTTGACTATTTTATCGCATCCCTTTTAAAGGGCTACAAGCTATATTGTTTTCTTGCTCGCTAGGGATCTTTTTCAATCAAAATAGCAGCTATTGAAAGATTTTACAAGCGACAGGAGTGGAAATGGACTCTGACATGAAACCAGCCGGAGTGAAGCACACTCCTCCCGACACCAGAAAAAAGCATCAAGAGGCCAGAAATATGTAATACGGGGCAGACATCCAAGCAAACACCCCCCAGCAACCCAAACAATCTGCTGACTGAAGATCGATTCCTTCAGGAGCTCCTGCCTTTTCGGGAAACTCTTCAAGAGATATCGAGTGAGGTGAAAACGATCAGGAGCGACTTTAGTGCTCTTTCACGGAGGGTGGGCGATATGGAGGCTAGAGCTTCTTCACTCGAGTGCTGGAAGGGCAGAATTGATCCAGAAATAGTTAAACTTTGGCAACAAGTACAAAAGCTACAGTTGAAAACAGAGGACTTAGAGGGCAGAAGCAGACGGAACAACATTCTGATTCTTGGCCTGCCCGAGTCAGAGGAAGGTGGAGATGTTATTCAATTTGTGCAGCAATTACTCAATAAGATCATCGGCCCCTCTCCTCTTAAGCAGCAATACCACATTGAGAGGGCTCATCGTTCTCTTAAGCCTAAGCCTCCACCGAGTGCTCCCCCGACCGATCATTATCAGATTTCTCAGCTTTATCGAAAAGCAGCATGTGATGTCGAAAGTGAAAGAACTAGAGTCAATCCATTGGGACAAAAACAAGATTAGAATTACACAAGACCTCCCGTATGAAATCCGTCAGAGGAGAACAGCTTTTCACCCCATAGTGAAGAAACTGATCGCCGCTGGGATCAAGTTTAGGATGAACTACCCTGCCAAACTAATGGTTTCCCTGGATGGTGTCTGGCATCCCTACGAAAACCCGGATCAAGCACTACCTGATCTCTCCATTAAACTCCCGAATCTTTTCAAAGGGGACTGATTTTCTATTCTGTGCTAAAATTTTCTAGTGGCAGTTGCCTCCCCTTCAAACTGTGTGGTTTTTGATCTTCTTCGAATAGTATATCCCTTTATAGTTAAATCGGTTGTTTGCTTACCTGGGCGATCTTTGGGAGGGAAGCTGGGGTACGGTGGTGGAGGGAGGGGTGGTTGTAGGCCCCGTGGCCTATGAGGCCTAGTCAGATTGCTGGTGTCTTGAGTTCGCGCCATTAGTTAGGTAAATGGGGAACAAATGTGGTGGAGGCGGTTTCCGGAAGTCCCATTTAGAGGTAGGGCCGCTTTGGTCCGTCCGCACGTCTTCCACCGGGGTCTTCCTGGTTAGGTGGCCTATTTCCTAAGCAGCGGTAGGGGAGCCACCGGAATGTACCAAACAAGATATTTGGGGCCAGAATCCGGATACCGGGGTAATGAATGCTGCACGAGTTGTCTTCTGTGACCTCCCGTATGGCACGGACGGATTTATGTGGGATTAGGAGGTAGGGCCTTCACAGGCAACTCTTTCAACTTGGTAAGCTTAATTATGGGTTAATAGATAATTAGCCCAGAAGAATATGGGGCGAGACAATGCAAGGTTAATTTTGGTTAAGGGTGGTGGGGGGAGCTCGGGGGGGGAGATAGGCTCTGGAGAATTCTGTCTTACGGCCTTATTAGGGAGTTTAGGCTATCTAGATCCAACATAGGTAGGACGGCTAATATAATTGTTTACTGCTGCATGCATAAATCAAGGGGGTCCTCTTTGGTCGGAAGTGACTTCGGTTCCATCGGGCTGACTATGGACCAAGGTACCTTTGGGGGTTCCTGATGTGATGTTGCGGCTGGGTTGCTTTCACTTTTCTGGTATTAAGGGGACCCAGTGTATATAGTTTGAGGAGAATTCTGGAGGGGGGTGCAAGCTTATGGGATTGGGGGGGTTGTAAGTACTATTTTTCATGTTGGATTTCTCGATTTAGTTTCAATTTTGGGCACAGTTATCGGTTATGCAGACTCAGTTTTACAAAGAATCATTCCTCATTGTTATGACTTACTTGTGGGGAGAATTTTGGAGGGCAGGGGGTGCAAGTTTAAAGGATTGGGAGGGGATGTAAGCAATATCTTTCATGTTGGATTTCTCGAACTAGTTTCAATTTTGGACACAGTTATCGACTATGCAGACTCAGTTTTACAAAGGAACATTTATCACTGTTATGATTTACTTGTTCAAGGAGAGGGGTTGGGGTGGATGGAAGGTGCCACCATTACGGGGTTTGAAGTGGAATGCCATGGTCTGTAACTGGCCAAGTTGTTTCTCTTTATTGTTGTTAAATGGCTTTAAGCCACATTAAAATTGCCACCTGGAATGTCAGGGGCATTAGAGAGGTAACAAAAAAAAGACAAATCCTACTAAACTGTTCTCTTGTAGGTACGGACATTCTTTTTCTGCAAGAAACTCACATCCTAGTCTCAGAAGCTAAAATGTTACGAGGCCATGGTTTTACTCAGGTTTTTGTTTCTGAAGGGTCTACAGTTAGCAAGGGAGTGGCTGTCATGATAAAGAGAAATGTACCATTTGTACCGGAAAAATGCATTAAGGATTCAGAGGGCAGATTTGTATTGGTTGAAGGTTTGCTCAGTCAGCTGGATGTGGTTCTGGGAGCTATATATTGTCCAGTTGGTGGGAATCCTAATCTCATTATGCAGCTAACAACTAGATTAAGTGAACTTCTGCCAACGGTATTCATACTAGGGGGGGACTGGAACATTGCTCCCTCACAGGTCCTAGATAGAACCTACAGACCCATAAAATCCCTCACACCCGCTCAAATGGCTCTTAATGACCTATGTAATTTACTGGGCCTGAGTGACCCTTGGAGAATATTGAATCCTTCTAGTCGTAGTTACACCTTCTATTCCCCAATCCATAAATCCTGGTCAAGGCTGGATTACATTTTGGTGAGCACTGCACTCCTAACCAATATCTCCCTTACTGGAATAGAGCCGATTGTTATTTTGGATCATTCAATGGCATGGATTAAGTTATCACCCAGTCCTCCTGGTCAAAGGGATACCTCTTGGAAGCTCAATACACAGCTTCTGAAAGATGAACACACTATCTCACATTTCAAGTCCTTGATCTCGTCCTTTCTCGAAATTAATCAAGGCTCAATTTCCAGAGAAGATTTAATTTGGTGCTCACTAAAATGTTTTCTTAGAGGAGAGTTTATAAAAGTAGCCTCTAATAGGAAGAGGTTGAGGAAGCAGAATTACCTCTTTGCTAACCAGATAAAAAAGTCGGAAGGTATCCTCTCTTCCTCTAATTCTCAAACAGATTTAGAGAATCTATGCAGACTCAGAAATGAATATGAGGACCTGATTAGGGAAAAAAAAGAATATGCCATATTAAAATCCAAAATGAGATACCTTGATCAGGGGGAGAAACCTGGGAGATTACTTGCTCTCAGGTTAAGGGAGGTAGAAAGTGCCAGGTTAATTCCTGCCTTAAAGGCGACGGACGGCTCAATTAAAACTGCCCCAAGGGACATAGCCAAAGTCTTCGAAGACTTTTATAAGGATCTATATGGCAACAGGGCTTCCTTGCCATCAATATCAGAAGCAGAAGCTTTCCTGGATAGAGTTTCCCTTCCAAGATTGCATACCCACCAGTGTGACCTACTTTCTTCCCATATTACCCTAAGCGAGGTGGAGGATGTTATTAAAAATCTACCCCTGGATAAATCCCCTGGACCTGACGGCCTCCCCCCAAACTTTTACAAAACTTTCTGTAAAGAGATTGCTCCTGTTCTCCTTAAACTATTTAACTATATTCTCTCCTCTGAACCATTGGATCCTTCCTTGCTGGAAGCTACTATAATTTTAATTCCCAAGTCAGATAAACCTAACTTGGATCCAGCTAACTACAGGCCAATTTCACTACTTAATTATGATATTAAAATTTTAACCAAAATTCTTTCCTTGAGAATTAAAACAGGTCTGGCAGGTTTTGTTGAGTAACGAACAAGTTGGTTTTGTCCAGGGGAGGTCAGCTATGGACCATATGCGTACACTTAGTCACATTTTTCGTGCGGCTCAGGAGTCCCAGTCCCCTATGGCTTTAGTTGCCTTTGACGCAGAGAAGGCCTTTTATCGGGTTAGCTGGGAGTTCCTGTGGTCTACTTAAATAAAATGGGTTTTCCAGAAGTTTATTCAATGGATAAAGGCGATATATAGCTCGCCTTCACCAGAGTCTATTGTAATGGGGTGTTCTCATCTCGATTCTTCCTGTATTCTGGCACTCGTCAGGGATGTCCTTTGTCCCCTTACTTATTTAATTTATATCCGGAGCCCCTGTTGGTTCATATTAAAACATCATCCAAGATCTCAGGGTGTGTCATTGCTCAACGGGAATTGACCCTATCCGTTTTTGCGGACAATATCCTTTTACACCTCTCAAATCCTGAATCTTCCCTACCGGAGGCATTGCAAATTGTTAGTCAGTTTGGTAATGCAGCCAATTATAGGTTGAACCTATCCAAATCGGTGATATTTCCACTCAATTCACTCTTGCTCCAGGCTAGTGTATCTCAATTTGGTATGAAATGGGCCCCGATACATCTTAAATACCTGGGCATTTATCTGGCCCGGGATGAGGAGACTATTAAAAAGCTCAACCTGGATGATCTGTTGGATAGAATCCAAAAGGACCTTAACAGATGGGACAACCTTCCCCTTGCTATAGGGCGGCGAATCAGCATAATCAAAATGAATATACTTCCACAAATTTTTTATCCCCTGAACCTTCTCAACATATGGCTTCCTAAATCTCTTTTTCAGAAAATACACTCAATGGTGTCCAAATTTATTTGGGGTGGTAAACAACCTAGAAGGTCTTTCCTCAAGCTCTGCTTGCCCAAAGAAAAGGGAGGCCTTCGCTTGCCTAACTTTGGGTTCTATTACTGGGCCAGTCACTTAGCTAAACTGGGTAGGTGGATTTGCCCTCCAGATAGATATTACAAGCCCATTTGGTTAGAGCTAGAGCTTAAACTATTGGAGGATTACAATATATACCCTCACCATATTTTTTATCATAGTTATTCCTCACTACCGGAGGATATCCGTAACTCTACAATAAGGTTGTCTGTTAAAATTCTAACTCAGTACTGGAATTTCTTTAAAATCCAGTATACCAAGGATATGGCCCAACCACTAGTTCTTAACCCTAATATTAGAATCGGTGGTCACATGTTGTCATTGACTTGGCTCCCACAAATCCAGGATTGTTCGGTGGAAGATCTCTATGTTCAGGGATCCCTTGGCTCCTCTGGGGAACTGTTAACAAAACTGAACATCCCTCCCCAAAATATTTTCAAAATTTACCAATTGAGACACCTGGTAGGTAAAAATTTGGGGCTGGTGAGACCGTCCTCTCAAATTAGGCCTTTCCTGGAACAACTTAGGACTAGTGTCAGAAATCCCACAGTATATTTCGGCTATATAATTATCTTTGCTTACAAAATTCCCTGATCCCTAGCTGGCTCCAATGTATGGGCCTCCCTAGTCTCGGAACCCTCTATGTCTTGGAGCCAAGTTTGGCGCGAGGTGTACAAATATATTACCTTAGACAGGAATAGGCTTATACAGTTTTACATTTTAAACAATATGTATTACACACCAACTAAGTTGGCTAAATTTGACAGGTCAAAATCTGGCAGATGCACAAGGTGTGGCATGGAAGTGGGGAATCTACTACATATATTTTGGTCTTGTGTTAAAGTTGCCCCATTATGGCAGGCAATTCGGAATAGTCTGGATCCGACTCTGGGTCTGGAGGATCTATTCATAGCTGAAGTTTGTGTAATTGGTCTGTATTCGAATATTAGAATCAAAGAACGGAAATTCCACATGGCCATAATTTCAATAGCAGTTAAAAGGCGATTCTCCGGCACTGGCTAGACCAAGTGGCCATTTCCTATAGTGAGTGGCTTGAGGAAATCTCCTCATGTTTCAAGATGGAAAGATTAATAGCCAGTTCCAGACACGCTATGCCTACCTTTCATAGAAAATGGGGCAAGTTATATGCTTTGTATCTTCATTGAACTCTCTATGTGGTTCCTCTGACTGTCTTATTATGAGATGTCTATATGTGGCTAATTGATGTCTACTAAGTACCATTCCATGGCACTGGTTAATTGCTTTTCAGGGTAACCTGGAGTTGAGGCGACACCTTCCAGGGGTGGGTAGGGTGGGGGTTAAGTTTCTGGCACATGTTCATGCCATGCTTCTGTACATTGAGGAGGTTATGTCCTGTTTTGTTCCGGTATCTGTATTTCATTGTTTTTATTATGTCAAATCAATAAAACTTTGAATTTCGAATAAAATAGTTCCATAAAACTTAATTGGGGGTGAGGGTGAAAATAAAAAATACTGCTTAGGATAACTTTAAAAAAAAAAAAAACGGATTTTACCACGTGTTGTACTTTGCTGCTATGATACGAAAGGGTTCTTAAAACAATAAAATCACTTGCCATTTCCTACAGCGTGAATGATTACTTGCCCATTAAAATGCATGAGAGCACAGAAAACAAAGGAACCGTGGTGAAAGGAGCTTGGGCTGACAATAGCTGCCGATTCTGTAAGTGGTCTGCTGTTCCTCAGTGACTGCTGCCGCTCGTTGAACTTTCCTCTTAGTATGCAGCACTATTTTTTGCAATCTACAGATGAGGCTCCCCAATACAAATGAAGACTGGTCTCGCAGCAGGGCCCGGTTACAGACATCACTTCATGGCTCTGCAGGCCAGCTTCATACAGGAGTCGGATGGCCATAGCATGCACAGAATGATTGGGGTACACTCTTAAAAGTCCGGCATCCTTGCTGATTCGGGACATCATGGAGGCAAGGTAATTAATACCTAAGGGTCGACAAGTGTACCAGATGGGAGACGTTTGTAAGAAAACTGGGGGCAAGTCTTTTTGGATGGTAGTAAAAAGCGGGTACATTCTCTGCCAATTTACTGAGATACTTTTTTAGGCTAGCGAATGGGCATTTGGGGCAACCAGGCTCGGGGTAGATAAACCCATGGTGTGCTTCTTTATTTAGTTCCAAATGTTCATGGTGAACTTTGGTAAGCTCAATAAATGAAAGGCTGGCATACTTATCACCATGTTCATTGAACTAGAAAACAAAGCCGTTTGCAGTAAGTTGTTGGAGCCCCTCTCTGCCCCACCTGGCCATATACAATTGAACATCAAGCCATACTTTTCGCTGTAGGCCAGGCGGGGTGTCTGTGGACATAACGGGTGATTTTTTTTTTTAAATGTCAAGGTCGCCTTTAGAGGTAGGTGGATGGTGTTTTGAGGTGTCCTTCTGCGCCCTTCTGTACCTCTTAGTGACAGACACAAAAACATTAATATTTGTGGCAAATGTAGGATCGGTTATTATGTTCTTTTCTCCCTATGCCTACAGAGTTTAGGTATCTGTTTAACCCAGAACACAGGCTGCAGTAGCTACTAGTCGTTCCCATCTCCATTTCTTACTTCTGCATAGAAATATATGAAAGTCTCATTCATTTCCTCAAAACTAGATGTTTTCAGATCTATTTTCTTGTCTTTTGCTGCCATCCAATTCTTAAAGACTCTGATGACCCAGGCAGTTGTTTTCTTTGTATTGTTCTCATTCTTGGCATCTTCTATCTCGTCTAAAACTTGTGCACTTAATGACAGATGCCTGCTGCTAGTGCCAATGTTTTCAACTCCTACATTTGACAGATTACTCACTGTGTCAGCCTGCACCTGGGTCACATTGTCTGCTTTATCATCTTCAGATAGCCTGAACATTTCTTCTAGCTCCTTATCAGTAATGCTGATATTAAAATTAACCGGCTTATGGGCATCCATGGCAAGAGATGTTAACAGGACAAGTCAGGTGATAGGAAAAAATGGCTCCCAACTGAAAATTCAGTGTTCCAAATGTCCATTGATTATGGATCTGGACACTTCACCTTAGGAGGAAACTTCTTTTTTAGCCATGTATAAACCATATTTTATACATGATCAACAACCAATCAGATCCCTGTATTTTACTCTGCCATTTTATAATCTGTTTTAAGGTCTATGAAGTGGCAGCTGCCTTGAAACAGTAAAAGGCAAATTTGGGCATAGATATCGCCAACCATAAATTGGCTGCTGCCTTGACACAATAAAGGGCATACTTGGACTTAGTCAGCTGCCTTAAAAAAAAATAAAGGGCAGACTTGGACATATACAGTATATCTCCAGCCATAATATAGCTGCTTCCTTGAACCAGTAAAGGCCAAACTGGGAGATAAATATTTCCAAACTGCTAATACCATCAGGTTAACCCAATACCTTGTTTAAACAGAGCTTTATGTAGTCTATCAGTTTATGGGAGACCTTTCCCACCTGTGTTCCCTGCAACTGTATAGGTGGTCTTGTCTATAGTTTTATTCACCCACTTCCTTCTCCAGAGTTTCTTTTTGACTTGCCACTAATATTGTAGGGCATGGACCTACAGGGACAGGATTTCAAGCAAGGCTGTAGGCTATTTTTTTTTTCGATAAGTCTGTGTTTCACTCACAACTTCAAGAGACATAACCAAAGTTTTGTCTACCTGTCTTTGTAACTTCAATGGCCATATGAAATAATTAATTTCAAACTCTGGTCCTTTTCATGGAGTGTTTCTGTCTCTCTCTCTCTCTCTCTTCTTCTTCCTCTTATTATCCATTTGATTTCATTTTAATTTTTTTACCAGGAAGTGAACAGAACAAAACCCTTTTTCCGTTGGGCACCTCACATATACACATGTACAAAACAAACACTATAAAACAGAATGAACTATAAAGCACAGGTAATAGGTAACATAACCTAGGTCACATCAAGACAGACCTTCAGAGGCAGCAGCATGACATCTTTTCAAAGACTCTATAAAATGGGTAGGACTGCAAGCAACTTTAACATAAAATTATAGACTGTTAAAGTATAGGACCTAACCAAAGGCATCTTCCTGCTCCCTCTTGTCCCTATCAACCCCCGATGTTTCTTCCTCTGTTATCTGACCCTACCCTACCCTTCTGCTTAGGACCCCACTAGAATCAAGGCTAGCTGAGGCTTCGCCCACAGTCTGTTTCTGTGCCCCAGTGGCACTGACACCCTCCCCAGCAGGCACTGTGCACTTCATTATATTCTTGTATGGATTGTCCTACACTAATCTATGTTGTTCTTAGCTGCTACATCTGTGATGTTACCTCTGTAAGTGGAATCTGATGTTTTGTAAGGTTTATTCTTTCTGTACTCCCTTCCCCCCTTCCCTGGCTCGCACCTGGAAATAAGCCTCGGCTCAGTGTGGCTCTCTTGGTTACCAGTTTTAAATAAATAAATAACCAGGTAACGGACCTTCTCCCAGTTTGTAGTTTTGTCATCTTTTCTTGAAAAATATTCAAGAAATTGGATTCAAATTTAAACGTTGGGTCTAGTAAGAGACTAACATATGTAAAAAGCTCGCAGCTGGGGCAGAATTATGTTCAGTATATGTATATAACTAGAAAAAATAGCCAAATTCTATTTTATCCTATGTGGGGGCAAAAGATTTCCTGAATTTTTGTATAAATTGCAATGCTGCATGTTAAACAGTGCTTGCAACGCCAATGGGCAGATATCTTCTAGTGTTGTTTTTATACGTATACATCAAAGATTCAGTCTGGTTAGAAGCAAGTTACATACAAAACAAGCATTTGTCAATGCCGAATGTTTGCTTGCTGGCATTGGCAGTGGTAGTGTAGAAGTTACAGAGCTGCGTAATAGGAATGGCAGTGAAGTGTTGAACTGAAGCCAACCCCACCACCACCCTGCAGAGAGTGACAGGCATTGGGGTGTGCGTTTGGGTCGTCAGGCATAAGGGCCATGCCATTTCACCACACCCCACCCTGCAGACACTGACAAGTGTCACGGTGTTCCTTGGGGTCTTTGGCCCTTATGCGCACCCCATTTCATTAGGAAATACAGTGAGATGGGTACAATATAGGAGAATGGGGTGAACTTTGGGGCTGAAGAGTCCAAGGCATACCTCGATGCCTCTCACTGACTGCAGGGTGTGGAATGGTATGAGCATCACAGGCAAGAATCCCAAGTCACACCCCTGATGCCTGTCATTCTCTACAGGGTTGGGCGTTATGGTTGGAAACCCTAATACCTCAGGCATTCGTTGGTATTTTCACTCCAAATTTTCAACATTTTTTTTTTGTGACCCCACCTCATGAACAGGGGAATATCAGTTTGTTAGCAAAGCTGCTTATGCACAGTGACTCGGCATTTAGCACCACAGGTGCAAAAACATTCCGAACAGGATGTAAAAAATGACAGCTGTACTGTTCATGGGGAGGTGTAAAAAATGACAATGTTGCAAATCTGTAGTAAAAATATTGAAAAAAAAAAAAATGGTGAAGTCATGAGCGTACATAGAAACTGTGCAACGCACACCCGTAATACAATTAGGCTGGGGATTTTTTACAGCAGATTGTCAACTCAGGCATTTTGGTGCCTCCGATCATGAACAGTGTCACTGTGATTTTCTTTATCTGTGCCAAACAATGATTTCCCCCAGCGACCACGCATCTCTGCGCTGAAAGTGTGAAAACACACTTCAGCCATGTTCTGAAAAATGACAGCTGTACTGTTCATAAGGAAGTGTGGAAAATTGCCACTGGTGAAAATCTGGACTGAAAATATTACAAAGTCATGAACTTACGAGGGTGCTTGGAAACTGCACAATGCTCACTCGTAACACAGTCATTTTATGGACTTTTGTCACCAAATTTTCAACATAGCCATTTTAAGACCTCTGCTCATGAACAGTGTAACTGTGATTTTCTTAATCTGTCTAAACATTGCTTTCGCACACAAACAGCACCATTGTGCGCTACATGTGCGAAAACACATTTTGGGCGACATATGAAAAATTGCAGCTGTACTGTTCATAAGGAAGTGTAATAAAATGGCAATGTTGAAAATCTGGAGTGAAAATATTAAATTCATAAACATATGAGCATGCATAGAACTGCGAACTACGCTCAGTAAAACAGTCATTTTAGAATTTTTTCACCAAATTTTCAACATAGCCATTTTAAGACCTCTGCTCATGAATAGTGTCACTGTGATTTTCTTAATTTGTCCTGTACATTGATTTCAAGACACCGACTGTGCCATTGTGCGCCACATGGGCAGAAACACATTTTGGGTGAGATGTGAAAAATGACAGCTGTACTACTCATAAGAAGGTATGGTAAAATGGCAATGTTGAAAATCTGGAGTGAAAATATTGAAAATTCGTGAACTTACGAGCCTGCGTAGGAACTGTGCAACGCATGCTCGTAAAACAGTCATTTTACGGAATTTTTGCACCAGATTTTCAACTTATGAGGTTTATGGGACCCCTTCTCATGAATGATGTCACTGTCATGGTGTTATTCTGGCCCAAAGTGTGATTTCACGCAGTTACCGCGAGTGACCGCGAAATTACCCTTCGGGCCCAAATAACGCCATGACAGTGACATCATTCATGAGAAGGGGTCCCAAAACCCCATGTTGAAAATTTGGTGCAAAAATTCCAAAAATGCCTGAGATATGCAATAAAGTTGAAAACCCCCTATCTAGCCCATTATACAGCTTACCGGCATTTCCTCAGTTCGCGGTCGGCTTTGAAGAGTGCAGACGTGTTCCCGGTCCACCGAAGATCGTCGCGCCAAGCTCCGGAGGTAAGTATGGGGTGAGGGGGTGTGGGGAGGCAGGGTTCGCAGTGGGTGGGTGCGGGTTGTGGGAGGAGCCAGGGAGACTACGTGGGACCGTTTTCTTCCCAGGTTTTTTTTTCTATGACTACAGCGGGACATTTGCCACGCTGGGTGGGCTCCCAGTGTGGCACAAGGACAGTTGGGAGGCGTTCAGCCAACGGGATTGGGCACCCCGTCAGCCAAAGCATCACTTGCCGCTGGGTGGGCTCCAGGCACCTGTACTGGGGAGGAGATGTGAAGCCACGGGATTGGGCATCCCATCGGCTATACCATCGAGCAGCATGGCATTTGGGAGGCTTTTGGGGGGGGGAGCGCAGTTGGCTATAGAGTGTGTGTGTGTGGGGGGCAGCACGCAGTATGCGTGCACGCGTGTGTGTGTGTGTGTAAGGGGAGCTGCACATGAGCAGGCGATATCTTATCGCTGCTCACTGAAGTGTAGCTCCCCCTTTCAATTGTATGCCACTGCATTTTGGAGCTGGTCATAGACAGCTCCAGCATGCATTGGCTTACAGGGGCTGCGCCTGCCAACACACTGACTGAATTGGAGGAGGAGGTGACACACCTCTGAAATCTCGGATGATGGCACTATGTTTCTTGCACATGCGTGCAAGCAAACATAAAAAGAAAGTCTATGTTTTTCTGCAGCTCCTGCAACAAGCATAGGTCTCAGCCCATCACAATTGCTAACTGCCATGGTGCTGTCCTGGACCAAGTACACTCATTTGAATATCTTGGTATCACACTCGACAGTCACCTATCCTATGGCATCCACACTGACACTATTGCCAAAGCTGTAAACAAACACACTGATCTTCTCTATAGGCACAGGCAATGCCTTACTGCAGATACATTAAGGATAGCTGTGCAGAGCTCTGTGAGCTCACTAATCGATTATGGTCTGGTTGTCTATGGCTCTGCTACTGACACAGCCCTTAGTCGCATATCCTTGGCCCTAAACAAAGCCTGCTATCTCATTACAGGATCCCACTGTCTCAACCACACATGTGCACTCTACGCCCAAATGGGTTGGCTCCAACTATCCAACCGTATTAAGTATCATACCTGCTTAATGTCCAAGAAGATTACGTTAGGCCTTGCACCCCCAGGAATTCAAGCCCTCCTATGTGCAGCATGCATCCCACGCCCCACCAGGGCTTCTGAAAATCAAATTCTGCACATCTCCCAGTGCCGCACCTCTCGGGGGCAAAGGTCCTTTGCTCACATTGCACCCTCCTGGTTTAATGGACTCAACAAAGTCATCACCTCTCTGCAAAGGCTTGGCCAGTTTAAAACTTACCTTCGCCTCCACCTCTCTGCCTCCAGCTCCTGTGACTGTTACTCCGAATCTGCTATCCCCCCCTGGCTCTTACCTCTCCCTCTCCTCCACACCCTTCCCCTCCCCCTCCTTCCTGACTTTAGCACTTGCTCCAATCCTGACAATGCCTTCAGCTGCTCCTCTGTTTCTATTGTCCCCTCAATCTCTCAACTCTTCCTGTTAACCCTGTCTTGCCCTGGTACTTTCCTTTCTTCCCTCAATTTGTCTGTTTTCAACTGCCTGAGACTGTTTTAGAATCCCATGCTCTGCATTGTTTTCAAATTTCTGTCCTGTACCTACCTCCCCACAAATGTACGTATTCAACTGCTTGAATTGCCTATTTAAATTTTTGTTTATGTTTATACTGTTTCCCCATTTGACATGGAACCTTTGTAAAAGAGCCTTGGCTCAAAGGTACTTGTAATCCTAGAATAAAATAAATAAAAATAAAATAAAACATAAACACATAGACAGTGTCGGCAGATAAGGGCCTACACCCCCCCCAGTCTGCCCATTTGAGCTTGTAAGTTCACTTTGTTTTCCTAGAAGTCTGTTGCCCCTTACCCCTGCCTGACCTCCAGGATTCCCTTATATCTATCCCATGCATTCTTAAATCCCATGATTGTTTCAGCCCCCACACCACTTCCTCTGGTAGGGTGTTCCACTTGTCCACCACCCATTCTGTGAAGAAATTCTTCCTCACATTTCCTCTGAATCGTCCTCCCTCCAACTTCATCCCATGCCCTCTAGTCCTGGAACATCTTTTTCACTTACAAATAGTGTATTCCTGCACCCTATTCCTCCCTGTAAGATACTTGTATGTCTCTATCATATCCCATCTCTCCCTCCTCTCCTCCAGGTAGTACATATTCAAGTCCTTCAACCTGTCCTCATAGGACTTGTGATGCAATCCATGTACCATCTTTGTTGCCCTCCTCTGAACCTTCTCTACCCTGTCTATGTCCTTTTGTAGGTAAGGTCTCCAGAACTGTACACTGTACTCCAGGTGGGGCCTCACCAGTGTCCTGTATAGTGGAATTATGACCTCCCTTTTCCTGCTAGTGATGCCCCTGCCTATGCATCTCAACATCCTATTTGCTTTACCTGCTGCCTTGTCGTACTGTTTCCCTACCTTGAGGTCATCAGAGATGATAACCCCAAGATCCCTTTCCTGCTTGGTGCATGCTGTATCCTCACCTCCGAACTGATATGTTGTTCCAGGGGTTTTGTGCACCATATGCATTATCTTGCACTTCTTTGCATTGAATTTCAACTGCCGAACTCCTGATCATTCTTCAAGTTTCTGCAGGTCCCTTCTCGTTCTGTCTGCACTCTCTGGTGTGTCTGCTCTGTTACAGAGCTTTGTGTCAACAACAAACAGGGAAATTCTGCCTTCTAGGTCCTGTACAATGTCACTGATGAAGATGTTGAATAGGACTGGTCCCAGCACTGATCCCTGTAGTACCCCACTGGTCACTCTTCCCTCTGTGGAGTGACAGCCATTTACCACCACCCTTTGTGTTCTGCCGCCCAGCCAGTTACCTACCCACCACACTACTGTCCTGCCCACACCCATATTCCCCAGTTTGTGTAATAGCCTTCTATGTGGCACAGTGTCAAAGACCTTGCTGAAGTCAAGATAGGCCATGTGCACTGCCCTCCCCTGATCCACCTCCCTAGTCACCCAGTCGAAAAATTTAATGAGGTTGGTCTGACATGACCTCCCCCGGTGAAACCATGCTGCCTTGTGTCCTGTAGTCCATTGGCAACCAGATGTTCCACCAATCTCTCCTTCAGTAGTGCTTCCATGATCTTCCCCACTACGAGTGAGGCTGACTGGTCTGTAGTTCCCCTTCCTCTTTGTTCCCACTTTTGTATAACGGGACTACATCTGCTGTCCTCCAATCTTTGGGTACCTCCCCTGTTTCCAGTGATTAGCTAAACAGGATTGCCAGAGGTTCAGCCACCACCTCTTAGTTCTTTAAGGACCCTGGGATGCACCCCATCTGGCCACATTGCTTTATCAACTCTTATTCCTTCAGGACCCTTTCTCGTGTAAAGGGACTTGTGTCCATTTCTGCACCATTCCCACCCCTTGTACTCCCTTCAGGCCCATTACCCTCCTCTTTCTCAGTAAAGACTGAGCAAAAATACCAGTTCAGTATGTCAGCTTTACTGTTGTCATCCTCCATGCAGCCCCAATCCTCCCCCTTCAGTCTCACTATCCCTCCCTTTGCCTTTCTTTTTTCACTTATGTACCTGTAAAAGGTTTTGTCCCCTCTACCCACTGATTTTGCATTGTACTTTTCTGTCTGAGCTTTGGCTTCCCTTACTGATCTCCCTGCCTTCCTTTGCTTCTTCTGGTACTTCTCCCTATCCCCTTCTGCCTGTGTCTTTTTGTATTGCCTGAATGCAATCTTTTTGGCTTTTACTTTCTCCGCTACTTCCTTGGAAAACCATAATGGCCTCCTCTTCCTTTTCCCCCTTGCTAAACTGCTTAATGCATAATTCTGTTGCTCTTGTAATCCCCATTTTAAATACTGCCCACTGTTCCTCAACCCCTGTTTCCTGCCCAATTCCCCTTAATTACTCTTTCAAGCATCTCCCCATTTTCCCAAAGTCTGCCCCCCTAAAATCCAGGATACGTGTTTTTGTGTGGTTTGGTTCTGCTCCTTCTGTGATTTCAAACCACAATGACTGGTGGTCACTGTTCCCCAGGTGCTCCCCCCACTGTTACCCCCATCATACTGTCCCTGTTTGTGAGCACAAGGTCCAGTATTGCCTTCTGCTGAGTTGGTTCCATGACCAGTTGCTTGAGGAAGGCATCTTGAAGGGAGTCCAGGATAAATCTGCTCCTAGTTGATGCTCCAGTCCACGTCTGGAATATTGAGGTCTCCAACCAGCACTACCTTACCCTTGTCTGCCATCTTTTGGATGACTAGCATCAGCTTCCTATCTGTTTCTTCCTCTTGGGCTGGTGGTCTATAGACCACACCTGTGCTGATGGCTGGCCCCATTTTCCTTTCCAGCTTAACCCACAGTATCTCTCCCCCATTTTGTTCCTCCTGGATCTCTATGGCCTTTATGTCATTTTTCACATAAAGTGCCACTCCTCCTCCCTTCCTACCTGCCCTATCTCTTCTGAATATGTTGTAGCCAGGTATGGCCATCTCCCAGTCATGGTTATCATTACACCAAGTTTCTTTGATGGCCACAGTATCCAGGTTCGACCTGCACCATGACAGCCTCCAGATCCCCCATCTTGTTCCTAAGGCTCCTGGCATTGGCACACATGGCTCTCCATGATTTGAACTCCCTAGACTGTTTAGCTGTTCTACTCCAGCCCCTTCCCTGGTTTTCCTTTATTCCTGGTTCTCCCTGCTGTCTGCCCTTCTGTTGAAGTTTGCCCCTTTTCTGCCTATCCACCTCTTGGACACTTATCTCCATCTTTTGCACACTGCTTTGTAGCAATATCCACTCCTCCTGTTCACTGGTTCCACTGCTAGCTGTGGGGGGTGGGTGGGCAATTAGGTACCCTCCTTGCTGGCCTGCCATCCCCCTTGGCTAGTTTAAATGCTTGTCCATGTAGCATTTAAACTTATCATTGAGTGCTTGGATTCCCCTCCAGGATGGATGCAGGCCATCAGGCTTGAACAAGCCTCCATCCCTCCAGGTGGGTCCACAGTCACCAACGAATGCAAACCCTTCCTCACAGCACCAGTTCTTCAACCATGAGTTAAAGTTCCTGGTGCATGCACCCCTATGCTCTCCCATGCCTCTCACAGGTAGTACTTCCGAGAAGGTGACAGAAGTAGCTACTTGCTTGAGACCCCTCCCCAATTTCCTAAACTCTTCCTGAGCTCCCCATTTGCCAGGTCATTAGTACCTAGGTGGATAATGACAGCCAGCTCACCCTCCCATCCCTCCATGCCATGCTAACCTGCTTAATGCATAATTCTGAGTTAAGACATTACCTTAATCCAGGATTGGTAGCAATACTTGTTTAGCAATTAGTCTTCTTTTTCAAGATTTCAGTATAAATAACCTAATTTCTTATTAATCTTTTTTCATTACGTTTTCTAAATGTGGAACAAGACTCAGGCTAGGAACTAAAAATGTTTCCAGATATTTAAAACAATCTGTGCTTATAATCAGAGAACCATTTCTCCCATGATGCATACTGTAGGTCATCCCAGTTGCTCGATCTGCGGCCCTTTACCAACCTCCCTGTTTCCACCACTACAGCACGTTTGATGTTGTCGGGTGTAGAAGGGGCCTTGGGTGCTGGCGAGCTATTGAGAGAAGTGAGATGTGTTTGGTTTCCATCCCCAGGGTTTCCCCTAGACTGAATGGGCTGGTAGCCAGAAGGGCTACACTATCCACCAATCCCCTGAGGGAGGTGCTTTGCAATGCCAGATCGATCAGGAACAAGGCCTCCACTATTGTGGACTTGGTTTCCTCAGTCGATCTGGCTTACATCACTGAGACCTGGGTAGGAGAGGATGCTGGTCCAGCTTTAGAGGCTGCTCCCCCCCCCCCCCGGGTACTCAGTAGTGCACTGCCCCAGAGTGGAAATCAGGGGTGGGGGAATGGCCATCTGCTTTAGATCTGAGCTTGGCTTCTCCATGTACTCAGTGGGAAAGCCAGGTTTATTCAAATGTGTGGCCATACGTGGTGGCGCAGGTTGTAGGATTCTCCTGATCTACTGCCCCCCCACCCCCAGGTGGTGGCTGAATTCCTACAGCAGGCAGCCAACTTTGTCATCAGTGAGGTGTTGGAGTCCTCCTGGTGTTTAGTCCCGGGGACTTCAATATCTGGGCCAACGACAAATCATCTAGGCTGGGTTACAACCTCTTCCAGATTATGTCTTCTCTGGGCCTGTTGCAAGAAGTTTCTTCTGTGACTCACCAGGGTAGTCATGTGTTGGACCCGGTTTTCTCACTGGGGCTTGAGGTTACCAACCTCAAGACTGATCGGGTCATTTCCAATCATTGCATGGTGGAGTTCTTGTTCAGGGCCTCCCCGGAGTGCCTTCCCCCTGCTGAGATGGTCAGCTACCACCCTTTGAGGGGTTCGACCCTGGAGGGATTCTTGGCAGTAGCTTGAGGGGTTCGACCCCGGAGGGATTCTTGGCAGTAGCTGATCTATCTAGTGTGGGTCGTGCATGCATAGGGGATTTGGGTGAGGCGGTTGCCACCTATAATAGGGTGATGACTGCAGCACTCGACTCTCTCACACCAGCCCATGTACGACCCAAATCCTCTCACTTGAAGTCCCCTGGTTTGACGGGGAGCACAAGGTGATGAAGATTATGAGTCAGAGATTGGAGCGCTGCTGGTAGATGTCTGGCCTGGAGGCAGATAGATTGACCCTGCATACCCATTATGATGAGTATCAGGGGCAATCACCAGTAAGAAGGCAGAGTTCCTGTTCAGGGAGATTGCTGCTGGGAAGAATCGACCAACTGTGCTTTTCCGGATTGTGGACAGGCTCTTAAACCAAGCCTGTCTTCAGTCGAAAAATACTTTCAGACACCCTTTGTGAAGAGTTTGCTCAATTCTTCTCGGACAGGGTATCCGCCATCCGGCAGGGAATCCCACCAGTGAGCCTTGCTGAAGCCAACAGTGGTCACCTCAGGTGACCAGAGAGCACTCTGCCTAGCTGGGGGGAGTTTAAGCCAGTGGAGGTGTCAGAGGTCATTGGGGTTGCATCCAAGTTGAAACCGCACTTATTGTGAACTGGACCCGGTGCCGACTCATTTCTTAATGGGATGTGTCAACACCGTTGGCTCAGTATTTGCCTTGATTGTCCAGTGTTCTTTATTGAGGGGGGTCTTCTCTGATGCCTTGAAAGAGGCACTGGTGTGTCTCCTCCCGGAAAAGCCATCTTTAGAGCCTGACATCAAGGCAAATTACCATCCGAACTCCAACCTCCCATTTTTAGGGAAGGTTGTTGAGAAGGTTGTAGTGCTTCAGCTGAAGGAGCACCTTATGGCCTTTGATCTCTATCAGCCATTCCAGTCTAGGTTTTGTACGAGACATAGTATGGAAACTGCACTTGTTTGGGTGCATAATGACCTCCTCGGGGGGGAGGGGACAATTCTCGTTCTCCTCAATCTCTCTTCAGCCTTTGACATGGTAGACCACTGTATGTTGCTTGATCACCTGAGGGAATTTTGTGGACTCACCGGCTCTGTCATTTGTTGGTTTGAGTCCTACCTCATGAATAGGAGACAACGGGTAGTGATGGGGAATTTCTTCTCCTCCCCAAGCCTCCTGATGTGTGGAGTACCTCAGGTTTCGGTCTTGTCACCAGTGTTGTTTGCCGTGTATATGCTGCCCCCCTGGGAGAGCTCATTAGGAAGTACAGCTTGGGTTTTCATTGCTATGCTGATGATACCCAACTGTATTTTTCCTTTGCACCTGGGACATCTAGTGCAGTGGAAGTACTAAACAACTGCCTTGCTGAGATCAACGACTGGATGTCCTCCAGCTGGCTGCGACTGAACCCCAGCAAGACGGAGGTACTGGATGGCCCTCTGGTGCAGAAACCGGTTTGTTTCTGGGATCTGTGCCATTGAAGCCTCCTCTAGGGTGTGTAACCTAGGCATGACCTTTGACAGTGGATTGATATTTGAGTCTCAGCTGTCATCCGTTATCCGGACCAGTTTTACCATCTTAAGAAAATTGCCAGGGTTAAGCCCCTAGTTCCGCCCATGGACCTTTCCACCTTGAGTGCAGGCCTTTGTGTCGCCAAGGCTTGATCACTGTAATGCGCTCTACCTCAGATTCTGAAGGGGGAGCCTCTGCTGGCTGCAGCTAGTGCAGAACGCAGTGGCCAGGTTGTTGATGGGGCAGTCGAAATACAGCCACATCACCCCGGTGCTGCATGAACTGCACCAGCTGCCAGTAAGGTGGAGTATCCTCTTCAAGATGGGCTTGCTCACCTTTAAGACCCTACAAGGGCTGGGCCCTGGCTATTTGTTGGACCTTCTTACACCTGCTGCATTGGTCCGTGCTCTCTGATCTTCCTCTAGGGGCCTCCTGGCGATTCCCAGGATGAGGTTTAAAATGGCCGGTGACAGAGCATTTAGAGTCACTGGCCCCATCCTGTGGAATTTGCTTCCACCAGCTATATAGGAGGCCCCTTCAGTTGAGGTTTTCAAGGCCCACCTCAAGGCCTTCCTATTTAGTTAGTCCTCACCCCCCCCCATGTGTGTTTTTAGCAGTGTCTTGTGTCGCCACAGGACACATTTATTTTATGCTGATATTACTGTTATATTCATTTTTTAGTTTTATTTATTCTGTGGATAGTGTATTTTAATGTACAGTGCCCAGAGCCTCTGGGATTGGGCACCTGGAAAATAAAATTTGTCTTGCCATACTTAACTCAGGCCAACCTCTGAGTTGTACCAAATACCAGAAGTTTTGTTTTTTGAGACATTAAACATTAATGTATTTTGATTCAGTCATCCAAGTAAACTACTGTGTCTAATTTGTAAATTTAACTGAGTAACAGATAAGGTTGGGCCCAAGTCAAAGATGGTGATGATATCAGCATACAGGAGAAAATTCACTATTTAAAAATTATTTGGCTGACACTGTAACTTATAAAAATGAAAAATAATAGGGGACACCAACACTGATCCTTGAAGGACCCTTGTAATTACATCTCGATGATCAGACAAGATGTTTCTAATCTTCACTTGCTGGGCCCCTCCAGACAAGTAGTTTTTAAACCACTGCAAAGCATCACCTAACACACCAGTGGAACACAGCTTTCTTAAGAGAATACTGTGATCCACCATGTCCAAACCCTTGACCAGATAAACAAAAACTGCACTGTTGCATTAATTTCTCAACTGCCTCCAGTACTGTGTTCTTTAATCTGACTAAGGCTGTCAACATACTGTGGTTCTTTTTGAATTCGTGCTGCTACCAAGATAACAAATCATGAGAATTCAAGTAAGGTAATACATAAATCGATCAAAATTCAACCTTTCTAACATTTTATAAATACAGGTAATAATGATATTTAGTTCAGTTTTATTCAGGGTGAAAAGCAGTGAGCAGAGCTCATTTACAGTGGTGTTTTGTTAGAGCAAAACGTTAGATGACAAGCAGACGTGTTACAGACCTAACTAGTGCTAGATACAGTGTACAGTTAACAAGGTATCATATGTTTAGAAAGGCATGACAATGTTTCAAGTGCAAGGTAAACCCTAGTGGAGGGTCAGAGACTCGTTGTTACTACCTATACTCCATCCTCTCTCTCTCACTCACACCTTCACCAGTCTCTCTTTCCCCCAATTTAAGCACGTTTACACAATGTAGGAAATGGGGGATATGGCATGGGCAGTGTGAAAATAAACGATTTATTTTTTGCTTCAGTGTTTGAACCTCTGTTAAGGTCTATAGAGGTTAAACCCTGAAGCAAAAAATAAATTGTTCATTTTCACACTGCCCAGCCATTCATAAGGTCAATAGAAGTCAAAACCTGAAGCCAAAAAATAAAATCAATTATTTTCACACCGCTCATGCTATATCTAATTTATACAATGGACAATCTACTGTGTTGGTAAGGCATCCAGAGTGGAACAGTAAGCTGTATTTTATCAAATTATTTGGATTTACCTGTCCCATAGGGATTTTTTTTTGACTTTCCTAGATGTTGCGCTGTTTGTTGCAGTCGTCTGCAGGGATGCATCTTTTTACATCATTGTGGCATACGGCACTTGAATGTACACATAATCACTATCACACCCCAGAATATACAACCTCAGTGTTACACACAAGCCACAAGCAGTGTACTTTCCTGGGGGGGGGGCGGTGACAGGTTGTAATAATTTAGTGTTTGAGTTAATGTCAGGCAAGTTAATTCCCCTGCTGCTGTTATTGATTACCACTGTAAGTATCACAATGGTAGCTTGCTGTGTAAACTGGTGTTTACAGCTTTATGGATACAGTTGATGTCCTTGCGTTTGCCTGATGAATCAGAAAAAGAAAAGTATAACTCTGGTTTCAAAGACGGTGATTCAGTGCAACCATGGTATGGTACATGCTGAAACAGGAATCCACAGCAGAAACGGGCCTGTTTTTACACGTATGTAAGGTATTTTACTAGGTTTTAATGATACCAGGACTCAAATGGCAGTTAGAGGTACTACTGACTTTCTTAACATAAGATGAACGCTCATGCATTGAAAAACTGACATTCCAAACTAGGTCCGGATATGCAAGGGGTTTGGCTTAGACTACTGTCGCTGCTGGTATTCTGCATGATGCACCTGCAGTGTTCATAAATGAAGATGATGTGCCTGGAGTGTAAATAAATGATTTATTCACACTCCAGGTATGTCATGACTGCTAATAAGCACGTTTATTTAGATTTTTTTATTTGAGTCCCCATTGCATAAATGGAATTATACGATGGGTACCAACAAAGCTGTATTCTGATTGGTCTGTTGGCACTTCTCCCCCGTCATAAATGCTGAACAGTACCAATGGGAAGCAATGCCAACTAACCTCAGCTACTGCTCACCTGGCACGTATCAATGCATCGCCCCCTCTCGCACACTCTTCGTGCTACCCTCTTGAACACACCCGAAAACACAAATGGACAAGCCAGTAAATGGTGATTGAGGCTCACTGCTGACTGAAGAAATGCCTGCCCCTCCATTACCGCTGCTCGCACCCACCACTGTCCCATGCTCTCGACTCCCCACAAGATCGTTACTTGCCAGCCGATACTTTAGAAAACAGAAGTAAAATCACTTCCCAACTAAGCGACACAGTACAGACCTGCGGAGTGTAGCATCAATGAGCTTTACAAGCCTGACGCTCCACAGCAGCATGTCCGTCAACGAGTGTTTCCAGTCCCACTGCTCGTCGACGGCTCTCTGTTCACCGATTCCCTGTGATCTGTTTTGCTCTCTGGTGAGTAAACCTCTCTCTCCACAATACAGCAACAACCTCTCTGAAATCCCTTTTCTACCTCCAACTCAGCAGTCATGGCAACAGCCCTAACAACCTAGCAACCAAGTACTATTTTTTTTGCGGCACAGTAACAAATACAATAAAAATAAATTAAAACACAAAAAAAACTGTTTTAGTTTCTTTTTTTGTATCTCACAAAAAAGGGGACCATTGTATAATTGCAGTATACCACTCCAGGATGTGGGTTAATGCTAGGATTTACAATGCCTGGTGTGTTTTGCTCCCTTGGCCTGTGGCCTCGTGACCAAACAACACACCAGGCTTTGTAAATCCTAGCATAACCCACACCCTGGAGTGGTATATTGCTTAAATATTTACAGCGGAACCCACCATTTTTGCTATAGGATTGAACATACCTGATGTCTGGGGACACATTTTCTCATTAGTGTGTGCTGCATTTTTACACTATTTAGTCACCTTTATGCCTTTGTGGGTACAGTTAACACAAGAGCAGTCTTCACCATTCTGTTCCTGGAACCAAGTCAGGCTTTTAATTTCATTCTCAGAACAGAGTTTCCCCAGTTCTGTCCCATATCCACCACTGTGTTCACACTTCCTTTGCGCACCACTGTGATCTGTGCACAACAGCTGATCTAACAGAAACATAGAAGCAGTCGGCAGAAAAGGACCCCATGGCCCAACCAGTCTGCCCTAAGTCCCTGCCTGTTGAGCTACTGCAGACCATAACTGATCTCTGCCCCCCCCCGCCCTCTTACTAAGGTCCCCTTGTGCCTATCCCATGCGTGTTTGAAACCTGTTAACATTTCTGTACCCACCACCTCGGCTGGGAGGCTGTTCCAGCCATCCACCACTCTTTCCGTAAATAAGTATTTCCTCACATTTCCTTTAAGTCTGCCCCACTCCAGCTTCTTATCATCCCCCCTTGTCCTTGAGCATCATCTTCTGTGGAACATGCTACTCTCCTGTACCTTATTGATACCCTTGAGGTATTTGAATGTTTCTACCATGTTTCTCCTTTCTCTCCTTTCCTCCAGAGAATACATATTTAGTTCCCCCGAATCTTTCCTTGTAGGGCTTTTGATGCAGGTCATGCACCACTTTGGTTGCCCTTCTCTGTACTGCCTCCACCTGATCTATGTCCTTCCTAAGATGGGGTCTCCAGAACTGGACATAGTACTCCAGGTGGGGCCTCACCATTGATCTGTACAGGGGTAGAAACCTAGAATTTGACGGCAGATAAGGACCACTTGGCCCACCTAGTCTGCCCATTTGCCTACCTAATGGATAAGCTGTAGATCCTAGTTAACCAGCAGCCTACTTCCTCCTGCCCCCCATCAGAATTGCCTTATGTCTGTCCCATGCATTCTTGAATTCCCCCACTGTTTTTGACTTTACGACATCCTCAGGAAGGCTGTTTCATATATCCACAACCATCTCTGTGAAGAAATACTTGCTCACATTACCTCTGAGCCATCCCCCCTCTATCTTCAAATTGTGCCCCCTTGTTCTTGCACATCTCTTTTTCTGAAAGATGCTACCCTCTTGGACTTTGTTGATTACCTTGAGGTATTTGAACGTTTCTATCATGTGTCCCCCCCCCCTTTCCTCGAGGCTATACATCTTAAGTTCCTTTAGGGTAACACTACCTCCCTCTTTCTGCTGGTGATGCCCCTCCCTATACACCCCAGCATTCTATTTACCTTTCCCACTGCCTTTTCACACTGCTTTGCTACCTTCAGGTCATCAGAGATGATGATCCTCGGATCCCTTTTCTGTTTTATGATCGATAACACCTCCCCCCCAACTGATACATTGCCCTTGGGTTTCTGTGCCCCATGTGCATAATTTCACACTTTTTGGCATTGAAGCCCAGTTGCCAGACCCTTGACCAGTTCAGATCTCCCCTAATTTTTTTTTATACTCCTTGGTGCGTCATCTCTGTTGCAGTTTTGTGTAATCTGCAAATAGTTATACCTTTCCCTCCAGCCCCTCTGTGATGTTGCTAATAAAGACATTGAAGAGGACTGGTCTGAGTACTGACCCCTGAGACATTCTGCCGGTTACCTTACATTCTTCTGAATGAACTCCGTTCACAACCACCCTCTGAGTTCTGTTATTCAGCCATCTTTGTACCCATGTTACTATCTTTGGTCCCACCCCCCAGGCTGCTCAGCTTCCTTACTAGTCTTCAGGGTGGGACAGTGTTGAAGGCCTTGCTGAAATCCAAATAGGCCACACCCACTGCCCTTCCCTGATCAACCTCCCCAGTAACCCAGTCAAAGAACTCTATTGGGTTCATTTGACAAGACCTCCCCCCGTGAACCCATGCTGCTTCAGATCCTGCAAACCACTGGTTTCCAGGTATTCCCCAATCCTTTCCTTTAGTAGTGTTTCTTTGATCTTGTCTACTACTGAAATTAGGCTTACAGGATGCTAGTTTCCTGCTACCTCCCTGTTCCCACTTTTGTGTATTGGGACCACACATGTCCTCCTCCTCCAGTCCCTTGGAATCTCCCCGGTCTCTAGTGATAGATTGAACAGGGATGCTAGAGGAGCAGATAGTTCACCTTTAGCTCCTTCAGAATTCTGGGGTGGACCCCATCCGGCCCCATTGCCTTGTCTACTTTTAGTTTTGCTAGTTCCCTGAGGACTTTCTCCTCTGTAAAAGGTCCAGTGTCTACCTCCTTCCCCTTAATACCCTTTTTTTCTATCTACGGCCCATCACCTACCCTTTCCTTTGTGAATATTGAACAAAAGTCCATGTCCAATATGTCTGCTTTCTTCTGATCCTCTTCCACATGTCCTCTCTTTCCCCTGTTACTCTTTCTATCCCTGCCTTGTTTTTCTTCCTTTCACTTACGTACCTGAAGAATGTCTGTCCCCCTTTTTTACTGCTTTGGCAATGTTTTCCTCCATTTGTGCTTTTGATCGTTCAACTGCCTTTCCTGCATCCCTTTGTTTCTCCTGATATATTTCGCTATCCTCTCCCTTCTGTGTCGACCATACCAGTCTCTTTTTCCTCTAGCTCTTACTGATCTGCCTGAATCAGAGATCAGTTGCCATTTCAGTTACCTTCCTTATCTCTGCCGATTTTCTTCCACTCTACCCATTTCCTCTATTCTGGTAGGGCTTCCTCGAGGTACTCTCCCATTTTCTTGAAATTGGACCTCCTAAATTCCAGCACTTGTTTTAATGTGGTTAGATTCTGGCCCTGTCATTTTGCTGAACCACACTGTACAATGATCACTGGTCATCAGGTGGCTTCCCTCTGTGACATCTGTGACACTGTCACTGTTTGTCAGTACCAAGTCCAGTATCACCCTCTCATGAGTCAGTTCTTTAACTAGTTGCCTAAGGAACGCCCCTTTCAGGGAGTCCAGGATTTTGCTACTTTTAACTGTTGCTGCAGCAGGGAGGCTCCAATTCACATCTGGTAGATTGAAGTCCCCCATTAGAAATACCTCTCCCTTGTTTGCCATCCGTTGGATTTCTTCTATCATAACCTTATCTTCCTCCTCCTCCCCCATGTGCAAAGGGCTGTAGTCCACCCCTATTCAAACAGTAGCCCCCCCCCATCTCCAGGGTGACCCACAGTATCTACACTTTTCTCTGTCCCCCCTGTATTTCAGTGGCCCTTATGTTCTCCCTCATGTAAAGAGCCACCCCTCCTCCCTTTTTCCTACCCTGTCCCTCCAGAACAGAGCATACCCTGGTATGGCTACATCCCAGCCCTGGTTTTCATTGAACCAGGTCTCTGTAATTGCTACTATATCCAGGTCTTCTGCTGCCATAGTGGCCTCTAGGTCTGCCATCTTGTTGCCCAGACTATGAGCATTTGCACCCATGGCTCTCCATTCTTTACTTCCACCTCCCCATAGCTTGTCCTTATGCCCTCCCACATATCTCCACTATTTTCTTTCCTCATTCCCTTTCCCTCTTCTGTTTGGTTGCCTGTTTGCCTTTGTTTTTTTGGGGAGGGACTTCTCACCCTCAGGATTCCCACTGTTGGCCCTGTGAGCATGTTGGGGGGTGACCGACTATGTCAACCTTTCTTCCGCCTCCCCCCTCAGTTAGTTTAAATGCCTACTTATGTAGCATTCAAACTTTTTACTGAAGATCTCAGTTCCCCTCCTGGAGGAATGCAGGCCATCGTCCTTGTATAGGCCTCGATCCCCCCCCTCCGGGTGGAACTCCACTCCCCGATGAACCAGAATTCTTCTTCCCCACACCACTTCCTCAATCATGAGTTGAATTCCCTGGTGCGAAGCCTCCTGTCATCCCTCTTGTCCTCGACAGGTGGCACCTCTGAAAAGGTTATAGATTGTGCTACCTGCCTAAGACCCCTCCCCAGCTTCCTGAACTGTTTCTGGCTTCTCCACAACCAGGTAATTTGTCCCCAAGTGGACAATTACATCCAGCCCTCCCTTCCAATATCTCTTATTCCTGTAGTCAGTAAAGTAATTGAAGGATTTCGTCTATGATTGGATTGGTTTTTAATAATTATTTTTCTCCCACAGTGCTAGTCCACCTGGATTTCGGGTCGAGGCTTGTTGTTGGTGTAATCCAGCAACCTCCTAGCCCCATCAGTCACTCTCCCCACTGTCCTTCTTATGGGGTTAATGCAGAGCAGGGCCCAAGAGTACCTGCAGCTATCATTTAAATGACACCTAGGGTTTTAACTGACTTCCTCCGAAGTCTTCCATCTTTGCCCCTCCCAGCGCTCACTCCATGATGGGATGCAGCATGCACAGGCAGCTCCTTGGCAGAGGTCTCTACTGGGGGTCACTGTGACTCTGGAACTGTTGCCATTTTACTTCCAGCTAAGGAGCACTGCCACTGGCATAGCTTGCCCATTCTGGCTGCCTGCAACCAAATCCACTCTCGAACCTCGGTCACCGCTTGCATAGCAGCACAGCTGGCTGCTGCTGAATGATTGGGTGACCTATGATTCAATTTATGATCAGGTTAGTGATAATATCAAGCCCAACCCATCTGAGTGTCCTATAGGATGCTCGGTGAATCTTTTACTGGTCAAGTTAAAGCAAAAACTTCCTGTTGCAACAGAGACCAGAATAGCAACTAATTTTGCAGTGATTGATTATAACAAAGAAAACTGCTCTGCACCTGTGGACCTTTAACAGATCAACAGCACACACTAAGTTAGTTCATAGCATTTAATTATTGGCTTCAGTGGAGGATGCCTGACATAAATCCTGCTGCCCTACTGCTTCAACCCACACAGGGTCTTTGTCAGAGAGTGGGTCCTGATGAAGGCCTTGTGTGCGCTGAAGTGCCAGGGCAGTGGGGTTTATGTCGGGCATCCTCCACTGGTGACAATAATTAAATGCTATGCGCTATCTTAGTACATGCTGTTCATCTGTTCAAGCTCCACAAGTGCAGAGTGGTTTTGTTGTGTAGCAGGTAGACCACCTTGATCTGCGCCACCTCCAGTATTCTGAGCATGCCATTTCTGTTTTGTGAGTTTACTGACTAGTACAAAGATTTTTATAGGCTCCATCACCCTTTGCTGTTGCATTAGATGGTGGATTTAGGAATGCACCCATTCCTTATAAGATGGATGGGTGACCTCCTAACTGAAAACAATAGGTGAAGGTTGGCATGAATGGTTCAGTTGGATTAATGCAAGTGTTGAGGGACCAAGTTGGGACCCTACTTCTTACGGCTGCATAGCAACAGCTATGCATGTTGTAGTGCAATTACATTGAAAAGGGGGTTTGGTAGCATGTTACTGCAAATATAGCACAGCTGTGTCCATCCACTGGAGTGGAAGTGAATCTCTCAGCATCATCTCTATTTCATACAGTATGGTTGCTTCTTCCAACCCCCCACCCCCGGTCCGCCTTCCTTTTGCTGTAGGGACTCTGTCTATACCTCTCAACTGTCCTGCTTTGGGTCTGATCCTGATTTAGTCACACAAAGTCCTAAAACTTTGGCAGTCTTTCAAACACACCAAGTAAGCATGGCCAGCCAGCTGTGCCTGTCTTTGCTTCCCCTGAGCTGACTCTTCAGTTATACAGATCAAGCGTGCATACGTCAGACCTGAGTGCACCATCAGCCAATCGGTATGCTCACTTGCAGAGCTTGGTCCATCAGTGTTTTAACATCTCCAACCCCACAGCTTTCTGTTACCCAGGTCCATGCTCATCTTCTAAAGGAAATAGGAAAAGGTTGTTAGTGATTTTTATAAAGATTAATCCCAAATCATTGCCTTTTTTTTCTTTTTTTATATATATGTGCCAGTACTGAGACTCAGGACTAACACTTACCAATTTGTCCAAGAGTGCACAGTGTTTCGGCTGAGTTTGTATGTACAGCGTGAAAGCTTAGCTTGTGCTGTGTATTCTAGCTGACAGTACTGATTATGTCAATTACTCACACACAGGCAGTCTGAACAGGTGTAGCACAGGCAATTGAATCGGCAACAGGAAAAACTCCTCACTTCATTTAAAATATTTATTTTATTTAAAAGTCTTTGATAGGGCTTAACTTTGTGAGTACTGTGGCAGGTGGAGCTGTGTGCATTGAGTGTGAAGTGAAAGTAAAATGTGCTTTGGTTGTTTGTTTTTTTTGCAGCTGAACAGTTTTAGTGCAGTTACGAGAAGTGTCAGTTCAACAGGGACCCCTAAACATAGACATATAATGAGTGTGCCTTTGTTACAGTAAACTTTCATGGTGCACTGTTTTTGACTGACATTTTCCATCTATACAGATATCTAGTGACCTATCTGACTAGTAAACTATGTTTTCTTTTTTGTGGTTTACTATCGAATGCGGTTTGAGCGAAGTGAAGAGTCATCAGTTGGGACCTATCCACACATTAGGATCACACAGACACAGTTTTGAAGGGATAACAAAAACTTGGTATGATGGGCCATCTGGTATCCAGGATAAAAGTGACCTCCCTGCACCAGCCTTCCAACAGCTTCTGCACTTTAAAGGCTCGCGTGGTGTCTACCAGGCCCATAGCTCTCATCACCCACAACCAGCCCCTTGAGGTGGCGGGCCATCACGCCGGCGATAGCCCTTCTGTCCTGCCTACCATCGACAATAAATTATCTTTCAATGACCACATCGAAGATGTCTCTAGAAGGTTAAAAGCAAGGTTAGGTTTCTTCTACAGAAATAGGCCCCTTTTCCCCCTTGAAACTCGAAACAAGCTTGCACAGGCCACTTTTCTCACCCTACTCGACTATGGAGATGTAATCTATTCCTCCACCACTCTTGCAAATCTAAGTAAACTGGACATCCTTTATCACCGTGCGTTACGATTCATTACCAACTCCCCCTTACCATTCGCACCACTGTGACTTATATGCAGCTGTTGGTTGGACATCCCTTACTACTAGACGCCTGCTCCATGCTGGGCTATGGACTCTTAAACTGCTCCTGCAGAAATTGCCAAGCTATCTCTCTTCCCTTATTAGTATCTCACATAGTGCATACTCGTTAAGAAAATCTGACTTTATTATGCTTGACATACCAAGGGCCTTGAGGACTTCCTTTGGTAAGCGTGCTATTGCATAATGCCCTTCCCTCCATTTGGAACCAATTACAAACCGTACTGAAACTAACTAGCACAGTTTCAATAAACTTCTACAAATCGCTAAGTTCAGCCAAAATAAAAGACACCTGTAACTGTCATTAAGTCTCTTCCTTCCCCATGTGTGCCATATTTATCCATGGTAAGGTATAATTGATTTGTCATATTAACTGCTTTCCCTTCTCCTTCTACTCCTGGCTTTATCTATGCTTATGTTCTACTGCTACTCTATCAAATCACTCCCCCCCCCCCCATATCAGTTGTAGTCTGTTGTTTGTTCTAGCTGCCAAAATATATGTATTGCACACACCAGTCATCATGTTTCATTTATCAGTATGCAACCTGTAAGTCGCTTCCCTGTCTCATATCAATGTTTACCACCTGCGGTCACCCTATGTGGTACCCTTGTTTGTATATCCAGCCTGTATCATGTAACGTGCATTTCATGTATATACTGTTATTACCTATCTGTGTTTGTACTTTAAGTGTTTATGTCACAGGACCTTCTTGTGAATGAGCTTGCTCAATGGAGTTTTCCTGCAATAAACTTGAACTTGAACTTGAACCATGACATAGCTGCACAGTTGATTTACTGGAACTGGCCAGATGTCCTGCCTCCCTTTGGCCTCTTGCATGACTAGGTAACGTTCGACCCCCCCCAGCAGTTTGCCTCTTTTGTACTGGGTGCAATTGAGTTACCTGTGCATCTCCAAGTTTGTCGTTCACCACTTTCCACAGGAAGGGGAGGCACCTCCTGTGGCTCCTTGTCTGCTTCTGGAGCCAGCCTGAAGAATTGGTCCCAGTGTGAATGAGATAATGCATCGGCAATGCCGTTGTCAATTCCTGGAACATGTATAGCCTGAAATGTCATGTTAAGCAACATACATTTGAAGACAAAAAAATGCATTAAGTCTCCCATTGTCCCCCAAATGCCCCAGCTGTCTATTGATGGTGTGGACTACCCCATGTTCTCTGACCTGAAGTGCAAGACCTGGTCACGGAGCCTGGGACCCCAGATGCACAGTAGAGTGGTGTCCTTCCCCAGCCCCGCCTCCAACCAGGTGAGCAGCCATTGACCTGCACACCACTGCCCATGAAAATAAGCCCCAAAACCCAGGCCACCAGCTGCATCTGTGTATAGTTCCAAGCGGGAACTACCCAGCGGTGCCTACCACAAGGCCGCCCCATTAAAATGATCTAAGAACAGTAGCCACACCTGTAAGTCCTCCCTCAACTGCTGGGTGACCCGAATCCTGTGGTGAGGTCTAGAACAGCCTGCCCCCTCTCCTGGACAACCTCCGCATGAAGGTCCTCCCAATGGGAATGACCCTGCATGTGAAAATATGGTGCCCCACTAGCTGCTGCAACTCCTTCAGCAAAACTTTCTTGCACTCTGTCATCCTGCCCAGCAGGGCCCGAAGAGCGCTCAGTTTGTCCTGTGCCACCTGCCCATGGAATCAATTTCTATGCCCAAGAAGGTGAGGGAAGTTCCTAGCACCTCAGACTTTTCCCTTGCCAAAGGGACTCTGAAATCCCTGCACACCTGCTCAAAGGTCATGACTAGTTCCCACACACCGGAGACGCTTCCGGGCCCGCAAACAAGAAGTTATCAAGATAGTGTACTATGCCATTGGTGCCAGATGTCCGCACTGTGACCCAATGTAAGAATGTGCTAAGGCTTTCCAACACCGCACAGGCCACTGAGCAGCCCATGGGCATGCAATTGTCCACAAAGTACTCGCAACCGCATGCCAAGCAGTACCCTGTCTTCCTGATGCACCAGCAGCAGCCTGAATGCGGACTCGATATCCGCCTTTGCCATCAGCGCACCAGGGTCCGCTGCTTGCACCACCGCCACTGCCCGGTTGAATGACTGGCAGTGAACCAACGTGTACTGCTAGTCAATGTGATCATTCACTAAATCCCCTGCTGGGTAAGACAGGTGATGAATAAGCCTATACTCCCCCGGAACCTTCTTGGGCACCAGCCCAATTGGTGAAACACATAAGTTTGGCAGCGGTGACCTGGAAAAGGGTCCACTCACCTGCCCAAGCCGCAGCTCTTTCTTCAGTTTCTCCCAGACCACATGAGGCAGGTCTCTGGCAGACTTCAAGTTCTCTGCCTCGTACTGCTGACAAGGACCGGAGTACAGGATCCTGAAGCCTTCCAAAAACCCTCCTTCCAACAATTGCATGGCTTCTCTGTCCCGGTACTGGTCCAGCCACGGCTTAATCTTTTTTATCTGTACTGGGGTGGGAAGGCCTGCCGCTTGGGGGCTTCCCATACTTGCCCCTACGTGAGCCCCTCCCCCCTCTGGAGGATGAGCACTGGAGAAAGGGATGCTGCCAGCTGCATGCCAAGCATGCCTGCTTGAACCGGCAGCTGGTGCGGGGACAGAAATACTGGCGGTACGCATAGCACAGCTTGGGGGGGGGCTGCTGTCCCCCGCTCGTAGTGCTGGGGCACAGATTTGGAGCCCACTGTCCATGTGTTGCAATACCTGTCCTGCATCACGTCCACCAGCAGTGGTATGTCTAGTTTGCTCCAGCTGATGGTGTGATCCCCCCTTATCTCCAACAAAATTCTTCGTCATAATCCAGTCACGCTGTCCCACCCCTCTTATGGTGCATCAAAGAGATACAATGCATGTAATTAAGGATTTCCACCCTTTGTTTTCCGTCACCCTCGAGCAATACCGTAGCATAGATCAAGAAGGCTATGACCCAATTGTCATATGATCGGGGCACCCTAACCTTCATTTTTTCTCATTCTTCCCCTTTGTCCTTTTCCTTTTTCTTCTCTGCATCATCCGTAGGGCGATTAAGCAGGGAAAATATATCTACATACTCCCGGCTCCTGATCTGTTGTCTGACCTTGTCAGTCAGGTGGGTCCCCACCAGGGAATCAAGCCCTGCATATGGATTCACTGGGGTGAGAAGGCACTGGCCGGTCTGGTGCCTGACCGTCTGCGCCTGCACCAGCCCCCCTGGCGAACACCGGTGATGGCCAATTCCTAATCTTTGACACTAGTTCCTCTACCACCTCCACCAACTGTTTCAACTGCTCATCTATTGCCGCCCACCGACTGTTGTCTGGTATGGGCTGAGGACCTTCTAACTCCTCCACTTCCAACTCATCATGGACCCTCCTGGATTCCCCACTGACAGAATCCAGAGAATCTGCCATGAATGCCACCTCGGCATCGCTATGGGAGGAGTTCTCTGCTAAGGACTCTCCCCTCATTGCCCCCAAAACCTGCCTTACCTAGCTGGCCCCCACCTGGGGGTCCTCTGATCCCATCTTACCTGCCGGGTGAGAGAGCTTCGCTGGTGGCAGTGGCTTCCGGCCCCCTCTTCTCTTCTTCCCGTCGGGCATAGCGGCATTCTCCAGGCCCTTCAGGCATGCCTGCACCCAGACCACACCATTCTTCCTGTATAGAGACCATAACATGTCTTCTGCAGCCACCATGGCTTTGGATGTGGGCATTCGTTTCCTAGCCAACATGATCTGAAAAAACAATTAAACCCCCCTCTTCACAGAGCATGGTTAGTGGTGATACACATTGCCCTTCCCAATATCCCAATGGAGGGGGGGAGGGGTGGATGACCGTGCTAGGGGCAGAATTCACCCTGCTCTAATTGCCCCCACCCTGCTGGGCCCCAGAACAGGGCCCCTGCACTCCGGGGGGGGAGGGGGGCATAGTGGCATGTATGTGTGCTCTTGCTGGTTCGCTTCTCGAAGGCGTATTCCAGTTTGGACATTTGCACCATGCCACATTTGGCCCTGTGGGTCAGGGAGCTCCACTGGTGCCCAACACTTTAACAATCAAGGTGCACTGCCTGCTATATATTGAGTTAGTTCAACTATTCAATGAAGCCCCACTCATACTATGTAGAATTGTCCCCTCTCTGCTGGAAAGGCACTACCAGCGAACCCTGTCCCCGAAAGCTATCAGTTGTGATAGACAAGGGAGCGGGAACTGACATTCCCTTCTTTTTTTTTTTTTTTTTTTTTGACTTGGGCTACCCGCAGACTCTTAAGTGAGCCCTGGGCCCACCCAAGATGTCCATCCCACCCTTAAGGAGTTCCCGTGAGAGCTGCCACAGGCTCATGTCCTAAAGGGGTCCGGTCTCGCAGGAATCTCGTCATTGCATGGCCTGCTACTCCAGTTTGACTATCTATAGATTTAATTTGACTTGCTCCCCATGCTGTGACCTCCCATCATCCCCCCCCTTTTTTTTTTTTTGAAAACCTGCCCCAAGCTGGAGAGGGAAGAGATGGCGGGTGTTCGTTTGCAAGGCCTCCAGATATGAAATCCGAGCATCTGACCAGCAGGGCAAGTGGCCCCCCGGATGAGGCACTGTTTGCCTCACTAAGGAAGCTCTGGACCCACCCAAGATGGCTGCTGCAGTCCCATGATATTTCCCGTAAGAACTGCAACAGGCCCATGTCCATAGTGGCCAGTCTCACGGGAATTGCGGGCTGCGCACCTTCCACTTCTTCTATATTTATTTATTTTTCTTTTTGTGACCATGAATATGATTGTTCCCCATGCTGTGGCCCACAGCTTCTGAACTGCCACAGCATGCCTGTGTGGTGAAATCACCGCTCGTGGCCTAGCAGAGGGTCCAAAGGATCATGGGACCTGTAGTCCCAAGCCCTCCACCTCCAGAACAATGGCCACGACGCACCAGAGGAAAGCCCCATGAGATCTGCAGGGGCTGTAGTTCCCTTTGGCCCAGATCTCGCGGGAAGCCCCGGTGTAGCACGAGATGCTACCCAGCCAATGACTGGCCTCTTGGAGTAGTGAGGGATGCCAGGACCCATAGTCCCCACTGGAGGCCACTGCCTGCAGCCCCTCCAGTGAGGCGGTGAATCCCGAACAGTGGCAGCCAGGCACCGTGCTCCCAGGCCTACAGCACAATCCCTGCTTCCGCTCATGTGATCTGCTCCGGGAACCCTCTCAAGTTGGTCACAGGCCTGACCCAGGCCCAGAGGAAACCAGGACCCACGGTCCCCCATCCAGACCCAGGCCAGCCCACAGCCACTGATGAAAACCCTTGGAGCCGTGAGAGGCTACATCAAGGTGGTGCTAGCGCTGGGGCAGAGAAGCCCAGAGCTGATCCCCAGCAACCAAGGTAGGCCACCAAGGTTAACGATTGGAAAGAAGGGAGGGGCTATCACTAAAGATGCAGCCACATGGGGAAACTGGGAGAAGGAGCAGTCCCCAACTGCTGAGGGGAGCGCCCTTGGGCCATGTAGGATCCAGCTGGCCTCTTCCCCACTCTAGCCTATGTACTAAGAAACAGCAGTGAAACAAGCCAGGTTCTGCTAGAGGCAGTGTTATACCTCTCCACGCTGCTCGGAAGCAGCTTCAAGAGTGCCACCCCCTCAGGCCCCAGCTCCCTTACCTTAGCGTTTTGTTTTGGGAGCTGGAGCAGCTTGATCAGGGTGATCCGAGGGGAGGAAGAACAAGAAGGCTGAAGCCCGGGCAGCCAGCTGGATATATTCTTCCTGTCCCCTCGGACCCCCCCCCCAGAGAGGCTAGCTGACCTATCCTAGCCCATGTCCAGAGGCTGCTGACCACTCCCCTGGACTGGTCTCCAGTAGCCTCTGGCCATGAGGAGGAGGGAAGGGGCCCCGGACAAAGGGACGGCTGCTGCAATGTGTTGGGCAGCCTCTTCAAACAGGTATACAAAGACTGTGTCTTTTTTTACAATAAACTTTCAAGGCACACTGTTTTTGTCCGAGTGACATTTTCTGGTTATATAGATATCTAGTGATCGATTTGACAAGTAAACCATGGTTTGACCTCTGTGTGCGCGTGTGTGTGTGTGTGTGTGTATATGTGTTTGTTTTCTGTTATTACTGTTGAACATGGTTTGAGTGAAGTGTACTGCTGTCAGATAAGTTGGGAACAAACCATGCATTAGAATCACACAAATACTGTTTCAAAGGAATAAAAAAATCATTCACTGATAACTTTTCATCTTGTAGAATATTTACTAGCTGTACTGCAGTTTTGCGGTTTGGCATTTTTTCCCTTCCCCTTCTTTTGCCTTTGGCTTTTTTCCTTCCTTCCCGGGACAGGCCTGTACATGTAAGGCTGTATGAGTCTCTGCTACAGTAAACACAAAACATATCTTCGTGAATCTCATCATCAGAAAAAATGTCAACATCATCTGAAACTTGCATATTTGTGGGGTCTTACCTAAAGTCTGTAGGAGTGACTTACAGAAAAATTATTCATTGATAACTTTCCTTCTCGTGGGATATTTCCTAGCCATACTGTGATTTTTGCGTTTGACTTTTCTTTTCCTTGAATGATATTGAGAGTAGTGTTGGGTCCGTCATGGCATCTCCAAATATGCAAGTTTCAGATGATGCTGAAATTCTTTCTGATGATGAGAGTCAGGAAGATATGTTTTGTGTTTATTGTAGCAGAGAGAGACTCATACGGCCTTACATGTACAGGCCTGTCCTGGGAAGGAAGGAAAAAAAGCCGAAGGGAAGGGGGAAAAAATTGCCAAATCGCAAAACTACAGTACAGCTAGTAAATATTCTACAAGATGAAAAGTTATCAGTGAATGATTTTTTTATTCCTTTGAAACAGTATATGTGTGATTCTAATGCATGATTGGTTCCCAACTTATCTGACAGCACTACACTTCACTCAAACCACGTTCAACAGTAATAACAGAAAACACACACACACACACACACACACTGGTCAAACCATGGTTTACTTGTCAAATCGATTACTAATTATCTATATAACCAGAAAATGTCACAGACAAAAACAGTGTGCCTTGAAAGTTTACTGTAAAAAAAGACAGTCTTTGTATACCTGTTTGAAGAGGCTGCCCAACACATTGCAGCAGCTGTCCCTTTGTCCGAGGGGCCCCTTCCCTCCCCATCATGGCCAGATGGCCAGAGGCTGCTGGAGATAAGCCCAGGGGAGTGGTCAGCAGCCTCTGGACATGGGCTAGGATAGGTCAGCTAGCCTCTCTGGGGGGGGTCTGAGGGGACAGGAAGAATATATCCAGCTGGCTGCCGAGGCTTCAGCCTTCTTGTTCTTCCTCCCCTCGGATCACCCTGATCAAGCTGCTTCAGCTCCCAAAACAAAACGCTAAGGTAAGGGAGCTGGGGCCTGTGAGGTGGCACTCTTGAAGCTGCTTCCAAGCAGTGTGGAAAGGTATAACAGTGCCTCTAGCAAAACTGGGCTTGTTTCAGTGCTGTTTCTTAGCACATAGGCTAGAGTGGTGAAGGGGCCAGTCGGATCCCACATGGCCCGAGTGCGCTCCCTTTGGCAGTCTGGGATGGCGCCTTCTCCCAGTTTCCCCATGGGGCTGCATCTTTAGTGACGGTCCCCCCCATTCCAATCGTTAACCTTGGTGGCCTACCTTGGTTGCTGGGGATCGGCTCGGGTCTCCTCTGCCCTGGGGGTAGCACCACCTTGTTGTAGCCTCTTGCGGCTCTGAGGGTTTTCATCTCTACCAGTGGGCCAGCCTGGAGCCGGATGGGGGACTGTGGGTCCTGGTTTCCTCTGGGCCTGGGTCAGGCCTGCGATCAACTTGAGGGGGGGTCCCAGAGCAGATCATGCAAATGGAAGCAGGGATTGTGCTGTCGGCCTGGGAGCACAGTGCCTGGCTACCGCTGTTCAGGATTCCCCACCTCGCTGGAGGGGTTGCAGGCAGTGGCCTCCAGTGGGGACTATGGGTCCCAGCATCCCTCGCCGCTCCAGGAGGCCAGTCATTGGCTGGGTAGTGTCTCGTGCTACGCTGGGGCTTCCCACAAGATCTAGGCCAACAGGAACTACAGCCCCTGTAGATCTCTCGGGGCTCTCCTCTGGTGCATCGTGGCCATTGTTCTGGAGGTGGAGGGCTTGGAACTACAGGTCCCGTGATCCTTTGACCCCTCTGCTAGGCCATGAGCAGTGATTTCACCGCAAGGACATGCTTTGGCAGTTCAGAAGCTGTGAGCCACAGCATGGGAAATAATCATACTCATGGTCACAAAAAGAAAATAAATATATATAGAAGTGGAAGGTGCAGACGCCCCGTGATTCTCGCAAGACTGGTCGCTATTTACCATAGGCCTGTCGCAGTTCTCGCGGGAAACATCACGGGACCATAGCAGTCATCTTGGGTGGATCCAGAGCTTCCATAGCGAGGCAAACAATGCCTCGACCAGGGGGCCACTCGCCCTGCTGGTTGGACACTTGGATTTCATATCTGGAGGCCTTGCAAGCAAACACCCGCCATCTCTTCCCGCTCCAGCTTGGTTCAGGTTTTCAAAAAAAAAAGGGAGATTATGGGAGGTCACAGCAGAGGGAGCAAGTCAAATTAAATCTATAGATAGTCAGACTGGAGTCACAGGCCATGCAAGGACGCGATTCCCATGAGACCAGCCCGTTTAGGACCTGGGCCTGTGGCAGCTCTCACGGGAACTCCGGCGAGGTTGGGGTGGCCATCTTGGGTGGGCCCAGGGCTCACTTAAGAGGCTGTGGGTAGCTCAAGTAAAAAAAAAAAAAAAAAAAAAGAATGTCATTCCCTGCTCCCTTGCCTATCACAACTGATAGCCTTCGGGGACAGGGTTCGCTGGTAGTGCCTTTTCAGCAGAGAGGGGAAAATTCAATATAACATGAGAGGGGCTTCATCGAATGGTAGAACTAACGTAATATATAGCAGGCAGTGCACCTTGATTGTTAAAGTGTTGGGCACCAGTGGAGCTCTCTGACCCACAGGGCCAAATGCGGCATGGTGCGGGTGTCCAAATTGGAATACACCTTCAGGCAGTGACCAGGAAGGGCACATGTACATGCCACTATGCTCCCTTCCGTCCTGGAGTGCAGGGGCCCTGTTCCTGGGCCGGCAGGAGTGGGTGGGGGCAATTAGAGCAGGGTGAAGTCTTCCCGGCACGGGCCTCCTCCCCTACCCCCTCCATTGGGATATCGGGAAGGGCAATGTGTATCACCACTAACCATGTTCTGTGGGGGGGGGGTTAGTAATTTTTTCAGATCATGTTGGCCAGGAAGCGAGTGCCCACATCCAAAGCCATGGTGGCTGCAGAAGACATGTTACGGTCTCTGTACCGGAAGAATGGGGTGGTCTGGATGCAGACATGCCTGAAAGGCCTGGAGAGTGCCGCTACGCCCGATGGGAAGAAGAGAAGAGGGGGGCCAGAAGCCACTGCCACCAGCAAAGCTCTCTCACCTAGCAGGTAAGATGGGATCAGAAGGCCCCCAGGTGGGGGCCAGCCAGGTAAGGCAGGTTTTGGGGGCAATGAGGGGAGAGTCCTTGTCGGAGAACTCCTCTGATATTGAGGCCGAGGTGGCATTCGTGGCAGATTCTCTGGATTCCATCAGTGGGGAATCCGGGAGGACCCATGATGGCTTGGAAGTGGAGGAGTTAGAAGGTCCTCAGCCCGTACCAGACAACAGTCGGTGGGCGGCAATAGATGAGCAGTTGAATTAGTTGGTGGAGGTGGTAACGGAACTAGTGTCGGAGATTAGGAATCGGCCATTGCCGGTGTTCATCGGGGGGCTGGAGCAGGCACGGATGGTCAGGCACCGGACGGGCCAGCGCCCCTTCCCCCAGTGAATCCATATGCAGGGCTTGATTCCCTGGTGGGGACCCACCTGACTGACAAGGTCAGACAACAGATCAGGGGCCGGGAGTATGTAGATATATTTTCCCTGCTTAATTGCCCTACCGATGATGCAGAGAAGAAAAAGGAGAAGGACAAAGGGGAAGAATGAGAAAAAATGAAGGTTAGGGTCCCCCAGTCATATGACAATTGGGTCGTAGCCTTCTTCATCTACGCTACAGTACTGCTCGAGGGTGACGGAAAACAAAGGGTGGAAATCCTTAATTACATGCATCATATCTCTTTGATGCACCATAAGGAGGGCAGGACAGCGTGGCTGGATTATGACAAAGAATTTAGTTGGAGACGACATGTGGATCACACCATCAGCTGGGGAAAGCTAGACATGCCGCTGCTGGTGGACGTGATGCAGGGTGGGGGGAGTGCAACACATGGACAGCGGGCTCCCTATCTATGCCCCAGCACTACACGCGGGGCACAGCAGCTCCCCCCAGCTGTGCTATGTGTACAACCAGTCGTCCTGCTCCCGCACCAGCTGCCAGTTCAAGCATGCATGCTTGGTATGCGGCCAGCAGCACCCCTTTCTCCAGAGCTCCTCCTCCAGAGGGGGGAGGGGATCGGGCTGGGGGGTAGGGGCAAGTATGGAAAGCCCCCAAGCGGCAGGCCTTCCCACCTCAGTACAGATAAAAAAGATTAAGCCGTGGCTGGACCAGTACCCGGACAGAGAAGCTGCGCAATTGTTGAAAGAGGGTTTTTGGAAGGCTTTGTGATCCCGTACTCCGGTCTTCATCAGCAGTATGAGGTGGAGAACTTGAAGTCAGCCAGAGACCTGCCTCATGTGGTCCTGGAGAAACTGGAGAAAGAGCTGCGGCTTGAGCGGGTGAGTGGTCCCTTTTCCAGGCCACCGCTGCCAAACTTACATGTTTCACCAATTGGGCTGGTGCCCAAGAAGGTTCCAGGGGAGTATAGGCTTAATTCATCACCTGTCTTACCCAGCAGGGGATTCTGTGACTGATCATATCGGCCAGCAGTACATGTTGGTTCACTGCTAGTCGTTCAACCGGGCGGTGGCGGTGGTGCAAGCAGCGGGCCCTGGTGCACTGATGGCAAAGGCAGATATCGAGTCCGCATTCAGGCTGCTGCCAGTGCATCAGGAAGACAGGGTACTGCTTGGCATGAGGTTTGAGGATGAGTACTATGTGGACAATTGCATGCCCATGGGCTGCTTGGTGGCCTGTGACGTGTTTGAAAGCCTTAGCACATTCTTACATTGGGTCACGGCACGGATGTCTGGCACTAATGGCATAGTACACTATCTCAATAACTTCTTGTTTGCGGGCCCAGAAGGGTCTCCGGTGTGTGGGGACCTAGTCATGGCCTTCGAGCAGGTGTGCAGTGATTTCAGAGTCCCTTTGGCAAGGGAAAAATGCCAAGCACCAGGAACTTCCCTCACCTTCTTGGGCATAGAAATTGATTCCGTGGGCAGGCTGTGCCACCTGCCACAGGACAGACTGAGCGCTCTTCGGACCCTGCTGGGCAGGATGACAGAGCGCAAGAAAGTTTTGCTAAAGGAGTTGAAGCAGCTAGTGGGGCACCTTAATTTCACATGCAGGGTCATTCCTATGGGGAGGATCTTCATGCAGAGGTTGTCCAGGAGAGTGGCAGGGTGTTCTAGACCTCACCACAGGATTCGAGTCACCCAGCAGTTTCGGGAGGAATTACAGGTGTGGCTGCTTTCTTAGTTCATTTTAATGGGATGGCCTTGTGCAGGCACCACGGGGCGATAGCCCCTTGGAACTGTACACAGATGCAGCTGGCAGCCTGGGTTTCAGGGCTTATTTTCATGGGCAGTGGTGTGCAGATCAATGGCCGCCTGCCTGGTTGGAGGCGGGGCTGGGGAAGGTAATCACTCTACTGGAATGCTTTCCGGTCGTAGTGGCATTGTGCATCTGGGGTCCCAGGCTCCATGACCAGGTCCTGCACTTCAGGTCAGATAGCATGGGGGTAGTCCACACCATCAGTAGACAGCTGGGGTGTCTGTGGCCAGTGGGATACATAATGTGGGTTTTTGTCTTCAAATGTATGCTGCTTAACATGACATTTCAGGCTGTACACATTTCAGGAATTGACAACAGCATTGCCGGTTAATTATCTCGTTCACAGTGGGACCAATTCTTCAGGCTGGCTCCAGAAGCAGACAAGGAACCAAAGGAGGTGCCTCCCTTCCTGTGGGAGGTGGTGAACGACGAACTTGGAGATGCACAGGTAACTCAGTTGCATCCAGTACCAAAGAGGCATACTGCCAGGGGGTCAAACATTACCTAGCCACGCAAAAGGCCAAAGGGAGGCAGGACATCTGGCCGGTTCCAGAAGATCAACCGTGCAACTACATCATGGTAGGCAGGGCAGAAGGGCTATTGCTGGGGTGACGGCCCGCCACCTCCTCAAGGGGCTGTCATGGGTGATGAGAGCCATGAGTCTGGCAGACACTACGTGAGCCTTTAAAGTGCAGAAACTGTTGGAAGGCTGGTGCAGGGAGGTCACTTTTATCCCGGATACCAGACAGCCCATCACGCCAAGTAGGTTTGAGGCCATTTGGGGGGTCTTGCCTAAAGTCTGTAGGGATGACTATGAGGCACAGCTGTTTGGCACTATGTTTCTGGTCGCTTTCTGTGGAGCCTTCTGGGTTTCAGAGTTAACAAAACCCTCCAGGGACTGTGGCAATTCGAGCTTGTTGTCACATGATGTGGTGACAGTGGGGAACCAGGTTTTCCTGTTCCTCCGCAGGTCCAAGATGGATCAGAGGGGAGCAGGCCACTGGCACGAAATTAAGGCCCCTGCTGGGGAGCGGTGGCATGTCGCCCATAGGCTGGTGGAATACAGGACATGCTGCCCTTGACTGGTGAGGCCTTTTTCAGGCATCAAGATGGCAGCGCAGTGATGGCCTATCACTTTCAGTTCATCCTGCGGAGAGCGATCCAGGAACTGGGGCTGCCGACAGGGGATTATGGGACACACTCATTCCGCATTGGGGCAGCAACAACGGCTAGAGGCAGGGGCCTCTCAGACTGAGATTCAGGCTTTGGGATGCTGGACTTCTAAGGCATTCCTGCATTATGTAAGACCACACCTACAGTAACTGTTTATTGTCTCTTACATGCCCTGGGGAAGACATGATACACATTTGGATAATTGGTCATGCGTTCATATGGTGAGCAGCTCAAAGGGCAGTCAGTCAGCCGAGGGGAAGCAACCTATCTCTGCCATGAGAGGTCACCTGGATTGAGTAGTTGGGGACCAGGTGTATGTGCTGGGAGGAGTTGCTTTCAAGCTTGCATAGGGTGGCTGACCGGGGGTCCACACCGCAGATCTTGTTGATTCACTTGTGCGAAGAAGACCTGGGCCGTGGGAAGACGGTGAATCTGCTGTTGGCAGTGAAGGATTATTTGTGAACCATCAAGGGTTGGTGGCCCTGTACCATGATCATCTGGTCACAATAGTTGATGAGGGAGCATTAGACTCAGGTGCATTGGGTGCCCACCCTGAATTGGGCTTGTCTGCGTATAAACAAGAAGATGGGTGCATTTATGGAGTCCCTGGGGGGCTCTGTATTGAGAAATGATGACATTTACCATACCTCTCAGTGCCTGGTGGCGGGCCCGGAGGGTCATCTGCAGGGTGAGGTTTTAGATAGTTTTCTAGGCAATGTGAAGACAATGTTGGAGGAATGGACTGAGCAGAGGGCTTGGGGGGGTCGGACAGGGTCCAGCCTGTGGCGGCGCGGGAGGAGTGCACAAGGGAAGTAGCAGGGAAATAGGGGACAAGACCAGTTCTCCTGATGGTATCAGGACCCTGGATGGCATGAGGATGGGGAATCTCAAGACCTGTACCTGCATGGGGGGGTTTAGGTCCAGCCTCAGCAGCAGAGACTGCAAGGTCAGCAACATCAGATGGGGGGGGCGGCTGCCAGAACCTTGGCCATATCACCTGTCTCACTACTATGCATGGATGCCTCAGCCCACACAGACAAGGCTCCTTGAACTGTGGTGGTGCAGAGAGCTCAGGGCATGCGCTTACTCCCTGCAGTGCCCACTGCTCAATATTAATTTTATTTTGTTTATTTAGATCTAGGATTACAATTACCTTTGAGACAAGACTCTTTTACAAAGCTTCCACATCAGGAGAGTACATACATGTTAAACAAGGGTGTACAACATTAAAGAGAGGATACAATAATATTCATCAGTTCAGGTACGGCATCACGGTAAATAGGATACATGAATAACACATACAAGGAATCATTTCAGAAACCTAGAAGAAATCAGGGAGGAAGGGTGAGAGGATAGGGGTGGCAGCCGAAAAAGAGACTACAGCAGCTCACAGCATTGTCAAAGAACATCGGGGGGGTTGATCTTAGTGGGGAAGGGCATAGTTAGGGGTGGCAGTCACATGAGCTGGAGGCCATGAGATGATGATGATGGAGGCTTGATTTGAATATGCCCAGTGAGGAGGTGGAGGTGATGTGAGTGCTGAGGGCATTCATCCAGCTGTGTGCATGGTGTGCAAAGGATCTTTGGCCCAGAGTGGTGTGGCATCGGGGGACCTGTAGAAGCTGACGTTTACACCTTCTGGTGTTATGAGGATTAGTGTTTGGGCACAGGAGGGCTTGGACCCCAGGTGGAGTAAGGCCCAGAGTAGTTTTTTTTGCCATCAAGCAGGTAAGGTACTTTACGTGGTTAGCGAGTTGAAGCCATCCCGTTTGAGCGTAAAGTTCACATGTATATGTGAGTCGGTGGGATCCAGTAAGCAGTCAACAGGCCTTGTTTAGGGAGGTCGTTATGCACCTGAGGGTGGTAGTAGAGGCAGAGCCATAGATTATGAGGCTGTAGTCTATGATGGAGACCACAAAGCTCTGGATAGCAATCTTCAATGCTGCCTGGATAAGATGCTGTCTATTTTGGTAGAGAATTCCAATGCGTGACTTTACCACTCTGGCAACACTATCAATGTGAGTCCCATACGATAAGCAAGGGTCAAGTGAGATTCCAAGGTATTTAAAAGATGACACTTGTTCCAGGGTATTACCAGTGCTTGTATTGATATCAAGGGGGTATCACCTGTGTTTGTTTTGCAAGCTGCAGAAAAGCATAGATTTAGTCTTTTTGTGATTTAGAACCAGTTTATGTTTTGTGAACCAGTTTTCAACAGCGGAGAAAGCAAGCTGTAGGTTGTGAAGTAAGGGTTGTGGGTCCTTATGGGGGTGAGAAGCCTTAATAAGCCAGGTATTAATCTAGAGTAAAATTGGAAGTAATTGACGATTCAATAAAGATTAATACAAATTGTATATAACTAAAATATGGCTGCGGCCATTTTCCTCCAAGAACTGTGTTGTGTCTTTCTTGACCATGAAGTGTGGGGGGAGGCCATGGGGGCCCACCGGATAAATATGTTTAGGGATACCTATCGAACTGGCACCTCTCGTAACTGCACTAAAACTGTTCAATTGCAAAAAGAAAACAAAGCAAATTTTTCTTTCCCTTTGCTCTCAAAGCGGACACAGCTCCAACTGCCATGGTACTAGCAAACAGTGAATCCCTGTCACAGACATTTATATAAAATAAATGTTTTAAATGAAGTGAAGAGGTTTTCCTGTTGCCGATTCAATTGCCTGTGTGTGAGTTTATGGACGTAATCAATGCTGTCGGCTGGAAGCTTTCACGCCATACAGACAAACTCAGCCGAAACACTGTGAGCTCACAGAGGAAAGCAGAAAGTGTTAGCTCTGAGTCTGACTACTGGCACATAAGAAAAACTCTCCAGGCAATGATTTGGGATCACTCTTTATTAAAATCAGTCACAACCTTTTCCTGTCTCCTTTAAACAGTTCCCTCTGGCACTCTTGAAGCTCTCTGCTGGAAAAGCTCACTCAGTAGGATGCTGACTAAATGCTTGCCTTTGGAGAGAGAAGGAGGTGGAAGCCTTTCATTTCTGCTGTTGTTGCAGTCTGATCTCTCAAGTGTATGAGGCCATGAGTCTCTGTTTTAAACCTCCTTCTCTGGTCCATGTCCAAACCCATCAGTGCTTCCAAGCCCCATCTGGACTGTATGTCTGTGATTTGATACTGCATTAAAAATAGCCTTATCATGCTGCCTGTCTCTCCACCCCTGCCTCATGTGACAGCAGCAACCAACAGCAGCAGAATTATTTGGAAACTGGAATACAAAGATGGCTGCAGACCTGGGAGAGAAGCTAGTCCCTTGTATGCCCACCCTCAGGGTCCCTAGACCTGGGGATTGCGTTTACACAACTGAATGTGCCTTTCCTTCGAATCTCCGGTAAATCGCCTTCTGATAATTTTCCATCTTTCTCTCTCTCTTGTTATTAAACTGACCTAAACTATGTGTGTCTTGTTTAGGGGCTCATTACTAAGCATGAAATAGCTGCACAGTTAGAGAGCTGCTACTTGAATTTCACTTTATAAAATAGCTGTCTTCTTGACCTAATATTTACTAGTGTCTTTTTCTTTAATAAGTAGTGATCCCTGATTCTACAGGCTAGGGGTTTGTAAAAGCTTTGCCCATTCCTCGTGGAGTTCACTTCTAAGGTATGCAAACAGACAGCAGTGTGCTGGATCAGACCTGTCAAATTACGAACCTACTGAATGAAGGAAAATATCAGCAAGGACTGAAAAAATCTCCAGTCGACTGGTTAGGGGACGACTGCCATATGATGTGGCAAAAGTTCCTTTGAGTAGTCTGTGGGTTTGGATTGGAGCACCCATCGACTTCCAGTCCACTGACTGGTGGAGGACTAAGGACATTGCTTAGGTGACTACAGTCTGTGATACAGTAGATGCTGGCCATATGGCATATGAATATGGCCGCCCAGCCAAGAAACAGCATTGGCATTGCCTTTAGAGGATGCTTGCTCACCTACCCAGTAGGAGGAAAAGAGCACTAGATGACAGTTCAGAGAGGTGTCCAAAAGCATTAAGGATGCCCCCCCCCAAAAAAAATAGTTTAATATTGATAGAAAAGTAAGCAATAACACATGAAAATACATAGGTTTCTATTGAATTAATGCACACCCCAGCTGAATTGACTTTCAGACCCCCTCGGAAATGCATTAATTCACAAGAAAACCATGTCCTGGAGTGAGATGTTGAGCTTATAAAGTGTGTTTTCCTGCAGTTAAGTTGACTTGTTGCTAGGCAGAATATGTGAGTTTAGTTTGAAAGGCAGATTGCCTTTAAAATAACTCTGGAAAGTGTATTTATTTTGAAGAAACCTAGACCCTGTTGTGGTTACTGCATTTAAAATGTGGGAAAATATTTTATTTTAATGGAAAAGGGGGTTATTTTTATGGCTGCATATATTCATCCATTATTCATCTGCTACTTCTTTCTTACACACCTTTGACCACCATCAGTAAAATGATTTTGCAGCTGTATTGGCTCTGATAAGAGTTTGTTTTCTTTTTTTAAAATGTTTAATAAGTATTTCAAGCTATCCTGTAGTCAGGCAGTATATGTGGGTAATACCACCTTATATAGGCTACATGGTAAGCAAGATCTGGATTATGTCTCCAGTTGGGTGGAGAGGAATAATTTTTGATAAATGCAGCTAAAATGCAAATAAAGAATGTCAGCTGTTACAAGGGAACAGAAATTTTACTTCAAAGGGGAAGAGACTGAATTTGCTAAGGATGCTGAGTGGGACTAATGCTTTTGGCAAATCATAACCTGCATATCCACGTGGATATAAAGGCCAAGAAACATATTTGCTTTTTAAATGGATTGAAAAGAGCTAGTTTGTCTGTAGCAGACCTTTTAAAGGTCTAGAAAAGTCATATCTGCCCAGTTTTGGAACACATTTGCCCTGTCTGGCACTCGGGCCTTATTAAGGGGGATACTGAGAAGTTAGAAGTGCTGCCGAAGCCAGTCAAGTGGTGTGGCAAACTAAGGCATGGGGCCTCACCGTCTACCATGCCAACAACCCAGGTTCAGCAATGAAGTAGGGTCATTAAAGGACAGTTGGGGGGGGAGGGAGGGAGGATCAAGCATCCTACAATTGCACTCTTCCATCTGGAAAGGAGGGCAGTCCATACCACTGTTCAATCAGCAACCAGTGAAGGCTAGATGGTGGAGCAGTGGTCTCCTACCTCGTTGGCCGGGTGTAGGTAGTTGCAGAGTACTGCATCTTCATGTAGTACGTGTGCACCATAGGATGTATGCAGGCCTGGGGACAAAAGCTGTAGACAAAACAGCTTGGGCAGGCAGGATGATTACTCTGCACCACCCAGCAAGACACCCACCCATGGACAAAGCCCCTAGAATTCTGCGGCTGCAGAATTTTGCGCAGAACTTGCAATCTACCGCAGAACTTCTGCGGTGCCGCAGAATTCACTCTTCTTGGTGATTTTTTATTAATATTTCTGTTTATCCATAGAATCTGGTTCCCGTCCCCTCTTTATATCCAAACTGCTCAGAATGTGATGTTATCATTGCTATAACATCATACATTAGCTAATGAAATGACTGCATTCTGCAACAGAAATGAACAGTCACTTATCTACCACAGCTCCCACTGCCAGAGACGGTGGCACAGTACATCATTCATGATGATATTTGCTCAACCTGCATTACAGCCTAATACAATTTTCAGTCTTAAATTATTGCACTAGGGCCAACTTAAACAAAACCTTGTCAATAGCACAGACCTGTTAAGTCCATACTTCACTTTGTACAAACCTATTTGTGCCTTTAAGGCATAGAGATGCCATCTGAAATGAATAACTGGTAAAATGAATTTAACTGTCATTTTTAAGAAAAATAAAATAATTATGTCCCGAAAAGTGGAATATAATAATGTGTAGACCTGTTGAAAGAATAGACCTGTTAAATAAATAATTGCCCTGTACGCATTTTTTGCCAGGGTTATTGATTACATATTGTCATTGGTTGATAGAATCATCTAAAAGTTATGGAGAAATGTTGTGTGCAGGGACAGCTGTTGGGCCAGAGGGTAGCATGCTGTGTTTCTGTTCTGGCAACCCAGGTTCAGAGATTAGCTCCGGGAGCTGGCTGGGCAGCACAAGGATTGGTGAAACACATCACTGCTTGGAGCCTGGGAAGGTATGGTGCAGTGTTCTGTCACATGGTGGACACATTGTGATGGGCTGAAGAGCTCTATCTCACAATCAGTTCACATGCATGTCATGGCCTGATGGTGTTACGCAGTGTGTCAGGGAAAGCAGGTTGACATGAAAAATGAGTTTTGCAATAACTCTTCTATTCCATTTCCAATGGGACCTGTATGAATAAGGATGCAAGTTAATGGAAATAAAATATAGATATAGATATATAGATATAGATATATAGATATATATATATATCTATATCTATATATATATATATACACACATACATACACACACACACACACACACAGTATCTCTGTCTCTCTCACCACACACACACACACATATATTTGTATGTATGTGACAGATTGCATATAAATATATAAGTGATACACAGTGGGAACCTCATGAGTGGTGTAGAAAGCACATACAAATATACAAGTGATAGACAGTGGAGACCTCATTAGTGGGATAGATAGCATGCAAATAGAAATATCTTATTTATCACATAAGATCCCCTCTGCATATGTCATTTATGCAACAGGCTAGGAACTTAAGGGAGAGACATTTGTTTTGCTTTTTTAGGCATAAAATTATTTTTATAAGTCTGTTATTTTTTTACGTTCGCTTGCGCTCATGCGCAAGGAACGTTTTGGGAGAGCAGCACACTGGAGGTGTGCCTCTCCCATCCAATGCACTGCTCCCTGAGCAGGCGTGGCGGTCCTGCACCAATGGTGCAGGAGCTCAGGGACAGCGTGTTCCTCTGCTTCAAAGGAAAGCACCGCTGCCATACTGGAGCATCGCCACTGGCCCCCGCGCCACACCGCCTCTAAAGCTTTTGCCACGCTGGAGCCCACCCCAGCGTGGCAAACGTTGTTTGCTGATGTGGGTGCCCAATCCCTGCCAGCTCCACGGCCCCATGCCATCCTGCTGCCACGCTGGGAGCCCACCCCAGTGTGGCAAACGTTCGCTTGTTTGCTGACGGGGTGCCCAACTCCCCATCGGCTCCTCGGCCCTCTCAGAGTTTGCCGACAGGGTGCCCAATCCTCGTCGGCTCCTCAGCCCCCACATCTTCTGCCATGCTGGGAGCCCACCCCAGCGTGGCAAACGCCCCACGCCGTCTCTTTTTTTTTAAACCTGTAAATAAAACGGTCCCACGCGAGTCTCCCAGCCCCTCCCACAACCCGCACTCCACCCACTGCGCATCCTGCTTCCCACACCCCCTCACCCCATACTTACCTCTGACTCTGGCACGACGATCTTCGTGGACCGGAACACGCCTGCATTTTTAAAGCCGATCGCGAACTGAGGAAATGCCGTAAGCTGTATATATGGGCTAGATAGGGGGTTTCAACTTTATTGCATATCTCAGTCATTTTTGGAATTTTGCACAATTTTTAACATGAGGTTTTGGGACCCCTTCTCATGAATGATGTCACTGTCATGGCGTGTTGGCCCGAAGGGTGATTTTGCAGGCACTGCGCAGTCACTGCGTGAAATCACCCTTCAGCCTTGAATAATGCCATGACAGTGATATCATTCATGAGAAGGGGTTCCAAAAACCCCATGTTGAAAATTTGGTGCAGAAATTCCAAAAAATGACTGTTTTACAAGCGTGCATTGCGCAGTTCCTACTCAGGCTCGTAAGTTCGCAAATTTTCAATATTTTCACTCCAGATTTTCAACATTGCCATTTTATCACACCTTCTTATGAGTTGTACAGCTGTCATTTTTCACATCTCACCCAAAACGTGTTTCCGCCCATGTAGCACACAATGGCACAGTCGGTGTGCGAAATCAATGTATGGAACGCATTAAGAAAATCACAGTGACACTGTTCATGAGCACAGGTCTTAAAATGGCTATGTTGAAAATTTGGTGAAAATTCCTAAAATGACTGTGTTATGAAGCGCAGGCTATGCAGTTCCTACACACGCTCGTACGTTTGCGAATTTTCAATATTTGCACTCCAGATTTTCAACATTGGCACTTTACACACCTCCTCATGAGCAGTACAGCTGTCATTTTTCACATCCTGCCCAAAACGTGTTTCCGCCTATGTAGCACACAATGGGGGTAACAAAAAGGTCATGCTGACAATTTATTGTGCAAATACCAGCAATCGCACAGGACACTAGGGTAAAGCACCATGCATGCCAAACACTACTGCAAATACCTGCAAGCGAACGTTCGGCATTGACAAAGGCTTGTTAAACTAGTGTTGCTGTGCTTTCCACCATCCTGATTGCTATAACCACTGCCATGAAAGTGAAGTCAGGATGACAAGCTGACACTATGATGTGGTAGTTTGTTAGTGCTGCAGAACTTCCGCAGAAATTACAAACCACCGCCGCAGAAGTTCTGCAGCAAATGATAGTCTTGCCGCCCAACTTGGTCCCACTGTGCCACAGAAAAGTAGGGGCCCTGCCCATGGAGGTTCAAGAGATGGAAGTTAAGTCCTTGACTGGGTGGGTGACGGGTTTGGGAGTAACCTCAAGGGGCCTCCCAAGTGCCTGGTGGAAAAATACAGAATAAAACAAAAAAGAGGTGCTACAGAGGAGAATCAGCCATATCACTGACAATTCAGCAAGATTGTTTACATTGCCAAAGCTAGCAGAATGAAGGGAACTCATTGCTGTACAGTTGTTCCAGGCTATTAAGAATGATGTGTATAAACTATATAGTTTGATATGACTGAACCCAAAGAGTGGCCACCTAACATGCTATCAGGATTCCTATGGCACTCACAACAACGAAACGCTTACATTTTCTACTGTATAGTCTCCAAGTTAGCTGGATACTATTCCCCCTTATCGGTTTTCATTATATGTCATCTTCAGAAAAGAGTCCTGAAATCTATTAAGGTGTTATATACTCGCATGGTACACAACAATGGCTCCTTCTGCCTTGTTTCTGCATTTGCTGGGAATGAAAAATCTTCAGTATAGAGAGTCATGTCTTTCATGAGTATTATCATAAAGGAATATGTTTTAAACTTTGTATAGTATTTACTGAAGTCAGAGATGATGTTGCTGGGCTCAGAAGTATGGATTGCCTCTTGCGAACTATTTGACTTATTTGTTGATTAATATTTTGGTTTTGTATGTATAGTGTATGAATTTCCACTGCTTTATGCCAGTTGCAATAAAGAGCAGTGAATAAATCCACTGTAGATGGAGCAATCTGGATGTTCCTGGAGTTGCTTTGTTTTGATGCTATTGAACTGCTCAGGTGGTTGGGAGTCAAAGCTCTGCAGGCATCTCTTGTCCTTGTGTGGACACATGCCACCATTTGCAGTGCTGCCGGCAACACAGTTGCTGTATGTGTGCCCCTCATCATTAATTTACCTACCTGCAACACTGCAGGAATTCTGTGTGTTTTATTTATTTATGGCATTTTGATAACTGGGTAAGCCCACTGAGACCAGAGGTCCCTTTTTTCAGGGCCGACACAGGACAAGCGGCCAAAATGTGTGAAACACAGCGAGCCACACACAGAAGCCAAAATGCTGCCAAATGCAGCTGAAGTGTGGATGTGGCTCTTGACCCAATAACAGGAGTAGGGTAAAGAAGCATTGTGAAGCAAGTGGAGTTTTTAGCATTCACTGTCTGCTACTTAAATAAGGTAAGAAAACACGTTTTCGCCCACCTCCACTTCTAAAGTTGATTTCAGTGTTCAGTGGTGGACAGTGTCGGTAGCTCAACAGATTGCACACTCGCTTCTGAGGTCAGAAGATTGTGGGTTCCATCCCCTCGCTAAGAAGCTGGAGTAAATTCCCAGTACTGATACTGTAGTGCAGCATGAGCAGGGTACTGCACTAGTGAGATGCCATATTTCGGATGACACATTAAACCGAGGTCCCATCTGGCTGTTCTGGTGGTTACACAGAAACATAGACTTTGATGGCAGATAATGACTGTTTGGCCCACCTAGTGTGCCCATTTCCCTACTTATTGGATATGTTGCAGATCCTAGTTAGCTAACAGCCTACTTTCTCCAACCCCCCACTAGAATTGCCTTATGTCTTTCCCATGCATTCTTGAATTCCTCCACTGTTTTTAACACCATGACCTTCTCAGAAAGGCTGTTCCATGTGTCCACCACCCTCTCCATGAAAAAATATTTCCTAACATTGCCCCTGAGCAGTCCCCCTCTATCTTCAAACTATGTCCCCTTGTTCTTACACATATATTTTTCTGAAAGATGCTGGACTTTGTTGATTCCCTTGAGGTACTTAAAAGTTTCTATCATGTCCCCCCTCTCCCTCCTTTCCTCGAGGATATACATATTATGCTCCTTTAGTCTCTTATTATATGATTTCTGGTGCAGACCCCGCACCATTTTAGTTGTCCTCCTCTGGACTGCTTCCATCCTGTCTATGTCTTTGTGGAGAAGGGGTCTCCAGAGCTGCACACAGTACTCCAGATGAGGTCTCACTAACTGTCTGTACAGAGAGATGACAACTTTCTGTTTTCTACTGGTGATGTCTTGCTCTATGCATCCCAGTATCCCCACAACTCAGTGGATGTTAAGAGATGCCATGGCAATTGTCAGAAAGAGTTAGAGGGATTTCCTCAGTGTCCTGTCCAAATTTCCCCCATTCATTAAAAATACCAGGAACTGCTTGATCTGGTTCAGTTTCAGTTGGTTTCCATTTGTATCACTCCCCCTGGGAGGAGCCTTAAAATATAGAGAACTACCGGGAGGGAGGGAGGGAGGGAGGGAGGAGCTAGAGGTTAGAAACAGAATTTGTTGGTAGATAAGAACCATTTGGCCCACCTAATCTGCCCATTTTAATCTGCTTATACTGTCACCATAGACCGACCCTACCTGATCCGGCTTCTTCCACCCAGGGGTGTAGACAGGAATTTCTGAACTCACTGCTACTACCCCCCCTTAGGGTGAGCTACCCCTCCATCCATACCCCCCCTTAGGGTGAGCTACCCCTCCACCCAATGAGTTATTTGCTGTATTATACGCCAGCACACCACTAGTCACACCACCAATAGGTTTCACACAGACTGGCTTTTGGTCACAATATTATATTGTGACAAGTCTCTGCACCACATCAAGGTAGCCAGTCCTACAGAGGTCCATTCCCAACCGACATGCCACACCAACAGGTTTCACACAGACTGGCTTTTGGTTACAATATGCAGTTTAATGAATGGTTGAAAAAATGGTGTGGAGCACAGGGGTTTGGCTTCATTGGGGACTGGGGTTCCACCTGGAGGGACACCAGCCTATACTGGCAGGATGGTCTGCATCTATCCAGGAAGGGAACAAGTCTTTTGAGCAATCGGTTTAAATGCTTCATTGGCAAGCTTTTAAACTAGTCAAAGGGGGAGGCACTGACAAGCAGCAGAAAAATCCCAGCCTCTCCCTACAAAACAGGGTACTAAATGAGAAAAGACTGAGGTAGAACGGTCAGTGGGGGATGCTGCAACAGAAGGTAAAGCCATCAAAAAATGGAGAGCAATGAGTACTAATGCCCGTAGTCTGGGTAACAAGCTTCCTGAATTAGTGGCCTTGATGGAGGAGGAACATCTGATATTGTGGCAGTCACAGAAACATGGTACACACAAAACCATGACTGGGACATAAACATACCAGGATACACTGTCTACAGGAGGGACAGGGAGGGTAAAGAGGAGGAGGAGTAGTTCTTTACATAAGGGAAGGAATAAAAGCAACAGAACAAAAGGGTAAACGGAGGAGAAGAAGCACTGTGGGTAAATTTGGAGACAGGCAATGGCACCACAATACGCACAGGGGTTGTATACAGACCCCCTTCTCAGGGGAGGAAATGGACAGGGAAATGATAGAAAGTATACTTAGAATGGCAGAAAAAGGGGAGATATTGCTGATGGGTGATCTGAATATGCCAGATGTTATCTGGAGTGCAGTTGCAGCTGCCACTTCGAAGAGTGCAGTTATTCTAGATGCCCTACAGAGGGCATGCCTTAGACAACTAGTACTGGAGCCCACTCGAGAGGGAGCAATATTAGACTTGATTCTCTCAAATGGAGATGGAGAGAGGATCACAGATGTAAGTGGGTAGCCATCTGGGAACTGCGACCATCGAACAGTATGGTTCACAATAAACACAGAATAGAGTCAAGCCATACAAAGACAAAAGTACCGGACTTTAGGAGGCTGACTTTTACAAATGGGTGTGCCTAAGGAATGCACTAGCAAATGGGCAGGAAGGAGGGTGGAAGAACAATGAGGAATAATAAAACTGCCATCACAGAGGTAACGAGCCTTTGTGTGAAGCAAATAAACAAAACAAGACGATGTAAGAAACCACTATGGTTCTCAAAGGAAGTGGCAGTGAAGGTTCAAGAGAAAAAGAAATTCAGGAAGTACAAGGAATACTAGAAGGAGCAGGACAGAGAACTGTATCAGTTAAAGCAAAGGAGGCTGAGAAGGCAGTCAAAACAGCAAAGGCCCAAACTGAGGAAAAGATTGCCAACTCAGTTAAGAAGGGGATAAAACCTTTATAGGTACATCAGTGAGCAAAGGAAGACCAAGAGAGGAGGAATAGAGAGGCTTAATAAAGGGAGGGAGGGTGGGCAGAGGAGACTGTGAAAGGTAGAGATACTAACAAATATTTTGCTCAGTATTTACAAATGAAGAGGGGAGGTACATAAAACAAACAGTAGTAACACTCTGGATACAGAAGTTGATACCAGCCCATTTACAGAAGAAAGGGTTCTGAAAGAACTCTTAAAACTGGAAGGTGGACAAAGCAATGGGGCCTGATGGATTCATCCCAGAATTCTAAAGAGCTAAGGGTAGAACTAGTGACACCACTGACTACCCTTTTAACAAATCATGGGAGGATGGGTGGTACCGAGGACTGGAGGAGGGCAGATGTGATTCCCTCACAAAAGTGGGAGCAAGGCAGAAGCAGGAAACTATGACCTGTTAGTTTAACCTCAGTGGTAGGGAAAATGATGGAATCACTTCTGAAGGAAAGAATTGTCGAGTATCTAAAGGCCAGAGGGGCACAGGACCCTGGCAGCATGGATTCACAGTGGGAAGGTCATGCCAGACAAATCTGATAGATTTCTTTGACTGGGTGACCAAAGTAGTAGATCAGGGAGGGGCTGTGGACATGGCCTACCTAGACTTTAGCAAGGCATTTGACACAGTCCCACACAAAAGATTAATATACAAGTTAGCCAGCCTGGGAGTGGGTCCCAAGATGACAGCCTGGGTAAAGAATTGGCTGGAGAATAGGACACAGAGAGTAATATTAAATGGAGTCCACTCAGAAGAAAGGAGGGTTACTAGTGGGGTACCGTAGGGTTCAGTATTAGGACCGGTCCTCTTCAATGTCTTTATAAGCGACATTGCAGAAGGACTGGAAGGAAAAGTATGTCTCTTTGCAGATGACACTAAGATCTGCAACAGAGTTGATGCACAGGGTGGGGTGGAAAGGATGAGAAGGGACTTGGCAAGGTTAGAGGAATGGTCAAATATATGGCAGCTTAGATTCAATGCTAAGAAGTGCAAGGTAATGCACCTGGGAAACAAAAACCCAGGGGAAGAGTACACAATGGGGGGTGAGATACTAACAACAACAAAAATGGAAAGGGACCTGGGGGTAGTCATATCAGATGACCTAAAGGTGGGCAAGCAATGTGAGAGGGCAGCAAGGAGGGCTGGGGGGTTACTGGGATGCATAGGGAGAGGCATCACCAGTAGAAAACAGGAAGTTATCCCTCTGTACAGACAGCTGGTGAGACCCCATCTGGAGTACTGTGTGCTGTTCTGGAGACCCAATCTCCACGAAGACATAGACAGGATGGAAGCTGTCCAGAGGAGGGCAACTAAAATGGTGCAGGGTCTGCACCAGAAGACATATGAAGAGAGACTTAAGGAGCTTAATATGTATAGCCTCGAGGAAAGGAGGAAAGGAGGGACATGATAGAAACTTTCAAGTACCTCAAGGAATCAACAAAGTCCAAGAGGGTAGCATCTTTCAAAAAAGAGGTGTGCAAGAACAAGAGGGCACAATTTGAAGATAGAGGGGCGTCAGAGGTAATTTAAGGAAGTATTTTTCACAGAGAGGGTTGTGGATGCATGGAACGGCCTTCCAGAGGAGGTTGTGGAGTCAAAATCAGTGGTGGAATTCAAGCATGCATGGGACAGTCATAAGGCAATTCTGGGGGGTGGGGGTAAGAAGAAGTAGGCTGCTGGTTAACTAGGATCTGCAGCTTATCCAGTAGGTAGGGAAATGGGCAGACTGGGTGGGCCAAGCGGTCCTTATCTGCCGTCAAATTCTATGTTTCTATGTAATATTACATTGTGACAAGCCTCTGTACCACATCAAGGTAGCCAGTCCCACAGAGGTCCATTCACACCACACCAACAGGTTTCACACAGACTGGCAGCCCAGGAATAGCCACAGCCAAGTCAATACCACAAAAGCATGATATGTTCACTACTCTGCTGAAAACCACACAAGCAGGCACACACACACACACACACACACACACACCACCCAGAGAGCCAGGCTCCCAATCCAATCAAAATGTAGCCTTGTACTGCTGAAGCCCAGGAATAGCCACAGCAGAGTCAGCAACTCAGACATACCAGGCACTAGATTGCAGTCAAAGAGGGATAGGGTAACCTCAGTGGTGCTTGGGTTTTGCTTCCGGCACTGTAACCATCACCTAAACTGTTCACACCACAGAGCCCATACCTCTGGGGTTGGTTCTGGACCAATTTTAAACTGCTACGCCCCAAAGAGCCCCGTACCACAAAAGCATGCCATGTTCACTACTCTGCTGAAAACCACCCAAGCAGGCACACACACCCAGAGAGCCAGGCTCCCAATCCAATCAAAATGTAGCCTTGTACTGCTGCAGCCCAGGAATAGCCACAGCAGAGTCAGCAACTCAGACATACCAGGCACTAGATTACATTCAAAGAGGGATAGGGTAACCTCAGTGGTGCTCGGGTTTTGCTTCCGGCACTGTAACCATCACCTAAACCATTCACACCACAGAGCCCATACCTCTGGGGTTGGTTTTGGACCAATTTTAAACCGCTATGCCCCAAACAGCCCCTTACCACAAAAGCATGCCATGTTCACTACTCCGCTGAAAACCACACAAGCAGGCACACACACCCAGAGAGCCAGGCTCCCAATCCAATCAAAATGTAGCCTTGTACTGCTGCAGCCCAGGAATAGCCACAGCAGAGTCAGCAACTCAGACATACCAGGCACTAGATTACAGTTAAAGAGGGATAGGGTGACCTCAGTGATGCTCGGCCGGGTTTTGCTTCCGGTCACATACATAGAATGCTGTCTTTTGTGCATTGCGATGTAAATCCACAATGCTTTTATGTGACATTTCAGATGTTGAGTTCTTGATCCACATCACTCCAGATATTACCCTAAGTTTTGATCCCCATGCAAGATTGGCAGTTGTTACTGTGGCACTGCTCAATTGCTGAATTCCATTATGTGTTTGAAAATCTTCTGTCTTTGCATGGATCAAAGTCTTTGAGCACATGCTCTACATCAATGTCAATATCCTGATGTATATGCAGAAGAGCAAGTCCTGTAAGGCATTCTTCGCTCATGCTGCTTCTGAGCCAGGTCTTGATCCTCCGCAAGGCACTAAATGATCGTTCTGCACTCGCCACACTGACTGGCATGGTGGCCAAGACTGTTAAGTCGGCATTTATGTTGGGATAAATATCTGGATTTAGTTGTTGCAAGGTCGTCAGAATCGAATCTGGTCTTTCTGCCAAAGGTACACCACACCACTTTGTGTTCCATAGTTCCAACTCCACTTCAAGGTCCTCAAGCTGCTTAGGTCCATTTGAAGGCAGCAAACAAGTCTGCCAGCTGTGCCTCCTGCAGAAATCCAAGTTTTTTGGCACAAGGTACTGGGCACAGAAACGAGGGCGATAGTCGATTAACTGCTCCTGCAATTCAGAAATCACATGGTCTAAAATGGAATAAATATATTACGCCTGTAGTATTCTTCAGCAGTGGCAGCATTGATATTATTGCGTTATGCTTGCCTTCCGCATGTCCGGGCACCAACTCTTCAATACATGCAGCATCTGCTAGCGCCATGATCTTGCGATACAGCTCCCCAAATGTCTTCTCCAAACTCTCCCTCATTTCCTTCATTCTTTTAATAACTGTGGAGGTTTCTTCAGAGGCCTGAATGAGATCAATGCTGACCCGTTGCAGGTAAAGATGGAGTGGTTTTGTTCTGGTCAAAACAAAATCCACACTACACAGTGTCACAAGGAAATCAAATCTCAGTATTGCAGCCAATAGTCTGTCCCCTTCACTGTCATATTCAGCTATCTTTTCTAGAGTGCTGCTACCACCAAAACTTGTCTTTGAATCTTGACAGAGAATCAGTTTGGCTCATCCATCTGGTGTTTCCGGCTGCAGGAATTGATGATATACGGTCTGCTGGCTCATCGTCGTAGTCAGATGGGAGATTGCGGAATTCTTTTAGCTCCGGCAGAAAGGCATTGTGGCGCTTATATGACGATTTCAGTGTTGAGATTATTTTCTTTGTAGTATCAAACATATTTGCTATTTGCCTTGTGGAACATGAGTGGACAATTGCAGTGTTCAGGCTGTGAGCCTTGCAAACAGTATACATTACTCCGGGGGCCACTGCCTTGATCTTTGCTTGCACGCCATTGAATCTACCACTCATGTTGCTGCCTTTGTCATAGCCTTGTCCTCTCATCAGTGTTGGATCCAGGCCCCAAGCTGTTAACCGCCGTAGAAACAGTTCTACGAGACCCTGACCGGTGCTGTCAAATCCTTCTGTGAATTCCACAAAATCTTCACGGATTTCTACATTCCCAGAAGCGTCACGGTGCACATAGCGCACAGATAAAGATATATGTTCCTTTGTGGAAATGTCTGTAGTACCATCTGCTATGAAGCTGTACCACTTCGCTTCCTTTGCATTGCGCAAAATTTGTCTCTGCACCTGTTGTCCCATTACCCTTATCAATTCATTCTGAATTTGCGGTGACATGTACGTGGCATTCCTTGGCGCTGCTGTGATGTGTTCTTGTAGCTCTGGATCCATCGCTGCAGTGTACTGTACTATGGCATTAAAGTTGCCAAGCACACTAGATTTTCCCTGAGGGCAATGTTTTGCCTTCCACAAAAGAGAATAATCACACTTATGCGACGTGAGGACATGTAAGGTCCTCTCGTCTCTTTTGTTGGCACACTCCAGAAGAGATTGGCTTGCTGTTCTTAACTTCCTAGCACAAACTGAAAGAAATGCATCTGCCCAAGCAACAGCATTCCCATGGTCCTTTGCTTTGCTGTGCCTTTCCAGAGTCTTCTTCCCATTGGACCAATCCCTCATTGGTGTAGATGCCAGAATGATGCTACTGGAACTGAATACAAAGCATGGAGCGCAGAATACACCATCCAACATCTTTGAATACCGTGCAAATCTGTAATCATTCAACAGCTGTGCATTAAAATGCCTGAAACGCTGGTTTGGGCCTTCAGGACCCATCAGACACCCTGGAAAGGTAAAGTCTGGTGTTGGTAGCCACTGTGTTTCCAGAATTTGCTTCTTTTCAGCATCTGTAAGATGTGCCCGATTAAAACAGCCAAGGTCTTCAGCACTGCAGGGATTCCGATTCAGTTCCTGGGGGATGTTGTTAGTTGGGCTGTCTGCAGTGACTACTACTTCCAGTGGACAGCTGGTTGTCTGGAAAGCTTCAATGGCGTGTTCTTCCTGGGAACTGCTCTGATTCTGGACAGCTTCCATCTAGGTAGGTTCCTCGATAATGGCATGTAATGTTGAATCTTTAAATTCACTGTCATCTCTCATGAGCGGTGCACAGTTATCCAATGCATTCTCTGTGGCACCCCGGGGCTGTGGCTCTGTGTTGCCAACCCTGAAACACACAAATGCTCCAACTTTAAATGTACTGCGCCAAACTGCCAGTGCTCTGTACAATACAATGCATTGTCAAGTATGCACGTCTTACCCAGATGTCGAACCTCGAGTGAGGAAGGACTGCATCACACTACACATCTTTGCAGTTTCCTCCATTCTGGCACGCTTTGCCTTCGGACATGTGCTCCAGATGGTTGCTTATGCGTTTCCAGCCTCCATCTTGTCAATGAAGAGATTAGCCTTAGAAATGCAAGAATAGGGCTGTTGGAAAGACATGCAAATACAACAGATGCTTGAAAGGGAGATTGAAGGACTGTACTGTACCTTTATATAGTGGACAAACTGTTCTGACGTGTAGCTTCTGACCAATGTGTGTTCAACGCTGCTCCTGTGTAACGACACCTGACCCCTGCCTCTAATAAGGCGAAAAAAAACTTATTAATAGCCTGCCTAGTACAAAGACTGACAAGAGATGTGAAAAGGTGAACCAGATGTACTGGGATCAAGCCGGTCAGCTCCTGTTGCTGTGAGTAATAGTAGCTAGCCAATTCCAATTTTAGCTAACCACTGTAATGTGCATTAATCCAAAGGGGGTACGTGCCCCAATTAAGCAGCGTGTTTTTGTGAAATGATGGTGGCAACACAGTTACCAATTGTGAGTTAATATACAGCTGGTACAGGGAGCCCATTACCAACTGCATTCCAAAGTTGTACAATGTTATACGATTTGATGATGTTGCTTTTTAATGCTTCTTGAGCGTCAATGGCATAACAAAATCCATACAATCAGGATTCCTTTTTCAGAGGTCAAAATTCTGGTGAATTCTGAATTAGGCCAGCAAGTTTACGTTAGCCGTGTGCACTTTGTACTACTGAACACATTTCAGTACATGCACCAGCTTGGCTGATGGAAAGGTCTATGGGCCTATTGGGTTTTCCAGTCAGTAGCCCTGTTCACTCGTGGCCAAAAAACTATTGACCCGTTTTTCTGAGAGTGCTTTTCACAAGTCCCTAGAGACTCCTCCAATGAGTATACAAAATTAACAGTTCTGTATGACTGAAATTAGTTCTCATACATTGTCTACAATGGCTGCTATCTACTGGACATGCCTGTGCCAACTGAAATCCATGGATGCTTGTGCAGTGCTGTTGCCCATGAAACTACCAGTCAACCCATGAGCAGCCTGCACCAGACTGTGTAATGTGTTGCATTTACAGTTGTTATTGTCACATGATGTTTGTGTGACTGTTGTAATGCTGTGAAAATTCCCCATTGAATTAAAGACTGTACATTTCTTTATAGTATTAGCCAATGACAGAATGATGCACTCATGTGTCAATATTCAACTGCCTGGGCCCAGTACAACTTATTTTAAAATAAAATTACTGAGGTTCCATAACAGCAAGTAATGGTTAGACAGCGATTGTCAGCAGGGAAACAGCATGAGCAGTGCGCACCAAAGAACCGGCAGCGGTATGCAAATGAGATAGAGACTTGCAGGGTCAACGAGTGAAACAGCAATATGGCAGTTACCCTAGCAGCAGTAGCACACTAGACACTCAGAAATCTTGTAAAAGTACTGCAATTGTGAATTGTATAGTTGTACAGTTGTACAAGCACATTGAGACTGACATTTCATACATTAACCATTTATTCATAATACCAATATCATGGGCCTTCCCCAAATCGCCTCAGTGGCACAACCACCAGCAGCAGAGCTGGAGTTAATGCAGACACACACACATTACATGTCACCAAGCCAAGTACTGGGACTTCTCAGAATCTGCAGTGCATTACACCAATGACCTGCCTTTATAAATATTGTTAATTATACAATGGCAAGAAAGAATCCTGGTCTCCGATTGGTCAGTTTTGGGCTGGACCTATGATGTAAACCGGTACAACATCATGGGTCTCATCTCAGCCTCACTGTGAACCTGTAGATGAGCTTGAGCTACTTGAGCATCTTGAGCTGGATCGTTTTATCTTCTCTTAAACAAAAATATTGTTTCACACAAAAACATCTTTGAAATGACTTTTCTAATTCTGTATAACAACGAGCCACTGTATAATAGCAATAATGCCCTCCAAGGTGTGTGTCGTTTGGGATAACGACACGTCTCAGTCGTCAGATACACTGGGACTGCGGCCTCATACCCAACCACCTGAGGTGTGACGTTATCCCAGCACGACACACCCCGTCAGGCGTTACTGCTTAAACATACTACCCTCTGGCATCAGCACTTAGGTTACATCCTGACCTGCCACCATAGAATCAAACTGCTCACCTGACCATTATTAAGCAACACTAACCTGCAGTGCATAACACTGCTGACCAGCCGTAATTACTACCATCATTTTAAACAAATTCACCTAGAGGTTACTGCAGTCGTGTCATGATTACAGAATGCAGATATCCCACGCAGCAGTGTTCCAGGTGGTTTATAGAGAAAAAAAACAGACCAGCCATTTAACATAAACATTCCATTGACCGAGGTGTGCCATCCAGCACCTCAACCCTCAGCGCCACCAGCCCAGGCTACAAGCTTCTTTTCTTCTGGGGAAACCTTTCAGTGGATCATTAGGCCTTATCCACCCTGCCTGTCTTAGTCTTTAATGAAGCTGCACATCCCATGTCTGTCACTCTCCCAGTTACTGTCAGAGACCTCTCAGCCTGAAATCACAATGCAGCTTATAGTGCAGCGTTGTCTTCACAATACTGGCAGCCAGTATTACACTACTGTATTTGAGGCCTTCCTCAAATTTTGTTATCTCCTCCCACTGGCCATAGCTACTCCAAGGCCAGGTGGTCAGAGGCCACACTCAAACACAGGTCACCCACATGGTAGCCCAATGCACTCACGACTGGGCCATCAGGCTACCTCTGCCTGTGTAATTTCTGGAGAAGCTAAAACAGCTTTGATAGCTCGGCTCACAAATGAGGTCAAGCTTCATTGCAAAGCACCATGACCTAATGGCTAGATTGAGCTGTGGAGTAGCTGATCTCAGGTTTGAATCCCACCACTGCCACAGGTTTACTGTGGCACCCTGAGCAAATTGGTGGCAGTGCAGTCAGGAGTGGCTCATAGGGAGGGAAGATGTTGGCACTCTGTTGGTGTCAGATCTGCACATGCTTGCGCATGGCGCTTGTGCACTCTTGCCACTGACATCCTAGGGAAAGGGACAGAAAAAGCAGAAAGTGACCCATCCCACAGCATGGCAACCCTCCACGAAAAAACAGAAATGTGGCATGCTGCTGATGGTCCCTTGTCGCCAAAATAGAGTAACAAAAATAGTGTTCTCAGACAGGAATATGAGACCCGTAGAAGCCCTGTAGTATGGTGCATGAAACTACAATACAGTGATAATCAAAGAAGCAGCATTCTGCTGATACAATGTTCATGAGTTGCAGTCCACCTTAAAGGTCCTGCAGAAGTGAAGGTAGGAATCCGGTCTCCCCCCCCACCCCGGTTCCCAAACAAAGGCAACGAAGTCCAGGAGGAGTTCAAGAAAACATCCAGCCGTGTTTGCAAAACCAGAGTTGGAAAAAAAAAAAACCAACAAGCTGCACAGTTTACTTTTTGGAGACCCCAACAGCCAGCCATGTTTATAGTGGTTTGTGTGCACACGTTTTGAGTCTTGTTTTTATCCCTCCCATTAAACACACACTTTTATTTATTTTTTCCACGATTTGTGGCTCCCTTCAAGGCAAAGTACTGTTTAACTGTATTTTTTTCTTCTTTTTAGTTTAAAAAGAGATGCAAGCAACTGAAGTAAGAATGCAGAGGAGTACTGGAGCTGCTTTTTAGAATTTCTTTTTTACTAAGCTAATCAAACGTAAGTATTAATGGGCAAGTCAAGTAACCATCACACAGCCGCTGCCCTCTAACTCAACCGCATTGAGCCTACCTAGTCACCAAATTTAAATAAATATTTTTCTGAACAAGAAAATAATAAAGTTAAAAAGCAGCTAAACTGTGCCATACATCTGATGATCCTGTGTCCATGTAAATAATAAAATATTGAAAAACAAAAGGAAATGGAAATACAAGAATTAATAAAATACAAGATGAATTGTGTCTAATAGTACACGTTTCTCAGTTTGTTCCCAAATGCAACAAACTTGTGTCTATGTCTTCTGTTGGCACCCTTTGCAAACTGTGAGACAGGCCTTTCATTTCAGCACCATGCATTTTTGCTTAAATTTGAACCAGCATAATATTCTGTGGTGATTTGCATATGCAGCCCATGATGCTTTGCAGTGTGGGGGCATGTGTGATTTTGTATTTCTTTGAAACTTGCGTTAATGCATTCTTACCTTTCTTACCATCATTTAACTATGCTGACCTGTTCTAAAAAGCTTTCACCTAAATCCACCCAAGCCAGACTGGACCCTCTCCTTTATTCATTCTGTTGCTCTGCCACTGACTCCTTGCCACTAACTCACCACTGTCTCCTGTACCAGAACCTCTCTATCCTCTCTTGAATCCTGTTGTCTCTCTCTCTCTCTCTATGTGCTGCCTTCCTCTCAAAATATTGGCTTGCCTCTCTCCCCTCTTATCTCTGTGTTGCTCTCACCCAATATTTCCTCCTCATCTTCATCCTACTCTGCTTTTGAGACCTGCGCTCTTTCAGGAGCCCTCACTGTAACACCTTTGTTGTCCAATCTGCCTGTTTTTTTTTGGTACACTTAACCTCCTCTGGAACTCCTGTTCTCATTCCATCTGCCACTCCTCCTACCCCTTTCAAATGGCAACTCAGTGCTATCCACTTCCCAGTGTGCTCTTGCCCCTCAACCCCTTACCTTAGCCGGCATATATTTACTTTAGGGGACACACCTTGGAAGCGAGTGCGCCGAGTGAGAAATACGGCCGCATGCGCATAGCAGTCACTGATATGTCATGCTCCCACAGACCATACATAAGGCTATCGCAAACTACTAAAGCCGAAACTAGGAAATGTGTAATTATTAAAATATTTTACTATTGACAGCATTGTTTGTTGCACTCAAAACAATATATTACTGGACCCTGGGTGTGTGGGGGTGGAGCGCCCCCACAGAACAAACAAACATAAGGCTATGGCAAACTACTTAAGCCAAAACTAGGAAATGTGTAATTATTAAAATATTTCAGAATATACTCCTGGACCTGAGGGTGTGTGGGGGGGCAGAGGCGGAGCACCCCCACAGAACAAACATAAGGCTATTGCAAACTACTACAGCCGAATAGCTCATTTGGTACTGGAATATGTCGCTTCCCATCATGTTTTGCCACACTGTGATTTCGACGGAGAGAACATCAGAATGAGTGCGGCGCTGAAGATAGTAATAAAAATATAACTCCATTAAACTGCATATTTTGGTTTTACGCATTTATTTGGTGGGTGGTACCAGTGCAGTTCAATAATGCTTATGACCATATAAAATAAATAAATAAATCTGATTTGGCAGATTGCGAATGGGGAAAACTGACGTTTGAAAGGGGGCATGGCCAACAGCCACCGTTTGGATAAAAAAGTACCGTAATCCACAGAATTCTACAACCAGGGCACTATGTCCCCTAATATAATCGCCCCTCAGCCTACCAATCAACGAGAGCAAATGTTGTGATGCTACAGACCTGGGTAACTCTGGTGTATTTTAACTACAAGCTACTAGTTATTTAGTGGGTCGAATCATTGATTCATCATCATTGGCTCTTCTGTCTGCTGCTACTAAGTAACAGTAGCATGCTCCTCTTGTGTTTTAGGGAGGCTGTGCTTGCAGTTGTCACTATAAATGTATTTTATTTGCTCTTCACCGCCCCTAGGCTATCTACCCCCCAACCCCCCCACACACAGAATCAAGCTTTGGCTTAGTGCACTTATCCTGGTTATCAAGTTCTAAACAAAAAACTGTATGCAGATAAAATAGAAGTGTAACACAGTGGGTACTTTAGACAGTTAATCACTTCTAGGCAATCCTCCCTACACAGTACTCATTCACTCTGCAAACATTTCTACAATGCTTCCACAAATGGTTCCAATCAGACTTCTCAACAAACTAATGTTAATGGGGTATAAAACTAGTCTCCTACCCAAGCAAGCTAATCTAAATGAATCTTAGGAGTGCAAATGTGTGCCAAGCACCCAATCTGCAGTTACTGTATTTAGTAATTACCCATACAGCCCTTAAACTTTTGGATCACTTTGTCACCCAAAAGTGTCTAGGGACAATACATGTATGAGGGGAAAGGGCTGTAAACACTAGATTTCTTTCCCAACCCACAATTCAAGTCCTTTCAATTACAGACTGGGTTAACACTTCAGCTTTTTAACATTTGTCCCAACAAACATTTTTAGGGTTTAAAATCTTGGGAGAGGAATATACAACCCCAGCAAAAATAGGGAGAGAAGGAGAGAGATATCCTTGCCAGCAGGAGTTTGTGGGAGAAGGTAAGGGAATTTGAGGGAGATGGAGCATGAAAGGGATTGACATACGTAAAGGGCAACCCCACCACCATGCTTGCCACAGTTCTGGTGCTGGAGGTGGAAATCAGGGAGCACTAAGCAGGTGTCGAGTACCCTGGAGGACAGCCAGGTTTCAGTGAAGCATAAAAGGTCAGGGAAGTACTGGAAGACCCTCAACTTTAAGGTTGTCTAGTTTGTGAAGGAGACTCCCTGGCACTGAAGGGGAAATACCTGAGGCCTTTAGGCAGAGGTGGTGGGGTGGTGGAAGGAAGAGGAGGAACAGTGTTGAGCGGAACGTCTCCAGCTAGAAGACTAAGAAGGAGCATCAGAAGGAGAATGGAGTGAGAGTTGCACCCTTTGGACCAGTGGGATGTGGGGTGGAAGAAATGAGGGGAAAGGCCAGCACAAAGAAGTAACTCAGGATTAAAGGAGGGAGTACGCAGGCACCCAGGATGGATGTGGGGGGTAGGGGGAAAGGAGAGGAGGAGAGATGGTATAGAGGGTGGAGGGGAGAATGGAGGAGTTGAACAGAGGATGGAGAGGAGAGTGAGGGGTAGGAAGGTAGGGAAGCAGGCCAGCAGGGGGAAAGGGGAAGGACAGAAATAGGCGAGTGAGAAAGGCAATATGGGGGGAGGTGCTGAGCATGGTGAAAGTAGTAACTAGGTGAGTAAGCAGAAAAGTGGGGGAGGGGTACAAGAAGGCTCTGCTAGCATGGCTGAGTATCATGGAGCAGAGCCTTAGAATTACTGAAGCGCTTAGAACAAGCTAAGAGGGTGACACACGCAGGGCTACAACAAAGCAGTTGCCATGTGTAACTTGGGGTAGATGCAGCTGTAAATAACCCTACCTAAAAGGTTGGGGAGCAGGGCTAATCACCAGTGGAGTCAGTGGCTCTGCTGTCCAGGTGGCATGACTGGTTGGCAAGTGACAGGGGGGAGAGTCACCTAAGTTACAACAGTGACTCTCTGACCCCCTAGTAGTCTTGTGGGAGAATCCTGGAGGAGCTGGACACAAGTACAGAAAAGGGGTTAAATTTGGATATTTGGTTTTAAAATTAGAGGGAACTGAAATTTAAATTTTGGCAACATGTTTGGCAGGTTATATCTCAGCCCCATTTAAAGCTAGACATCTGAAACTATGTGCATATACAAATGTAGGGATAACCTGTATACCTGCCAATTCCTGTAACATTTCAATGAATACCTTTAAAAGTATACTAAAATTACAGAAATCCACATTTTGGCAAAATATGTGGCTACCTATAACTCAGCTCCCATTGAAGCTTGAGACTTATACCATGGTGTGTGTGTGTGTGTGTATATATATATATATATATATATATATATATACTGTATATATTCTAGATACTTCTCTAAATCCTGATATTGTGGATAAACATGGATCAAAAAATGTTAAAATTATCTCAAAATAACTGAAAATTACATTTTGATTAAATGTTTGGCCACCCATAACTTCACTCTTTTTCCATCTACAGTTTTGAAATTTGGTACACTTTTGTAAGCTGTTTACATTCCAAAGTTGCCATTATTTGGACACGTACTATTAAAACTATAGTGAAATAACTGAAATTTATAATTGTGAAATTCTGAGGAATCAGTGTAACAACGCTGTGGAATTTCATGGAATCTGAATGGCCATTCTGCAGGCAGAATTGTATATTCAGCACAGCTCTACCACAAGCCTCAAAGGGACAACATCAGTGTTAATGCAGTTACAGCAATGAAGCAAAGAAATGAAAACAGTCAGGATTTGCAGTGAACAAAAATGCCCAAAATGAAACAGACACTGACTTTTAGGAGAAATTAATTGAGGTAGGGATCTACATTATGTATTAACTCAAAGTATAGTAGCCAGCTAGAGAGATTTAGCAATGGTCAATGATTTCAGTAAACTGGAATTTCTGTCTATACAGTAATCCTATCTATGCAGGATGCAAAATAGATGGGGGATGAAAAGATGGAGCAAGTTAAGAATCTTGAGGTCCAGTCAGAGCAAAGAAGTCACTTAAAGGGGAAGTCCTAAATTGAACTGGAAATAAAATTCCAAATAATCAGACTAGGGCAACTAATTATATGCAGCTAGTAGAAAAACACATATTCTAGTATTAGATGATGAACAGATTTTTCATGAAAATGGATGGGTAATTAGAGGAGGGTTACAAAGAGGTCCCAGGATCAATAACAGTGTAATTCTGAAAGAAGAAGATAGGGAGTCAGAAGTAGAGCAAGATGAACATGAACACAGCATTAGTCAGGAAGTAATGAGTCAGAGGTTTTAATCAGGATTTTCCAAATGCTGACAGAATTGAGACAGATAAACCAACCACATTTAATTTGCAACTCAGACCTAGCCAGGATAGCCTATTCGTTTATCACAAAAAAAATGGCCACATTGTCAGTCACGCACCTTAGAAACAGGAGGTGAAGGCAGAACTTTTGGAGGATGCAGCGGTGCAGTCGCAGTCAGTCTGTCTCCTGACTCCTAGGTGTCTCCAGTCCCCTGCTTGCTCGCTCTCTCAATGCTGGACCGTTAATTAGCACTAGACCGCACCAGACACACACAGAATGATTCGGCGGTCGACCGCACTCACCCGTGACCCACCATCGCAGTGTCAGAATCAGAAGATTAGGCAATAGGCACCACGCGGCACAGCAGTAAGTCCACTAGTCTAGTCCAACCCGCCGCTACTACCTCTACGCTCGGCTCAACTACTCAACTGCTACTGGCTCCCGACCGACTCTGCTGCTGGCTGACTGGTGACCGACCTCGTCCTCGGCTCGTCACTTCAGTCCTCTCTCTGTCCCACTGTCGTCTCTGCAGTGCAGTCTTCACTTGTCTTGTACGCTCACGAGCCTCACGCTGCCAGGACTCTTCTCTGACTCCGTCCGACCCGAATTCCTCCACGCCACAAAGCACTGACCGAAGAGAGCTTACTTTGACTTCGTCGGGCATTTAAAGAGCCCGCTACACCCCAACCCCGCCCCTTATTTTGGATGGCACGCTCCTTTGAATGAGCAGCGACCTGATTGAGATACTGAACACATTTCTCAATCAGGTCCTCCTAGCAGCCCACAGTATGTGCTTACGTGACAGTGACCCCCAAAACTTTTACAAAGTGCCCGGAGAATTGGGAAAGCCCATGAAAAAAAACGAGAGAAACAAAGGAATGCAGCAGATGACCAGCTGGCTCCTGCTACCCCAGCTGATAGCTGCAGCACACCATGGCGTGTCAGGCGTATCGGTAGCTACGCCCTTGCTTCCACCCGCTTCCCTTCTTAGAGTCCCTTGTGTCTCTCCAGCCCATTGGTGCAGTGATAGTGACACCGCTTGTGATGCCGGTGACCCAGGTTCAGGAGCGAGCCTAGGTCATTGGGGACTGACTGGGGGGCAGGAGGATCCAGTGTCCAAAAGAACACTCTTCTTCTCTCAGGGGAAGGCTGCTGCATCCAGCTGCAGCACTGCTACCTACAGACGTGGGAGTGGTAGGATGCGCAGGACACAAGAAGGGAGGGTCGCGCTGCATACTGTGTGAGCATGCCAATGCAAGCTTATGCCGGGGACAACATCCCAATGCCGGCATCCCTATGGAAAGGGCTACATGGCATTAATTGATGGGGAAGAAAGGAGGGAAACACCCTGACTGGCAGGATGATCACCGACCTTCTGCAGGCCCAACACTGGTGACCCAGCCATTTCCTGGACATCTGGATCCATTGATTGGCAGGTTGAGGGATTCCCCACAACCCTGCCATGGAGGGCAATTCATGGGGGACCCAGGACAGGTAAGTTCAGGGAGAAGCTGGGTGACAGGGCAGGGAGGGTCAGTGGTAAGGATGGCCAGCTAGGGGATAGGAGGAAAAAGTGTCAAGAAAAAAAAAGATCCTTTGTGCTTACCCCATGCATACTTGAAGTCCATCACAGCTTTCACCCCCACTGCCTCCACTGGAAGACTGTTCCAGGGATCCACCACTCTTTCAGTAAAGAAGTACTTCATCACATCTCTCCTAAATCCCCCCCCCCCATCCAACTTCATTGCATACTCCAGTCTTTGTGAACCTTCTCCTCTGAAAAATAATCCCTTCTTGTACCTTATTCACTCCCATGAGGTATTTGATGGGGTACTGCTGCACAGTGGTATGTGGGAGGCTTGGAACCTATATTTACTATTTTCAGACAAAGGCATGCCTTGTACTGTGCTATTTCTTCCAAGTGCTGCTTTGACAGGAATTGGATTAACATATAATCCTAAATCTTGTTCAGACTGCAGCCATACTAATCTACGAACAAGCATTTGTCAATGCCGTATGTTCAAACAACATGAAGTCTTGCTGTATTCTGACAATCTGCAGTTAGCCTCAGCACTTGAACTGCCCCTGAGAGGAAAGGGTTAACTCTATGCCAGAGCATAGAATGTTGAGCTCGAGCTCGGTTTTCAAACCTCTGTCCCCGGTACCAGGGCTTCAGTTAACTCCATTTTGGGAGTATTTGACTTCCAAAAATAAGGCAAAAACTTCCAAAATAAAGAGGGAGGAAGTCATTGACTTCTAGATGTAAAACCTAAAATTAGATGACTTCTAAAATTGCAGGCTTGGAAGTCAGAAATGATGGATTTTTCCGAAAGAAACAATTTTTCCACTAATATATTAACATCCATACAGTTGTCCTTCCTAGAATACTGACTTCCAAAGGTAGGATTCTGGAAGTATTTTGACTTCCAGAAAACTGGAATGACTTCCAGATTATGACTCCTGAATGTTTTAGACTTCCACTGAAAATAAATTAACTGAACCCGCGTAACCCAGTGTAACCTTCAGATTCTTTACTCCGCCCTACTGTGAAGACACTCTGGAAAGTTTCTCCTCACTGCTTCGGTTCAGTATAGTAATTCGTTCGATAAAACTTAACCAATTTATTTCTTTTTGGACTTCAGATCTCTGTCCATGGTACAGTTAGTGTGTAGTAGTAGTAGATAATGATTAAAGAAAGAAATTGTTTTCTCTTTCAGTTTCTTTCTGGTTGGTCCAGTTGTGAACTAACTTAATTTCTAAATTATTTTATTTCTGTATTTCTTGCTGGTGTCCGGTATCTTCTGGTCTCAAAAAACCTGAAGTTTTATTCCGTTTTTTTTCCACAACCATTGAACCGGTTGGTGACCAAAAGATTTAGTAGTTGCCTGGCTTGAACGCTTTTCAGGGTAACTTTATTCTGTGGCAATGTCTGAGAAACCCAAAAAGAAAACCGGTCCCACTGGGTTTCAACACTGCACAGAGTGTGGAGAGGCCTTTGCTAAGGCTGACCCTCACCTCGTCTGTGTTTATTGTCTGGGGTTTGACCTCCTTAAAACAGACTGCCAAATTTGTGAAAATTTCCCCAAAGCCATACTGGATAAAAGAGGCTTAAGGAAAGAGCGGCCAACAAATCCGCTGACCCGGATGGCCAGCCCGGTTCAGTTCAGACCGAACCTGAGGAAGTGCCTGCTGAAACAGGCGATAACCTCCTCAGGCAAAAGAAAATCTGATTCCAAGGGATTAGTTTCTGCTAAACATAAGAAGAAATCAGTTGGTTCAGATCTGAACCCACAGATCCCAACCACTGAGGAAATTGCAAAGGCAATCAGTATAGTCCAATCGCTTCGCCCTGTTCCAACCGAACTGGTACCCTCTGGAAGAAGGTCGGTTCAGTCATTTCCAGCCCAGCTGGATTGTGATCCAGAGGCTTATTATGATGTTGAATGGGAAGGAGATCCAGAATATGAAGGAAAAGATGATGATGATTTGGGGGGCCTAGATGAGCCAGTAGAGCCTGACATCTCCCCAGACAGGCCCACCAATGTTTCTCCTTCCCCAGACTTTCTGAGTCCCTCTCACACTTTTCGTTTTACAAAAAGGTGGCAGAAACTCTTCCGCTCCCAGCTGTGGAAGCTTCTGAAGAGGAAGAAGAGCCTTACTTTGTGGAGATGATGGATGTCCCAGAGTCAAAGAGACTGTTTATTCCCCTCCATAAATCCTTGGGGAAACAGACTCAAAAACTTTTACAGATCCCCACTTCTGTACCTCCTGTGGATAAAAAGATGGACAGGAGGTATATGCTGTCAGGCCCTGGGACGGAATTTCTATATAACCACTGCAGCCATGTTGGGGTAGTGCAGGCTGCTGCCTGTGACAAGGCTAACATTCCCTTGGCTTCACACCCTCAGGTAAGGATTTCAGGAAGATGGATGCCATGGCTAAAAAAAGAGTATTTGGCAACCTCCTTGGGACTCAGGCAGGCCTCTTATATGGCCTGTGTGGCTAGGTACCAGAAGTCGAGGTGGGATACAATTCTGGAGCTAGCTAAGAATGCCCCTCCCCAGCTAGCCAAGGAGCTGGAGCAGGTGGCTGCAGACAGCATCGAGGCATCCAAAGTACAGTTCCATGCTGCTGTGGACTCCAGTGATGTCTTCTAGGGTCATGATTATATCTGTCTCCCTTAGGAGGTTCGCCTGGCTCAGATGTATTAGCCTATCACAGGATACCCAGACTAAGGCCATGGATTTTCCTGTCACTCAGAACTCTGTTTGGACAACAAACAGAGGAGTATATGAAGAAAATGGATGAATATAGGACCACATACTGGAGTGCAGTGGCCAAGGAAAGGCAGGACACTCCTCAAAAGCAGCAGTCTAGGGCTGGCAGGGGCAGGCCTTTTCACAGGCCTTTTTACCAGGCTCAGGCTGCTTCTTCTGCTTTTCAGCAGAGGGGATTCTTCAGAGGGAGAGGTAGAAGGGGGATGAGCAGGGCTGCATTCACCTCTCAAGCTAAGACTCCTGCCAAGCAGACACCCTGATATGTCAGACCGGATCGCCTCCTCTGTTCCAATGGGGGGCAGACTGGCTTACTTTTTCCAGGAGTGGAGATCTGTCACTTCAGACAAATGGGTTCTGGAAGTGGTAAGCCAAGGACTTGCTCTCAGCTTCAAAAGAGTCCTTCAGGCCTTCCACACCTCTGGAAACAGCTGCTCTAGAGGCAAAGGTTTCTTCCTTGCTGCTCCTAAAAGCAGTGGAGCAGGTGCCTTTATTGCACAGAAGAAAAGGATTGTACTCGACATACTTCCTTACACCAAAAAAGACTGAGGAATGGCGACCCATCCTAGACCTAAGGTATCCGAACAAACATCTCTTAAAGTCAAAGTTCAAGATGGTGACTCTGGAAATCATTCTTCCCTCTCTGAGACCAGAAGACTGGCTAGCCTCCCTGGATCTCAAGGATGTCTATTTCCACATCCCTATCAGGGATTCTCACAGAAAGTACCTCAAGTTCGAGTTGCCCTCGGGTCATTACCAATTCAGAGCAATGCCCTTTGGCCTGACACCTGCTCCCAGAGTATTTACAAAATGCCTAGTAGTAGTTTGATGTGCTTATGCAACTGGATGAGATGAGATGAGGCTTATGTAACTTGATTTGCTTTGTGGCTTTCCACCTCTCTATCCGTGGGATGTAGCATTCTGTAGGGGTACGACGCAAGGAACCCTAGAGGAGGGTTCCCCCCCTTACAGGTGCCATGGGAACTAATGCATCGGCTAAAGGTAGGTTAGGAAGAAGCCCACGGGTAAGAGAGATGAGCCACTGGAGGAGGAGGGGTGGATGGTGGGCAATGAAAAATTATCCTGGCGAGGCCCAGGATGTGAGACCTTTTAAGCCCGATGGGGGAGTGACGTTGTTGCTCTGCCCATCAAACCTTGGGCTTAAGCCCTCCCATTCGATGTGCTTAAGCAACTGGATGAGATGAGATGATGCTTGTGTAACTTGATTTGCTTTGTGGCTTTCCGCCTTTCTATCCATGGGATATACCACTCTGTAGGGGTATGATGCATATTAAAAGGAACTATGCTATTAAAGGTAGGTTAGGAAGAAGCCCAAAAGAATACCTTAAGATGTCGGGCTTCAAAGAGGTGAGGATGATGAAGAATTCTGAGAAGATAAGAAGGGCTAACTTCCTAAGGAGAGAGGGGAAAGCCGGGGCCACCATCCGCCTCCATCCAACAGCAGAACCTAACTAACCGAAGAAAGCACTAACTCTAACTAATATTATGACCATTGGTGAGGAGGAAACCTCTGATGATCTAAGACCTAAGTCGCCTTCCCTCCAGCTGATGACATTTGATTTGAGGACGTATGTTGGTAAAGAGAATGGTTCATTAACAAGGGATATGAGTAGGGAGGATGATGACGGGATAGGGAAAAAACTCCAAAGATGCACAGATTAAAGAAGGAACATGAGGCAGCAGGGACCCGAGAAGGGTATGCTTGAGTAGTTGATGGAAGGGAGTAGATCCATGTAGAAGTCAGAGGAGCAAGGGGTATCCAGATGTGCTCACGAAGAGACTCCAGATGTGCTCATGAAGAGACCGAGGATAATGCAGACTGGCTTGATTGAGCGATGCGAGTGAGCTGAGTGATGCGAGTGAGCAGACACGTCAGAGGAAAGACCGAGGAAGAGGAGACAGGAATTGAACTTAAAAGTGAACTTCAATCATAGTGGAGAGCAGCCAGCTAAGCTGCGGTTCGATGAGACGCCAGCCCATAGCTAAGGGCGATGGAGAGGAAGGCATGGCCATGAGTGGAGATAGAGTTGAATTGAAGTGACTGATATTGTAGGCCAGAGGGAGGCAGCCTAGGCATACTGATGGAGCGAGTGAAATAGAAGAGCAGGTCGAGGCGCGGTGTCGTGGGATGCAAGCAGATCAGATGATGGATGATGAGGATTGAAGTCATGACTGCAGTGAATCCTTGAAGGCTGATGATGGATTGAAGCCATGATTGGAGGCTTGAAGAGATAATATACGGTTAATGAGGACCAGAGTCAGGAACCTGATACATGCAGCAGAAGGGCCGTAGATTGATGAGGTGGCATATGAGTTGTGATCGGTATGCCCAAAAGAAATATCCATTGCAGGTCACACGGAGTCGGTTGGGACGAGAAAAGGAGCTAGGACAAGGAAGGTAAAAATAGGAAAGTGGATGAGGTACAATGATGGATTGAAGCCATGGAGGCTGGTAATGGAAAGTGAGGAATGAAAGGACGAAGGACGGTAAGGAGGTCAATGGGATAGCGTAGGACCCAGCCAGTACACGGAAATCGAGTTGATTCGAGGTAGCAGAGACAGGAGTTGGTCGAATGAGAGGCATGCTCAAATGAGTGATGTGAGGAGGTAGACACTGAGGCCAGTAGGGCATGCCTGGAACCAGAAGGAGTCAGGAACCTGAATACATGCGTTAGGAGGGCCGCGGTTTGATGAGGTGTCATAGGATTCTTGATAGGTATGCAGTTTGAGGGGAATAGCATAGGATTCAAGGATGGAGTGCTCGAGTAAGTGATGTAAATAGCTGAATCATGAGGTAAGGCATAGGAGCCATGATAGGTATGCCCAAAAGAAGTATCTAATGCAGGCCATGAATAGAGTGAATCCTTGAAGGCCAGTGCAGGAGGAGAACTGCAGGAGGGTGAGTCAGATGAGGGGGCGCTTTTGAAAGACCACTGCTGATAGCAGTATCTGACATGCACACAGCACATATCCAGCACATGAAATTGAATGGAGAGCAGCATATCCAGAGCCAGAATTCGATGTGACGGAGTAGGCCCATTTAGAGGTCAGATAAGAACAGGTTGATTGAAGTGAGTAGTATGGCACGAGTGATGGAAATGGAAGAACCATGAGGGTGATGGAGGACCAGCAGCTGAGACAAGGGACTAGAAGGAGTCAGCTAAAGATGGAAGTCAGCTACAGACGGCCAATGAAGTGGACAGCAGAGCAAGCAGGCAACGGAAGCCGAGGAGAGAGAGAGAAGAATAAGCACATCCCAAAGCATGCCGAAAGGAGTACTCCAAAAGGAGACAAAGCACCAAGGGAGAGCAACCCATTTGAAAATCAAGCCCACAAAGAGAAGGGTCTTACCAAGGGAACACATATGGCAACATCAGAATAGCCACCATAAATGGAAAGAGCATACCAAGCATCGTGACATAGTGCCACAATGGGATTACAAGATACCAGACTGAAAACTAGGCATGAAGTAACCTAGGCAGCAATGATGATCAAATGGTGCCACCATCCGATCAAGAGGAGAAACTGCTTGGGAACATTTTTTTTTTGTTTGTTTGTTTTTGATCCATTCCACAGCTAGAGAGGCTGCATGACTAAGTGCCTGAGAACCTGCAGTACAGGTGCTATAGAGGCCACATCACTGCTGCCTGAGAGGTACAGCAGGGCAGCTCAAGAAATTAAAGTACTGACACCTTAGAGACAAAATGAGCATCTGCAGAGAGATGATGATAGGGGAGGGATATAACATACATGTAGTGCACAAAGCACACCGATGAAACCTAGCCGTGCACTGCATTATCCAATACGGGGAATACAGAGAGAAAATTAGCAGAACAGCACAAAACCGGGAGCTACTCACTCAAGGCCCATAAAAAGTTCCAGGAAGAGCAGCAGGACTGGGACATGAATGTGCAAACACAGGCAGGAGGGTGCAACATGGTGGAATGCTGCCCAGGAAGCATGGAAGACACCAAAACGACCAAACAAGACAGCAACTCACAGGACAAGGCACACAAAAAGTGGATGGTAGAAAGAAATGCGACCCTGGAGTGGCTGCATGACAAGATTGTGTCAGACCTGGGAGATGAGCTGGGAAGTGAAGTCCAGGAATGCGGTGAGCAAAGCAAGGAGAGAGGTATGTGAGGCAGATAGGAAATGCAAAGGAAACGTTCCCACCCTTGAAGCAGTTTGGTTCCCCAGAGCAAACCGAGTGAGGCAACTAGAAAATCCTCTGCATCACACACCTAGGATGGGGGCAGAACGAAGTACTGGGAAAGGGGAGGGTCGGCCAGCATGAGACAGCTGCGGAACAAGTGGCTGATGAGGGGAGAAAAGGCAGTAATAGAGAGCTGACGTCCACAAGCCAGTGATCACGATGGATGGGTGGGGGAGGTGAAAAAAGAGCGAACAGCTAGCTGATGATGTGAGGAATGAGAGAACAGATTGAGCTGGCAGCCGGAGGCACTGCAAAATGCAGAGACACAGAGAGGTGAAATACAGCAGGGAGAGGGAATAGGAGCAGCACCTCCGGCCACAACAAAAAATGAATCCTGGCGAGGCCCAGGATGTGAGACCTGTTAAGCCCGATGGGGGAGTGATGTTGTTGCTCTGCCCATCGAACCTCTGGCTTAAGCCCTCCCATTGTGGTCTTTCTCAGAAGGCAGGACATTTCTGTATTTCCCTGTCTGGATGACTGGCTCATTGTAGGCCACTCCTCAGACCGAGTCAAGTCAGCTCTGGCTGTCACCTAGAGGCTTCTGGGTTCTCTGAGGTTTCTCCTCAATCTTTCCAAGTCAGTTCTAGAACCAGTTCAGCTTTTCACCTTCATAGGGGTCGAGCTGGACACCATTCAGGCAAAGGCCTTCCTTCCCCTTTCAAGGGTGCAGGCCCTCACAGAGCTGGCAGCTTCTTTCAAACCTTGTGTGTCTCGGCCAGCCAGGCAATTTCTTCAACTTCTAGGCCACATGGCAGCCTCCACTGCAGTAGTGCAGGGAGCCAGGAGCCAGGTTCCAAATGAGGGACATGCAGTTTCAACTCTGGGCCTTCTGGTCCCAGAAAAGGGACCCACTTACCAAGTTAGTACCAGTGACTCAGCCTCTTGTCTAGGCTCTCCAGTGGTGGCTGGACAAGGACAACCTCAGGCAAGGAGTTCCCTTCCTCCACCAGGCACCTTCAGCTGTTCTCACAACAGATGCATTCCTTCTGGAGTGGGGAGCTCATTTGGGGAACCTCACTGCTCAGAGCACATGATCCCAGCAGGAGTCTCTTCTCCACATTAACCTTCTGGAACTCAGCGCTGTGTTCCTAGCCCTTCAAGCATTCTCAGAATCAGTTCGGGGGTAATTGGTGCAGGTCAGGACAGACAACACCACTAAAATGTGGTACATAACAAGCAGGGGGGCACTTGGTCCACGGTCTTGTGCATGGAAGCCATGAAGATATGGTCACTGGCATATTCCCTTCAGGCCTCCCTGGTGGCAGTGCATCTGCCAGGGAAGGACAGTGTTCTGGCAGACACCCTCAGCAGGATCTCTCAGGGTCACCATGAGTGGGCTCTGAATTACCAGGTTCTTCAGATCGTTTTCGAGAGATGGGGCACTCCAGAGATAGATCTCTTTGCAGCCCCAGACAATCATCAGCTACCTCTTTTCTGTTGCAGACCACCAATCTTGGGGTCTGTTCCTCAGGATGCTCTTCTGTTGGATTGTACAGACAGGTTTCTGTATGCCTTTTCTCTGATTTTCAGGGTACCGATAAAGATCAGGTCTCAGCCCTGCACAGTGATACTAGTGGCTCTGGACTGGGCCAGGCAACCCTGGTACCCTCTGCTGTTGTCCTTGGCAGTGAAAATCCCTCTCTATCTTTCCAGAAGGCACGAGCTCCTGTCATCCTCCCAGGGCAGAATTTGGTACCCAAATCTCCAGTCTCTAAGACTCAAAGCATGGCTTTTGAAGAGCTAGAGTATGCAGGATTGCATCTCTCACAAGGGGTTTTGGATATTTTAAAGGTTTCTCGTAAACCTTCCACTAGAAAAACTTATGACTCCAAATGGAAAAGATTCAGCATCTGGTGCTCTCAGAAAGATTTACAGCCAGATTACTCTGGTATTCCTACTGTTTTGGACTATTTGGTCCATTTGAATGGCCTAGGCCTCAGGCCTTCCAATCTCAAGGTTCACCTAGCAGCTGTCTCTGCCTTTCTTTCTGCAGGGCAAGTGTCTTCCCTTGCTTCTCATCCTGTGTTCAGTAAGTTCTTTAAAGGTCTGGTTCACCTCAATCCTCCCTTTAGGGAGCCACCCCCTGCCTGGGCTCTGAATATGTGCATTGCACAGCTTATGCAACCACCTTTCGAACCTTTGTCTTCAGCTGAGCTAAAGTACTTGACTTCGAAAATTGTGTTCCTGGTGGCAATTACTTCTGCCAGGAGAATCAGAGAGTTACAGACTAAGACCCACAGGAGTGGCTGTTCTCTGTTGTTTCTCACTTATGGTGAGGTGGGCAAGGGCAAACCTGCCACTGAAAGAACTATAGCTAGATGGATTGTTTCTTGTATCCAGTTCTGTTACTCAAACTTGGGCAAAGAGCCTCAATCAGGCCTGAGGGTGCACTCAACCAGGGGTACTGCTGCCTCTTTAGCAGCAGCTAGAGATGTTCCCCTGTTGGAAATCTGTAAAGCAGCCACCTGGAAAACTGTTCACACATTCACCAAGCATTACTGTCTGGATATTCAAGCCAGCAGTGATGCTAGATTTTCACTGCAGTGCTGCAAAGCTTCTTCCCTAAGTAGGTTCTGTAGTTCCCTCCTCCATGGAAGTACTGCTTGGTAGTCTGCAGATTGTCAGCCCACAGCAAGACTTCATGTTGTCTGAAGAGAAAATTACTCACCATAGTAATGTTGTTTCTTCTAATGGAGTCTTGTTGTATTCTGACCTCCAACCCCACCTCCCCTCTCAGAACCTCTGTGTTTTGGGATGTGGCTTGGCAGGTGCAGTGTTGCACCCTAGAGGTGTACCTTTGGAACCCACTCTGGTTAAGTTTGTGGTTTTCTTGTTTTATTATACTGTTCAGCTTGATTCACTATCTACGTAAGGCTTTCGTTTTGGGGGTTCTTGACCGGAGTCTTTTGGACCCAAAATTGTTCTTGTATATGGTTTATTAAAACCAAAAACAAACAATTTCTTACTTTAGTTAATTAGTATTAGTGCTCGTAAGTATCTGAGGGTTACACTGGAATGTACCGGGGACAGAGGTTTGAAAACCGAGCTCAAGCTCAATGTTCTATGCTCTGGCATAGCGTTAACCCTTTCCTCTCCGGAGCAGTTCAAGTGCTGAGGCTAGCTGCAGATTGTCAGAATACAGCAAGACTCCGTTAGAAGAAACAACATTACATGATGAGTTATTTTTTCTTGTCTTGATGGCATTGGCATTGGTAGTGCAGACGTTAGAGAGATGCATAATAGAAATGGCAATGAAGTATTGAACTGATGCCAACCCCACCCTGCAGAGACTGACAGGCACTGGGGTGTGCCTTTTGTCATCGGCCATAACGCCTACGCTTATTTCACCACCCTACCCTGCAGAGACCAACAAAAAGTTGCAGTGTGCCTTGGGGTCTTTGGGCCTTACTCTCACCCCATTCCATAAGGAAATACACTGAGATGGGTGCACTGTAGGAGAATGGGGTGAACTTTGGGGACCAAAGGTCCAAAACACACCTCGATACCTGTTAATGGCTGCAGATTGGGGAAGTAGAATAGCGTCACGCGGTATAACCGAAAATCCCAAGTCACAACCCTTGATGCCTGTCAGTCTCTACAGGGTGGGGCATTACAATTGGAAACCCTAATACCCCAGGCATTTGTTGGTTATTTTCACTCCAAATTTTCAACATGGGCTTTTTATGACCCTACTTCATGAATGGTGGCACTATCAGTTCATTAGCTGTAAGGTGATTTTGCACAGTGACTGCACCATTTGGCGCCACAGGCGTGAAAACACATTTTGGGCAGGATGCGTAAAATGACAGCGCTACTTTTCATGAGGAGGGGTGAAAAAAGTGGTAATGTTGAAAATCTGGAGTGAAAATATGGAAAATTGGTGATGTCACGAGCATGCATAGAAACTGGGCAGCAGACACCAGTAACGAAATTATTTTGGGGATTTTTTTAACCACATTTTCAACATAGGCATTTTGCGACCTCCGCTGATGAACAGTGTCACTGTGATTTTCTTAATTTGTCCCAAACGTTGATTTCCCACAGTGACCGTGAGTCAGATCTGTGAAAACACATTTTGGGCAGGATATGAAAAATGACAGCTGTACTGTTCAAAAGGAGGTGTGAAAAGATGGCAATGTTGAAAATCTAGAGTAAAAATATTAAACATTTTTGAAGTTACAAGCATGCGTGGAAACTGCCCAATGCATGCTTGTAACGCAGTCATTTTTGGGAATCTTTTCACCAAATTTGCAACATAGGCTTTTTGGGAGCCCACCTCGTGAACAGTGGCACTTTCATTTTGTTAATCAGTCCCAAAAGGTGATTCTGCGCAGTAACTGCGAAATCACCTTTTGGGGCCGATTAACAAAATGACAGTGACTGATTTCATGAGGTGGGGTCCCAAGAACCCCATGCTGAAAACTTGGAGTCAAAAGTCAAAACAAAGGCCACGATATCCACCTAAGTTGAAACCTCCCCATTGATGCCATTTACAGCTTACCGCATTTCTTCAGTTCATGGGTCGGCTTTGAAGAGTGCAGACGTGCTCCTGCCCACCGAAAAGCATAGCGCTGACCTCCGGAGGCGGTATGGGATGAGGGGGTGGGGAGGTGGGGGCACAGAGGGTGTGCAGGTTGGGGAGGGGGCCTGACAGCAAGGGACTGTTTTCTTTGTTTTAGGTTCCAAAAAATAAAGCGAACAGCACAGGCCATTTTCTTTCTTAACAGGTGTATGAAACAATGTTGGGAACACTGAAGTGGGCTCCTAGTGTGCCCCATGACTTTGGGTGCATGATGTTTGCCACACTAGGTTGGGTTCCCAGTTTGGCTCACAATGGGGGTAGGTGAGGGCAGAAAATGCTGACACGGTTGGCTTCTGAACACAGGGAGGCACACTCGGGTGGGCTACCAGTTTTGCCACACACTCTTGGGGTGGGTTTACACATGCCAACAGGGGGATTGGGCACCCCCGGCTTTCTAGGGATTCCAAGAGGTGGACGGCAGAGCCGCCGCCATGTTTATTGAAATGTCACACCAGGCAAGGCACTTAGCGGAGGCGTGTCATCGGTGCCACTGCATGACGAGCTTGGCTCTGATTGCAGCGGCAAAATAGTTCAAGTTGATGGCACTGCAAAACACTTGTGTCACTGCCAGCATGCTCGTTAACTGGAGAATGAGAGACACACCTTCTAAAGCGTGCCCTGCATTCACCAAAACTAACACACCTCTGCATTTCTTCTACTAATCTCCTACTGCCACAAAATGTTGCTTGCGCATGCACAAGACAACATAAAAAGAAAAGAAACAAGATGTTTGGCCCATTATGTTGGCTTCTTCACCAGCTCAAGTGGTATAACCATTTTTGATTCCTTTTTCCTCATGGTAGTTGACTATGTAACACCGAGCCCCTAAGGACAACAATGGTTGATCCGTGGGCCATGGTACTGTGTGCCCCTTCAGTCATAGAGTAAAGGGTTGGTGACTTCGTGTATCAGGGGACACTGTGTGGTGCTTTTACTCACTCTTACCATAGCAGCTTCTGGGTGACCCTTTCCTTCCCTCACTGAACACAGCAGGGTGCCTGCCTGTAGTACAACAAAGGAACTGGAGACTTACTTGGGTGAAACACCACCTGCAGCTGCAGAATTTATTAAAACAGCACCGCACCCAAGAGGCAGATCTGGCACTTGATACACAATCGCAGTGAGACCAGCCGTATGATGGTGTCAAACCTGGCAATGCATGCAGTAAATGAAAAACCCTTGTAAAAGTTCCTAATGAGGGCCAGCGTCAGATCTTCAAATGGCTCCTGGAGCAGGCATATTCCTGAATATCAGTGTGTCCAGATAAACGGTATTTGCACACAGCATGTTTTTAGTGCTTAGCAAACAAATGCAGATATAGCAAGCTTTACCTTGGCTCATTCATACAGTTTTTATCATCTGTCTTGTCAGTTTCCTTTTTTCAAGGGTTGCTACTGATGCGTAGCATATATCAGGAAATAAACTGAATCCAGTGTATTCCCCTCCCCCACCACCAAATGGCAATCCTTGAAAGATCACGTGCAGATCAAAATGTCCAGTAATGCTTAAACCTTTTTGCTTCATTTTTATGTTTGCCTGCACGCATGTGCAAGAAACATAGTGCCACCATAAAAATTTTCATAGGTGTGCCACTCAGCTTCCAATGTCCTGCTCCCCCTTGCAGGTGCTGTCTCATCTCACCACTAAATGTCTGGGCTGTCTATGACAGCAGTCCAGATGCAGTGGAGTACAGTTGAAAGTGAAAGACTGCTACAATCAGCAGTGGTAATGTGTAGGCAATCTGAATACTGCCATGGGCAGTATGCAACAGGTCACAGTATGCAAATTGCCTAGTCACCACCGCTGATTGTAGCAGCCCGAAGAAACACCCTCACACATATTTTATCAAATAATAATTTTTAAGTTAAGGCAACCAAGCTAGGCAGGGAGCAGAGCTGCACTATTGTAAGTGTATTAGAAATGTGTGCAGCTCTGTTCCAAATTCAGTAAAGCTGCACAAGCTTTCCGTGCCCCTTCAGAAAATGGCAGGCAAAAGAAAAATATATATATATTTTTCTTGTAGCTGAACACTGCAGCATGTCTTTAAAGCCTTGACATAAAATAATTATGTTTAGTGAGTGGGAGAGAGCTCTGTAAAAGGTTGTGTAGTGAAAGGCTCTCTCTCTCCTACACTTTATCTCCCTCTCTCTCCCTCAGGCAGCATTCTCTAGTAGACAGCCAGCAATGAGATGTAGTAGTATATACTTTTATTTTCTTATTATAAATAAATGCTGTTTCTTTACTCTCCAGAAAGGGTATGTGTTTCCAGCTTTATAGGATTATAATAATCATAATCATAATGACAATGGTATTCAATAGTGTTGAATTGTTGTGTTAAGAAAAGCGCAAATAAAATAACCCCATTTGGCCACAGCCCTGAACAGTATAAAACAGAGTTAACCTGGTGTGGAAGATGAGCCCTGTTCTCTGGCTAGGACTCTCCCCAGTGTCAGTGGGCAGCACCTTAAGGTGTGATTGATATTGGAGGCTTGGAACCAGTCACCCCTCCATGCCCCCGCATCGGCCCAGCAGACAGGCACATTCCTCTTTCAGACCGACTTGCCTCCAGCCTGCTTGCCGCCACCAGGCAGTGATTAAAAACACTCTGATAGAAATCAGGAAGACCTTCCAATGCCATATTTTGTTTTGACATCTGTCTGTCACAAGCTGCAGCAGATCATTTATTTCACCTTCTGATAGCTACCTCATATCTCCTCGGAATAGTTTTAGTTCATGCATTATTACTGTATCCAACACAAGTTACTGTATTTGTTACAGCATCTTTAATAGGAAGTTACAGCATTTTTAATAGGAAGGTACCGCTAAACACTTTAGCAAAAAGCAACAAGAAACTAAAATCACTATAATGATGCCAGTAATAACATATAAAATAGAATGCACAGTTTTGCAACATACACCGTAGGGAGGGAGTAGGTACAGTTCTACCTAGTGCTATCGGTTAAGTTGGTATTAATATAACGATGTGTTTCTTCTTGAACAGTGTATGAAAGGAGCGTTAACACTGTTACTTCAGAGTCATCCTTAACTGGTTTGCAGAAAGCATCACGGTGCACTATTCATTTCCTCCTCGTCCGTTCGACCAGCATCTTCAAACTACTTTGGCTGACAGTTGTTGCTGTAATTCACCCTTTAATAGTTCACCCTTTATCTCGGCACAACAGGCTGCAACATTCGTCACTGCACAACAAACTTATCCGCAATTGCCCACTCCCTGACCCCTCCACCAAACCTGTATGTATTAAAAAGCTTGCTCCGACTCCTCCACCGAATTCAGAACATCTTCACTCTTCAAAGCCAGATTGCCAGCTGAGGAAAGTGGGTAGTGAAACTAAGAGAGAAATTATAGCTCACTGCCACAGTGTTGTTATGAATGGTGGGATTTGAACCGGTGAACACTTTGTTTCAAAGTTGAATCATAGAAAGTGATGAAGTCTCAATGTTGCCCAAATTAATGCTGAGTACAAGATGCACATCATACAATAAATGTAATGTACTAACACTGGACTGAATCTGTTATTAACTGTAAAGCAGAAGCAGGATAATCGGATTTCTTTATATTTCAATGAATGTTGAATTTAAGATTGTAAGTACCACTGATGCTTGTTTCATCAGCAAACACACACCAAAAATATTTAAAAATAAAAGCAGTCTCCCTGGGTATTAAACTACTCCTGCAGCAGAGGAATAAAAATGAGGGTACCCTTACATACTGCAAATAAAGTGATTGTTATAGCCTGCAAGTATGAATCATTGGTCTTTGTTGGTCTGGTCCAAACTATCAGGAACCAGTAACTCGGTAACAAAAAAGAGGATGGCATGCTAATTATTCAATGAATAATCAAAATCAAGCAACGGTGCTGGCGTCAGCACCTGGGCAACACGGGCAAGTTGGGCAACTGCCCAGGGTCCTGACATGGGGGGGGGCTCCAAACACACACAAAAAAACACCAGGTCAACTGAAAAAAGTGATCAGGGCCCGCTTTGCTCTCACTGCTGATCACTAAGTGAGAAAATGAATGAAACTATGAAAGCAAGAGAGAGGGAAAGGGTTGAAAGTGTCAGGCATGCAAGCCATCTGTCCCTAGGCTGTGCAAGTGAGAGAGAGCAAGGATATGGCTGTCCTGTCCCTAGTGTGTTGTTTTTTTTTTCCACTTTATTGCTTGCTTGCTTGTCACTGCTGCAGGCTGCTGTTGTTTTGGAGTCGGATCCATTCCCACTCTGTCTGTGTCTCTGGATCAGCTGTGCCTCACTGTGCACACTGCATGCCGCTCTGGGACACCAGTATCCTATGAAGAAACCGGTCCAGCCCCCTAGGAGTGGAAGATAACTTGTGTGGCAGACTGAGCTAGGAGGCTGGCAGTGGACTCTTTAGCCAAAGGCGCAGTGGTAGAAGCAGGAGCAGGAGAAAGCATTTCAGCAGTTTAATTGTTTAAATAGCTGCACTATTGCTACAGCCTACATTGACAGTCTTGTCAGAGTAAGCTGAGGATGAAATATTTTGGTGTGATTCCGACTCGCAGCAAACTAATCCACTGGTATTTGTCAGAGCACTTGCTCAGTGCACACACGCTTCCTGATATTTTCTTAATGCAGTATTTCTTATTGAGTTGTAGTATACGGGTCGTCTGCTCTCAATTCTCCAGCTTCTTCTTTGACATTTGTTATTATATTACTGACACACGCAACTAAATATTAGAGTGCCTTGTAATTAGCATGTTTAGATTTTACATGCTTATACAGAGCTTTTATACTCTAATCACATGCATCCTGTTTTCCCTGGTCCACACATATTCTAAAATCTGTACAGCTTCTGTTCTTCACATTCTGCACATGCATAGATACTTCTGCATATATGTCTAACTTTGTTATCATATATGTACCGCTACTCCTTTCCTTTTATTCATATCATCTGCAATTACTCATTTAGATATCTCATACCCAGTCCACACATATTGCAACTAATATTCACTCCTGTTTTGTCCATTTATTATTGCGCTTCGCAGTGGATGCATTTTTCAAATTAATCTCACGTTGCCATATAGTAAACTGTCATAAATTATCACTCTGAGCAAGTGACATGCTAGATTCCGTGTTCAGGTTCAGATTAAATTGATTTGCATTATTTCTTTCACCTGCAGACAGTATTAATTTTTAGTCGGGTCCATGCCACACAAAGCTGTTTGACAGCATTCCTTTAACCCTTCAGCGATGCCTGAAAACACTATATGGCTCTTCCTTACACTTCCTCAAGAACTTCTCATATCTGTATCAAGTTTCACTCTATGTGTAATTCTTACAATCCTCCTAGCCTGAACCTTTATAACCGGATCTACAGACTAAAATGTATCAGCTTAAAATTTTCACTGAGAAAGTTTTCTTGCTAGAGAATGTTAGCTTCAACTCTCTCTTTCATAATATTTGAGCACTACTTAATCAGTTACTCAGTGAGGCATTTGAGTTACTGCTTGTTTAAATTTTCAGCGGACATTGAGCTCCGATCCATTTGTTGATCCACTCGCATCCACTTTCCCAACTCAATCAATCAATCAATCAAAATCTTTTATTTATCCGGGTGGGCACCATTGAGCAAGGCTCATTTGCAAGGTGGACCTGGTCGTGAATACATCAAAGTACAGTACAGAAGCAGGTATACAAAAAGCAATAATGTACAAGGAAGAAAAAGTATATACAGGGTATACAGTACAGTACAAGACTGAAATAAATACAAAAAAAAAACAGCATTATTTTACAATTGAAGAAGTCAGCAGATGTACAATCAACCATAGGCATACAGGGGTTATAAACAGAGATCTTTTGAGTGAGGCAGCTGGCAACTACACATATAGGGGAAAGAGGCCGTGTATGGGGTGGCAGGTTAGAGAGGTAAAGAAGAGGAGGGATATATTACTGACAACTGAGGGAAAAATTGAGCTAAAACCCCAGAAAGTGATGATGGCTGTCATGTACTTGTTTATTTTGATAATGACGGAGGAGGGGTAGATAATTGGGACACTACTATGGATGGGGTGGGACTTTAGCCAGGCTGGAGTGGACAGGGAAGGATGGGTACAGCAGGAAGAGTTAATAGGGAAAGAGTGAGAGCCAGGGGTAGAAACATGGCGAGCATCAGGATGGAAAGGGGGAGTTGCAGAATTAGTGGGCTAGCGGTGAGGAAAACATTTGCAAGGTGCTTTCATGTAGCGATCGTAGAGTGCCTTGAAGATATTCAGGCTAAGAGGGCAGCTAAGCTTCAAGTTCCTTTGTAAATTGTTCCTCAATGTGGGTAAAGAGAAGCTTACAGCAGCTTTGCCGAAACGAGTTTTGACCCTTGGAACTTGGAGGGCAATTAGGAATAGCTCCTTTGAGCATAGGTGCCTAACACACTCCAGGGAATACAGTCTGAGACATATGAAGGGAGCTTGTTGGTCACCTCTCTGAAGGCCCATAGGGCAGCATTTCTATTCCATCTATAGTGAAGGGAAGTCCAGCCTAACAATGAGTACAGGGAGCAGTGGTGTGTGGAAAGTGGAAGGCCAGTAATGAACCTGATAGCTCTGTGTTAGAGGGTGTCCAACTTAGCCAGTGCAGAGGCAGTGCAGTGGCTGTAGAGCAGGTCCATGTAATCTATTAAAGATAGGAAGGTAGCTTGAACCAGTTGAATCTTGGCCTCCTTTGTGAGCAGGTGGTTAATTCTGTAGAATAGTCCTAATATTTGCCTTAGTTTCTTCTGTAGTTCTTTGAGATGGTCGGCGAAGGAAAGTTTATGATTGAGCCAAACTCCTAAATATTTGAATTTAGCTATATACTCTAGTGTTTCTCCAAGAACAGTGGTAATTTGTGGTATAGATCCCCCCCAGCAGGAATTGTTGCATGCAAGGAGAGGGAGAAGAGCATGGCTTTTGTCTTTTTCGCATTGAGCAAAAGCTTTGCTTGAATTGTTGATTTAAAAAAGAAATGTTCCCCTTCTTCTTTATGAAAAATTAAAAAAAAAAAAACTCAAAACACTAGAGATTTTCCTTCAGCATGAGGAATGGAACTAGTAGGAGCAGTCTTCTCGTTTTTACATTTTTTTGGTTTCCCGCTGCCCAGTTAGTCGCCAATTTTAAATTAACCACACCTTGCTGTTAAGCAAAACTTTATTCCAGCTAACTAAAAATAAGATAGACAGACAGACAGATAGCTGGATTATGGAAAGAGAGATCCAATCACTGGTTTGCTGCTCCTAAGCAACCAGCAGTAGAACATCAGCTGCGACTAGACAATGTTTGTGAGTTTGAAAAAATCCTGAAAATAACATAGAAACACAGAAACATAGAATTTGACGGCAGATAAGGACCGCTTGGCCCACCCAGTCTGCCCATTTCCCTACCTAATGGATAAGCTGCAGATCCTAGTTAACCAGCAGCCTATTTCTTTCTGCCCCCACCGCCTAGAATTGCCTTATGACTGTCCCATGCATGCTTGAATTCCACCACTGTTTTTGACTCCACACACTCCTCCGGAAGGCCGCTTCCATGCATCCACAACCCTCTCTGTGAAAAAATACTTCCTTAAATTACCTCTGAGCTGGACTTCTCTATCTTCAAATTCAGCCCCTTGTTCCTTGCACACCTCTTTGTTTTGAAAGATGCTACCTCTTGACTTTGTTGATTCCTTGAGGTACTTGGAAGTTTCCATCATGTCCCCCTCTCCTCCTTTCCTCGAGGCTATACATATTAAGCTCCTTAAGTCTCTCTTCATATGTCTTCCGGTGCAGACCCTGCACCATTTTAGTTGCCCTTCTCTGACAGCTTCCATCCTGTATATGTCTTTATGGAGATTGGATCTCCAGAACTGCACGCAATACTCCAGATGGGGTCTGACCAGCTGTCTGTACCAGAGGGATAACAACTTCCTGTTTTCTACTGGTGATGCCTCTCCCTATGCATCCCAGTATCCCCCCAGCCCTCCTTGCTGCCCTCTCACATTGCTTGCCCACCTTTAGGTCATCTGATATGACTACCCCCAGGTCCCTTTCCATTTTTTTTTGTTGTTAGTATCTCACCCCCCATTGTGTACTCTTCCCCCTGGGTTTTTGTTTCCCAGGTGCATTACCTTGCACTTCTTAGCATTGAATCTAAGCTGCCATACATTTGACCATTCCTCTAACCTTGCCAAGTCCCTTCTCATCCTTTCCACCCCACCTTGTGCATCAACTCTGTTGCAGATCTTTGTGTCATCTGCAAAAAGACATACTTTTCCTTCCAGTCCCTCTGCAATGTCGCTTTATAAAGACATTGAAGAGGACTGGTCACTTTTATTTCTAAAATCAAGTCACAGACATTGTCAAGTCACAGCTGGCCAAAGCTGGAGTCCTATGCTGGCTTGTGTTGCAGCAGTGAGCTGGTGATCGGATCGCTTTCTCTAATCTACCTATCTACCTACCTACTTACTTACCTACATCCATCCATCTATCTATCTATCTATCTATCTATCTATCTATCTATCTATTTATCTATCTATCTGTTAGCTGCAATGAAGATTTGCATATATATTCATAAAAAGGGAATAATTGTAATTACTTGGATGTAAAGTCACTAGTGGAGGGCTGCAGGGCAGAATGATAGGGAACCACGAACCCTGTTCGACAGGCTGTATAAATACATGAGATTTTTTTTTTTTTTTTTTATCTCTTTTGATCCCAAGTTGCCGATTGATGATGTTGGGCTGATGGATATGATTCAAGATAAGAAAACTACAACCCGTCCCGTGTGTATCAGACAGGGATTTTATTTAACTCCCACCCGGTCCACTAACACTGTCCAGTCTCTGTCTGCCCATGCATGCCTGCACCATGCTGCTCAGCTGTCACCAATGCCACCCATCCTCTACACCCAGCCAGAGACCATCGCTATGGATGTATAGCCACACCAACTGTTTTATTATTTTAGAAATAGATTTTTTTAAAGTAGTCGTGCGGAAAGACATAAAGCAATTTAATTCATTAGTGTTAATGATATTATAATGTTGTCTTATCTTCTCTTTATTTTTGTACTCATACATAAAAGTTTTTTTAAAGCAGTCATGTTTTGGAGAATCTGGTGCCCAGTCCCAGTCTGAATCACTCCCCACAGTGTTGTTTATACTTCCTTCTCACCTTGGTTCTTGCTTAGCCATAACCACAGCCACTGCATGATCGTGTTCTCAAACAACATGCAGCACAGTACATTGCCCCTACGCAAACAAGAAATTAATTATGCTTAGAGGGTCAGGGCTTAATTTAAGTTGCCAAGGATGGAAGGAATAGATAAGTTTCCAAAATACTTTTTTACGCATGTGGATGCAGTGCAGTGCCTGTGCATATTATATCATAAAAGATATGTTTGGTTATTGGTTTGAAAAAAAACATGGTTTTGATTGTGAGTCATTGTGAGAGGGGGTCCCAGGAGGTCCATTGCCCAGGGCCCACAAAAGCCCGAAGCTGGCCCTTCATGGGGAACCTCTTCATTAAGACTTCTAAATAAAATAAGTTGTTTCATCAAACCTCACATGCTTCTACTGCTCCTTATTGCTCAAACGATTAGTAAACTGCTGAATAATATTTGAAGATAAACCAAACCTCAGCAGCTTGTCAGATCAAGAATTTTTCTGTCCCCATACTGGTATACCTCCCCCCCCCCACAGAGACACCAATTCAGTGACCTACCTCGCTGTTGATAAAATCAACAGTTCATCGACAGGTCACTGTGTTGGTGTGCCTGAAATGGGCACCCTTCCCCAAATCAACTTCGACTCAGAAAACAGACCGGGAGACCATTGGGATTTGTGGTCGACATAAATTCCATCACTGTGATGCCGGTCAATAAAATTGTTGTTGAACTGGCATTGTACAGCCCCCAGTCCCTTCTGTCATATATGGTCACACCTGTTATCCAACTATGTACTGGGGATATAAAAATTCTTGATATAGCTGTGAGTAACTAATGTGGAGTTGTGCATAGACAGATGTAAGGCAAGGTAAGAAACATTTTTATCTATCAAGCACCCTAGGCTATCCGTATGGCTCAGGGTGCTGTACACAGTCAAAATAAAACCATCAAGATATACACAGCAATACAATATAATTTGAGTTTTGGGTAATAAATATATTAACAGTGAAATTCAATAACTTAACTATAACTCAAGCCGAATAGGTCTGGTTGAACAAATACATTTTAAAAGAGGTCTCAAAGGCCTCCACCATGCCAGCAGTCAGATCAGATACTCACTGGCAATGAATCTGAGAGAGCATTGGTGCAAATGTGTGCCAACTTTAAAAGCCCTGTTACCCTCCCTCGTGTAGTGTCTGATCTGAAAACAATGAGGTGGTAGTGATGATAAGACTGTCCAGTATAGCTATAAAGGGAATTTTTAATAGAAATGGGGAAGAGTAGAATGCTACAGTCACAGAATAAAGGCAAATCCTACCAACATGCAGTTAGGAATAAATCTAATAATCTTCCTGAACAGCCTTTCTATAACAGAAAGGTTGATCAAGAAGACTGAGACCATGGTGTGCACTGTGTATACACAGTATTGTTATAATACAATCAAGGTGACAACTGATCAGCTTCAGTGCTCCACAATTAGGACACAACTTTTAGTCACCAGGCAACATAGCCTATTCCTATTACCTGATTTCATAAAACAAGAGAAAATGTATTATGATATACGTTGTTCAATTAAATAATGTTAGAAACTGTGTGTCACATTTGATTAAAAAAAAAAAAAGAGTGGTGGCATACTGGGCTGTACTTTTTATCTAAAGACATAGTGTCACTTTGTGAAACAAACATACTATAGTAATTCAAACACATAAATAACTTAAATTGAATCTCATTTTGTCATTCTGCTCTCCAGTGTCCAGTTTCAAATTATCTGTAGCCTAGTTACATGTATGAATGTTCTGCAAGTACTTTTAACACAGAAGAGATAGGTAGGAGCATAACACACAACACTCCCCCACTGAACACACCATCATAACGAGAAAGCAGGGGACTATCTCTATGGCATCAGTAACTATATGTAGCCTTCTCCCGAAAATGGACAGAATGCTGGCCTGGATAACAGCGTAAACTTGACATACTGTCTGTCATAGAGACCTGCCTAGCCCTGTCAGTTCCTGACTCGGCTGTAACCCTGCCGGGCTACAACATCTTCATGCTGGACAGGCAATCTAAGATTGGCAGTGGGTGCATTATCTACCTGAAGGGCATGCTCTTCCTGTGCCAAACCTCGATTGCCTGTCCCAGGTGCTTGCTGTTAAAATACTTCTCGGGGCCCATAACAAAGTGCTGACAGTGTATTCAATATATGTGCCACCAAAAAATCCTGACGCTGGCCTGCACAGCCACCTGCAGTATATCCGTACAAACCCACTCACCTCTGAGACCGTATTTCTGGGTGATTTTAATCTAAACTGGCTTTCACCCACCAACGGCTCAGCAAAAAACTCTCTATCTACTCTACACCTGTCACAACTTGTTAACTCTCATACTAGGTGCAACTGTATAGAATGGGGACCTTCTCAACTGCATCCTCACCAACTGTCCTGATCACATCTCAAATGTTGCTGTACACCCTGACTCTGTAAGTGACCACTCCCCAGTCTCTTGCTCCTGGACAAATACATTCACTAAACTGCCCCCTCAAACACTTTACAGCCGACTTCTCAAATGTGGGCCCCTTGAGCTTTTAAAACTATACCTGAGCAGCACTGACTGGTCTGAACTTGACTCCATCACTGACATTAAGACATGCTTGAGCTTTTCATCTCTTGCTTCAATGCCGCATGTGACATCCATGCTCCATCAAGGGTAAGGAAAGTCCATGGTACGGTTAAATCCTGGGTCACATCCAAACTATTAACCAAGATGAAACTAAGGGCCAACCTCTGGCACTGGGCAAAAACCACTGGGAAACTTGCCAATATCCAATCCTACAAAGCTGCTAGGAATTTGTGCACTCGGATCATCTGGCAAGAGAAAAACAACTACCAGAGAGAAATGCTTGCCAACTCCTGGGGCAATAGTAGAACTTTTTGGTCAAACTTTAAGGATGTCACTGGCATAAAACAAGTTTAACAAAATTACATCAGAAGGGAAGCAACAGGTCTCTGTAAAACCTTCAATATCAGCTCTCCTCCCTGTACTGCCATATCACTTTCTGTGAAGAATACAGCACCACATATGTGAACAGTTCCATCGGGACCTCTGAGTGAACAAGATGTGATCGATCTACCATATCTTTACATTTTTTCCCAGCTCTGCATGAACAATAATTAACTTCCCCACCTAATGATCAGGAAAATGCTTTGCCTTAATATTTGTAATACTGCTTCTGTCATATTGGAAACAATCTATATATGCTGCATAACTTTACCTATTCTCACTTTCTATTGCTTCCTTCTCACCTCTCCCCTGCTGTTCTTAATAAATATGTTTTCAAACTACTACAAGCCTATGCATTTCTATACATAGACAACATCAATATTTTTCTGCCATTCCTATGATACATTTCTCTACCTCCTGCACTACCAATGCCAATACAAGCAAGCAAACATTCGGCATTGACAAATGCTTGTTGATTTACTGTTGCTCCTGAGTGTAAAAAAAGAAGTTGGTCCATTATTTCATTGTTTTTTAATTCTGTCCGCATCCACCACCCAACACACGCATAGTGCTTCTTTCCCTGTAGTGCAATAAGTGGAAATGCTGCAGTGTGACATCATGGAGGTGATAGTGATCCTCTTCCTGTTCTGAAGGTGCGATTTGTGTGCATGCCAGTACAGGGCAGCATGGCCGTCTATGTTGAATTGAACTATTCAAGTCCTTTTTTCTTTTAACTCAAAATGCCTTCAGACAAGGAAACTGACATTTCCTAGTGAGGTTTTTATAACTCCAGTATTGAGCCGTACAATTTCGAACCACTGACCACCAATGTAGCTGGAGTAAGTGGCACTGATGACAGTGATGAGACATCTGGTGATGATGACAAGCAATCTGAGCCTAGCAGGGCTACGACCTCAGTTGAGGACTGGCAATGAAACGTTTATTTTTATGTATTTATGGATTGCATTTGCAAGTGTTCTACCAAGTGTTCCCCGTTGTTTAGTTTGCAATTGTTTTAATGTTTTCTTTTGTTTTACCAAGAAAGATAGGCTTGCACATGGCCCTAACATTCATGTCTAGTAATGTGTATGTAGAGAATTTCTTTCTCACTATTGCCACTTGGCTACTAATTTTGTGCCTGTCATTTATGCATAGCAGTGTGTGCTGTCTTACATTTATATATTTTACATTCCCTGGTGTCAAGTGGTTCTGCCACCCACAGTCAACAAGACGGCATGTCACGGCACTGTCCCACTCATGATACAACAGCCGGACTCTACCTAACCACATAAAATGGTGCCCACTCATCACAAGCACAGCATCCAGTGCAGTCTCCTCTCACCACCACTGCCAGCTGCTGTCATACTGTTACTGATTGATCTCAAGCTTGTAATCATGATTGGTCAGTATTAATACGATGACCGGGGAGGTCAGAGGAGGGCTACAATGGTCACCATTACTGAGATTACTGTGGAGCGATTTATGTTGTGAATTACAGTCTGTGTGTTCTGTCCTATGTGAGAGGGTCATGTGCTTTGATGGCCACTGCTGGGTGGTGATGGGGGGTGGGGCCATTACACAATGGGTGATTGGTGGTTGTGGGGCAGGCCACTAGACACCAGGCAATTTTTCCTATATGTCTCAATAGGCAATCAGCGTTTTGTTGGGGGGGGGGAGATGTAACTCTAGACACCAGGCAATGTTACCTATATTTCTCAATGGGCAATCAGGATTTTGGGGTGGGGACACTGGACACCAGGGCAATGTTACTTCTGCTCTATTTCACAATGGGAGATTGAGGTTTTGGGGTAGGAGAACAGTAGCTAACAGGTAATGTTTCCTGTACTTCTCAGTGGGTGATGGGGGGGGGGGAGAAAATTAGACACCAGATAATGTTACTTCTGTTTTGACAATTGGTGATCAGGATTTGGGGAAGGGAACAGTAGCCAGCAGGCAATGTTACTTATATTTATCACTGGGCGATTGGGGGTGGGGATACTAGATACCAGGCAATGTTACCTATATTTCACAATTGGCGATTGGGGTTGGGGATACTAGATACCAGGCAATGTTACCTATATTTCACAATTAGCGATCATGGTCTGGGGCTGGTAACACTAGCCAGGCTATGTTACCTATATATAAAATTACTGGTGACCATAAATATCAACCAGATTACTGTTTCGTTAAAAATGCATATCAACTGGATTTCAGGTTATTTTGCTCCAAAGGCAATAATAACCTGAAATCTGGTTGCTATGACATTTCATAATAACCCGAAATCTGGTTGATATGACATTCCCCAAAGAAACTGCTGCGTTCCATTGTTTCATAAAAAGTATTTCAATTGCAGTATTTTCAACTGTTTTATTCATGTACAGTTCAATTTCTTCAAAAATAAAACTGCACTCTAGCTAAAAATATCATTTTCTTTCCAGCTGCTAGAAATACAGTCTAAACCTCCACACCAGCAATTATAAAAAATAAAGGATAGGAAAGTGTATGTTATGGATATTTTTCACACGCCCTCGGTGTCTGATGACCACATAAACCTCTCGAGCTTTGCTCTTGAGGTTTATGGTTCACCACACACCTTGGGTGTGTTAAAAAAAATCCATAACACACACTTACCTATCCATTATTCTGTATTTCTCAGTGGGCAATTTAGTTTGTTTAAAGAGCCAATGTATTGTAATATCTATGGTACAGTAGTCAATGTATATGTCTACTTTTTAAAAAAAGCAGTCTGATTCATATATACAAAGTAATATAAATACCATTTTATCAAGTTCAGTCGGCACTGTGACTTAAGAACTGGGTTCTGCCCTCGAGTGCAATATGGTACACAAACTGATTTGTGAGATGTGAACTTCTTAACAAAAGTTAACATTTTATGCAATACTTATTTAATAATTTGAACTCAGAAAAAGTTCATGAATGTATATGAAGTACTTTGTTAGAATAAAGAAAAAAATTTAATTTTTATACTACTGTAACAGAGAAGCATGTTGGAACAACTGGCAATTAGTGAACAGTATCTGTCATTCACAGCTGGCTACCTGTGAAATCGGAACAGCAGACATGAAACTAAATACAGATATGAACTGATAATGAACAGTTAGTTCTGCATTATAATTGCTTTATATAGAAACAGGTTTCTGTAAAAAACTGACAGACAACCACGCCAGAAACATTGGCAGTTGGTGTAAAATAGCTATTACAAAAACAAGGTCAACATTCAAAACAGAAATGCACAAATTACAACAAATACCGAGATTAACAACTACACGTGTTAAGGTACAACTGTTAGTGAAAAGAAATGCAAAAAAAGGAACTCTATATGAAAGACTATTACCGATCCATGCCAAACCAACTTGCAAAAGTGCTTCGGACACACACTCTCCAGGGTGGGATTCAAAATGGGGTTGCACAGCTGAAACAAAACATAATCAGTAAAGACTTGCAAGTTTGTAACAAGCTAAGTAGCAGATAAAGCTGAACAAAAATAACTGCTCGCTTGCACTTTCTGCCACAGGTGTCATGGCGGATACCATGCAGCAGATGTGGTATGGTGGACGAGAGTCCCGTAGTGCTCGGGACTACCCGTGTGCTGCTCGGATTCCCATATAGTGCCTGAAACTATAATGCTGGGAGGCAAAGTATGTTTTAGCAACTGTGTTCATTTGGCGTAGTGGGTAGGGAATTGGACTGTGAGACAGGTAGGTAGGATTAGGATAGGGACAGGGGTTCAGTTCCCACAGCCTCCCACTTTCATCAGGTATCTGAACGAAAAAATTGCCTCAGTTGCACCTCTGCAGACTGAATGCCTACTTGTGAATTTTTTTTTCTTCAATATTGTGCAACCTCAGAGTAGGTTATATTTATTTAGGGGGCTGTGGGGGTGGAGGTGGGTATGGGGGAAGGGGCGCAGTGCCCCACAAAAAAAAGTCTGAATTGTTGGCAAACATTTGTGAGGGACATAAAAAAAAGTCTGAATTGTTGGTACACTTTTGTGAGGGACATACAGTTATGGCAGTAATGGTGTTCCCATTCGTGACAGTATTCCTGTCGGCCATACTGTTTTCTGTTTACCATGACACCTGCAGCATAAACTGCAACTGCTCCCAAATAACACTAACATCTAATAGTTTCGGACACCAGAAGTATAATTCACAAGCACTAACTTGTTGCCCGCTCAGCTGCATAGAGGAAGCTGTCAGAATTATAGAGCGCCAAAAGCAGCTACACAGCTCTCACTCCCTTTTGCGTCACCCGCTGAAACCACACCCACTGCTCACACTGCAGCAGATCAAGCTGAGTGACTCTTAGGAGCACAGATTTTACAAGGGGAATATCTAGCTACAGAAAAAGTAAACCGTTATAATTTTAATGAAAATATTATAATATGGCAATACTTTATTGAACACAGAATGCTGGGTTCCATTTCACAGCTTTGCATATAATCTTTAAAATATTAAAATTTTCTCAAGGGGGGAAGGGGAGGACTCTGGAGGGGGCTGTGAGACGAAGCCCCAAAGAATGTCACCTTAGAGCCTGTTATCTTAAGACCTAGTGAATCATGGTGGCTGTTGCCCCTACACCCCAGAAGGGGGTGCTCCTCTCCTGCTGAAGGAGTAAGTATAATTGGACTGGTGGCCAGTTCCAGTCATTTAAAGAAATGGCTGCAGAAATGTGTGGCTTGTGTAGCACACTTGAAGCTGTATGCGAAGTATCTTTTGGGGTTACAAAATGCCCCTGTGAAATTCAAAATGGCTAGCAGCTAGTGAATTGGGCTATCAAATGCCCCAGCAGAAATTCCAAATGGCTAGCTGCTGGTAGTGTGGGTTGTCACAGGCCCTCTGCACAAATTGCAAAGTGAAATTGGGCATCAAAATGCCCTGTATGAATTTAAAGCATTAGTGAAAGCGCTACTTCGCAAAGCTGAATAGGGAGTACAAACAATTTAGACTGTTTCGAGAGATTATATAAACCCAGTGGGAAATGATGTAATGGGAATCAGCTCTGCAGTGGTTAAAACTATGAATGTGCCAGCTGGTATTTTTTGATTTGGGAGCTCTCCTAATAAAGGATCCCGCCTGTTTGAAAGTTCTTTCTCGTTTGGACAGTAATTTTATTCTGCTTCCAAGTTTGTGTAACCTTTTTCACTCTGCAGCCAAGCCAGCCCAGCCAAGTGCCTGTGGATGCCCAGAGGTTAGCCCCAGTGCCCAGAGGTCAGGTATGTGCTTATACTTGAGATTTCTTGGATGTGAAACCCCCTCCCAGGTGAGCGTACCACCCTGCTGTCCCTAGACATGTTGGGAGGGGACCCTTACAAGTGGGGGCTCGTCTTCTATGTTTTCAGGTGTTTTTTGGGGGGTCTCTGGAATTTTGGTGAGTGGTAGGCATGGGCTTTGAACTTATGGCACTGTTCAGTGTACTAACTGAAAGAAAAAGATGGCACTGAAGAAAGTCACAAGGATGCAGGAAGCTCGATACTGGAGGATTTGAAGATGGCGTATGTAGCAGGAAAAGGTTTGGTGTGTGCCCATGTGAGAAACTCATTAATATTAATTAAGATTGTGAAGGGCATCAAATGATTAGATGTGCACCCTGCAGGGTGAGTGGCCAGGAGCTTGAGGTCAAGAGTGTGTGTGTGCACTGAGCAGCAAAGTGGAGACAGCCAGTTGCAGACAGTTGAGGAGGTGAAGTGCTAAAAACTTAGACTGTGTACATCCCATAGTTTGATCTCAGTGAGACAGAGAAAACTTCTCAGTGGAGTGACGGAAAGAACCAGCCACCTTAGGACTGGATCGCAATTTAGTGAACCCATCCAGCTTTCGTGGCACAGGGAGTAAACAAAGAAAAAAAAAAAGAGGAAACAAGTTGTTAACATGCTAAGAGGGTGGAGGCAGGATATTGGGTGGCATGAATGAGAGATGCTGAGAGTGTGTAAGGGGGACTGGTCATTAAGTACTTTATGAGTGTTGAAAGACCTGAGCTGCGTTTGAACATAAATAACAGGGGAGCATGGTGTGTGGTGTAAGAGTCACTTGCAAAGACTGAGAGACATTTTTCTCTTCACCTATACCGACTGGCACCAGCATTCAGCAGGAGTAGCATGGCAAAGAGCTCACGAATCTCACAGATCACAATTCCCACCATGGTGTTTGAGTGGCTTGTGGAATTTAAGAGGACTGAAGGACTAAAGGTGGGTGGCCGGATCCAATGTGCTAGTTGCCCTTACATGGGGGAGGATGTTGCACTTGTTCCTATGTGTCGCTATTGCCAAAATGGAAGAAGTATGGCTTTTGGTGGGACCCCGCGGATCACTGCAGCTACCGAGCCCCCCCATTTGGTCTGGATCCACAGAATTGGTGAGAGAGTCCTGGGAGCTTCCCAAGCTATGGAGAAAGGTACCCCATTGGATGGTTACAGTGTTCTAGAGGAGGAGGAGGAGGAGTGAGAAGAAGTGTCCTGTGATGGGCAGAAAACTAGAGAGGAAGATGATGTGGAGAAACTTGTGCAGTCCATTGAGGAGAGTGTCCGAGAGATGTTATGGTCGGCTACTAAAAAAAAAAAAAAGACCTCCTGTTCCATGAGAGCCACTGGAATAAAAACCCCTGTTGGCACACTCCCTCAGGCTCAAACTGCTAAAGAAATAGCCCAATCTAACACTGGAGTTATGCCTTGTGGGGTGGACCCTCCTACAGAGCCCTTGCCTGCAGAAGCCAGTTCTGTTGGGCAGGGAGGCTCCGCTGAACCAGTTCAAGCTACTCCTAGATGTATTTATTTTATTTATTTATTTATTTATATTTTATTTTCGTCTTTGGTAACCGGGTAAGGCCCACTAGGCACAAGTGCCTGTTTTCAGGGGTGACCTGGGAGCACTGGGCGGTTAAGTGGATTGCTCAGAGTCACACAGTATGCAAGTGGAGGTTGTGAGAATCAAACTCAGGTCTGGTCTGCTGGATGTACCAAGCTCGTTCACACCTTGTTCCTCTAACCTCTAGACTATACTGCCAGCCCATGTGGATGGTGTATGGTCCACCCCCTTTGTGCTATGGTAGGGATCAGTCTTTTATGAGGTTGATGGAAAAGGTGCCACCCACTGTTGTGGCCTATTAATACAAGACTTGTCTGCCCCCTGGGAAGGCTCCTCAAACTATCCCTGTATGGAGCCGGGGGAGAAAATTATCTGGAGGATTATTCAGAAAGATTATTCTGAGTTAGACTACCTATCTGTCTGAGTACACGTGGGACATAACCGAGCGTAACCGAAAGGACTGGACCTGGTGTGCTGTGATTGATAAGATCTGGAAAAAAGACGGCATCGCTTTCTAAAGTGAACAAACATTTGCCTCTTGAGTAATCAGACAGAAAATCTCCCTAGACTCGAAACTTTCCTTGTTAGGTATACTCATTCCAAGCAACTCTATTCTCTCACATGCACATTTTAGATGGCTAAATATATTGTCTCTTCTAGTTAAACACCTGATCCTTATGAACTGGAGATCAACCCACGTACCAACACTTTCAGACGTTCTTCAAAATTTATCCCAGTATGCTTCCCTAGATCAGTTATCTCACAGTATTTCTGTCGGACCCAATATATATAATAGATGCTGGTAGGACTATTACAAGTATATTAATACTACTAACATCCCCATATCCTAATATATAACCATTCAACCCCTTTTCTTTTCCTCATTACATATACACCTCAGATTAGGGACGACAATAATCTATGGCACAGATAGCCTTCTTTCTTTATTTTTCTCTCTTTGCTTCTTTTCTTTACTCCTATTACTCTCCTTTGTCTATTCTCTTTTATTTCCCTCTTACAGGTCACTTGCATTCACCTCTTCCTCTCTTTTCTTGTTTAACATTATACATTCACTAACAGGACTAACCTCAGGTATTCACTGACTTCTCTGTCTTTATTTAGTGGACAGTTTGAACTCGGCTATTTCCTGACCCATTATAACTTTTTATGTTGTCTTGTGCCTGCACAAAAAACATGTTGTAGTAACTTCTGAATAGCAGGTTTTGGAGGTGTGGTCCTGTTGTAGGCTGTGGCAACACTGCTTTTTGGGGCTGAGCCCCATGGCACAAATTAGATTGCATGCTGTCTATGACAGCAGTGCAAATGCATGTCCACCACCTTGAAAGGTTTTTAGCTGCTACAATGAGGAAGCTCCACCTCATTGCAGGATGTGCCTTTCCCAGTATAAGTTTCAGTGTGACATGGCGGCGGCTGTGCCATCCGTCTCGCACAGTCCCCAGAAAAGCCAACTTAGGGGGGTGCCCAATCCCTCTGTCGGCATCATCATGCCCCCTTCCCCAGTTCATCTGCTGACGGGGGATCCCAATCCCTGTTGGCATCACCCCCAACACTCTTTTTGTTTGCCAATGGGGTGCCCAATCCCCATCTACAGTTCCCAGAAAACCCTCTGCAGGTGACACCTCCTCTCCCAGTTCATTTGCCGATGGGGAGCCCAATTGCTGTCAGCATCATCTCCCCAACACTCTTTTTTTATTTGCTGACAGGGTGCCCAATCCCCATCAGCTCCAGCCCCCTGAAAAAAAACATGCAGGTGACACACTGGGAGCCCACCCCAGTGTATCAAATATTCCTGTAAAAACAAGAACCTTCCCGCAATGTTTTTTTTTTCCCTGTAAAGGAGAAAACGGTTCCTCGCAGTCTGCAGCCCCCTCCCCCAAACTGTGCCCACCCACTGTGTGCCCCACCTCCCCACACACCCCTTCGCCCCATACTTACCTCTGGAGCCCAGCGCGATGATCTTCTGTGGACCGGGAACACGTCTGCACTCTTCAAAGCTGACCATGAACTGAAGAAATGCTGCTAAGCTGTATAATGGCATAAATAGGGGTTTTTCAGCTTTGATGCATATCTCGGGTATTTTGGGGAATTTTGCCACCAAATTTTCAACATGGGGTTATTGGGACCTCTCCTCATAAATTCAGTTATTGTCATTGTGTTATTCAGTCCCGAAAGGTGATTTTGTGGTCACTGCATGGAATCAGCCTTCGGGACCGATTAACAAACGACAGTGCCACTTTTCAAGAGGTGGCCTCTCAAAAAGCCTATGTTGCAAATTTGGTGAAAAAAGTAAAACAAAAATGACTGTTTTATGAACATGCATTACACAGTTTCCACGCACTCTCGTACTTTCACAAACTTGTAATGTTTTCACTCCAGATTTTCAACATTGGCATTTTTCCACACCTCCTTATGAACAGTACAGCTCTCATTTTTTACATCCTGGCCGAAATGTGTTTTTGCACTTCCGGCGCAGAATAGCGTGGTCTCTGTGGGAAATCACTCTTCGGGACAGAGTAAGAAAATCACAGTGATACTGTTCATGAGCAGAGATCCTAAAATGCCTATGTTAAAAATTTGGTGATGAAAGTCCATTAAATGACTATGCCATGAGTGTGCATTGCGCAGTGTTCACGCAGCGTGCATTGCACAGTGTTCATGCTCCCTCATCATTTTTCACATCCTGACTGAAATGTGTTTTTGCTCTTCTGGTGCAAAATCGCATGGTTGCTATGGGAAATCAGTGTTTGGGACAGATTAGGAAAATCACACTGACTCTGTTCATGAGCAGAGATTCTAAAATGCCTATGTTGAAAATTAGCTGACAAACGTCCATAAAGTGACTGTTTTACAAACATGCGTTGTGTAGTTTCCATGCACGCTCATAACTTCGATAATTTTTAATGTTTGTACTCCAGATTTTCACCATTGCCATTTTTTCACACCTCCTTATGAACAGTACAGCTTTCATTTCCCACATCCTACCTGAACTGTGTTTTCGCACATCCGGCACGCAGTGGCGCATTCGCTGTAGAAAAACAATGTTCAGAACAGAGTAAGAAAATCCCAGTAACACTTTTCAAGAGCAGAGGTTCCAAAATGCCTATGTTGAAAATTTGGTGAAAAAATTCCATAAAATGACTATGTTACAAGCGTGCATTGCGCAGTGTCCATGCACAGTCGTAAGTTCGAGAATTTGTAATATTTCCACTCCAGATTTTTCAACATTGTCATTTTTACACACCTTCTTATGAATAGTTCAGTTGTCATTTGTCACATTCTGCCCAAAATGTAGTTTCACACATCTGGTGCACAATCGCACGGTCGCTGTGGGAAATCAACGTTCGGGTAGATTAAGATAATCATAGTGCTACAGTTCATGAGCAGAGATCCCAAAATGGCTATGTTAAAAATTTGGTGAAATAATTCCACTAAATGATTGTGTCACAAGCGTGTGATGTGCAGTTTTCACACACGCTCCTAACTTCAAGAATGTTTAATATTTTCACTCCAGATTTCCCACATTGCCATCTCTTCACACATCCTTATCAATGGTGCAGCTGACATTTTCATGTGGTACAGAATGGCAGGGTCACTGTGGGAAATCAACATTCGAGACAGATTAACAAAATCACAGGGGCACTGTTCATAAACAGAGGTCCCAGATGCTTTCATGAGGTGGGGTCACAAAAAGGCCATGTTTTAAAATTTGGAGTGCAAATACCAACACACGCCCAGGGCGTTAGGGTTCCTAACCATTACATCTCACCCTGTACAGACTAACAGGCATAAGGGGTGTGTCTTTGGATTGTCTGCAGTACTGCTCACGCCATTGGTCCTCCACCTCCACTCTGTAGCCACTGACAGGCATCAAGGTGTGCCTTGGACTCTTCAGCCCCAAAGTTCAACCCATTTTCCTATGCTGCACCCATCTCAATGTATTTCCTTATGAAATGGGGTGAGCATAAGGCCAGATGACCTCAAGGCAGAACGCAACACTTGTCAGACTCTGTAGGGTAGAGTGAGGTGAAATAGCATGAGCGTTATGGCCAGCGACCCAAACGCACACCCCCAATGCCTGTCACTCTCTACAGGGTGGGGTGGGGTTGATGTCGGTTCTATAATTCAGTTACTTATATTATGTGTCTCTCTAACTCCAGCACTACCAATGCCAAAACCAGCAAGACAACATTCAGCATTGACCAATGCTTGTTTATTATTCACTTGCAGCCCTGTTTCCTTATGGTTACGACCTAAACTTATCTTAAGTACACTGACTTTTTCTCCTTAAAGTATGTACAGTGTTTTTTGTTTCCGAATAACTGGTATCTCTGCTCCTTATATGAAAGATGCTGTGTACCTGTATTGTCTGTTTTGTTTCACTTATATGAACATTTTCAATAAAAACATAAAGTAGAATAAAGTGAGCAAACAGTCAAAGATGAAGCTTGGCTCATAGCCCAGACCATCCTTAGGGGAGCGTACCAGGGACTGACTTTATTCAACCACTATATCTAGGTGTAATCCCCTAAAGGGAATGTCGCTACTACAAGGTGCCAGGTATGGACTGTGTGGGAAATCCTTGTACTAAACCAAACCCCTGCTATTACTTCTGAAGTGAGGGATCCTTCAGCTGCCCCAAGGAAGATGTCACTGTTGTGTTTACAAGAAAAGAAGAGAAGAGTGCAACCTGTTGCTGCTTCTGTTTGTTTTGTATCGCCCTCAAGCTGCATAAAAAAAGGGAGATCCCAGGCTCTGAAAACATTTTGAAGCCGTTTCACAAGACCAAGCCCTCACGGGAAGAAGACTCATCTGGTCTACTGCACCAGCTGTGATGCAAGAAAGAAAGACCCAGTGAGGCTGTCAGTGAAAATACCATCAGACTGATAATGTACTCTTTTGTAATATATGGATAGATCAATTTAATATTATTGAAAAGCATACAAAAAAAATAGAATAATAGATAGGTTCTGGTGTATTACAAGGCAGTAATGCTGTCAAGAGGTTCTGGGGACACAAGAAACCTCGAGAGCGAAGCTCAAGAGGTTTTTTGTGTCCCCAGAACCTAGAGATGGAATTTCTGCTTTGAAACACCAGAACCTGTTTGTTATTTTTTGTAATATATGGATGCAAGGAATTTTTAAGTTTTTACTTGTGCCTGCTGTATGGTGCTGTGGTCTGCAGAGTTAGTAAGACTCCCGAGTGTTGTTCCTCGCTCCTCGCTCGCACCCGCCCCCGCCTCCAGCCTTCAGCCTGGGCCCCAGCTCTATTCCGCTTTTCTCTCTCAAAACAAAAACAAAACACGGTTCACACAGTAGTCGATCGGTAATCCCAATGATACTATTACGAGGGCCGGAAGTATACTATTACGAGGACCGGAAGTATACTATTACAGGACTAACTAATATATTACAAGGAATTTCTTGTATGCATTTTGGGGGTATTATTTTCGTTATCCATATATTACGATCTAATAATGCCACTGGTCCAAAGTGATAATAGTATCAATGGAGAGTGACAATATTATCATTCAGAGCCTGTGACACTATTGTTCAGCGTTCTGAATGATAGTATTATCATAGGACCGCTGCAATGTCAGCTCACCAAATGGCTTGTGTAGAGCGGGAGCTGGCTTTCACAGTAACAGTTGCGTACAATAAAAGCCAGCTCACTGCTTGCTGAAAACTAACAAAACTAACAAAATCTAACCTGCAGCCAACAGTGGGTCTCCTACTCATGCTGGTTCCAGAAATAGTTTTTTTTATCAACTGCCCCCAAAACTAAGCCACATATATAAAAAAAAACTTAGCACCTCTTCAACCGCTCGCTCAGACAAGCCACCAAGTTCCCAAGATAATTATTCATAAAACAAAGCAAGAATCAGTACAAACACATGCTGGGTGCTTCAAAAGCGTCATGACGTTCAGGCATCCATGGCAACATATGGCCACCAGATCCACTTAGAGACCTGCCTACACACTTCACCAGCCTCAGAGCTTCATACCACATTTCAGGGGAACAGTAGAAACTTCTTGGATCCATATTTTACAAAAAATAACAGGGGACTGATTATTCAGCTAAAATACCACCTCAAGGTTCTGGGGCTATGGGATCCTCTCGTAATACATAGTCCCCTATCTATTATTCTATTGATTTACTGTCTCGTGGGACATATTATGCCTTGAGGGTTTTCTTTTGTAACCCCTAGGTGGCTCTATCCCAAGGGGTATTACCCCTGCCTGCTTGGCTAGTAGCAGGCTAAGGGGCCTGGGTAATGAAATGGGTGCCTCCACCCAGAGGTCAGGGATGATAGTGGTCAAGCTAACCTGGGCACAGCCCTCCGGGACACTGTAACAACCCTCTTTCCCTTCTAGTGGCCTGAACAATATACAATAATCACTTTCACAATGACCTTTATTCACCAGGCAATTACCCACACTATTTGCACTTACCACCAGGGCTGGTACCTCTAGCTTGACCCTGGGGGCCTCCTGTAAAACAAGGTTAAGCACAGCAAATAGCAACAGTACAATACTTTTCGCACAAACTGGAACCACAGTCAGGTTAAATGCAAACAAAGTTAAATCTGATTTATTCATGGGACTTGAACAAGGGAGGGGCGTAATCAGGTTGATTTGCTTAAAAGCTATATTAATCAGACAGTTATGCATGCAGTTCAGAGTCCCTACACAGTCACACACACTTGGTACCCAGGTAGGAAAACAGTGGGCTAGCAAGGAACGTTGCAGCTGGTTGGGGCCCTGTGATGAAAGAAAGCAACTTGCACAACACACACTATTTGTAATCCGGAGCCAGAGGGCTCAGTTCGTGAAACAAAAGGCAACAAGGCAATCAGATGACAACACTTTTAGATTTAGCTGTTGTTGCAGGGAGCTACCCTGAAGTTTACTCATGATGCCCAATACTGGACACAGGCAGGATGAATTCAAGAATGCAGGCTGTTGAGTTGGAGTGCCCGGAGAAGCGGGGCCCACATGAATCACCGAGGCATCATTCCTGTTCAAGGCATTGAGCAGGAGGCTGATCCCCAGGCCAGTCTCTCGTCCATGACTTTCTCTGCGTAGCAAGTATTCTGGCTCGACCAGTGTAGCAGGGCCCAGGCAAATGAAAATGGATACGGATTCAGTCCATGGAGCTAGATACAGCCTCCAGCAAGCAAAACACAGTTCAGACATACAGTGGGGAACCAAATCACGACCCACTATAAGCACACAGCACCGGGAGTTCAGAGGTAGCTGGAAGTCCTGACAGGCCGATCGCATTCAGCAAATCTTCGGTCTTCCTCAGGTTAAAGCCTGGTCACAATTCAGTGGCTTAATTCGCTCTCCAAATTCGGATTCAGTCTGAAAAAAGCACAAGTTCCCTCTCAGGGACAGCAGTCAGACATGCAGGCCAAACTCAGGCCTTTCCACAGTTCTCCCGCGCAAATCCACTATGGATTGCTGCTCAAACTATCTCGAGCTGTTACTTCTTCACTTCCCAACTCAGATCTAACTGAAACTGCAAGCAGTGTGGGACTTTCCCCAAGATCCAAAAGGTTCAGTTGGCTAATTTCTGTAAGTCACAACAAGGGCTCCCCCTCCAGGTCATTCTAGGCACCAAAAGCCCAAAACTACAATTCCTACAAGTTTTGGCCCCACCAAGCTCCTGAGCAAGCTCCATTTAAGAGACCCAAATGTACAGATTGGCCCATTCTGACAGTCCAGGACCAAGATGATGGAAACAAACAGACCTGTCCATGCTGCAAAGAAGGCAGATCAGAACAAACTGCAATATTATTACCACTCTAACAAATGATCAACAAACAAGCACATTTTCCAACAGATCTCCCTCTCAGATCAATCATGACTGCAATCCTGGCAGCTCCTAAAGAGACAGTACACAGAGGCCATACAGGCACTCTCTGGCAGTACATCCAAACTGCTAAAACGCAGAACACCGGCCTGGCAGTGAGCATATAGGCAAGCTCAAGGAAGACTTTTCGGGAACCCTTATTTGTAGGGAGGTTGCACCCTTCCCTGCCTGGAGAAAACTTGGCGTCCACGTCAAGTCTGTACCATCATGCATCAGTTAACATAAACTTATTACTTTACTATACATATTCACTACAGTTCATGATACTATATCCATAAGGACAATACTTAGGTATGTTTCATGCAGGTAATACTGATTCCACTATGATTAACATACTTGTGACATCACAATACTGATTCATGTTATAACTTCCTGTACAATAAACAATGTAGAAGGGGGCCCTTCCCTATCAGCTAACTTGGGGCTGGATGGGGCAGGGGCATCATACTGAGAAGGAAGAACAATCAACCTGGAATTGGTCATTAAGCTCAGTTTGGGTAGTGAGCTCTGAGAAATTTAAACACCTTTGTGAACCACAATGAGAGGCAAATCCACTGGCCTCCCAGGAGAATCATAACTGAAGCGCAATACTGGCTTGACAGCTCGGCCAGTCTTTCTGGAGGGAACAGCCACAGTCTCTGTACTTTCAGCACTAACTTTGGAGCTTTCATCAGTCATGAGGGGTGCCTCTGCATGGATGAGAATGTCCAAACTGGGAGCACTGTCAGCTGCTTGCTCTGTAGGCTCTGTCTTCACAACACTTGGCTCATTGAGAGAAGAGTTCTGGCACAATTAGGCTTTGTGGCACTGAAGGGGGGCTGTCAGCACTCTCAAATTTTTGTTCAGTTCTGGTGTGTTACCAGAGAGACTCAGGCCATCAGCCCCTTCTTCGGGAAGTCACATAGTTCCACTAAACACAGGGAGTCCGCAGCCTCAGACGTGGTACTTTGCACTTTACTTTCAGGGAGCATTGACTAAAAGGATGAAGCTGGAGGGTTAGGCAGTCCAGAAGGCCCAGCTTCATCCCCATGATTCTGCATAGGATTTCCATGAAACAACTGACTCAGTTCATAGGAGGGAAAATAGGCATTACCATAGTCACTTTACTCAGAGGTGGACTGACAGTCACTATCATTCTGGGTCTGCTGCGGGGGAAACCTTAAATCTGTAACTACTGAGGTAGGTTGACTCTGTCTCTTTTTTTGCAGCAGCACGAGTCAGCGGCCCTGGGGAGGCAATGTCTGCTGGCTCAGCTTCAATAATAACTTGGCCAATAGGCAGCAAGTGGTTACAGTGCATGGTCTTGACAGCTTTGGAGTTATTCTCTGGGTGTACCTTGTACACTGGTAGATCATCCAACTTTCCAACTACTAGATGAGGAAGATGGTGTCACCTATCTGCAATTATGTGCTTGCCATGTAGTCCCAAACTGCATAATAACACACAGTCTCCGGGCCGTAGCTCTTGAGCCTTTACTTTCTTATCGTGCCTCTCTTTGTTGGCAAAATTTGTCTTGGCGGCCATTGTCTGGGACAGTTGATATGCATGGTTCAATTGAGCTTTCAGTTTCTGTACATACTGCAGGTAGTTTTCGGCTCGGACCCCATCTGGAAAGACCCCAAAGCAGACATCAACTGGCAGTCAGGCCTCCCTCCCGAACATGAGGTGGTAGGGAGAGAACCCAGTAGCATCATTTTTGGTGCAATTATATGCCTGTACGAAGGTGCTAATCTGCTGGCTCCACTTATGCTTGTCTTTTGGATTGAGGGTGCCCAGCATGTCTAGAAGGGTGCAGTTAAAACGTTCTGGTTGAGGGTCCCCCTGTGGGTGATAAGGGGTGGTTCTTGACTTCCGCACCCCCCACAGAGAGAGCATTTCTTTGATTAGCCTGCTTTCAAAGTCTCTGCCTTGGTCAGAGTGGATCTGCTGGGGGGCACCATAGTGGACGAAGAATTTTTCCACTAGCACCTTGGCCACGGTAGAGGCTTTTTGATCTTTAGTTGGAAAAGCTTGCGTATACCTTGTGAAATGATCTGTAACCACTAACACATTGCCAATATTCCATTGATCAGGTTCTAAACACAAAACATCCATGCAGACCAGGTCCATGGGGGTGCTGGTAGTGATATTGACAAGGGGGTTAGCCCTCTGAGGCAGGGCTTTTCTTTAGAGGCAACGACTACAGGTCTTCACATGGTGCTCAACATTGGCTCCTATCTTGGGCCAGTAGAATCAAGATTGTACCAGGTCGAGAGTCCTGTCAATACCAAGATGCCCCATGTGATTGTGGAGGGACCTCAGTACCAAGTGTTTAAAGGCCGTGGGCAGGACCAATTGTTGCTTGTCTACTTGACCACTATGATCCACTGTCTCTCTGTATGACAACTGATTGAGTAACTTCAACCTGAGGCCTTCTTTAAACAATAGGGCAGTTCGCAAGTCAGGGGAACGCAACTTAGACACATCTTTCCCCACACTCAGGGCATCAAGTATGGGTTGAATCATAGGATCTTGGGATTGAGCCCACTGAATACTGTAATTGTCAAGTTGAGGTAGTGCACTAATAGCTAGAGCAGAGAAATGGCAATATGCAGCCGGTATGCAGGTATCAGGAGGGCCCAAACAATCTACTAGACAGTCCACTGTGTCCGCAGACATCTGTTCATCTCTGTCAAACTTTTGGAACAATGCTCGGATGTCATGTTCAGACAGCCTGACCCAATCACTCTTGGAAGCGAGCCTTCGTGACAGGGTGTCAACATCAATATGGTTCAATCCCGGTCTGTATTCGACAGCATAATCATAGGTTGATAAGGCAGAGAGCCACCGGTGCCCAGTGACGTCTAACTTAGCTGAAGTCTGTACATAGGTCAATGGGTTATTGTCGGTTTTCACCAATATCTTTGCCCCATAGAGGTACTCATGAAACTGATCAACAATGGCCCATTTTAGGGTGAGGAACTCCAGCTTGTGCACAGGATAGTTTTGCTCCGATGGAGTCAGACTACTGCTGCCGAAAGCAACCGGTCTCAAACCATCCTCATGGTCTTGATATAGCACAGCTCCTAGGCCTTGCAGACTAGCATCCATCTGCAGCACATAGGGCTTGGTAGGGTCAGCATAGGCGAGGATAGGGGTGTGGGTGAGCTGGTATATGACTTCATGGAAGGCTGCTTCACATTCAGGTGTTCAGCGGGGCCCAAAAGGTTCATCCGTGTGGACGTACACTTTCTCTGATTCTTTGACAGCCCCTTTCTTGTATTTATGGTTGGTAGGGGGGTAACCCTGGATAAGATTCAGGAGTGGGTGAATCACCTTTGAATAGTCTTTTATGAACCTGCGGTAGTAGCCACAGAACCCCAGAAAACATTATAGTTCTTTCAAGTTATGGGTCTGGAGCCAAGTAGTCAGTGACTCAACCTTACTGGATTGGTCTCTATTCCTTCTGCAAATACTATTTGCCCCACATACTTTATGGAAGTTTGAAAAAACTGCCACTTGTCGATGGACAGCTTGAGGCCAAAGTCTTCCAATTGTTCCAGCACTTTAAACAGTCGGGTCTCATGCTCCTATAATGTGCGTCCAAACCCTAAATGACAGATGAAGGCTGTTTTCTCATGGTCCTCTGGGGCCATCGAAATCTGGTAATATCCACTGCAAAGATCCAATACTGAGAACCATTTGCTCCCATTCAAGCAATCCAGGGTATCTTGTATACAGGGCATAGTGTATTGATCGGGGACGGTCTGCCGGTTCAGGGTTCGATAATCAACACACATCCTCACTGACCCATTCTTCTTACGTACAACCACAATGGGAGAGGCATGTGGGCTCCTTGATTCCTGTATCATGCCAGCAGCGAGCATTTCCTGCAAGTGTCTCCTCACATCATCTATGTCCGCTGGGACGAGGCGTCGGGATCTCTCTCAAAATGGCCGGTCATCATGCAGGCGTATATGTTGCTCTGCACCCTGGACACATCCCACGTCCCATTCCTTTAATGAAAACACTTGGTCTCTCTGGGCGAGTCTCTTGCTAATCCTAGCCTTCCATTCAGCTGGCAGTGGGGAATCACCAAAGTCAAATAAGTCTAGGGTCACTCTCTCCTTTTGGTCAGAGTACTTGTTATTGGGTAATACTGCAGTGTCTGCACAGTGTACTGTAGCTAGAGTGCATCTTCTGTTCACCCGGATCTCCCAATCTGACACATTTTGAATCTGGACCATCACTCGTCATGCATAGGCATGGGCACGGGCAGGCAAGATACTGGGTTTAACCAATAATTCTTCTGCCAGCTTTCCATCACCTGGTGCATCTAACATTAATATTTTGTTCTTTACGTTTCTCTTTAGGGGGACTTCTCCATGGATTGTGCACTGGGTGTTGGGGGCCAATACCAAGGAGTCAGGTTCCTTTTTCCACACTATCCCCACTGGCTCATCTGGGTCCTCTTCATTGGGTTTCTGTTGTAAGTCATATGCCCTTTTCACTAAGGCTGGAATTCTTAGGGCCCATTCAGTCAGTTGCCCTTGTTTCTCATGGCAGGGTTGTGCCAGTTTCCCAAACATGTGGGCGTTTGTTCCAATTAACAGGGGAACCCCATCATACAGTCCGGTGGGGAGACACACTAGGGCCAGTGTCTCTACTTGCTCTTCTACACCACTTACAGTTGCAGGAAAAGACAACCAGAGGAGGACATATCCTAGGTAGGGATAAGACTTGTTGCTCAGCCCCCACACATGTAGGCATTCCAGGAATTGTAATGGCACATCAGCTAAGTGTTTGTCATACCAGTCCTGAAATACAATGGTCACTTGTGACCCACTGTCAAGCACAGCTCGAGTAGGAATACCATTCACAGCCACAGTAGTCTTCATTGAAGGGCTCACTATTTTGAACCAGTCTGGAAGGACAACAGCAGGGGCCTGGACAGATGATTTAGTCACAGAGGGGTTTGAATTAGGATGGCCGAAACCTTCACTGCGGTCATTTCGTGCACCCCTTGACCACTGACTCATTTTCTGAAGCTCTCCTTGAAGCCGTTTCATCACTTTCTCCAAGTCCTTCTGAGACCGGCATTCCCTCTTCATATGGCCATCCTTGCTGCATTTGGGACAAATGACAGGTTCTCAGGGCATCCTTGGGGAAAACATAGGGGATACTGGATCATTGACAGGAGATTATGATCTGACTTCTGCTGGTAGTGTACCATGTCTCAAAAGTTCCTTTAGGGCGGCAGTCAATTCCTTGAGCTCAGCCAAGAAGCCACCCTCAGTAGAGGGTGCCTGAGGGTGCACCCCCACCCCATAACAGTCACGTCCTGACAGGGGCCAGGGTCTCTGTCAGCAGGGGATACCTCAGCGAACGCACCAGGTTGTACTTTTATGACTTCCTTCAGCAACTCCTTCCCCCACTGTTTAGCCCACAGCGGGACACTCATAGTGGTCTCCATTTCGGGAAGGGCCTTCCAGTGCTATTATCCCTTGGGCTACACTCAACCCATAATTACAATCTCCCTCTTCACCTTCTACCTCCCGGAGTTAGGTGCCACAGTTTGAAAGCGTTTTGCGGCTGAACCGGTGCTCGGGATTAAATTTTAAATACCAGCAGCACTTTTCATTACAGAGTTCTACTAAATGATGTATTTGTTGTAAAGGGGACCATAAATAACGCACTTCGGCACCGCGCTCCGACTACATGCGCGTTCTCGGCATGGAATCTTCTTCCGGTGGCCCGGGTTTGTATTCAGTTGGTGAGTAAGCCGAAATAATACTTTTTTTACAAAAACAGGTAACCAGTTGAGTTTTTTGCTTATGTAGGTGCATTCTGCTCTACTATTGGTACAGGTATGTGCTTGTGGAGTCATTGTTGCAAATTGAGGCAAAACCGAGGGGCAAAGCTGACAGTGCCCCTTTAAACCTTTTAAATAGAGATAGGGAGGTTGGGAGAGATGAAAAACCGAGCTCCCTGGTCACCAGTTTCCTCATTTCTTACTCTGGGACTGTTTTTTTTCACCTTTTTCACCTGAACACAACCTTTTTTAGTTACTCTTTTTTCATTGTTAGTTTAATTTGGAGCCTAGTTAGCCCAGAGGGGGCCCGAGGAATGTTTTACCTTGGACTTAACCCCCAGCCTGGGATGAAACCTCAATACATCCATGCTTCCCAATTTACATAGGGAAATGGAAAATAATTTCCTCTACCATGGAAGTCATTTATGCTGAGATAATAACCTTGCAAAAAGGTTACATGTTCAAACTGTTTTTTAAATATTCGTGTTCCAGTTTTTACTATGTTCTGTTGATAGAACAGTTATTGTTACATAGCTCTGTTGATGCCATACTAGTTAAACATACTTTATACCAAATACAGTAGTTGGTAAGAGATGGGGGGAACTCTTTAATAGCATCCAAAACGAGATGTGGGAACAATGGAGAAAGGGTAAACCTTGTTCGACTAAATGGATTCCATCCAATATACTTGATTTGATGTAGTTGGGAGAGAAGGAGGGGGGGAGAGACAACTACATGGGGAGAACTACGTTTTGTAATAAATAGAAATGGTTGATACAGCAAAGATTCTGTCATTCAATGTCAATGGTATTCACAACCCGATAAAGTGTAAACGCCTGTTAAACTTCTTTAAACAAACTAAAGCGGACATCATTCTCCTGCAAGAGACACACCTCTTGCACCCTGAGCACATTAAATTTGGGACATTGGGGTTTCAAACAGTAGACGCCTCATCACACACTTCAGGGAAAAGAAGAGGTACTGCAATTTAAATACCATGGGAGGTACACTTCCAGGTCCAGAAACAAATTATAGATAATGAAGGGAACTATGCAATAGTGGTGGGACAGCTTTATTCGAACCAAGTTACAATCGCATCAGTATACCTCCTTCGGGGGAGCAAACCCCACAGAGCGCAAACATTTTTAGATAAACTTTTGCTGGAGGCTGAGGGCCATTGCATAATTGGAGGAGACCTTAATGTAACATTGAATATAAATCTAGATGCCTCTACTCCCTCTCGACATAGGACCTCAGCACTCCAAAAATATTTAAGACATACCCTCCCTACACTAGGGCTGACAGATATTTGGAGGTACTTCTTTCCTTCTGTTAGGGCATATACACATTATGCCCCCAAAATGAATACTTCGGCTCGATTAGATTATTTCTTCTCCACTGTGGAACATTTGGAGTCTATTAGCGATATTTCAATTGGGGCCCCTATTCTATCGGACCATGCCCCCATATATTTAAAAATAGAGGTTCCAAAAACAAGAAAGCAAACATTTTGGAGGATGAATTTACTCCACCTTCAAGATCCAGAGTTTCTAGAGTTGATTAAAAAACAGATCCCACTCATTCTGAGGGAAAATACCCCTTCTAATACATCAGTGGCTATTGAATGGGACACACTAAAATCAGTTTTGAGAGGGGACATTATAAATATTCGACGCAACAAAAAAGAAAAAGAGAATTTTTAGGAAAACAATTGGGAGGAACTTTAGTCAAACTACAAGAACAACTTTACCAGGGGGACATGACAGTTGAATCTCAAATACTTGCTACCAAACAAAAACTTCAGAAACTGACGAACCAAAAAATAGAACAGCAACTATACTATTTCAAAATTAACTCATAAGAAGGGGGCCCCAGAGGAGCCAGGAATTTGGCAAGGTGCTTGAGGGGTGCTAGACAGAGGGTGATGGTTACTAAAATATTCGATTTAAAGACTAAACGATTATTATTTCAACCTAGGGAGATCAGGCAGGCTATGGCAGACTTTTATCATACCTTGTATTCAGAAGAAATTCAGACCATCCCCCATCAGATATCGGAATATCTATGAACCTCCCATTTGCCACGTCTATCAGCCCAACAAGCAGCAGAACTTCTTCGCCCCATTACAGGGGAAGAAATCAAAGCTACCCTTAAGCTAATTATGTCTCAAAAAGCCCCGAATCCAGATGGGTACCTAAATGAGTTTTACAAGAAATTTCAGAAGCTACTCCTCCCTGCAATGCTACCAGCTTTTTGGGAGATACAAGAAGGACAACCCCCCTCCCCCCCACCTTCTTGGAGATATGCTGAAATTGTAGCAATCCCCAAACCTGGAAAGGATCCCACTTCAATGTCTTCATACTGTCCCATTTCAAAATTGAACTGTGACTATAAAATCTTTGTCAATCCTAGCTCATAGGATTGATACCTTTTTACTCCAGCTTATAGTCCCAGATCAGGTGGGATTCATTAGAAGATGTCAGGCTCATGATGCAGTACGGTGAGTACTTCTGCTTACTGAATATGCCATAAAAAGAGAAATACCCTTAATACTTCTCGGCTTGGATGCCGAGAAGGCCTTTGATAGGGTGTCATGGCCCTTTTTGTGGGCCACACTACAACAGTTGGCTTTCCCGGAGAAATTTATTTCCAAATTCAGGCTATGTACTGCTCCCCAGTGGCCTACCTCAAATTAGATGGATCCCTTTCCCCTCCTTTTCCTTTATTTAAGGGAACCAGACAGGGTTGTCCATTGTCCCCTTTATTTTTCGCCCTCTCCTTAGAACCTCTAGCTGCTAGTATCAGAAAGCAAGCTGATATAGAGGGGATCTCACTGGGAGGAAGGCCATATAAGCTTACTCTATTTGCAGATGACATTTTGCTATCCCTGACCTCACCTGAAATGTCTGTGCCGGTGGTATGGGACCAATTAGACCTATTTAGTAAAGTCTCAGGTTATAAGGTGAATAGTCTTAAGATGGAAGTACTTAACTTTTCATTCTCTCCATCTTGTACCTTGAAAAACCCATTTCCATTCCATTGGCGCAGAATAGAGATGCGCTATATGGGTATTAAAATTCCCTCCAATATGATACATCTGGAATTGGTGAACATTGAACCTATCTCCCAGCAAATTACTGCTGATTTATCTAAGTGGTCACAGTTACATTTAGGAATTCTTAATCATGCAGAAACTATACAACAAAACATTTTACCTCGGTTGCTTTTTTATTTACAAACCCTTCCAATTACCCCATCTGAGGCATATTTTAGATCATGGGATAGACTTATCTCTAGATTCCTATGGGGAGGTGGGATACCACGGTGAAGTTCACTCTACTACAATGTCCAAGGATGCAAAGAGGGCTTAGCTTACCTAATTTCAAGAATTACACTATAGCAGCACAAACTCGTACAGCCCTCTTAAATGCCTCTACCAATTATATGGCACATTGGAAAGATATAGAGGTGACTATTAATGGATTTAAACCATTTTACCTCTATTTAGTGGGAAATCCCCCAAAATGCATGCCCATGATGCAGTTTCTAAACCTTACAAGAGATTTCTTTAAGTCTTGGAGATATTTAACTAGCTATATTCTCACTAAACCGGAGAACTACTACCTGACAGCTATGGCATATGACCTAGATCTATGCTCAGTTCAGTTAAGTAAATTAGTAAGAGACTGGGAACAGTAATCTCTATGCTTCATTTTTCAGTTGGTGGGCCCCTTGGGTATTCACTCCTTTTCTTACTTACAGTCCATATATAAACTACCTTCAAAACATTACTCAACTTATCTGAAGCTCAGAGAAAGGCTCTCCCCCCCCCAGAGGATACGTTAATAAAAATTACGAAGTCCCCCTTGAGGTTGGTTTTGCTCGTTATCCTTCATTTGAAAGGTGAAACCTCAGAACATATTATTAGTAATCTGTATAAAATCTTGCAACTCTATAGGCACAATAAACTGGAGGAGGTCAGACAGAGATGGGTTAAGGTCATAGGCTCCCCGATTGAGGCAGAGAGATGGCAACAAGTGGCCCTCCCTTTCTCTAAAATCACTACCACAACCTATTGGAGGGAATTTGCGTGTAAGGCCAGGGTGCGGTTTTTTAAGACTCCAGATGTATCTGCTAAAAATACAAGGGCCGGGATGGGGACTCGGCTGGAGAAAATGTGGATGTATTAAAGCAAGCAATGCACACATATTTTGGTACTGCCCTCTGCTCAATCAATACTGGGAAGAAATTATGTCAGAACTATCAAGCATATTTGATATATCAGAATGGTGCACACCATCTTCTGTCCTGACGGCCACTCCTCCCTCTGGAATTAAAATAAACTGGATACAATATAAAATAGTAACATTCTTAATCCTGATAGCTAAAAAGGTACTAACTAGGCTCTGGCTCACTGATAAAATTCCTACTAAAGAGGCTTGGAGAACCCTTACATATGAGGTGTACAATTCAGAACGTACCTCAGCTAGATTAAATAATAGGAAAAGAAGTTTTGATAGTAAGTGGAGGCTTTGGACCTCTTATCAATTGGATCAGTATCCTGAATTTGTTCCATGAGGAGGATGTGTTCTCAGGGTAATTCATTTCAACACACTCTGATTCAAGTTTGTAGATTAACTAATTCTATGCCTATGAAATGGTACTTAAAAGTAACAATATCAGTGACTAATGAACAATATAACTGCCATTTATTTGAAAATCTTTGGTCTATGATGATACATTTAAGTGTATGGGCAGATGAAGGCATTCTTTACTTTTTTAAAAAAAATTCCAATAAGTTTCTGCTACTAAGAATATTATTTATGTTTTGTACTAGATGTTTAAAGTGTATCTACCTGTATTATATAATGTATGGCTAAATTGTTTTTTGTAAAATTAAAAAATTTAAATGTAAAAAAAAAAAATGTAATGGCTTCAAGGGCGGGGCCCCTCAAACTTTCTATGATTCTTTTGCGCTTCTCACCCTCTGCACACTGCCACTCGGGTACCAAGGGGGCAACATAGTCAATTCAGGTCTCCCAGTCATCCTCCACCTGGGAGGTGGGGAGAGTGCCCAAGAAGATTCTCAACCTTTGGTAGGAGTCATGACTAATGGCGGGTACAGATATAGGGGCCAGCATTGGCACTGGCACAGAAGGCGGGGCAGTAACAGGTGCTGGAGTGGGAGGGAGTGTTGGGGAAGGAACACCCCCAGGTGGCAAGAATAGTTTCTTAAAGTCCTCTACGGTTTTCCCTTCTTCCAGCAACAACTTAGCAAATTTCTCCTCAAAAGTCTCAGATAATGGTGGGAGTTCATCCTCCCCATGGTCTTTATTGTCTTTTGTTATCACTCTCCAGGCGGCTAGGACCCCTTCTGAGGCAATAGTCTGTGGCACTTTAGAGCTGTCCACGAGGTCACTACACTCTACCAAGGTTATGAAAGTTTGGGCAATCAAATCAGCCTGTCGACCTGCCACCACAGGGTTTTTTAAACATTCAACTTTGGAGAGTGCTCCCTCTACAGTGTCCTTACTGGTACCCAGGGGAATATCCAGTATAAGCAGAGCATATTGGGGGTCGATTTCCTGCTCAGTACACCACCCCACCAACTGGTGTACAGCCATTTCTACTGGGGTAGCCATTAATCTTCAACAATAATTTGTAATTTTTTGGCCTCCAGAAGGCACAAAATCCCAGCAGTGCCTCCAAGATGTAACCCCTAGGTGGTGCTATCCGACAGGCTACTACTTCTGCCTGCTTGGCTAGTAGCAGGTTAAGGGGCCTGGGTAATAAAACAGATGCCTCCACCCGGAGGTCAGGGTTGTTAGTGGTCACGCTAACCTGGGCACAGCCCTCTGGGACACTGTAACCCCCCTCTTTCCCTTCTAGTGGCCTGAACAATATGCAATAATTACTTTTACAATTACCCTTATTCACCAGGCAATTACCCACACTGTTTGCACTTACCACCAGGGCTGGTTCCTCTAGTTTGACCCTGGGGACCCCCTGTAAAACAAGGTTAAGCACAGCAAATAGCAACAGTACGACACTTTCGGCACAAACTGGAACCACAGTCAGGTTAAATGCAAAGTTAAATCTGATTTATTCAGGGGACTTGAACAAGGGAGGGGCATAATCAGGTTGATTTGCTTAAAAGCTGTATTAATCAGACAGTTATGCATGCAGTTCAGAGTCCCTACACAGTCACACACTCTGAGTACCCAAGTAGGAAAACGGTGGGCTAGCCAGGAACATTGCAGCTGGTTGGGGCCCTGTGATGGAAGAAAGCAAAATGTACAACACACACTATTTGTAATCCGGAGCCAGAGGGGTCAGTTCGTGAAAGAAAAGGCAACAAGACAATCAGATGACAACACTTTTAGATTTAGCTGTTGTTGCAGGTAGCTACCCTGATGTTTACTCATGATACCCAATACTGGACACAGGCAGAATGAATTCGAGACTGCAGGCTGTTGAGCTGGGGTGCCCAGAGAAGCAGGGCCCACACAAATCACAGAGGCATTGTTCCTGTTCAAGGCATTGAGCAGTGGGCTGATCCCCAGGCCAGTCTCTCATCGATGACTTTCTCTGCGTAGCAAGTATTCTGGCTGGGCCAGTGTAGCAGGGCCCAGGCAAATGGAAATGGATACGGATTCAGTCCGTGGGGCTGGATATAGCCTCCAGCAAGAAAAACACAGTTCAGGCACACAGTGGGGAACCAAGTCACGACCCACTATAAGCACACAGCACTATTCACATGTAAGGAAATTCCACTGTACCAGGCAAATGGCTCTCCGTTCGCAATTACAGAGTCTCTGCACAATCCAGCAGTTCAGAGGTAGCTGGAAGTCCTGACAGGCCAATCGCATTCAGTAAATCTTTGGTCTTCTTCAGGTTAAAGCCTGGTCACAATTCAGTGGCTTAATTCGCTCTCCAAATTTGGATTCAGTCCGAAAAAAGCACAAGTTCCCTCTCAGGGACAGCAGGTAGGCATGCAGGCCAAACCCAGGCCTTTCCACAGTTCTCCCATGCAAATCCACTATGGATTACTACTCAAACTATCTCGAGCTGTTAAAATCTTCACTTCCCAACTCAGATCTAACTGAAACTGCAAGCAGTGTGGGACTTTCCCCAAGATCTAAAAAGTTCTGTTGGCCGATCTGTCTGTCAGTCACAACAAGGCCCAGGTCATTCTAGGCGCCAAAAGCCCAAAACTACAATTCATACAAGTTTTGGCCCCACCAAGCCCCTGTAGGCAGGCTCCATTTTAGAGTCCGAAATGTACTGATTGGCCCATTCTGACAGTCCAGGACCAAGATGATGGAAACAAACAGAACTGTCCATGCTGCAAAGAAGGCAGGTCAGAACAAACTACAATATTATTATTACTCTAACAAATGATTAGCAAACAAATACATTTTCTAACAGAGCTCCCTCTCAGATCAATCATGACTGCAATCCAGGCAGTTCCTAAAGAGACAGTACACAGAGGCCATACAGGCACTGTCTGGCAATACATCCAAACTTCTAAAACTAAGAACACCAGCCTGGCAGTGAGCATTTAGGCAAGCTCAAGAAAGACTTTTCAGGAACCCCCACTTATAGAGGGGTTACACTTTACATGCTTTTTATTATTGTTATAGCAATACCCGAGCGTCAGACATAACATAGTGACTATTTCCTTTGGGACTTACCACCGTTATCCATTGGGCCATTTGAAGATGGACAGAAAGATGAGACATATTTTGGTTATATGGACTCAATATATGTAAGGGCTGGGTGATTGGATTCATGTTCAGAGCTATATAGGTAATCAAGAAAAGTAAACCAAACTGAGTGTGAGAATTGTTGCTGGATGAATTAAGGGGGAGTATCAGTAGTTTGTGATGACTAAAATGCATATTATGTATAGCTTTGATAAAGTGTAACAGCACTAGAGCCGGATTCCATTGCATGAGTATCTAAGATGTAATTATTCCATTTCTGCATAGAAAAAAAATAAGTGGAAATTGAACTGAGTGTTGTGTACGGGGGGGTTATGTACATAACTGGGAGTGTACAGGGTATTTACCTCCAAATTGAAGAATTGTTTGCCTCGGTTGGGTAGTACATACAGGGTGTGTGACAAATTTAGGCCTGATGTGCCACTCTGGGTCCCCTGGGGTGGTTCCCTCAGGAGGTCTGGGAGCTAGGGCTATCAGAGGAGCCAAGAGGATGGAATTAGACTTTAAGGCTAGAGGACTTAATGATTATAGAAGCCATGAGGATGGGTTTAGACCCCAAGGCATGAAGGAATGGCCATTTAAAGCGAGGCACTACTTTTGTAGTTGGCAGCTTAATTCCCCATTGTGGGCTGGCTGGTAGAGGGGTGGCCAACCTTCTGCCAGATGGGCCTCTGGGTGGAATGCTTTTTTCAGGGTCTTGGTGTTCGCCAAGGATGTCAAGCATTTAAAGGTGGGTGATTGTTATCCTCTATAGGGTTTACAGGTATGTGCCTTTAAGAGTGTCAATGACCTATTTTGGACTGCCAGTCTCTATGCCCCTGGAGGACTGGATCAGCTGATCTGACTGGGTGTTCCTGTAGGAAGGAGTCAGACTCCTCAAGAGAGAGAAAGGGAGAGGGAGAGAAACCCTGAAGGGGGCTGTGAGAGGATGCTCTGAGGAATTTCTCCAGAGAGCCTGGGGTCTTAAGACCTAGTGAATCGTGGCAGTGGCCATTGCCCCCTAAACTCCAGAAGGGGGCTTGCCCCTCTCCTGCTGAAGGAGTAAGTATAATTGGACTGGTGGCATGTTCCAGTTGTCTAAAGAAATGGCTACAGAAATGTGTGGTTTGTGCTGCACATTTGAGACTGTGTGAGAAGTATCTTCTGGGACTGCCAAATGCCTCTGTGAAACTCCAAATAGCTAGTGAATTGGGCTGCCAAATGCCCAGGCAAAAATTCCAAATGGCTAGCTGCTGATCACATGGTCTGCCACAGGCCCGCTGCGCCAATTCCAAAGGGAAACTGGGCATCAAAATGCCCTGTATGAATTTGAAACATTAGTGAATGTGCTTCTTCACAAAGCTGACTAGGGAGTACAAACAGTTTAGACTGTTAGGAGAGACTGTGTGAATTCCAGTGGGAAATGATGTTATGGGAATCAACTCTGCAGTGGTCAAAGTTATGAATGTGCCAGCTGGTACTTTTTGATCTGGGCGCTTTCATGATAAAGGATCCTGTCTGTTTGAAAGTTCTTTCTTATTTGGACATTAATTTTATTCTGCTTCCAAGTTTGCTTAACCCTTTTGATTCTGCAGCCTTACCAGGTGCCAGTGGATGCCCAGAGATCAGCGGAGGTCACGTATGTGCTGATACTTGAGGTTTTTTGGATGTGAGACCCCTCCCAGATGAGCATACCACGCTGCTGCCCCAGACACGCTGGGAGGGGATCCTTACATGAATAAAAAAATAATTTGTGCAGCACCAGACTGTGTATTTGAGAAAGAGTAAGGTGCTTCTGAGAGTCTCATGTTTTCATTTGCCTCAGTGGTACAGATGTTAGACCAGCAGAATTGTATTTTGAGTGGCCCAGGTTCATATCCCAGCTAAGGCATTTATTTCTTTCTCTCATGTCCATTTGAGTTCTGTATATATGCACACTGCACCCTCATGGATGAAAATGTTATTTGTTTCCCATAAGTGATAACGCCTACTTCTTGAGATTTGATGTTAAATAAGGACCTCACAGATCTAAGCACCAGCATCCCTTTCCATGGTGCTATAGCATGGGAGGATTCAAACAAACCTAAAGCCATGCTGTTTTCTGTCTGAGCCATCTAAAGTCACTTAAACAACAGGCTGAATCCTGTAAGCAAATGACATACCTGTCAGACTGTGCATAAGAATGAAACTGAAGACAGCACTCCTCTCCCCACTGTACTAGAAACCATGCACCCCACTATCCAGTCAGTCAGTCATTCACTATGTAGTACCCTGGGACCTCAATCCCATAATCAGGGTTGGTGGGTTCGATGACCTCTATGCTCATCAGCTAGACATAAGTTGCAAGACCTACCAGGCAGCTGCCTGGCTGATATGGAGAGAGAGAGAGAGAGAGAGAAATGAGCTTTGTGGCCAGTGGAGTCCATTCACGATGGCCAGTGTGCAAAAGAGGCTTTAGTGCCTCAGAGTCTGCTGCCCCCCAGAGATACATGCCTACCCTGGGGCCCATAGTGGCAGTTCTTGGCAGCACTATTGATCATAACCAGGTGCAGACTACTCCCTTCTCCATGTTGGTGGCCACTCCTTCACTTCTACTTCATTATCCAACCTCCAAGACACTTTTCCAAACCTGGAGCCATGGGTTCCTTTTGCGTTTGGTTCCCAAACACTTCAAGTACCAAGGGGAGAATATGGCCAGGAACTTAGCCTTAAGATGGGTTACAATGAGTTGTAATTTAAAGACATGGATGGTTTCAGACACAGTTCTTTGGATTGAAGTCTAGTCCACAAATCCATCACTCTGTGTGAAATAATATATTCTCTTCAAGGGTATCTCCCTCCATTGAACCACATCTTGGAACTGTAGGCCGCTGCATCTGGACCACCTGGAAACTTTTGCTAGCTGGGGCCACCCATATTGACATGCATCACTGCCACCTATATAACATGGGTGGCCCTATCAATCCTTAGTTCTTTCTTCCACTGTGAACTGCTCATCGTTCCACCGCTGCTGAAGAATGCCACCACAATTTGCAAGTCTCATTAACACTACTGCTTCTTTTTCCCCCATATACATTTTATCCTCCTTCTCTGTCCTGGCCACCCCATTCTGACCCCCCTCCCAGGCCATTACCCAGCTGCTCTGGGACTTACTTTCCTCCTCCCTCGTCCTCTGCTACAGGACTGGGGAGGGTGCCCAGTCACCAGTGTGGGCCTGCAAGGGATCAGTCATCATCCTGCGGTTGGGGATGGTTTATCCTCCAATTTCTTTCTTTTTTGGTCTCCGGCCTACATCATGTGCAGTGGGTGCGATGTGTGAGCTCTGTCACCACAGAGATGCCCCCAGGGCCCTGTGCATGGGGTCCCTCCCCTTCTTGTGTGCTGTCACTTGCAATGCAACCTAGATACCTCCAGGTGACAGACAAGCAGCGAACCACAGTAACCCCCCCCCCCCCCCCCAAGGGAAGAGATCAGGCATATGTAGGCTGAGTCTTCCCTTCCCCAGCTGGTTCCTGAGTGACCCAAATCTGTTCCTGAACCCAGATCACTGGCATGATGACTTGTGAAGTGTTCGGTGCCACTGCCCTCTGTGCCACTGGGCTGGCTGCTGCTTTTTTTTTATTTTAAATGTAAAAATTGTTTGTACCACCAACAAAAGACAAGGAACTGTTGTTCCACTACTGTCGTTGGTGTAAAGTTAAGAGATATAAAGACAACACTCATAACATGTGCATCTGCTGCTTCGGAATCTCTCATAGCATTAAGATTGTAGCATTTGCCAGGGTTTAACCAGGCTACACAAAGATGTCACAAGAAAGACTTAGAGATGTGTTTAAAGCATAAGACAGCGGAGGACGGACAGCATATGTTTCAAGTGACTTACCATCATCACCCATTCCTTCTCCCTTCAGCATGTCATTGACCTGACCCTTCCCGTGGTCGGCGTTGCTGCCTGTTGATTGTCAAAGAAAAAGGAGAAAGTTGCTAAACTGGCAGAAAAACCCTGCTATGCTAATAAAGAGAAGCAGAGGCATCGTGATAAAGATGCATCTCATACCAAGTCTCTATCTACTCTTAAAAGATGTTAGTCTGCAAAAAAAAGACAGATCCCAGGCTAAGTCCTCAGGTTCAGGTAGGGGTCTAGTACTGGCTGTAATCTCCCACTAGGGGGGATTCACAGCCAATTCCACCACTGGGCACTATTCTGCTAATGAAGTAGTTGTTGACTACCCCACTGGGGTCTGTCAGCACACAGATGTTGTTTCAGACTATTTTTAAACTATTTCAGAAACTTTTACCCCTGGGTCTGCCACTGATGCTAAATCCATCACCACCACCACCAGATCCACCACAGTTGGCTTTGTCAAAGACTCCAGCACTCCCTATGCAGGTATCTCTACCAAGCACAGGGTTTCCTTCATTGATGCCTGGTCTGTCGATGGTTCTTGCTGTATGACCTCCTTCTGCTCTTGACCCCACTGCCTATTTCTGTTGAAGAGGAGGAGGAGGAGGAGAAACTGGAGTATAATCTAGACTTGATGGAGGAGGAATATGAGGAACAGGAGTAAGGTATGGACCCTTCCCCCGAAGTGGTGGCTACAGCTTCACTTTATCCCCCCTTTTGTGAGTACAGTGTGTGTGTTACACATCTTGGTTCCCTCTTGAGGATGTCTCTTTTAAGACTTTCCTAAGACAGTTACAGGCCAAGCTGGACTTTACTGCTGAGATTACAGGTGGCTGGATTTGCCAGAGATGTCCAGTAGCTGGTGCTTAATGCTCCCTTTAGAGATACGTAACTTTTTGGTTCTGATGTTGAATCTGCTTTTCAGGATCTCCAGTCATCTAAAATGACCTTGAGGTCCCTTCATATCCTTAAGGGCTCAGGGATGAGGTTCTTTTCATAGGCCCTACACCCACCCTAGTAGAGGCAGTGCCAGCATCCCTGGCCGTGGCTCCCAGCAGACCCAGGCCTCCCATCAGGTCTCTTTGCCTGCTGGTTCCCACACAAGAATCACCAAAGATATGGGTCTTGGTGGCACGCCTGACACTCCCTGAGCCTTCTGACTCCCTTCCACTGCCCTAAGCCCCTACAGATGAGGGCATGCTTATGGGAGGCAGCAGCTTCCTTTTCCTTTCCAAGTTAAGGGAGATCTCAACAGATGCTTGGATGACAGTTGTGGTTCAGTGAGGACACACCCTAGAACTTCTCTCTGTCCCATCTGTACATCCTTCCTTGCTGAACTGATACCCTCAGGACATCTTGCCTTCCTGCTGGAGGAGGTTCAGTCCATCCTCTGCAAGAGGGCCATAGAGCCCATTCTGATTCCAGAAATGAATCAGGGCGACTATTCTCTGTACTTCTTTGTTCTGAAATGGAAAGGAGATTTACTTCCCACCCTGGACCTTTGGAGCCTCAGTCTGTTCATAGAATACAAAAGGTTCAGCATGGTCTCTCTACAGTCCCTGTTCCCCTGCTGCTGCAAAGGGATTGGCTATGTACTTTAGATACAAAGAATGTTTACCTACATATCAAGATTCGCAAGTCCCACAGACAGTATCTGTGGTTTGTGCTTCAGGGCTCTCACCATCCGTTTTGTGTTTTGCCATTTGGGTTGTCCTCTGCACCATGTGTCTTTACCAAATGCTTTGCAGTGGTTGCAGCTGCCCACAGAAGGGAGGGCCTTTATATTTTCCCATACTTCATTGATTGGCTTCTGAAAGCCCCATCGCAGGAGGCCATAATTTACACACTTTTTCACACCTGACAGCTCTTTAAGCACCTGGGCATTCTGGTAAATGATCCAAAGTGAGTGCTTACGCCATGCCAGCATCTGTAATACATAGGTGTGGTTCTGTAAAAAGGAATGCTGTATGTCGGTCTTTCCTTCCTTCCTTCAGCCCATGTTACGGCATTGGTTACCCAGGCTCAGTGTGTCTCTTCCAGTGACTATGTCTCAGCCAGATGTCTCCTCAGATTGACAGACCTCATGGCTGCTGCTATTCTCACTGTCCTGCTTGTGCATCTACATATGAGAATTCTGCAATAGTTCCTCCGTGTCTAGTGGGCTCAGCATTCAGATGAACTGGAGTATCTCATACAAGTGACTCCTCTGCTTTGCTGCTCCCTGCTCTGGTGGTTAGACCAACCCAACCTGAAGACAGAGTCCCCCCTTTTTCCATGCATTTCCTCTTCTCATGATACAGATAGATGCTTTAGGTTCCAGATGGGCTGCCAATCATGGCCCTTTTTGGACTATGGGTCAGTGGTCCCCATTAGATATGGTTCTGCACAACAACACTCTGGAGATGAGGGCTGTTCTGCTGGTCTACAGGCTTTTGGTACCCTCCTTCAGGGTCACCAGCTGTAGATCCATATGGACAACATTTCTGTGATGGCTGCACCAACTGCCAAGGTGGAGTTCACTCGTATCCTCTCTGCAGAGAGTCTGGCACTGGACTATGGAACACAACATGTTCCTGCTGGCTATCTTTCTGCAAAGTACCCTCGATGCTCAGTCAGATCTTCTCAGCCATCCCCAGGTGCTCTGCCATGGATGGGAGTTGTACAACTCTATCATGTATGACTTCTTCATAAAGTGGGGTTGCCTAGAAACCTAATTCTTTGTACCTCCATACAGTGCAAAACTGCAGCTTTTCTGCTCACTTGCTCCAGGGCCAGGAATTTTTTGGTGAGATGCGTTGTCCCTCTTTTGGAAAAGGAGGTTCATATGAGCATTTCCTCTGTTCTCTCTGATAAAGAGGGTTCTGGCCATGTTGTGGACTGACTTGGCCTTCCTGTGTCTCATAGCTCATACTGGCCCAGACAAATCTGGTTCCCTCTGCTTCAACAACTGGCAGTGGAACCCCCCTTTCTCACTCCGTCTACAAGCAGGACTTCTATCACAGAATGGTAACCTCTGGTGCATCTGGATCTTTGATCCAAGCACCTCCATGCCTGGCTCCTGAGGACATATAGCTCTCCTGATTTTGAGTCTTCCCAGCAGTTGCAGCTGCTGCATTGGCTGCTCAGAAGTTGTCTGCTAGGTACATCTGTCACAAACCCACTCTGCAGGTCATGCCCTCTACTCCCAAAGTGCCAACCTCTGAGCGCAGTCTTGTGAACAGTGTAACAGACAAGGTACCAATCTGTTACAAACCCACTCAGCAGGTCAGGCCCTCTACTTCCAAAGTGCCCACCTCTAAGCGCAGTCTTGTGAATAGTATAACAGACAAGGTAACCCTCTTGTCTGTTTTGTGAGTTCGGATCAACCTTTGGTCTCAAGTTCTGGAGGGATTCAAACTGCTAACCTCTTGTTAGCATACCCAGTGCACAGGTTCAGCTATATCTGTCTTCGGGGGGCCAGATATCTTTGCCTATGGGCACCTAACCAGGTATACAGAGATGAACCCTTTAAAACTTTAATACAGACCTCAGATTTAAAATGCTTCTCTTTCCAGTTTGGTATCACCATTCAAGCTTATGTTTAGTATCTGCAATAACCATATACCTTTCTTACAACTAAAAAGAAGTCAAAGACAGACCAAGTAAGTTCTAAAAAGAATTTTACTAAAATAGTTAAAAATATGTCAAACCACAAAATACAGGACCGTTATATCACAAGACATACAAATCTATTAAAAGAAAAAAGGTTTTAAACAGTGCAATTCCTATTACAGTACTTAGTCTCTAAATACTTGCTGAAAAGTGCTCCCAAGATGTTTCGTGGTCAGAGTCTAGGTAAAAATGTGTCTCCGTGAAGTAAAACAGACTAAATTAAATGCTGGCTTTTACCCCACCTCTTTTCAGGAGGTCACCTAGCTCCTCCCTGTCAGGATATATGAAAATATATATCTTATACATAAGTATTGCATTCTGCAACTTCAGCATAATTCATGTCCTTCAAATGACACTTCTTTTGATCTCATAATAAACTTCCCACTTCCAGGACAGGAAAGCATCTTTATGATTTCGTACTTCTATGTAATAACCTGGGTTTTCCTTCCAATGTCATAAAATAGATATGTTATAGCAAATACGGTTGTAATTAACTCAGACCAACAGGATCCTTGATTAAGGCCTTACATGTGACACATGGGGCAGGATTCATGACAAAGGATTTTTAAAGTTCCCCTCCACAACTGCTGTTGCAGATTGGAATCACCCACAGCTGTGGAGGTAGCAATTCACAGCCGCAGCAGTTGCTGAGAGTGCTACAGTGGGTTCCGATGCCCATAGCAGCCTCCCACAGCTGCGGTGCTGTCCATGGCAACAGCATCCGCATACTGCCGTATTCCAAGGAGCTGGTCACACTCCAGCTCCACCTTCGTGAATACCCATATTTGTGGGTGACCTGCGGCCTCACAGGTGGATTCCCACTAGCGCTGAGGTTCTCCCCCTTTAGTGAATCCTGCCCATGGTCTCTAAAAACTGAGTGTGTGTTAACTTACATGCTGTCAGCATTTTTCTTATGGCTTTCATCTTTTAGCTAAAATCTGGGGGGGATGAGTGAGGTCATTCTAAGAGCATCAGATTTTCAACAGAGACAGTCAGTAATACATTTTATATTAATAAAAATGATACAGCACTCAGAACTGTCTGTCTACGTCACAGCATCCACTCACAAAAATGAAAACGTTTTATGATTTGGCGTACTCCCATTAGCTGGACCCCATTATGTGTCCAGTCAGTTGAGTCATGGATTGACTTACGATTTCTTGAGACAGCAGAAGCATTTTTCCATATATGCAGCAATAGGCGATAGGATTATCTCCTGTCCTTCTCAAATACGGGTCTTGAGTATTCCTCAATTAAGGTACACTTGGATGTGATGTCAGCTTTTCATGCCCTCACTAACAGCAAAACAATGGCCCAGCTTGAGGTTTCTAAGAGGTATTCTACTTCTGCACCCCCTGGTCTATAATCCAGTTCTGATGTAGGGTGCAATTTGATTCTGGAAGCACAAGCTGCACCTCACTTCAAGCCTGCTACTACTTGTGAGCTGCACATCCTTTCTTGGAAGACACTGTTCCTCATGGCTTTGATGTCTGATAGATATATTTCTGAAATGCAAGCTCGGCTTGCAGTTTTCTTATCTTGTTTTCCACAAAAATTAGGTTACCTGTTCTCTAGGTTGCTTGAAAGGACGGAGCAAATAACCTTACCAGAGCAACAAAAAGGATTAAGGCTTCTTTTGGCTAGGCAGGTTTACTGTGTGTTGTTTTTATTTTGTACTCACAGAAATTGTTTCTGTTTGTTGCCAACATTCTATTGCTTTATTTTTCTCTGGTTCAATTTGTGTTGCTGGGTATACCTTCGGCTGCATTATTACAGGGTGTGCCTACAGGTGTGTGCTTACAGATTACTGCTGTAATCTTCTGATTCAAATTGTAATTTGCTAGGTGTATCTTGTTACTGCTTTGTTTTTCTCTGTAGCAAAGTGTTTCTCCCAGGGTATATCTTCTGGGAAATTATTACAGGTGGTGCTTTACAGGTTTCACAGTTTTATCTGTCATTAGGATAAGCTTTCAGGGCTACTGCATTTGTTGCTGGCTGATTATTTCTGCTCTTACCTCATCGTTTCTTTCATCTGTGGTTCTTCTTTTTCAGCAGGGGAAGGGCCCACCACCCACCCACCCCATCCTGACCACCCCACTACACTCCTTTTATAGGGTAGCACAGTCGTGACATTTCCTGTAGCAAAGCAGGAAGAGGCAGATCAGAGGGGTATCCACACAGTGGCCTCATTTACAGGGGCTCTAGTAATTTAACTTATTACAGCAAGTTATACAAAAACAAACAAACAAAATGCAAAATAAAACTTTTGCTTTCATTTTCTTCCTTCTGATTACTTTAACCAGGTTATAAACCCAGCAACTTACCTGGAATGGATATCATTAACTGCAGGTACTGTGGAACACTTTTCAAAAGGGCAGTTTTACAGGATTTAGGACACTGTTGTACATGCTGGGCCATTGGAGATCTAAGGGTTCAGCTCCAGGCAGCATGGGCAGAGATTGCACACCTCAAATTGCATATTCTAAAGGAAATATATTATAAAAACCGCCCACCATTTCCCCAACATCCAACAGAAGCACCTTGAACGCAGAGGGTAGTTGGTCCGGGAGGTTGGCAGGTGGTTAGGAGGGGCAAATCGGGTGCTTCATCACTCGGTGCTCTCCAACATATCACCTCCATAAACCATATAAAAACTATAAACAGGTATCTGCCTCTATCTCCGATATCAAACAAAGGGGCAGAGGACACTGCAGAGCAGGACACTGCAGCACAGGAGCTAGCACAACAAAATGCACCCAAAACAGGAACCAAAACAAAAAAAGCAAAAAAGAAATCCAAAAAACTTCTGATCATAGGAGACTCCATGATTCGGGGAGTTGATGCGTATCTCCAGCCAGGGGTAATGGTCAGATGTCTCCCAGATACATCAGCATAGAGAGACACTAACCGCATTGCTAAAATTGTTCAGGAAGCAGGAGAAAACATTGATGTTCTGGTACACATAGGGGCTAACGATCTCGCCAGCCGGTCAGTTGTGGAGACCAAGGAACACCTAACCAGGCTGGGTGACAAACTATCATCCTTTTCATCTGGCATCTCCTTCTCTGAGATCCTGCCAGTCTGGGAGATGGAGACATATGGATGGAAGGTCAGAGAAGGGGAGATAGGAGAGCTAAACATGTGACTCAAGGGCTGGTGCCAGGAAAAAGGACACACATTTATAGGGAACTGGCAACAGTTTTGGGAGTGAAAATTCTTTAAATTTGATGGACTGCATCTGACTAAGGAGGGAGTCAGTGCATTGGGGCAGAAGTTTGATGTCTTTGCAGAATATTTAAACTAGCAAATGGGGAAAGGGGTGCAACACCCAAAACGTCAAATGGGAAGAACACCCTTCCCCCCTCAGCTAGTGGTCAAACAGGAGTTCAGCATGTTTATAGTTCATTTGCATCACCAGGTAAAGAAAAATGTCCTGCTCCCCATACGATGCACAAAGGAAACGCTGGACCTCAACCAATAACTAACACACCAAAATCTGACCAATGGGAACTCATGTACACAAATGCTTGCAGTCTGGGAAACAAGATACTAGAACTGCAGGCAATAATGACAGAGGCTGAACTGGACATAGTAGCCTTTAGCAAGACATGGTTTACCAGTAACCACACTTGGGAGACTTCAGTACCTGGCTATGTACTTTTCAGAAGAGACTGAGGTGCAAAAAGGGGGGTTGGAGTGGCCCTTTATGTCAATGAAAATATCAAAGCAGCAGAAATTCAGAATACACATAAGGAGCCAGAAGAGCTGTGGGTCACCCTGGAAACAGGAAATGGGACAGCCATACGAACAGGGGTTGTGTACAGGCCTCCAGACCAGGGGGAGGACACAGACACATTACTGTTAGAAGATAAAACATGACAGCTAAAGGGGAGGTTCTGATAATGGGAGATTTCAACATGCCAGATACAGATTGGTCAATACCAGCAGGGACATCAACCAGAACTAAACACATAGTGGATTCCCTGCTGGGGGAGGGCCTCAAACAACTGGTACAACAACCCACAAGAGACAGGGCTATCTCAGATCTAGTACTGACTAACAGGGAAAGGATCACAGATCTCCAGGTAGAAGGTCACCTGGGGGCCAGTGACCATCACATGGTATGGTTCAGTTTGGCCACTAAAATAAAATCAACCCATTCCAAGGCAAAAATATGGGACTTCAGAGGAGCTGACTTTGATAAGATGGCCAACAGAGTTAAGCTAGCCCTGGCAAAAAAAAAATACAGATGAGGGGGTACAGGCAAAGTGGGCAAACATTAAAGATGCAATACTTGAAGCAACATCTCATTGTGATAGTGAGAAAAGGAAGTGCAAAAAAGAAGGAAACCACTTTGGTTCTCAAACACATTAGCAGAAAAGGTCAGAGCCAAAAGGCTGGCCTTCAGGAAATATAAGGGAACGTAGCAGGATAAAGATAGGGAGGCATACCAAACTTCCCTGAGGGAAGCAGGGAAGGCAGTAAGGCAGGCAAAGGCCCAAACTGAGGAAACACTAGCATGAACAGTAAAAGAAGGTGACAAGACTTTCTATAGATACATTAGTGAAAGGAGAAAGTCCAGAGAGGGTATTGCTAAGATCAAAGGGGATAAGGGGGCGTGTGAGGAGGAGGACCATGTAAAAGCATCTATCCTAAATAGATACTTCTGCTCAGCATTTACTGAAGAGAAGATAGGGCAGGGCCCACAGCTCTGTACCATGGACACGGGGGGAGGAAGGTATGCACTAGTCCCTTCACAAAAGAAACGGTCCTACAAGAGCTCGATAAACTCAGGGTGGATAAGGCAATGGGACCTGATGACATACATCCCAGGGTATTAAAGGAGCTAAGGGGGGAACTAGCAGAGCCATTATCAGAACTGTTTAGTGAGTCTCTGAGCACAGGAGAGGTCCCAGAAGACTGGAGAAGGGCTTATGTGATCCAGCTCCACAAGAGTGGTAGCAGGGAGGCAGCAGGGAACTACAGACCAGTCAGTCTTACCTCAGTAGTGGGCAAGATTATGGAGACACTCCTTAAGGAAAGAATAGTGCAATGCCTGGAATCCATAGGAGCAGCACAGGATCCAAGACAGCATGGGTTTACAAAAGGAAGGTCCTGTCAAACTAATTTCATAGATTTCTTTGACTGAGTAACCAGAGTGGTGGACCAAGGGGGAGCAGTTGATGTAGCCTACCTTGACTTCAGCAAAGCTTTCCATACTGTTCCACATAGAAGATTGATTGATTAATAAGCTGGGTAGGCTCAGGGTGGGCCAGACTTTGGTCAACTGGGTGGCAAACTGGTTGGCGGGCAGAAAACAGAGAGTGGTGGCAAACAGTATACAGTCAGAAGAGATGCAAGTCACAGAGTGGGGTACCTCAGGGATCAGTCCTGGGGCCAGTCCTCTTCAATATCTTCATCAGTGACATTGCAGATGGACTGGAGGGTAAGGTTTGTCTGTTTGCAGATGACACCAAGATCTGCAACAGAGTAGATGATCCAGATGGGGTGGACAGAATGAGAAGAGATTTGGATAAACTAGCAAAATGGCCAGAAGAGTGGCAACTGATGTTTAACACAAAGAAGTGCAAGATCATGCACATAGGGATGAGAAACCCTGAAGCCACCTATAGGCTGGGAAGGGAGTTGCTGGCAGTCACAAGTGAAGAAAGAGACTTGGGCATCATCATCATCGATGACCTGAAATCATCCAAGCAGACCTCTAAAGAGTAGGTAAGGCTAGAGGGATGTTGGGGTGTATTAGCAGGGGTATCACAAGTCGGAAGAGGGAGGTAATAATCCCTCTTTACAAGACACTGATTAGGCCCCATCTGGAGTACTGCGTGCAGTACTGGAGCCGCACCTTCACAAGGACATTAACCAAATTGAGGCAGTCCAGAGAAGGGCACCAAAATGGTGCAGGGACTGCATCAGAAAACATATGAGGACAGATTAACTGAACTCAATATGTATACCCTAGAACAAAGGAGGGAGAGGTGATATGACTGAAACATTCAAATACCTAAGGGCATTAACAAGGTGAAAAGAGTCTAACATGTTTCAATATAAGAAAAATAGCAGGACAAGAGGACACAGCATGAGATTAGAGAGAGGCCGATTAAGGGGTAATGTGAGGAAGTTCTTTTTACAAAAGGGTGGTGGATGCATGGAACGCCTACCTCAGGAAGTGGTGGATATTAATACAGTGCAGGGCTTCAAACAGGCATGGGATAGGCATAAGGGAGCAATACAGATGAGTATGAATACATAGGCCATTGACAGAGCAAAGGCCTATGGCACATTCATAAAGTAGAAAAAGAAATGGGCAGACTGGATGGGCCTTGTGGTCCTTATCTGCCATCAACTTCTATGTTTCTATGAATTACATAAATTGCTATCACAATTTCTGTGATGAGGGCACAAGCCTAAATTGCGATACCTTAAGTTGGCCACTGCCAAGCAATTAGGAAGTCTGACTGCCCCAGACTTTTATGGCTATTATCATGTGGCACAAGGTTCTAAATATTTTCAGTGGGCTGCCCGGAATCAGACAAATCAATCTTCTTATACTCCACTTTGGTGGTAATTGGCAAAAGATTTATGTCTCAAATATGGTATACAACTTAAAGCTCTATTTTTTCTCAAATTTTCTAACCTTCTTTTACATCTTAAAAGATTCCCCTATAGGTATTTCTTTGGCAATATTTAAACAATTGCAAAAAAAATTAAAATCTCTGCTTTGTGATCCCTGGGAGCAACCCCTTTGGTTAAATCCGAATTTTAAAATATAAAAAAAATTTAAAGAATACCAGTTGCCAATTTAGTGGCATAGAATCTCCCCTACGGCTTGTCCATTGGTACAACTGGATCTCTTTTTCAAAATTAAGAGAGGAGTATTATTTAACCAATTAAGATTGGTTAGTTTACCACCGAACTAGACATATGCTTTTTTCTATCCTAGGTAACTCAAGCCTTAATACCGACCAATTTACTTTTTTGTCTATAATTTCTAATTTATCTATAGAACAACATGCCATTTCCAAGTTATACAAGGAAACACAGAAATTATGGGCTTATAGATATGGTTCCTCATCCCAATATTGGTCCAAAGTTTTGAATTCGCCTATAACTGAATAATAGTGGCAATCTGTTTGGTTAAACATTCATAAATGTATTAAATTCGATGGTTATCTGTTCACTCAGTATAAAATAATACATGCAATTTATAATATTCCTTTTAATTTGTATAAATGGGAAATCTCAGATTCTCCTGTTTGTGTCAGATGTAATCAAGATCCTGGTACACATACATATTCTATGGGACTGCCCTAAAGTACAACCTTTATGGACAAAAATAATGGAATGAGTAACCCCGGATATGGGAATTAAAATTTTTTTTAAATGCAATTGTATTTTGGGCCCAGTCAACCAAGTATTAACAGAGAATAGGCATTTTTATTTTATGTTAAATTTGTTCCCATAGATGCCATATGGCGTCGGAACCATCTATTGCTGGATCTGACCCAAAATGGCCACCGGGAGCAAATGAGTTAAACTCTATGGTAGTTAGGAAGATTATACTTTGACACTGGATGGGCCAGAATACTCCTTCTATTATTTAATGGTATAGGGAGATACTCCAGATCTTAAGAATGGAAAGAATGTTGGCATCTACAAGGAATATTTCCTCTAATTATGTTAGACATTGGGGCTTCTTAGAATCCTGGCTATCTGCTTTAATTTTGTAACCTTGTTCTTTATGAATACAGCAGTTTATATCATTTCTAATTTTATTTTATTTTCCTCTGTGTATTTTAATTCAGTTTGATCTGTTTATATTTTAGGGGTATGGTTTGGGTTTTGCATAGCAACTCGCATTTGTTATACCGTGGTACATTTGTAAAGCAATGTAACTGTATGATTAAATGTACTTTTTAAATAAAGTTTATTTAATTTGAAAAAAAAAAAAGGTTACCATGTGTGCCAATCCTTGTTTTCTGCCAAAGGTAAATTCTGAATGAACACTAAATCAGACTATTGACCTTCTGATTTACTTTTCAACTTCCATGGATAGTGAAGAATGTTGTCTGCACACGCTGGGGTGACTGCTGGACATTACATTTGGTATATTGATTGTACTAAGGATTGTAAATAATCTTTTCAGCTATTTTCGGTTTTCACCCATGGATGATTTGCTCCCCTACTTCTAAGCAAGGCCTCATAGGTATTTACAGTGCTTTTAAAGATGGTTTCTACATTATGCTCGCTATATTCAACAGAAATATTTCCCTGTTAATGCAATTTGTCAAGTTGCAGCTTAAAGCTCCCCATTGATGAACATCCTATCACATCCTTGGGCAGGGAGGTCCACACTGAAATCACTCTCTGATTAAACCGGTATTTATGCCACCAGGTATGACCATTCTCTCCCCTTAGTTGAAGATGAGGTGAGGATATAGCATGCACCAAGCAGGAAAGGGATCTTGGGGTTATCATCTCTGATGACCTCAAGGTAGGGAAACAGTGTGACAAGGCAGCAGGTAAAGCAAATAGGATGCTGGGATGCATAGGCAGGGGCATCACCAGCAGGAAAAGGGGAGGTCATAATTCCACTATACAAGACACTAGTGAGGCCCCACCTGGAGTACAGTGTACAGTTCTGGAGACCTTACATACGTGAGGACATAGACAGGGTAGAGAAGGTTCAGAGGAGGGCAACAAAGATGGTACATGGATTGCATCACAAGTCCTATGAGGACAGGTTGAAGGAACTGAATATGTACTCCCTGGAGGAGAGGAGGGAGAGCGGGGATATGATAGAGACATACAAGTATCTTACAGGGAGGAACAGGGTGCAGGAATACACTATTTTTAAGTGAAAAAGATGTTCCAGGACTAGAGGACATGGGATGAAGTAGGAGGGAGGATGATTCAGAGGAAACGTGAGGAAGAATTTCTTCACAGAACGGGTGGTGGATAAGTGTAACACCCTACCAGAGGAGGTGGTGGGGACTGAAACAATCACGGGATTTAAGAATGCATGGGATAGACATAAAGGAATTCTGGAGGTCAGGGGTAAGGGGCAACAGACTTCTAGGAAAACATAAAATGAACTTACAAGCTCAAATGGGCAGACTGGGTGGGCCACAGGCCCTTATCTGCCGACACTGTCTATGTATCTATATATCTATGATCTGGTGTTGTACCCTTTCTCACTAAGGTTTAATCCCAAGCTTTTCCATAGATCCTGATGTGATAATGCCTTGAACAATAGACACACGTCCCCTATTAGTCTCCTAAACTCAAGGGAAAACATGTCCAATTCATTTAACCTGGTGTTACATTCTTTATGTTCCATCCCTTTAATGGAGCGTGTAGCTTTCTTCTATACCCTCTCCAATAAAGGTACCTTCTTTTTTTGATGAGGTGACCATAGCTGAACTCCGTATTCCAATAATGGTCTCAAGAAGGATCCATACAGTGGAATCAATACCTCACTGCGTCTGCTGGCTACATGCTTCAAAATACAGTTCAGTACCCCATTTGCCATCCTGGCCACTTTCTTACAATGGGAATTAAACTGGAGATCATTTGAGATTGTAATACCCAAATCTCTTTCTTCAGCTACTGCTCTTAGGGGTGTATTACCCATATAATATAGAAAGGCATGGTAAAAATAAAGATTTAGTAGTAGTAGTAGTATATACAGTATGGTCAGGGTTCTTTTTTCCCAGATGCATAACTGTACATTTTTCCCTGTTTAAAGGAAGTTTGAACAGTTCACACCAATCATAGATATAATTCAGTGCATCCTGTAGCGCAGCAGTCTTCAGAGTCCTGTACTTCAGCCCCTAGTCAACAATCATCTGTGAATTTAGTCATCCACATGCTTTTATGTTCGTATTTTAAGTGATGTCACATAGATGTTAAGAAGACACAGACCAAGGACTGATCCCTGTGTCACGCCACTAGTTGTTTCAATCCATCCTGAGAACTCACCCCTAATGCTGACTCGTTTTCTCTCTGTCAACCATGTGTTGATCCAAGGCACAATGTTGTCATGTAGGCCCAAAGCCTTCAGAGCGTAAATCAACTCGTTATGTTGCAATTTATCAAAAGCCTTGCTGAAATCCAAAAATACTACGTCAATTGATTTATTCATATCTGAAGTCATGCTTACTCTGTTATAGAATTCTAACATGTTGGTCTGACATGATCTGTTTTTTTTTTTTTTTGAAGCCATGTTGCAGATTATCCCCAGGTTGGTTCTCCTTTATAAACTCCTCAATATAGTCTTTACTTATCCCTTCCAATATTTTGCACAGTATAGATGTTAAGCTAACTGGCCTATAGTTTGCTGGACTTTCCAAATGGTTGGCCTGCTGCATTCATTTTTGTTACCAGAAGTGCAGCAAGTAGCTTCCTGGTCCTGTCCATGCTCATTCAACCCATGGGCTTGCTACTTCTGTGGTTTGTTTTCACAGTGTGTCCGCTGCTGACATTTGTGCTGCTGCCACCTGGAGTTCTGTTCAGACATTCACTAAACATTATAGTCTGGGCATCATCTCTTGTAGACATGCTAGATTTGGCCTCCTGTTCTGCAAGGCATCCTTACTCAGGATATTTAGATCCTTTCTTCCTCCCTCTGTGCTTTGATACTGCTTGGGAATTGTTCCATGGTATAGCTCATTGGAGGAAGATATCCTCAAAGAAGATAGAATAGTTATTTACCATAACAGTAGATCATTGTGAGAATCTTCTCCATGGAGCCACAACTCTCCCTTTCTCCTTCCCCCTTTTTTAGGTGGTGGATGGTTATCCAGCCTGCTCCCGTATACTGGTTCTCCTTTTATGCCCAAGTTTGGCATTATATTACTCTGGTTTCCAAATCCTCTCCTGTGCACCTGGTTTGGCCCTGGTGGTTTGGTACCTCAGTTTGTCTCCAGCAGCGAACTGAGGCATGATGAGGCCACCCACATTATACAGGTGGCAACAAGGCACATTTACATGGGTGGCCCCAGCTAGCAAAATATGCCAGGTGGTCCTGACACCAACAGCATACAGTTCCATGATGAGGCTCAAAGGAGAAGATTCTCCCAAAAATCTACTGTTATGGTAAGTAGCTATTCTTTTTTAATATCTTCCTTTAAGGGGAAGAGTTGGCACAAAGGGACCCACACTCAAGCATGGGTGTGGTCCAATGTGCGCTTTGTGTGCGAAAACATTTTGTTTACTTACTGTTTACTGTAGTATATTAGATTCATTTTGCTTAATTCTAGGCTAACATCTTCTTTTATTACAAATCCCAGAATCCCCTGCAGCTGACATCAGAGCAGTAGGCAGCTGTGGGAGGTTGAGTAGCCTGCATTGCATGTTAGAGCTTTTATAATCTCTGATAGGATGTTTTTCAGGTCTGCTTTTTTCCAGAGCCTAAGTGCAGTCCTCTGAGACTGTACATAGCTCAGGGAGGTCAGCAGGACCAGCAAACAGATCAGAGCTTACATAAACTCTAACATGCACTTCAGGCTACTAAATCGTCTCACTGCTGCCTCCTGCTCTGATATCGGTTGGAGGGGATTCTGGAATTTGTAGTAAAAGAAGATGTCAGCCTAGAACTAAGCATAATTAGTCTAATATAATCTACTGTACTCCTGTTCACAGTAAGTAATCCAAATGTTTTTGCCCACAAAATGGACATTGGGACCATGAGTGTGGGGCCCTTTGCAGTGACTGTTCCCCTTTAAATGTACTCCTTTACTTGTTCTTGTATCCTCTGTTTCTCATATTTATTAAAATATATTGATTAGTCTGATCTGTTCAGACAGTTATTCATGTCACTATTTTGAAGACTTTTCTCATATTACCTCTTTTGTTTCTCCATTGAAACCAACCACAGGCCAGATAGCCTGTCATCCTAGATTCCGTCATCTGTGAGATCTATTATTTCTGTTGCTCTCTGCTGAACACTTTGCAGTGTATCTATTGATGTTCTGTGGTATGGTGGCTAGCTCAATATTCTATACGCTAACCAATGATCTATATAATGGCATTATTTATCCCTGTGTGGATGGTCCTGCTTGATGTATAAATCTGTCTAACCCTGCATGGATATCTGGTGTATATTTTTTATGTTTTTCTTAAGACTGTATCTATATACCTGAGTTCTGTTTGTAATTACTGTATTTCCTGTACTCTCCCGGGTCGTGTCTGAAAATAGGCAGGCTTATTGCCTAATGCACTTACCCAGTCATCAAAAGCTAATAAATAAATATGTCTTAATATAACAGCATTTGGTTTTAATACAATTCCTTTCCTTCATACTGCATCTCAGAATGCTTTACAAAACAATGAGCTCGGTACCAGAGGCAGTGTGATCTAGTGGTTAGAGTACCAGATTAGGAACTGGAGAGAACAACTTTGAACCCTGAGAGAGCCAAATACTTACTGAGGGACCCTGAGCAAGTCATTTAACCTTCCTTTGCAGCAGTCCGCCCTGCTGCAGAAATGAGAAGAAGTAGGAGCCCACTGGAAAAAAAAAAAAAAAGTAGTCTGCATAAATGCCAGGAGTCTCGGTAACAAAATGGATGACTTACAGACTGGATCAACAGAAGGCGTGGCTGGTATTATGGCCATAATTGAAACATGGGTGACATAAAACCATGATTTGAAACTAGCTATCCCTGGTTGTGTCCTATGTAGATAGGACAGGTTAGATAGCAGAAGGGAAGGGATGTCCCCGTATGTTTAAAAATAGAAACTTCATACAGGCTGTCTGGGACAGGGCCATGGGGCAGATCAGGATGGAATCAGTAAGGTACAGCTAATGACAGCAAAGGGAGGAATATCAGATGTAGGGTGGCATGTAGACTGCCAAGCCAGAAAGAGGACATGAGGAGGTGGTGGTGTTACTCTGCAACCTAAACCTGCTCAATAGAGACTGGGAAATATCACTGTCCAAAAGTGCTAGGAGTCGGGCTCTGGTGGATGTGGTGCAGGAGTGCTTCCTAGTACAGTGGTTTAAGAAACCTACAGCACAAAGGAAGGGGAAATTCTTGATTTGATGCTCTGAATTAGAGACATCATCAGAAATATCAGAGTGAAGGATACCCTACAGACTAGTGACTACAAATCTGGTATAGTGCAATAAACCCACCAAGCCAACTCAAGGAGAATGTGCCTGGATATCAGAAGGGCAGCATTTGGAAGGATTAGGGGGACAATTCTTAGATAAAAACTAGCAGGATAATTGGATGCATTAAGGGTGGATACCAAATGGGACATCAACGAGAAGGGGTTAACAGAAGTTACCAACTCCTGTATAAGGCCAGTGCAAAAACAGCAAAAAAACTTAAAGACCTGTCTGATTCTCCAGGTAGGTGGGGGTTTTAGTAAGGGTGAACAGGGCAGCATTTAGAAAGTGCAATGGGAAACAGCATACGAAATGTAGGAGGACTACATAGGGAAATTGAAAGAGGCTAGTAGAGTGGTGAGGAAAGCTACAGAAGCATAGCTACATATAGCAGAGGGGGGTCAAGGAGGGGACAAAGCCTTCTTTTGATAAATAAGGGAAAATATGAAGGCAAAGGAAGGGCTAGTCAGTTTGAGACAAGGGGGGGTGGGAGATGGATGGAAAGAAGATGGACATCCTGAATAAGTATTTTATTCAGCCTTCACAGTAGAGGAGTGAGGACCACTTCCAGAATGTGGGATATTGGCCAAAGGGGAGAGGGTGAACAGTTTGGAGATGGGGTTGGTCTCAGTAGAGAGAGTGCAAAAGGGACCAATATCTTTGAAAAAGGAAAAGCCACTGGGCCTTGACTGGTTGTACTGGAGTGGTAATGAAAATTGTGTAGTCCCTAGCAGTGCCACTGGCTGACATCTATAACTGCTCCCTAGAAACAGGGTCAGTTCTGGTGGACTGGAGGATGGCCAGTGTGGTGCTGCTCCATGAGAGTAGGGAAAGGGATGACCCAGGAAATTACAGACTGGTCACCTGTCCTCAAACATTAGGAAGCTACTGAAGATCATTGTAAAAGAGCACATACAGAGATTCTTTCAGGCCAGTGGGCTTCAGGATTGGCGGTAACATGGGTCATAGGGGACAGCTGGTACCAAAAGAATCTGATTTACTTTGACAGGGTCCAGGCAGTAAATATATTATAGATAGCCTTCAGCAAAGCCTTCACTTGAGTCTGTACAGAGAAGGGCAAAAACATTATCCAGGGGTGGAAGGGGAAATCATATGAGGATAGACTGGTGAGTCTCAACATGTACATACTGATGACCAGGAGGGAAAGGGGGGGGTATGACAAGAGATATAAAGTGTTTGCAGGGAATCAACATGGTACACTGTAATGAAATGTTCATGAGGAATGAGGGAACTGTGACCAGAGGTCAGATGAGGAAATTGAGGATTCAAGAAGAACGTACTGTATAGAAGCTCTTCTTTGCACAAAGGATAGTGGACAAGTGGAACAGATTACCCAGTGAAGTGGTCCATGCAAAGTCCATGACTGGGGTTAAACATGGGTGGGACAGACACAAGGGAATAGTACAAACTATCAGTCTAGGGAAGGAGGCTTTGGGGGGGAAATGGCTATTAGCTAATAGCTCTGGTCTGGTTTAGGACAAGCATGGCTTCAGGTAGGCAAACTAAATAAGCCATCAGATCTCATTATGCTGTCAAATTCTATGTATGTATATATGTATGTTGCAGCTCAGCTGGGCTATCCTGGATATATCGATCATAAAATAAAAAAAACACTGGTAGTGCAGGGACTGTATGAAATAAATAATTATAGATTGATGGATGCTGAGAAAGAGAGAGAGAGAGAAAGAAAGAAAAAGAGAGAGAGAGAGAGAAAGAAAGAAAGAAAAAATGGTTAGACCTTGTCCCTTTAGAAAACAAAATCAGATATTTCATAGAAGCATAGAATTTGACAGCAGATAACGACTGCTTGGCCCACCTAGTCTGTACATTTCCCTACCTAATGGATAAGCTGCAGATCCTAGTAACCAACAGCCTACTTCCTCCTACCCCCACTAGAACTGCCTTATGTATGTCTCATGCATTCTTGAATTCCCCCACTGTTTTTGACTCTATTGCCTCCTCAGGAAGGCTCTTCCATGTACCCACAACCCTCTCCATGAAAAAATACTTCCTCACATTACCTCTGAGCCATCCCCCTCTATCTTTAAATTGTGCCCCCTTGTTCTTGTACATCTCTTTTTCTGAAAGATGCTACCCTCTTGGACTCTGTTGGTTCCCTTGAGGTACTTGAAAGTTTCTATCATGTCCTCCCATCCCTCCTTTCCTCAAGGGTATACATATTAAGCTCCTTTAGTCTTTCTTTGTATGTCTTCTGGTACAGACCCTGTACCATTTTAGATGCCCTCCTCTGGACAGCCTCCATCCTGTCTATGTTCTTGCAGTGATGGGGTCTCCAGAACTACACACAGTACTCCAGATGGGGTCTCACCAACTGTCTGTACAGAGGGATAACAACTTCCTGTTTTCTACTGGTGATGCCACTCCCTATGCATCCCAGTATCCCGCCAGCCCTCCTTACTGCCTTCTCATATTTCCTTTATCAGATACCCAATTAGAAGGTATGCAGCATAGAAACATAGAATGTAATGGCAGAAAAGGACCACCAGGCCCACCCAGTCTGCCCAGTATGCCCAACTAGCTGCTAGGATATTGCTGTTTCCCACCATCCCCCACCCCAGGATCTAAAAGACCCTTGTGTCTATCCCACACTCTCTTGAATTCCCCTACAGTCCTTGCCCCCACCACCTCCTCTGGGACTCTGTTCCAGTTTTCCACCACCCTCTCCGTGAAGTAGAATTTTCTAATGTTTCCTTGGAACCTCCCTACTACTATCTGCATATCGTGCCCCCTTGTTTTTGATTGCTCCCTAAGCTGAAAGATGTCCCCTACTGGCACCCTGTTAATACCCTTGATATATTTGAAGGTCTCAGTCATGTTCCCCCTTTCCCTTCTTTGCTCCAGGGAGTACATGTTTAGGTCCATCAGCCGTTCCTCATATGACAACTGACTGAGGCCCTTCACCATCTTTGTCATCCTTCTCTGGACGCACTCCACCCTATCCATAGCCTTCCTGAGGTACGGCCTCCAGAACTAGAGTCCATACTCCACCCTATCCACATCCATAACCAATTAACCACAACCTCTGTATTAATTTAACACCGTAATAACAAATTAATACCTAACAAACACCCTACCCACCACCTCATTACAATCTTAACACATGTAAGGACAACCCTAATAACAAATGTTAACAGCCATCTTAACAATTGTAATGACCTTCTTACTAATACATGCAACAGCCACCTTATTAAGACATGTAACAATCACCTTAATGTTTTGAAAATTTACCAACCTAGTGTAATATATAAAATATCTGACAGCAGAGTCCTATATACTTAGAAGATATTGCCATCTCGTGACCTAACAAGCTTATAAAGGTCACTCGCCCTAAAAGCTACTGTAGTGGCTTTATGATATCATCAGCCCCTTGATGGTAATATTTCTTTGTATAACAGTTAACCACTGGATATGCTGTAGACAGAGATGGATGGATGGATGGATGGAAGGAAAGAAATACATGGATGGTACTGGTATTTCTCACCACAGAAGTTATTAGCAGGTATTTCTTTGTATACCTTTTCCTTGTAGGATGGTACTTCTCATCATATAAGTGATTAGCAGTTATTTCTTTGTATACCTTTTCCCTTTATGTGAAATTTTGATTTAAACTAACAGTAACAATCCAAATGTATTACGTGAAATAAAAGATGGGGAAGTTGGCTAAAATCACAAATTAACCAATTGAGGGGTCTGAACAGATTATAAAGCCACTTGCCCTTCAGGCTCATGACTTTATGGTCTGGTTTGCCCGCTCAGTGCATTTATTTTCTTGTTTGCCACACTTATCCTTTTGATAGAGAGAGACAGACAGACAGACAGACAGACAGACAAACAGACAGGCAGGCAGAGATATAACTAAGGGTACTACAGTGCCCCAGTATTAGGGTTGCTGTTGGTGTTTTCTGTTTAAATCCCAATTTTCAAATGCTTATATTCTACTATAATAAAAGATAGGACTATGAAATTTGGCATTCATCATCTCAGTCTTAGGGTCTCAAAATGTGGAAATGTTTGTTAAAATCCATCTAACTGTTTTTAAGTTTTAGAGCATGTGATTTATATGTTTTAGACCTTTTGTGAGCCAAACTTTTTGCTGAAGGATAGAGGGAAGATGACAAAGAGTTCAGGTATGAAACTTACAAGTTTGCTAGATGTTATGGAGGAATAGGTCCTTTGTGGGTTTTTAAAAAAAAAAAAAGTTTATTAATTTTTAAGTGAATTGTGATTAATTGGGTGCCCATGCAAAGTTCACTTTAAAAAGTAGCTTAAAAAGTGTTAACTTTTTCATGTTAGAGTTCTAAATTAACAAAAATGTTAAGGTAATTTCTTGAAGAGCAACACTGCACTTCAGCATGTGCTTTCATAAATAAAATGTTTCCACTGTTACAATTTACTAGAGAATACAGTTTTTCATTTTCCACATTCCTTTCCAAGATTTACAGTACATCTTGTTAGTCCATCTAAAAAGTCTGTATAATGTATGGTAGAACGCTGTTAACCTTAGGAAATCATCATTTCCTAAGGTTGTTAACCTATTGATGTGACGTAGCAATGTTGTTAACCTATCGATGCTACGTCACATTGATAGGTTAACAACAGCGATCAGTCTGCGCATGTGCGTGCCTTTTTTTTAAACGGTGAACCGACGGATGAATGCAGCGGTTAGGGAAGGACCGAAGGGCCGCGGTGTGACTATTTGTCAAAAAGTAAGCTGTTTTACTTTTCATTGGACCATACACTATAAATATTATGGTCCTCTATCGAAAACGGTCACTGTTAACCATCTCGAGGTTGCCATGGTGACGTAAACCTCTCGAGCTTCGCTCTCGAGGTTTACATGGTCACCTTGGCAACCTCTCGACAGTTAACAGACAGGTTACCGATCGAGGACCATACATTATCCTCTATATAGAAAACAATTGAAAACATTTCCCTCTCCCATTAACCTCACAATGCTCTTGTTTATGACATCGTAGTCCTCACCATGACAACAGAATGTAAAGCCACAAACACTAATTGTGTGGTTAGCAGGGAGAGTCAGATACATTTTGAAAGACTCAGTATAATAATTGCTGCATTGTCTACTAAATATAGTTGACCAACTACAGGGGAAGGTAAAGAAAATAACTAGAAAACAAAGTTAAGACATAATTTGTGTGAATCTAATGTTTTTAAGCATTTTATTATAATACAGCTGTTCTTTAAATACTTAACACTTAAGGTTGACGCTTTTTTGTTGGTGAGGGAGGCGTATGAGGCACAACATATATTTTTTAATGAATTACTAATTGGTTATGTTTAATTAAAAAAAGTTTACACAGGAACCCATCAAGAACTTTTTGAAAAATCAATGCACTGCATAGATATTCTGAATATGTTTTGAAAATATTCTTGTTGTTCTGCAGTTTTCAGAATGTTCATGATGCATGGAAACAGTGCTTTTTAAAATATTGATGCTGCATGATGATTTTGAAATTACTTCTTATAATCTTCGTACTATATGATGGTTTTAAAAATATGTGTGCTGCACGACTTTTTTCACTGAATGTTTACACATAAATCCTTCATGAAGACATTTAAAATCTACGCATTTCATGATGGTTTTCAAAAACTAAATCCTATTCGGAGTTTTCAAAATATACATTATGCATGAAAAAAGACCAAGTATTTTCATGATGATTTTGAAAATGTACCTGCTGTGCGAAAGTTTTCATTTGTTGTTAAAGTTATATACAAACAAAGTTTAATATCAGATAACTTCAATCCAAATTGGACCCAATACTTGGTCTAGAGGACCTCTTCACTGTGGAGATCTGTATCCTAGGGATTTACACCACTCTCCAGATTAAAGAAAGGAAATATCACATGGCACTAATTTCCATGGTGGTAAAGAAACTAGTTCTTATTAAACACTGGTTGGATCAATTACCTATCTCTTATAATGAATGGCTAAATGACCTGCCAGCATACTTCAGGATAGAGCGCTTGATTGCTGGCTCCCATAATAATCTGGCATCATTTGATAAAAAATGGGGCAAATTGTACACCTTATATCTGCACTGAGGTTATTAACATTTAATTTTTCCAGGTCTGTCTCAAGATGTTTCTATGTACCAAATATTTCTTTCAAGTATTGTACTATACGTATTGGCACACTCCATGGGGGGTTTCAGGAGGGAGGGAGGGAGAATGGGATGGGGGATGGGGGTTTCCTTTCTCTCTTTCATCGGCTTTCCATAATATACGCTAAGTGGATGGTTGCATCTATGTATCATACCTGTTATGAATGCTGCTATGTTTATAATTTAAAACCAATAAAGAAGTTGAATTAAAGAAAAATCACATAACTTAGTAATATTTTAATGTTGAGGGCTATACTTTAAAATTTATGAGGGAAGGGTATAATGACGTGTGTTTTTCTTTATATTTTAATTAGTAATTAGAAAACATTCATAAAGAAATTCTTCACAAAGGTTTTGAAAATGTACACATTGCACAATGATTTTCAGCATCCTGTTAGCCTTGCTATAGGTCTTGTTGCACTGACTTGATTGCTTAAGTGAGTTGCTAATGAAAATGGCCAAATTCATTCCTTCTCTGTAGTACTAAGTCTCTCTCATCCCATCCAGTACTCTGTCTTGGGGTTCTTTTTCCCTAGGTGCATCACCTTGCACTTTCTAGCACTGAATTTTAACTGCTAGACCTTTGACCGCCCCTCTAGCTTTTGCAGGTCTCTGTGCACTTCCTTATTCTCTCATCACTATCCACCCTCCCACATAGTTTTGTGTCATCTGTGAAGAGGCACAACCTGTCCTAGATTCCTTCTCCAGTGCTACTGATGAACATGTTGAAGAGGACTGGACCCAGGACTGATCCGTGTGGAACCGTGCTCATGTCCTCCCTATCCTCTGATTTAACCCCATAGACCACCACCCTCTGCTGCCTCCCCTCTAGCCAGTTACCACCCAGTTCAGTATGGGTTTAGCTGCACACAGGTCTTCCATCTTCTTGAACAATCGTTTGTGAGGTATCGATTCAAAAGCCTTGCTGAAGTCAAAGTAGAGCAGATCCAAAGCGTGGCCCCTGTCTAATTCCTTTGTCACCCAGTCAAAGAAAACTATCAGGTTAGTCTGACAAGAACTTCCTGCCATGAAACCATGCTGTTTACTATCCTGGAGCCTATTGCTCTCCAAGTAGTGTGTGAGGTCCTCTTTGATCAGTGACTCCATCAGCTTCCCTACTATAGAGGTTAGACTGACAGGCCTGTAGTTCCCTGGTTGCTCCTTATTCTCCCCTTTATGAAGTGGTACAATATCTGCCACCTTCCAGTCCCTTGAAACTTCCCCAGACCTAAGTGATCTGTTGAACAGACATACCAGTAGTTCATGCAGCTCTGCTGCTAATTCCCTGAGTATCCTCCGATGCAACCCACCTGGCCCTGGGGACTTCTCTATCTAAAGGGCAGCGAGCCCTTTCAGAACCCTTTCACTAGTAAACAATGGATGTCTCATTTTCGGGATTCTCTTGGTGACTGCTTTGGTGCCACTCCCTGGCATAGACCCGCTGTCCTCCTTAGTGAAAACTGAGCTAAAGTAGTCATTTAGGATCACAGCCTTTTGCCCATCCTCCTCTATCACACAACCCCACTCAACTAGCCTTACAAGTCCCCCCACCCTTTTTCCTTTTTTCACTAATATATCTGAAAAACTGTTTTTCTCCATTCCTGACGCCCTCCGCGATACGCAGCCATGTGTCTGCTTTGGCCTCCCTAATGGCCGTCTTTGCCTCCCTATTTTTCTGTATATGATCCTCCCATTCTACCTCCCCCTGCTTTTTCTTGTATTTATAGAAGGCCTTCTTTTTGCACCATAGTGCACCATAGTGGTCTTTTAAATCTGTTTTCTTTGTTACTGTTCTTATGCATACTTTAGATGCCTCAAGGACGGCCCCCCTAATTGCCTCCCATCTCTCCTCATAACATAACAGGTGTCTTAACTTACGTGAGACAGTTGAGAGATGTTTGCTTTACACGTAGTATTTAAAAGGTTTAACCAGAAAGCAGCACACTGAACAGAGGCTCATTTCCAGGTATGTACATTTACACAGTAATACAGTAGTTTATGGTCAGAAGGGACTCTAGGACCACTGGGTCCCCCGCCCCCACTTTATAAGAAGGAATGAATAAGTATGCTGAGCAAACATGTACTAATTTATAGAGCTTCCCCATAGTGCTTCCCATTTGTTTTCATCAGCAGTTTAATATTCACAGAGATCAAACTTTGGAAATACTGAAGTCACACATTTTCAAGTGGAAAATATAAGTACTATAATTCCACTATGTCAATGTCAGAAGATTTTAATTATTTTGGGAGGGCTTAAAATACTCTCAAATGCATCTTATCTGAATCTACAACTGGAAATATTCCCTTTCAGCCATTCAGCCAGAAACTGGAATTGTTTGTCTCCTTTTTGGGCATGCCAGCGAGTGTGGGTTTCTGTTTAATTTTGTTCTGAAAGTATAATTACATGTTGTTTCATCTGCTGCTTCATTATACAACCAGTGTGTGGTTATGCTGCTGTCTCCTCCATTATAAAGTCCTCTTTTAGGCAGCATCACTAAAAGTAATCATTTCATAATACAGTACTTGTCCCCCAATCCCTGCGAATTTATAGGTATGTTAGTACTGTAATCTTTCCCTACCACAAAGGAGTTCTGTCATGTCCTATGATAATTTGAAGCTTCGTAACACTTTGGGGGTACTCTCTAGTTTCATAGGAAAACAATAGACATGAATATTGCAAATTATACTGTTACAGGACCAGACTTTGCAACATTACAGGTGTGCAATGTGCAAAGTTGAATTGTAACATATGCACAAAGCCAAAGAGAAAAAAGCTGTGTACATTTTTTGCACCTTGGCGGTGGAGGTTGCAGATCATGAGAATGTCAGTAGCAGGACTCTGGAAGCCTGTCTAATGATGCCTTCAACTGACCAGCAGAGTTCCCATCTTTGTGGCTCAGACTCTCTGGGGTTTGGGTTGGAGCAAACTGCTGAATGTCCTTACAGATATTCCTGAGGGAAAATTGCACAGGTTTAATAGATAGAGCATAAATAATGAAACAGGAACCTTAAAGCCCCACAGCATTCCACAGAAACAGGGGCGTAGCTATAAGGGTGCAGGGGGTGCAGTGGCACCCGGGTCCACAAGGTTTAAGGGGCTCAAATCATAATTTTGATGTTCATTCAAAACTGGGGAGGGGCCCTGTAACATCGCCCTTGCACCCAGCCCTCTGGGAATTTGCTACGCTACTGCACAGAAATACAGTGAAAACCTCATTGTTGTTTTCCGAAATGTTCTGATGCTTTATAGTGGTCCTGATCATAATTTATTACATCAGTGATTTTCTACATTTATAATTGCTGTGACTAATGTGGAGCTTTGTCCAGAAGAAGAGTCATTAAACTGTCCTCGCAAAACATGATTATGTTATTACTTTCAAAAATAAATAGATTAACTTTACTGATGATCGGGGGAGTATGAAGTAGGTGCAGCATGCAGAACTCCAAAGAAGGATGAGAAAAGAAACAAAGGCTTGTCTTGGAGATGCTGAGAGCAGTAGGACATGATAGAGCAGTTATGATAGAAACATAGAAACATAGAAGTTGACGGCAGATAAGGACCGCAAGACCCATCCAGTCTGCCCATTTCTTTTTCTACCTTATAAATGTGCCATCGGCCTTTGCTCTGTCAGTGGCCTATCTATTCATAGTCATTTGTATTGCTCCCTTATGCCTATCCCATGCCTGTTTGAAGCCCTGCACTGTATTCATAGCCACCACTTCTTGTAGTAAGCCATTCCATGCATCCACCACCGTTTCTGTGAAAAGAATTTCCTCACATTCCCCTTAATCAGACCCCCTCTAATCTCATGCTGTGTCCTCTTGTCCTGCTATTTTTCTTATATTTAAACATGTTAGACTCTTTCATCTTGTTAATGCCCTTAAGGTGTTTGAATGCCTCGATCATATCGCCTCTCTCCCTCCTTTGCTCAAGGGTATACATATTGAGCTCTGTTAATCCGTCCTCATATGTCTTCTGATGCAGTCCCTGCATCATTTTAGTTAATGTCCTTGTGAAGGTGTGGCCTCCAATACTGCACGCAGTACTCCAGATGGGGCCTAACCAGTGTCTTGTAAAGAGGATTATTACCTCCTCTTATGACTTGTGATACCCCTACTAATACACCCTAACATCCCCCTAGCCTTACCTACTGCTTTAGAGGTCTGCCTGGATGATTTCAGGTCATCAGTGATGATGATGATGCCCAAGTCTCTTTCTTCCTTTGTGACTGCTAGCAACTCCCCTCCCAGCCTATAGGTGGCTTCAGGGTTTCTCTTCCCTATGTGCATGATTTTGCACTTCTTTGCATTAAATCCCAGTTGCCACTCTTCTGACCATTTTGCTAGTTTATCCAGATCTCTTCTCATTCTGCCCACCCCAACTGGATCAGCTACTCTGTTGCAGATCTTGGTGTCATCTGCAAACAGACAACCCTTACCCTCTAGTCCATCTGCAAGGTCACTAATGAAGATGTTGAAGAGGACTGGCCCCAGGACTGATCCCTGAGGTACCCCACTTGTGACTTGCATCTCTTCTGACTGTATACCATTTACCACCACTCTCTGTTTTCTGCCCGTCAACCAGTTTGCCACCCAGTTGACCAACTTCTGACCCACCCCGAGCCTACCCAGCTTATTTATCAATCTTCTATAGTGGAACAGTGTCAAAAGCTTTGCTGAAGTCAAGGAGGCGACATCAACTGTTCCCCCTTGGTCCACCACTCTGGTTACCCAGTCAAAGAAATCTATGAGATTAGTTTGACAGGACCTTCCTTTTGTAAACCCATGTTGTCTTGAATCCTGTGCCCCTATGGATTCCAGGTGTTGCACTATCCTTTCCTTAAGGAGCGCCTCCATAATCTTGCCCACTACTGAGGTAAGACTGACTGGTCTGTAGTTCCCTGCTGCCTCCCTGCTACCACTCTTGTGGAACGGGATCACATGAGCCCTTCTCCAGTCTTCTGGGACCTCTTCTGTGCTCAGAGACTCACTAAACAGTTCTGCTAATGGCTCTGCTAGTTCCACCTTTAGCTCCTTAAGTACCCTGGGATGAATGCCATCAGGTCCCATTGCCTTATCCACCCTGAGCTTAACAAGCTCTAGTAGGACCCTTTCTTTTGTGAAGGGAGTAGTGCTCACCTCCCTCCTCCTTGTGTCCATGATGCTGAGCTGTGGGCCCTGCCCTACCTTCTCTTCAGTAAATACTGAGCAAAAGTATCTATTTAGGATAGATGCCTTTACAGGGTCCTCCTCCTCCTCACATGCTCCCTTTTCTCCATTAAGCTTAGCAATACCCCCTCTGGACTTTCTCCTTTCACTAATGTATCTATAGAAAGTCTTGTCACCTTCTTTTACTGTTCATGCTAGGGTTTCCTCAGTTTGGGACTTTGCCTGCCTTACTGCCTTCCCTGCTTCCCTTAGGGAAGTTTGGTATGCCTCCCTATCTTCATCCAGCTGTGTTCCCTTATATTTCCTGAAGGCCAGTCTTTTGGCTCTGACCTTTTCTGCTACTGTATTTGAGAACCAAAGTGGTTTCCTTCTTCTTTTGCACTTCCTTTTCTGTCTAACACAATGGGATGTTGCTTCAAGTATTGCATCCTTAATGCTTGCCCATTTTGCCTGTACCCCTCACCTGTGTTTCTTTTGCCAGGGCTAGCTTAACTCTGTTGGCCATCTTATCAAAGTCAGCTCCTCTGAAGTCCCATATTTTTGCCTTGGAATGGGATGATTTAGATGTAGTAGCCAAATTGAACCATACCATGTGATGGTCACTGGCCCCCAGGTGACCTTCTACCTGGAGAGCTGTGATCCCTTCCTTGTTAGTCAGTACTAGATCTAGGATAGCCCTGTCTCTTGTGGGTTTCTGTACCAGTTGTTTGAGGCCCTTCCCCTGCAGGGAATCCACTATGTGTCTAGTTCTGGCAGATGTTCCTGCTGGTATTGACCAATCTGTATCCGGCATGTTGAAGTCTCCCATTATCAGAACCTCCCCTTTAGCTGTCATGTTTTGTATATCTTCTAACAGTAATGTGTCTATGTCCTCCCCTGGTCTGGGGCCTGTAGACAACCCAGTTCTTATGGCTGTCCCATTTCCTGTTTCCAGGGTGACCCACAGTTCTTCTGGCTCCTTATGTGTATTCTGAATTTCTGTAGCTTTGATATTTTCATTGACATACAGGGCCCTCCTCCCCCTTTGCACCTCGGTCTCTTCTGAACAATACATAGCCAGGTACTGAAGTCTCCCAAGTGTGGTTACCCGGTAAACGCGTCTCACTAGTGCTACTATGTCCAGTTTAGCCTCTGACATTATTGCCTGCAGGTCTGGGATCTTATTTCCCAGGCTGTGAGCATTTGTGTACATGATTTTCTATTGGCCAGATTTTGGTGTGTTAGTTGTTGGGTGAGGTTTGGCATTACCCCTGTGCATCGTATGGGGAGACTAACCTTTTTTCTTACCTGGTGATGCAAATGAACTGCAAACATGCTGAATCCCCATTTGACCGCTAGCTATGGGGGAAGGGGTGTTCTTCCCATTCGACGTATGGGGTGCTGCACCTCTCTCCCCATTTGCTAGTTTAAATATTCTGCAAAGACGCTAAACTTCTGCCCTCAATGCACTGACTCCTCCTTAGTCAGATGCAGTCCATCAAATTTAAAGAACTTTCGCTCCCAGAACTGTTGCCAGTTCCTACAAATCTGTGTCCTTTTCCTGGCACCAGCCCTTGAGCCATGTGTTTAGCTCCCCTATCTCCCCTTCTCTGACCTTCCGTCCATCTGCTCCCTCTCCCAGACTGGCAGGATCTCAGAGAAGGAGATGCAGGCGAAATAGATGATAGTTGTCACCCAGCCTGGTCAGGTGTTCCTTGGTCTCCACAACTGACCGGCTGGCGAGATCGATAGTCCCTATGTGTACTAGGACATCAATGTTTTCTCCTGCTTTGTGAACAATTTTAGCAATGCGGTCAGTGTCTCTCCATGCTGATGTACCTGGGAGACATCTGACCATTACCCCTGGCTGGAGATGGGTATCAACTCCCCGAATCATGGAGTCTCCTATGATCAGAAGTTTTTTGGATTTCCTTTTTGCTTTTTTTGTTTTGGTTCCTGATTTGAGTGAGTTTTGTTGTGCTAGCTCCTGTGCTGCAGTGTCCTGCTCTGCTCCTGGGAGACTTCAGTTTCCCAGACATCATGGCAAATCAGCACAGCAAATCAACAGATGAGCCTGAATTTCTGGGATGTAGTGCAGGAGGGTTTTCTCATGCAGAGGGTGAATAACATCACTAGGGGTGAGGTTACACTTTAGATTATCTTCAGTAATCAAGATAGTTTTTTTTCCTTCTTACTTTTTTCCCCTCCCACGCAGCCACCCTCCTTCCTTCCTTCCTGGTCACCCACCCCATCACACACCATATCAGAGACTTACCTGGGGAGAGGTCCCCCATGAATCTACCCCCCATGGTAGGATCAAAGGTAGGAGGGCTGTCCTCCCCACCCCCAGAGCACAATCTAGATGTATCCAGAGCTGTGTCGGTGATGTAGGAGCTGTTGCAATAACTTGGAAATAATCCTGTGTCTTGCTGTGGGTATTCCGTTTTCTGACCCCACCCTCCTCCCCAACATCAGGCCTAACCCTGATGTGGCCTCGTCTCTTTCTAGCATATCCCTGCTAGACAGGCAAGCTCCCTGGCCTGCTATAGGGGCCGATTGAGGATTGGGACCCAATGCCATCTGTCCCTGGCTGGGAGTACTGTCATGTGGCAGTGACTGCCCTGCCCTTAGGGTCACCCAATTGGCTTCCCATGCTCACTTATAAACCCAGATAGCTGATGCAGGAGCACATAATACTATTCTTTGGGCCATCAGACTTACCTCAAGAAATTATATGGGACTATGATAATGACTGTGCATACATTTCTTGTTCATCTTTTTCTTCCTCACTTTTTTCTTTAACTATTAAAATCTAAGTTATGTGGGAGATTTTCTTTTTTAACTGAAATCCTGCAGGGCTGTGATTTTATCAAATACAGTCCTGACAGTGGGCAATTTTAAGGTAACTAGTAAAAATCCAAAGATGGAGCCACATTGTCTAAGTTGTGAGCAGTAAACAATACTCTGCTGCCTCTCCTGTCAGGCCACAAAGAGAGCAGCTCAGGTGCTGTGTCTCAGCTAAGGGATGCCATCAACCTGTTCCTGAACTGAGCTGGCAGCCCAGGGTAAGAATTTAGAATCTCCTCATGTAGCAGGGGAGGGGACACACAGCGAAAGATGAGATGGGCTCAAATCATGTGCATCCTGGATACAAAGTGAGATTATATCCTGAAATGCTTTGAGACATTTGAGTGACTAAGAATGTGCATGCTGTTGCTAACACATTGAAAAGGAGTCAGACTGGGGGGGGATAGATAAGCTGTGTGCAAAGACAAGTATTTCTAATGCCTATTGTTTTGAACTTATTTTATGTTGATTTTTCTAGTGTATTAGTAGTCACCATTTGTTTGCTGTGTGCCTTGTACATTTTGAAAGGGTGCAGTTAATCTAGTGTATTGACTGTTCATAGTTATATGCAGAGCTGAGGGGACTTTTGTCCATAATATTCTCCTTATATTGCTAGATCTGATCCAACAGATATAGCTCATCAACTTGAAGCTTAAAAACTTCCTAGGATGAACAACCCACCACTTTCTCTGGTAGTGCTTTCCAAATTGGAATTATCCTCTGAGTATACCACATCTTCCTGCGCCATGTTCTACAGTTTCCCCTTTCAACAGCAGTGGATGTGCCCTAGTATTATGAAGATTTTCTCTGAATTGCAGTCCCAATTTTTCCCACAACTCCTGACCCGTGAGTGCTTTAAAGAGTAAGCACATGTTCTGTTGATCTGTCTCTGAGAGCTTGTACCAACTAAAAAGTAAACCTGATCAGATACAGAGGCAACCATTATTTACATGCAAAAGGGTCCAAAAGGGCTACCAGTTCTAAAGATAAATAAGGCTCTAGAACCAGATGGGATGCATCTGAGGGTGCTAGGAGAACTGGCAGCATTGTGGTTGGACTCTTCAATAGCGCATGACTGACAGGTTAATTCCAAAGGGCTGGAGGGTGGTAGACATAGTTCTGTTCCATAAAGGAGGGGGCAAGGAACAAGCAGGTAAATACAGAACTATCAATCTTACCTCTGTAGTAGGAAAGCTGATGGAGTCACTGGTCAAAGAGGACCTCATGGACTACCTGGAGAGCAAAGGTCTCCAGGATAGTAAATAGCACAGTTTCATGGTGGGAAGGTCTTGTTAGACTAACCTGATAGTTTTCTCTGACTGGGTGATGAGGGCATTGGATGGGGTATGCCTTGGATTTATTATACTTTGACTCGGTACCTCAGAGATGACTGCTGAAGAAGATGGTGGATCTCAGTATGACTAGGGACATAGTAAGATGGGTAGATAACTGGCAAAAGGGTAGGCAACAGAGAGTTGTGGTTAACAGGGTCAAATCAGAGGACGGGGAGGTCACTAGTGGTGAACCACAGGGATCTGTCCTGTGCTTGGTTCACTTCAATATGTTCATAAACAACATTGGAGTAGGAATCCGGGGCACATTCCGTCTCTTCACAGATGACACTAAGCTCTGTGGGAGGGTTGATAGCAACAAGGAAATCGGGGAGATGCAGAATAACCTGCAAAGACTAGCAAGGTGGTCTAAGGTTTGGCAGTTGAAAGTCATTGCCAAAAAGTATAAGGTGATGCACCTAGAGAACAAGAACCCTAGGACAGAGTAGTAGATGGGTGGGGTAAGAATTAGCACTATGACTGAGGAACAGGACCTAAGAGTCATCACTAGTGACTACCTCAAGCAATCAAGCCAGTACAACAAGGCCCATAGTAAGGCAAATAGGATGCTGGGATGTATTGGAAGGGGTAACGACAGCAGAAAAAAAAAGAGGTAATTCTACCTGTTTAAGGCTCTTTGCTGAGGCCACTGGAGTGCTGTGCCCAGTTCTGGAGTCCTCACCTCAGGAAAGATAAAGATAGGCTGGAGACAGTGCAGCAAAGAGTAACGAAGATGGCTCAGGACCAACAGGGCAGATCATACAAGGATTGTCTCAAGGCACTGAATATGTATGCACTGGAAACCAGACAGGAGAGGGAGATATAATACAGACCTTCAAGTTCCTGAAAGGAATAAACAAAGTAAACTGTAGGGAATTATTTAGCATGAGTAACAGTTCAAGAGCATGATTGGAAACTGACACAAGGGAGGTTCAAGAGGGATATGAGAAAGTATTATCTTACAGAAAGGGTTGTGGAACTGTGGAATGGTCTACCAGCTGAGGTGGTGTGCCACAAAACCATTAATGGTTTCAAACATGGTTGGAACAGAATAAAAGGTATAGTGGCTACTCAGAGCAACAGCAATGGGAAGGGCAGTGGGGAGTAGATAAGGAGGGCTAGTATCCTGTATGAACAGCAGGTCTCTGAGTTAGCTAGAGAACCACAGGACAACTGGATGGACCAACTGTTGTTTTCTAGCATCATTGTCCGTGTTTTTATGTTTCTTGTGTGGTTAGGTCATTTGGCTGCACCTTGTGACACTCCATATGAGAGCGGGTAAATCTCCCAATAACCCATGCCCTGTCATGCCTTATTGCTTGAATAACCCTTCATCCACAACCCAGCAGCATGCTCACACACATGTACATGCGCCCGCGCACACACACACACACACACACACACAATTTGAAACAGACTACAAAGTCCCTTCTCTTTTTTTTTTCACTTGAGGTTTCAGGCCACTGAGGCTCTGTTTAATTTCTGATCTCTCCATCATGAAGACGCCACACAACCACAAACTTGATGTTTCTCTCATGCTTCCCTATTCCTCTCAATGAGCACACTTACTTAGCAGACCTCCAATTCTGATCCCCTCCTTTGCCAAGACTACAATGAGCCAAGGGACTGACAAGCTATACATCCTGCTCCCTGTCAGAGGAGCAGACAGGTTGAACAGCCATTTTTTCAATCCCACTCCTCTCATGAAAGTGGACCGATGATTTCTGCTCAAATGCTTTACTCTAGCCTCCCGCTTCACCCCACATTCTGGTCTCTAAGCAGAAAACTGCTAGCAATGCAAAGCAAGTGAGTGAACAAGTGGGACGCTGAGCAGGAATAACAACTTGATGGCTTTATTTATTTATTTAAATGTTTCACCAGGAAGGCACATTGAGCAACAAGTCACTCATCTCCCAGTGCGACCTGGGGGGAAGGGGTACAACTGGAATGAGACATTATACATTCAAGTTACAAGATCAACATTAACATAGAGTTGTAAGGCAGGTGTTATAAACAGTGTTACAACAGTGTTGTGCATAACATGTAGAAAGAGTGGACAATAATAAGTGCTGGGTTAATAAGTAAACAAGTGCTCACATGAAAGAAAAGGGGGGAAGGGAGGAAGGGGTGAGGTGGCAGAGGGGGAAGAGTCGTGCCCCTGGGGATCCCTTCAGGATGTGAGGGAACCTGCAAGGGGACTGGGGGACCAGAAAGAAGGGGATAAGGCAGTGTCCCAGAGAGACCCCTTTAAGATGGTGAGGGAAAGGAGTAGATGATGGATACAAGCCCATTGGGGGGGCAGGAGAGGGACCCATGGAGAGCATTCAGAGTCCTTTACATTCTGTGAGAGATCAAGAGAGGCCAGTAAGGGGAAGCAATTAGTGGGAAGGGGAGGAGGGTTAGAGATTTTGGGGGGTGGGTGTGCACAGGGTAGAATAAAGGTGAGTGTAGGGGGTAGGGTTTGTCCAGGGCTTAGAGGAGGGAATTAGGGAGGGACATGGCAGGAGCAGCTAGGTGCAAGGTAATTATTGAGGGCAGAGCTGATGGAGTAGGCAGAGGATGAGTGCCAGATTTGGTGGTGGGGGGGAATTCCACATTTTTGGGAGGCAGTGAGAGTAACTGGATTGGCCAATTTGGGTGGATCTGCGGGGAACAACCAGGGTACGGGAGTCAGTTGGCCTAAGGGAATGGGAGGGTGGGGGGATGTTATAAAGGAGGAGGTGTGAGGTAGGAAGGGAGCTCACCCAACCAGTGCTTGGAGTTGAATTTAACACAGTGGGAGAGTCATCTATTTGTAAGAGAGGGGAAGGATAGGGCACGATAAAGATCTCAGTGATGGGTGCAAGGGGGGGGCATCCAGAGCAAAGTGGCAGAAGGAATTGAAGAGGGTGTCCAGTCCGGCCAGGAAGGACTTAGGGGCAGCAGCATAGACCACATCACAGTAGTCAAAAATGGGCAGTATCATCTTCTGAACAAGTTCACGCCTAGCCATAAGAGGGATGCAGCTACAGTTCCTGAACAGGGCACCAAGCTTGGGTGCAGTTTTTTCTGGATGGCATCAATATGTTCAGAGAAGTTTAGGTGTTGGTCCAACCAAACACCTAAGTATCTGAAGAAGGATGTGTACTCAAGTAATGTCCCCTCAAGGGTGTGAAAAGTGGATAGGGAAGGAAGCCTATAGAGTCTCTGCCTGGTGCCAAAGGTCATGGAGACAGTCTTTTTGGTGTTAAGGAAAAGTTTATGGTCAACCAACCAGAGCTGAACCTTGTCGAAGTCTTGCTGTAAGCTGATTCTAACCTCAACAGGACAGGAGCCAGATGCATACAGGACTGTATCATCTGCATACATATGTATAGCGGAGGATGGGAAGCAAACAGAGGGAAGGTCATTTAAGAAGATGGAGAATAGGAGGGGCCCTGATACTGAGCCGTGGGGGGACTCCAGTGCTAATTGGGAGGGGAAGCTGCATCCAAGATCCTAACTGATTGGGTTCTACCAATAAGGTAGGCCTTGAATAAGTTTGTGGCGGAGGGAGATCAGCCAGCTGCTGGGAGTGAGTTGAGGAGAAGGGAGTGAGAGACAGTGTTGAAGGCCTTGGCCAGGTCAACAAAAATGGCAGAGGCAATTTGTCCATTGTCCCTCTCGGTTAGGATGGAGTCTGTGAGCCATAGGAGAGAGGCGGTAGTTGAGTGTTTTTTCCTGAAACCAGGCTGGAAAGGGGTGAAAAAAGAGGTGTCAGATAGAAAATAGGTGAGTTGGGAGAGGACAATGTGTTCTTGAAGCATGGCAAGGGTAAGGAGGAGAGAAATGGAGAGATATTTGCCAGGGGGTATGGGATCATGCCCTTTGGGTAGATGGAGGACCACAGCATGTTTCCATGAAGAGGGAACCAAGGCAGTAGAGAATGAGAGATTTAGAATTATTGAGGGAGGTAGGCACTAGCCATAATGGAGAGGGAGAGGAGTTTTGGTCAAGGCCATCAGGGAGGCACCTTTAGAGGGGTTGATGGTGAGGAGGGCACTTAGGGCATCATTTGAGGTTACAGTAGCGAAAGAGAAGGCTTTCATTTCAATGAACTCCACTCCAGTGGAGACAAACTACTGGCAAGCTGGCAGTTTTAAATAAAAAAAGCTTGTAAATGTTGCTCCAGCAGAGACCAAGTACATGACTGAACACAGTTGGGTTGGGGGAGGGGAGAGAGAGGGGTTAGTTCAGAACAACACTTCTAAGTCCCACTCCAGCAGGGATAAAGTAAATGACCGCAAAGTCAGTGGTTCTAAATTAAAAAATATATATTTTGACACGTTTGGAAGACGGAAGCAAAAGCAAAATACTCAATAAGAAATCAGCACTTCCTTTGAACTGCCCAGTCATAATTTGTACACTGCAACACCTACTGTACAGTATGTGTAAAAAGGGATTATTATTTGACTTGAGCTAAAGAAAAACATTTCAGTATCTTTAATTTTAAATTAAATTTTTGTCCTAATCTTTTCTTTGTACTGAGTAGCACGTATTATAAGTGCAGTGAGACATTCTAGATCAGTGGTTGTCAAAGGAAAAACAGAAACACACTCCCAGGTGCTGAAGGCCCTCAGTGTAAGCACCTCAGGCTTCACTATGCACCTGGCAGGGTGTTTATGTCCCACGCCACTACCTCCCTGGCATGTCTTCTTGCTTACACAGTGGCCACAATACAATATAATTTGATGTAGTATTAGAAAGGGAGCTCAAAACATCTAGTACAAAGATGCCTAACCTGGGGAAGGTGGACTACAGTAAAACAAAATGCATACTAGAAGTGTGCCTCAGGTACCTGCAGGCATTCGGTGGGTAGAAAATAAATGGGGGAAAATAAAGGATACGATTACTTGAAGCCACCCACCATTGTTTTTCATATATCAGGAAAGGCAAAAAGCACAAGAATACACATTGGTTCACGGAACAGATAAAAAGGCAGTTAATGCTGAATTCTAGAGTGGGAAGATACCTGAGGGACTGGAGAACTGTTAATGTAATACCTATTCTCATGAGTGGGGATCAGAGCAACCCTGGAAACTAAAGACCTGTGAGAAAGAAAGATAGAACTCCTAGATGACCAAAATCTTGCAGACTCATATCAACACAGGTTCACAAAGGGTCGGTCATGCCGAACTAACATGACTGGCTTCTTTAATAAAGTAATACGTATGGTGGATAACAGCAATGCAGTAGACATTCTTTATCTGGATTTTAATAGAGCTTTCGACAAAGCCACACAGAAGGCACATACAGAAAATAAAGCAAATTTGGCTCCAGGAGAAGATTTCAACATGTCTAGCTGTTGGCTTATGGGCTGAACTCAAAGGATAGTCTTGAATGGCAAACCCTCAAAGGTGAAGAAAATCATTAGTGTTGTCCTAAGGGGGGGGGGCAGTGCTCAACCTGTTTTTTTTTTTTTTAACTCCACTTTATCAAGAAATGGTAATCAGCAAAAGGTACCTGTCCTGTATAGTATAATCCATATTTTCATAACAAATTAGGCCCAGGTGATAGTCAGACACCACCATCACAACAGAACATGCAATGTCTTCATAACATGGCTTACAACCAAAACTGCAGTGAGCACAAGTCACCTTAATGTAACCCAGTCTGCTTCCCCAAGTCCAGCATGCCATGCCAAAAGTCCTGTCATGACCACTGAAACCTAGGGATAGACTTTTCCTTATTACCACCTTCATCAAGACTCCAAATTATCTGAACCCTCTAAGGGGGAGGGACACAAGAAAATAGAGGTTAAGGAGGAAAGGAAATAAAAGACCTCCTATCCCACCAAATATTGGTCCCCAGTCTCTTACATAACTGCAGACATATCTAGAGTCAGATGTAAGAATACAGTGATGCATTCCACACATCGGATCTCTCGGACCTGCTCTATCCAAGCCACCACCATGAGGATCAGATTAGTCAGCCAATGAGATATTATTCCCTTCAGGGCAGCCAAACACAATGTGGAAAATAATTCTCAATGCTTACAGGGGCCAGTACCTGAGATTTTGTCATCCAGAATCAAATGTCTGAAACTACGAGGAGTAGGAAGAGATCAGACATTGACTAACTCCCCTTTGAGAAAGGACCCAATTGGGCTCGATACCAGGGTAGCCCCAAAAGATGTGATGGCTCAGCCTGGTTTGAACATGTATATTAGTTACACAGGGAAGGGTCAAAGGCAAGGTTAGATAGTTTGCTGATGACACAAAACAGTGTGGTAGGATAAACTCTGCCGAGGGAGTAAAATGCAGGATGTAAAAAGTCTTGAACAGTGGTCAGACACTTTGCAACTGAAGTTCAATGGCAAGCAGTGCAAGGTAAAGTACAGAGGTAAAAAACTCCTCAGTGGACTACATCATTAATAGGGTTATTAAGGTGGAAGCCACTAAAGAGAAAAAAAAACTTGGAAGTCGTAACACATCAGTTTAAAGCTATCTAGTCATTGTGACATAGCTTGCAGAAAGGCAAACTGGATACTGGTTTGTATAGCCTAGAGGTTAGAGGAACAAGGTGTGAACGAGCTTGATACATCCAGCAGACCAGACCTGAGTTTGATTCTCACAACCTCCACTTGCATACTGCGTGACTCTGAGAAAGTCACTTAACTGCCCAGTGCTCCCAGGTCACCCCTGAAAACAGGCACTTGTGCCTAGTGGGCCTTACCTGGTTACCAAAGACTAAAATAAAATAAAAATGTGGTGGGTATTCTTAAGTCATTGTGAGAGAGTTATTTTACCACTGTACAGGTGTAGGAGGTAAATGAAACTGGGCTCTATCTGAAGTTTAAGGAACAAATGGGACAGATGGAAAGGGGCTGTCCAGAACAAAGGCAATCCCCAGTGTGCAGAAATTCAGTCAGACAGCTTGTCAGACTAGGCGGCAACTTAGTACAGGACAGACTGGAAAGATGAAACTCCTTATATAATTACTGGTGACCATAAATATCAACTTTTAACAAATACTCCCTAAGGTCCTTTTTGAATTTCCCCCTTAAAGCTTGTGCAAATCCCCCATCCCACATCTAGGGGTATCCAGGTGGTGAAATAGTGGGAGAGGGCACTTCACAAACACAAGCAACTACAGTCCAAGGAATTAGAACAAAATAACTTGTTACCTTGGTTCAATGATGGTAATGACTGGGAGTCACAGAAATAGGGGAGCAGGCACCATTTGTGAGGCAGATCGTCTCCACCTGCAGTGGCTATGTTTGTTAGAGGCAAGCATACACAGTCTCATTGATTAAAATCACTGTCCACTCCAAAATCAAAAGTGCAAAAAATGATTTAATTAAACGTGAAACAGTAACAACCACTTAATGGAGCGTAGGGTATAAGATACGCTGGATTTTCTTTATACACATAGCTGGAAAATTTACTGCAACAGTCTCTTGAGCTAACAGACTATTTATTTCATGCAGATCTCCCTTAAGCCATGAAGGCTAAATTCCTGGCAGCAATTGTGTGGCCAAAAGAGGCCCCCGCTTGAGGTAGCTTGATACTGATACACACTATTAGCTCATATCTCATTCCTTAGCTTTCTCTCTCCAGCAGTTACATTTCTTTCATTTCAGACTCTCTTCTAGCAATTTCAGTCTATACTTTTACTTTGGGCTTATGACAGCACAAGATGTTACTACTGTCCTCAAACCCTTATACTCTCGCCATTTCATTTCCATCTGCCTGGTCTTACACTTTCTCCACCCAGGAGCTAAAACTTATGGAGCATAAACTTCTTTTCTTTCAAGGTCTTAATGCTGTACTTTTCATTTGATGTTACATAGCAAGAACTGAGTCACCAGAACCCTTTCAGATATTCAGTCGCTGATGCCTTGTACCTAGAATGGTTTCCCCCACATCTATTAGGGCCCCGAAACCAACACCACCTCCACTCATGCAGCAATTGCAACCTCTGAACTGACTAATCAGGGGGACCTCTGTCAGTGTCACACCAGATCACCCAATGGACTGCCACCGTGCTGGTGTTCCAAACATCATTCCCACTATTGGACTTTCCACACCTCCACAAGCAGCTCACACCCTGGGTCCCAACTCTGCAGCAGCCTCCAGCCTGGGGAATCGGGGTAGATCTGCCACCATTACACTCTCGACTGCAAGGTCTGCCATGATCAAGCCATGCCCCAGGCCCTACTGCCATAGCAGGCCCATCCACAGTAAAATCATCCGACCTAACAGCTGAACTCACCCATGGGCAATCTTTCTTTTGAGCATTTGGTCCTATTGGTGCTTACCGTGCCAAGGTGCCGAAGTTCACTTGGTGGGCCTCCATTTTCATTTCTTCACCTCAGGCTGTGTCTGCCAAATGCACCAATAGGCCCCTATGCTTTGCTACATTGCTTCCCATTTTGCTACCTGAACTGCTGCTTTCCAGCATCACAGGTCTTCAAGGGTGGAGGGCCCTGGGTGGCAAGCAGACCACCCTGGCCCTGCCACGGCCCTCCAGCCGAACTTGCAGGCTGAACCACCCTGGCTTCTCTCCCTTCCCCGGGTATCTTGCTCTGAATACCCCAGAAAAATAATCTCTCTTGTTTATACCCTTTGGGGAGGGGACCCACCTACAGTTAGCAGGCAGCACCACATCCCAGACTCAGCGGCTCCACTAGCTTCTTCTCTCTGCCTAACTACACCTAGCAACCTAAAATTAACTAGTAAGCTCCCAAAGGGTGCTTACACTTGAGATTGTTCCCCCTTGCAAGCGAACCGTTCCTCCACTTGAACAACCCTGTGGAGTTGATCATTCTGTTTTCATGTCGCTAAAGGCAGATGCTCACACTGTGTGATCCTGAGCTAGTCACTAGGTCTTCTTATGTTTCTAGCCCATCTACAGTAGCAGTAACATTAGGTAATAAGTAAAACACCACAGTAAACAACACGTTGCATCTCTGCTAGGCTGTAGGCCTGGGTAAATGAACTATAACATCATAAGTTAATCAGTAACCAGTAAGGTTCTTGCATAAAACTGCAACAAAGCATGAATAAATTATGTTTACCTAATTAACAGCCAACTAGTATGCAGTCAGTGGATGAGCGACAATCACTCTAATGATAAACTGTTTCTAAATATTGGCCATTGTACTGAATTAATCACTTTAAAAAATTGTTACTTGCAGACTGTACCTACATGTTTGTTGCAGATTAGTTACGCATTAATGTTCGTGCATTGCTGATATTTTACACACTGCTTCCAAACCAGTCATTCTTCACCAGAGGACCTAATTATATTGACTAGGGGTTTTTTTAATCAGTTGACTTAGTATCTTCAGCTTTGGACTTCCTTGACTAGTAAAAGTTATGTAAGATGCCCTGGCTTCAGTTTGCATGCCATAACAGAACTGTGACTATGAGAGACATTCAGGGCACACATTTTGCTTAAAGCATATCTCTCGACCCCTTGCTTCATAAATGAGGGACATGGCTGGGAAAGGTCAGGGTCAAAGGCCCAAAATCAAGGACACATCTTAAAAATGGGTAATATTCACTCAGAAGGCTAATAGTATATGGGGATTAGTATAAGATGCATTTTCTGAAAAAGAACATGTCTGTAACTGTAATGTTTGACATTAGTTTGTGCTTACAGTCCTCACTGTTCGGTCAAAAAACACACATTTTATGAGTGTAGCCCAGGTGCCATGAGCCAGTGGGCTACTACCCCTGCCTGTCAACTACCACACAGGTTAAGGGCCTGGGTTCTGTTGCGATGGCAATTGGGGGTTCTATCCCAGAACAGAAAGAAAGTAGTGCAGTGCCTCCACCCAGAGTAAAGTAACAGTGGGCTAGGTGTTTGATTGGTACAACCCCCTGGGTTGCTGTACCTACCCACCTCCCCTTCCAACCACCCCACACACTGGATAACAAGTAGTTCATCAATACTGTACACCACATATACTTGACAGTCAGTATCAACAAAATGCCCACCACACAGGAATTGCAACAAACAAACCACAGCATTATTTTGGGGTAGGGCTAGGAAAGGGAGTACCGGGAACAGGCTTGCTGTTAAGAAGATAATTTGGTTGTTTAGGTTAACAAGGTCCACGGGCCAGAACACATACCATTCCCACCCCCACTGGTACCAGTGCAAACCCCCTATATCCTGACAGTCCTAGCTGGGTACCCAGACTTAATGCAGGTATGCTGCGGGTTGGCCGGCGTTGGGGCCCTTGAAGTAACTTTTCCTAGGTTGCTAACACTTTTAAACTTTTACTCCCCTTTTGTCAGGGCAAGCCCTGGCTTACTCACGGTTCTGCAGCACCAAGATTCAGCTACTGGCACAGTAGGTTCTGGAAGTCCAGGGATCACTCAATCACTCACACCAGGAACAGCAAGCAAATGGGGCAGAAGAATGCTGGTTGACCTTGGACTTGCTTGAGACTCTTGTAGTTTGTCACCGTCTGAACTGCTTGAAGATTCTTGCAGCTGGTCCCCTTCAGCCTACTCTGCAGGCCAGATCACAGAGCCCAAATGCAAGGCGTACAAGACCACAGGGAACCCAGACCTAGGAGTGACTCCATAGTCTGGTTCCCTAATAGCTCCAGAGTGCCCTAGCACTCAGGTATGTGCCCGTGCAGCCAAGTCTTCCTTACTCAGTAGGGGGTTGCAGATTCCCTACCTGGCTCACAGTTGCAGCTCTGACAATTTTCAACATTCACCTTTCTCCTATGCAGGAACAAACAGCTCCAGTGTGCAGTAAACAAGTTCTCCAAATTCCCACCTTTCCAGTGGTCTTTGGCTAGTGACTTGCAGTTTACCTTTCCACAGCTGGTTCTCAGCAACTGCTAATAGCAGGCTCTTGAATGCTGGATACCTGCAAACCCTTTTTTTTTTTTTCCAAAGTGCTTAGATTCAGATACAGTGCCAACCTTTAGCTCTGGCACACACACATAGTTCCAAACTACCCTTTTCACTGGCTCAGGGTTTTCTCCTTCCAACTGATGCAGGCTCACTGCAACACTCAGTCTCCACTAACACTAGGATTTTTCACAAAGTACCTTGCCCATTCAACTGTAACACCAGTCTTTTTCTTCAAATGAATCCTTTTTTCCAATCCTCGAACTATCCACTGTTTGACCATTCGAGTCCTGTAAAAGGCCTCCTGTATCTCCAGCTCACAGCACTGAGCTCCTCTTGACTCAAACAGAGCCCAGAACAGACTGCCTAAAGTCCCAGGGGTTTCACCCAAAAATCCTGTCTTCTGATTGGCTGATTCCGGCTGTCAGTCCCAAATATTAATAAACATAGCCCTTCTTTGATTAGTGTTTGGTAAAAGGTCTTTGGCACCCAGATTTAGCTCACACCTCTGCCAAGAGACATTTCAGCAAGCTTTTGGGCACCTAAGTTACTGATCGGCTGTTCATAAGATCACATGGCTGCAAATATGGCTTCTAGCAAAACCGTTTGTATGCAGTCCCACAACAGTCCCAACTTTAGAGTTTTGGTGCAGCCAAAATAAACATTTTTTTATGTATTTATTGCCCCATAGTCCCTTACACTCCTAATGGCACAGAAGACACCAAACGCTGCAAGTTGCAAAATAAACATCCAAGTGGTATATTTTATTTGGTGTATAAACACAAAACGCTCACTACCCCAGCACTTCGGCGACTGCCTTCCTCAGGGGGCGTGGTTTAGACAAATAGCCCTTCACTTTAGTATACCCATTGATCATTAGTTGCACGGCTGATTAAAATTAATTACAAAAGTTAATACATTTTAAAGTAACATGCAAGTAACTCTGTTTCAGTACTGTTTCACATTTCTTCTAACAGATTTTCCCAGTGATCATTTCAACAAATAAATCATTTTAAATTGTGCATTTTTAACACAAAAAAACAACCATCCTGCTTTGTCATGAACAAAATAAATATATATGCTTATGTACTATAATTCTGGCACAAATAATGCTCATTCTATTTTATAAAATACATGAAAGCATATTTATGAGTCCACAGAAAAGCAGAAAATAAAGATAAAGCAAGAGAACGCTGTAGTGATCACTCTTTTAATCAACTGTGCAACCAGTGATCAGCAACGAGTTTTGCAACTTGCAGCATTCGGTGTCTTTTGTGCCATTAGGAGTGCTGTCTGTTTGGATCTTCTCTATGTTTTGGGCTTGCTGCCCCATACAGCACCCCTCTCAACTGTTGTTCAAGGTGGGACTTCTAGAACTCATTAATATTCAAAGGCTGCCCGGATTCTTGAGTGCTACTGGCACTCCTTAACAAAACAAAACAACCACTTTTCAGCGGCCTCCTTCAGATGTCCGACCTCCATATAATTAATTTTGGGGGCTGAGACCACCAGAGAGGCATTTGGAGGACTGCTACAGTGATCGGAAAGCAGCAATGAGCTACTGTGCATGCACTGACTGCCGGCATACACCGAGGTGCACAAACAGCACGGTAGCTCTGCAATTCACTCCTCCGGCCCCAATAGGACCCCAGAACAGCACAGGGGGCTTTCAGAAACCAGAAGGGACACCCTGGAATGGTAGCAGGATGGCAGTGGGAGTAGAGGAGCAAGAACAGGCTTCCAGGGCCATTAAGGTAAGCCCCCACCTATTGGGGGAGGGGGTTACATGAGGGACAGAGGAAAATGTTGAGGCAAAATCGGGGGCATCTTTGAAAATCAGGGACAGTTGAGAGGTATGGCTTAAAGCATTCTGTCACAGATCTGTGGTCTGAAAATTGCAGAGCAGCATCAGTGAAGAAGTGGTTTTACTAAACAACTGTAAGAGTGGGTGGAATCTGGTGACACCATCCTTGCTGTTTAAATGAAAGCACAACCTAGCACAGTAATATTAGGGTGTGTGTGTGTGTGTGTGTGTGTGTGTGTGCGCGTGCATGTAAAGTATTGTTGTTCAGGCATTTCTGTAGATGTGTAGTACCAGTCACAGCATGGGTGTACAGGTCATACTTTTTAATTCTGGTCAGTCAGGCAAACCATTACCAGAACCCTAAATGTAATATAAAAGGAAGTTATGCAATGATTTAAAAAAAAAAAAAAAGTTAACTAAAGCTTTGGATTCATCTGCATTCGCAAGTCCAAAGAAAACTAGTTGTAGCTGACAAATGGCTGTCTAGTACTGTGAGGCCCTCCCCATGGGAGTTAAATGGCTAAGGTTCAGCCCCCCATGCTATATCCTCACCCCCCAACATATCAGTTGGGGGTGAGGATATAGCATGCACCAAGTAGAAAAAGGATCTTGGGGTTATCATCTCTGATGACCACAAGGTAAGGAAACAGTGAGACAAGGCAGCAGGTAACGCAAATAGGATGCTGGGATGCATAGGCAGGGGCATTGCTAGCAGGAAAAGTGAGGTCATAATTCCACTATACAAGACACTAGTGAGGCCCCACCTGGAGTACAGTGTATAGTTCTGGAGACCTTACCTACGTAAGGACATAGGGTAGAGAAGCTTCAGAGGAGGGCAATAAAGATGGTACATGGATTGCATTACAAGTCCTATGATGGACAGGTTGAAGGACTTGAATATATACTCTCTGGAGGAGAGGAGGAAGAGAGGGGATATGATAGAGAAATACAAGTACTGAACAGGGTGCAGAAATACATTATTTTTCAGTGAAAATGATGTTCTAGGACTAGAGGGCATGGGATGAAGTTGGAGGAAGGGCGATTCAGAGGAAACGTGAGAAAGAATTTCTTCACAGAAAGGGTGGTGGACAAGTGGAACACCCTGCCAAAGGAAGTAGTGGGGGCTGAAACAATCACGGGATTTCAGAATGCATGGGATAGACATAAGGGAATTCTGGAGGTCAGGGGTAAGGGGCAACAATCTTCTAGGAAAACATAAAGTGAACTTACAAGCTCAAATGGGCAGATTGGGTGGGCCATAGGCCCTTATCTGCCGACAGTGTCTATGTATCTATGTAAGTTTCTTACAAGGTTTTGGTAGAACCATGGGGGCACACAGGGAGGTGTGCACCTTGTGCAGTTCAGTTTACAGCAAGACAATAACTTCTTATCCACTCAGGTTATTTCAGTTTAACAGGAAGGTGTTTCTTTTATCTGGATGGACACTTTTGCTGTCCTCCTGTCTTGGGAGCAGTCACAGTTAAGGCACCCCGGTCCACGCAGGGTGCTACAGAACTCTGGAGAGGGACCTCAGTAAAGTGATACTCAAGTTCATTTCCAACTTTTCTCTTTCTATCAGCACATTTGGACATCTAATGTACATAGATACATACATAGACAGTGTCAGCAGATAAGGGCCTATGGCCCACCCAGTCTGCCCATTTGAGCTTGTAAGTTCAGTTTATGTTTTCCTAGAAGTCTGTTGCCCCTTACCCCTGACCTCCAGAATTCCTTTACGTCTATCCCATGCATTCTTAAATCCCGTGATTGTTTCAGCCCCCACCACTTCCTCTGGCAGGGTGTTCCACTTGTCCACCACCTGTTCTGTGAAGAAATTCTTCCTCACGTTTCCTCTGAATCGTCCTCCCTCCAACTTCATCCCATGCCCTCTAGTCCTGGAACATCTTTTTCACTTAAAAATAGTGTATTCCAGCACCCTGTTCCTTCCTGTAAAATACTTGTATGTCTCTATCATATCCCCTCTCTCCCTCCTCTTCTCCAGGAAGTACATGTTCAGTTCCTTCAACCTGTCCTCATAGGACTTGTGATGCAATCCATGTACTATCTTTGTTGTCCTCCTCTGAACCTTCTCTACCCTGTCTATGTCCTTACGTAGGTAAGGTCTCCAGAACTGTACGCTGTACTCCAGTTGGGGCCTCACTAGTGTCTTGTATAGTGGAATTATGACCTCCTTTTTCCTGCTGGTGATGCCCCTGCCTATGCATCCCAGCATCCTATTTGCTTTACCTGCTGCCTTGTCACACTGTTTCCCTACCTTGAGGTCATCAGAGATGATAACCCCAAGATCCCTTTCCTGCTTGGTGCATGCTATATCCTCACCCCCCAACTGATAGTTTGTTAGCTGCTTTCATGAGCTTAATAACTAGCATACAATGAGATTAGCTTGGGTACAAATTTTTTTGTATAGATCAGTTCAATCGTGGAACACTCTTACTTCCTCTTTTCATGCAGCTGTATCACATAACATGTTCAAAAGAGTTTTGACAAATTTTTGTACTGATAACTGTCTGTAAATGTTTTTTGTAATTATGTCTTGTCTTCTATTATGCCATATGTATTTTTTCAGGTCCCCCTTGAAAATAGGCATTCAATGCCCGTGGGGCTACCCGCCTAAACAAAATAAAAAAAACCTTACTAGCTTCCAGTTAGGAAAGGGCCACTCTCTAGGGACCAACTGTTTATTAAGGGGCTCTCTAGGGTGATTCTGCCATCCACCCAACTTGTGGACTGCAAGGGTATATTAAATCTAGACTTTTCAAGGACGCTTAAGGGGGAACCCACACTTTAATTCCATACCTTTATCTCCTGGGAGTCATTCTGGATTACTCATCACAACACTGGATGCTATTTCATTTTCATCTCCCACATCAGGGATGCTTCACAAAGGTGCACCTGGCTGGGTGGCCCACTCAATAGCTCCCCTGAGGAACTACTGGTCTCAGGCCTCTGCCACTTCAGCACCAAAACTGTTTGGCCTCAGTTTTATGACTGTGGAAGTCTGATGCAGGGCTGGAGTTTCCTAACACCTGCAGTGCAGACAATGCTGCATGCACTCACCATCCCCAGAGGGAACTCTCCTAAGATGGCTCCCCTCCCTTTTATACTGTAGAGGGTCCTCCCAGTCCATACAGTAGGGAAACTTGCACCCTTTGTTAACAATTTAAGTCTAGGTTGATAACAACAGGATACAACCTTTCTTTTAAAACGGGGGATTACAGGTGACTTTCCTTTCTCCTCCTCTTTGTGTGCTACAGTGGCAGCCAGAGAAAAGCAGCACAATATCACAGCAAAATCCAATTTGTTTTAATGGGATTTCACAGTATTGTAGCTAAATATATAGTTACTTATCTGGCTGCCACTGTATCCCACCCACCTCTGCTCCATTGGTATGTTCAAGGAGGCGTAATAGTTTGGTCTGATCCATCCAGCAGATATCTCCGTAAAGGAGCCATGATGGTGGCACTGAGGTTTGAGATGCTGGATGCCACACCTTGCGCCACACCAGTGACCGGGGTTCAGGAACAGGTCTCAGGCCGCCGGGGGTTGGCAGGGGAGGGAAGGGTTCAAGCATCAGGAGGACTGCACTCCCTTCCCAGGGAGGGATCCTGGCCAAGCACCACTCCTTAGTGGCTCCTGGCAGGAACCAGGAGCAGTGCCAGGAACATGCAATGCAAAATGACGAGGAGGTGGAGCGATAGCAGATGTTGGCATGTCAGTGACACAGACCTCATTGCACATCCATCCTGCAGGGGGAAATCATCACGGAAAATCCCCCGGTGGACCAGGAAGGTGAAGATGGCTTCAGGGACCAAGCCCACATCCCCAGCGCCAGACCATTTCTCCTCAGGTTCCCTTTGGGTCTCATCCAGGGCTGAACCTCTAATCACAGGAAGGCTGCCAGGTAGGTGGGGTGGGCCTTCCCCAGGGGGTGATCCAAGGGGCTATAAAGTCCTGGGTGAGGGTCCCCAGGAAGGGAGGTCTCAGGCAGGGGAAGTAGAGGCTTCGGTCGAGCGGGCACCTCCAAGAAATGCCCTTGCCAACTGTGTGCATAAAATAGAATTGAAAAAAATATATCTCATAAAGGGGAAGGTTCATTAACAGTGACACTGGCAGTATGAAAGTAACATAGCAATGTGGTGACTTTAAAAAATTTGCATAAAGATTTGCATATGGTTCCTTGTGTCCATTCCTTCTGCAGTGCAGGCAGTGACTATATCCAGTTTGAGTAGGGACATGCATCCAAGCCTATCAGTCAGAATGTTATCCTGATTCATGCTATGTAATTCTAATTTCCCATCTTCTTCAGCATTCTGTCCATTTCAGCTTTGAAAGTCTGAACAGTGCTAGCCTCCATAACCTCACTGGGCAGGCTTTTCCACCGCTTTACATGTGAAGTAATGCTTTCTAATGCTTCACCTTATCATGCCCCAATTAATCTGAGGGCATCCTCTAGTTCTGCTTGCACTCACCAGTTCAGACATCTGCATATACTCCACTCTGTCTATACCATTTCATTTTTGGAACACCGTTATCTTGTCCCCTTAACCTTCTTCTATCTGTATTGTAAAAACTTGGCCTTCACCAATAAAGCCAAGTTGAAAAAAAAAATAGAAAAGCAGATCTCCAGACTGCTGTAACCTATAGGTAAAAAAAAAAACCATGTATGACAATTTTAACAGCAACTAGACTTTGAAGCAACTAACACCTCACACTATGGCAACTCACATGCTGTCACACATCAAAAATTTTGATTCTCTTTTTCCTCCACCGCCACTTTTGCCACCTGTTACACTCACTCTCCTTAATCTTGCCTGTACCTGTTCTTCTCTCTTAAACTCTCAAAGATGTTATTCCAGGCAAAGATGCAGAGAAAGTTGAGGTGACACCTTTTTTTGGACTTACAAAATGTTTTTTGAGAGAGAGGCTTTAAGAATTCTGGGGGTGTGGTTAGTCATCTAGCTGAGCAGCAGCAACTTTCCAGGGTTGCTTCACAGATGATCAAGTAACATCAAAAAAAGTCTTAAAATTCCAGAAAAACTTCAAATCTTTGCCAGATCTGAATAGTTAATGTAAAGAAGAACAGTTTGGTACTGAACTTCACATTCTGAAAGTATGGAAAACCCAAAGAAGTCTACTGCGCAGAGCCAAGGGACTCTGAATTTCTTCCAGCCAAGAGGAGGGCATCAAGACAATGCCAAGGCCTTGGGATCCAGAACTACTGATGACCGCACTGGAGTGGCCCTAGGGGCACTTGAAAAGACTGCTGCCCAATTGTGATCCTTGAGTTCCTCAGTGGACAAAAAGCTTGGTTCCATAACTTCAAGAATAGCCACGGCAGAAGAAAATACGGTCTTGGTCAAAAGCAAGACCACAAAGGCTAGCAAGATCACAGACCAAGCTATGGCAGTGTCAGAAAATACTTGTGTAACCCCCGGGGGGCGCTATCCCAAAGGCTACTACCCCTGCCTGCTTTGCCCCTAGCAGGTTAAGGGGCCTGGATCCAGTGGCAGGTGCCTCCACCAGAGGTCGGGGTTGGAACAGTCGAACACGACTCGGTCACAGCCCTCTGGGTTACTACAACCCCTCTTTCCTTCCACTAGTGGCCCACAAACACTCCCCTCACAGTTGTTGCGACTTACACTTACCCCAGATTGAAAGGACCAACTTGGTGCTGAACCCCCCGTAAAATAAGATGTGGTGACACAATAACCCATGTACAAGAGGGTAGTACTAACACACAGTTCAGACAGTATACCTTGCAACCAACAAATCTGATTTATTGAAGGGGAAATAACAAGGACGGGGGGAATCAGGTTGATTAGCTTAACACTCTAATGTATGTATAGGGCACTGTGCACAGGCCGATCCTGTCAGTCACTGTCTCTGGGTACCCAGGCAATACAGGCTAGCCTATTAGGTGCAGCTGGTTGGGGCCCTGACAAAGAAAATGAGCAACTGATAATTAAATTGATTAACAGAGTTAGCAGACTCAGTTCATGCAGCCAACAGAGCAGTCAGACCAATCTTGCCCTTGCATTGGATATCCGACAGGGAGCTACCCTGATTTAGTACTCATGACTCCTGCAGAGAGATCCTTCTCACATCACTTGCAGGACTTGGCCTGTGATCCAGACACTTCTCCACACATTTACATGTTACACAGAGGGGTACCATACCAAGCAGCTGCTTTCTTCTCCCGACCGCTTTCACTGCAACAAACCGGGTGACACGGTGCAGCTTCACTTGTCCTGACAGACCAAGCGCGATTGAAGCAGATTCTCCAGTCCTCTACAGGGTGAGCCTGGTAGGTAGCTGTAAACGTACAGCCTCCTCTACCTGCACTCCTCCATGGATCTTGTCCGCTCTCTGCTGGCGATGTGGTCACCCGACTTCTTGGCCTAACACACGCACTTCCCGCGTGAAGACTTTCACAGTGCAGGAGCCAGAGCGCCTTCTCTCTTCACGATCACAAATGACTCTGCCCTTCAGGACAGTTGCAAGGCAGTTTCCTCTCACTCCACCGGCTCCAGTTGGCTGCCTTCTCCTGCCAATCACCTCAAATGCCCTCTATTGGTGCAAAAAAGGTGCCAGGCTCCAAACTACGCTTCCCAGAACACCTACCATTTACTCTCCTTGGTGGCAAGCTCCCCGTGGGAGTCCAAGTTCTGGTTGGCTCAAGCGGTCTCCATTTTAAAGTCCCCCTTCCCCAATTGGACCATCTCAGAGTCCAAGTCCAAAATGGAGGGGCCAAACACACAGAGTCCCAGCTGCAAATAAGGCAGGTTAAACACACTGCATTTGTACTGTTACACTACATGTTTCCCAGTAAACAGTTACACCTTTCCATTAGGATCCCTCTGCTCTCTTAGCGACTGCAGAAACGGAGCAATTTAAACAGCAGCTCGGGTGGGATTCAAGCAGTAAACCCACAGCCCCCCCTTATACGAACTAATAAAGCCGTCGAGCAGGCGGCTCTTAAAGAGACAGTACCAGAGGCTCTAGAAGCGCTCACAGCGCCCACATTTAAACGGCATTACGCTGAACGCCCCTCAAGCAGGGAGCACTTAGGCAAGCTCCGGGAAGGCATTTTAGGAACCCCCCATTTGTAAGGGAGTTACACCCTTCCTGACCTGGAAAAAACTTGGCGTCCGCGTCGAGTAGTTACCCTTAAACCACTTTAAGGTAAACAGATTATACTGACAGCACATCAAACCTTTAGTTACATACATTGGTACTGTATGACACAGTTTACTATTGGTTATACAACATTACACATACAAACAACCTTTTTCCTTGTTTGCATCAGGTCATTAGTTCCTGCTCCTGACACCTGGAGAGAGGAGGCCCTTCCCTATTTGCTACCTGAGGGCTAAATGGGGCAGGGACACCATACTCAGAGGGCAATACTAGCAGTCGGGAATCATTCCCCAGGCTTAGTTTGGGCAAGGAGCTCGGGGACACATACACCCCCTTATGGACCACATTTAAAGGCAGATCCACAGGCTGGCCCAGGGACTCATAACTCAATCTCACTACAGGCCGTACTTCTCGGCCAGTCCGTCTAGGAGTCTCAGGTAAAATTTCAGAAGACTCAGACTCTATTTCAGCCCTACTTGGGATGGTCAGGAAAACCTCTATAGAAGTAGGGGACCCAGGGTCCATGGTACCTTCGGGGACAGGGCCCTCTGTTTCAGAACTCACACTACCTGGCTCAGCTGGGGACATTTCTGGCACTGGCAGGGAACTATCAGGGCACTCAACATATTCTTCTCGCTCGGGCATATCCCCAGTTGCCTCCCCCATGTCACTTCCTTCGCCTGAGAAATCAGACAGTTCAGCCAGTCCCAATGAGCTCATACCTTCAGATTTAATACCACTCACTTCTCCCTCCGGAAGCATTGGCTCCAGGGACAAAGCTGGGGGCTCAGACAGTCCAGGAAGCCCAGCTTCATCCCCAGGGTTGATGAGGGGATTGCCCCCTAAACAAATGACTCAGTTCATAAGAAGGGTAATACTCAGGATTACACTCACTGTCCTCAGACACAGACTGGCAATCCGCTTCAACAGAGGGGGAAGAAAAAGGTCCCTTTGGCTTGATTTCGGGGGAATCAAGTGGTCTTAGTTTTTTTCTTGGCGGCAGCTCTAGTCACAGGCCTGGGGAGGGAATTTGGTGGTTCAGCCTCTATCAGGATCTGTCCAATTGGCAGCAGATGATTTCTATGTATAGTTTTCACATCTTTTGAGTTGTTTTCAGGCCGCACTTTGTATTCAAGTAAATCTTCCAGCTTTCCTACAACAATATGAGGGAGATGATGCCATCTGTCAGCAATCTTATGCTTGCCATGCAGCCCCAGGTTCCTCAATAGCACTCTATCCCCTTCTCTAAGCTCCAGTGCCTTTACTTTTTTGTCATACCTTTCTTTATTGGCTAAATTTCGTTTAGCAGCCATGGTCTGGGCTAGCTGGTAGGCATGGTTTAGTTGGGCCTTCAGTTTCTGCACATAATGTAGATGGTTAGCTGCTAGAATCCCATCAGGAGAAACTCCAAAACAGACATCTACTGGCAGTCTAGCCTCTCTCCCAAACATCAGTCTCTACAGGGAAAATCCAGTGGCATCACTTTTGGTGCAGTTGTAAGTGTGTACCAGAGTGCTAATTTGCTGGCTCCGTCTAGGCTTATCTTTAGGTTGCAGGGTGCCTAACATGTCAAGCAGCGTGCAGTTAAACCTTTCAGGCTGGGGATCTCACTGAGGATGATAAGGAGTAGATCTTGACTTTCATACCCCCCACAAGGATAGCATTTCTTTAATCAAGCGGCTCTCAAATCTCTCCCCTGGTCGGAATGGATTCTTTGGGGAGCCCCATAGTGGACAAAGAAATTCTCAACAAGTACTTTAGCCACCGTGGTTGCTTTCTGGTCCTTAGTGGGAAAAGCCTGGGCATACTCGGTGAAATGATCAGTAACTACTAATATGTTGCTGATGTTTCTCTGATCTGGTTCTAGACTCAAGAAATCAATGCAGACCAATTCCATGGGGTCACTAGTAGTAATGTTAACCAGGGGAGCAGCCCTCTGGGGCAGAGTCTTTCTCTGTACACATCGGCTACAAGTCCTGATATGCTGTTCCACATCGGCACCCATCTTGGGCCAATAAAAGCGGGACCTCACCAAGTCAAGGGTTCTGTCTATGCCAAGGTGTCCCATGTGATTGTGCAAAGACTTCAACACTAGTTCTCTAAAGGCAGTGGGCAGCATGAGTTGTTGTTTGTCTACTCGCCCATCTTTATCTACTATCTCCCAGTATAATAGGCTATTAATAAGTTTCAACTTGGGACCTTCTTTGTATAATAAGGCAGTGGAATGCAGTTTTGACACATATTTCCCCACATGCAGAGCCTCCAGAGCAGTTTTTATTGTGGGGTCTCGGGACTGAGCCAGCCAGAGACTATCATTATTGAATTGAGGCAACGCACTAGTGTCTAATGCAGAGAAATGACAGTAAGCTGCAGGTATACAGTTCTCAGATGGCCCCAGACAGTCCACCATGCAATCCACAGCATCAGGAGATATCTGTTCCTCCTTGTCAAATTTTTGGCAAAGTGCTGTAATGTCAGGTTCTGACAACCTGACCCAGTTGTCTCGGGACACAGGCCTCCGGGAGAGAGCATCAGCATCTATGTGGTTCAGGTCTGCTCTGTATTCAACAGCATAGTAGTAGGTGGACAACGCAGAAAGCCACCTATGGTCAGTGGCATCCAACTTAGCTGAGGTCTGCACATAGGTTAGGGGATTGTTATCAGTCTTCACAAATATCTTAGCGCCGTATAAGTAGTCATGAAATTGATCAACAATAGCCCACTTCAAGGCCAGGAACTCTAACTTATGCACTGGATAGTTTTTTTCTGAAGGAGTCAGGCTCCTGCTGGCAAAGGCTACGGGTCTCAAACCATTTGTGTGCTCTTGATATAACACAGCCCCCAATCCTTGTAGACTGGCATCAGTATGAAGAATGTACAGCCTGGCAGGGTCAGCATAGGCCAGCACTGGAGCATGGGTAAGCTGATATATAATATCATGGAAAGCTACCTCACAATCAGCAGTCCAGCGGGTCCCAAACACATCATTGGGGCAGAAATATTTTTTCTCAGTCTCAGAGAGCACAGCTTTCTCATACTTTTTGTGGGTTGGGGGATACCATTGAGTAAGGTTGAGTAGAGGGCAGATCACTTGAGAATAGTCCTTGATAAATCACCTATAATAGCCACAAAACCCCAGGAACCTTTGCAGTTCTTTCAAATTGTTTGGTTGAGGCCAAGTAGTCAAAGCTTCCACTTTACTGGGGTCAGTTTCTATGCCTTCAGTGGATACTATGTGTCCCAAGTATTTCACAGAGGTTTGAAAGAATTGACACTTATCTATAGACAATTTGAGACCAAACTCTTCCAGTTGATCCAGGACTTTGAACAGCCTGCTTTCATGTTCCTCCAAGGAGCTGCCGAACACTATGACATCATCCAGATAGACTAGACACTCAGGTAAGTTCATATCCCCCACAGCGTGCTCCATCAAATGCTGGAAAGTAGCAGAGGCACCTGAAATCCCCTGAGGCATCCTCATAAACTCATAAAAACCCAGTGGGTAAATATAAGCAGTTTTTTTGCGATCCTCCGGAGCCATGGGGATCTGGTAGTACCCACTGTGAAGATCTAACATGGAGAACCATTTACTACCATTTAGACAATCCAAGGCGTCCTGAATGCGTGGCATGGTATACTGGTCTGGTATAGTTCTCCTGTTTAAGGTACGGTAATCCACGCACATCCGAACAGCTCCATTCTTTTTCCTCACTACTACAATCAGGGAAGCATAGGGGCTTCTAGATTCTTGTATCACCCCGGCTGCGAGCATCTCCTGCAGGTGTCGTCTCACATCATCTATATCAGTAAGGGCCAGACGTCGAGATTGCTCATGGAAGGGTCACTCATCCTGTAGCCGAATGTGGTGTTTAGCTCCTTGCACACATCCCACATCCCACTCTTTCAGGGAAAACACCTGCTCCCTCTGGGCAAGCCTTTCACTAATCCTTTTCTTCCATTCTGTTGGTAGTGGGGAGTCACCAAAATCAAACAGATCAGGGGTCACTCGGTCACTTCTCCCTAAAGTCTTGTTGTTGTGCAACACAGCAGTATCTGCACAGTGGCCAAAGTGCAGCCCCGTCTCACCCAAATCTCTCCATCAGATACATTGTGTACTTGAACCATTACTCTTCTGGCAAAAGCATGGGCTCAGGCAGGCAAAATGCTGGGTTTAACCAGCAACCCCTTGGGCAATTTTCCATCGCCTGGTGCGTCCAGCATCAATATCTAATTCTTAACATCCTTTTTAATCCAGACTTCTTGTAGAACACACCGGGCATTTGGGGCTAGTAGCAAAGTCTCTGGATCCTTCTTTCAGACAACACCCACTGGGCCTTCGGGTTCCGCCTGGCTGGCCTTCCTCTGGGTCTCATAGGCCTTCTGAATCAAGACCGGAATTCTGAGAGCTTGCCCAGTCCTGGACCTCTGTTTTTCAGAGCACAGTTGCGCTAGATGACCAAACATATGAGCATTAATCCCAATTAACAAGGGCACCCCATTATACAGTCCAGTGGGGGGACACACTAATGCCAGGGTCTCCACTTGTTCAGCCACCCCAGCCACAGAAATAGGAAAAGATAACCAAATCTGGGTATACCCAGAGTAGGGATAGGCCTTATCGCTCAGTTCTCAAACATGAAGTCCATCTAAAGGCTGCAGGGGCACCTCAGGCAAATGCTTCTGATACTAGTCCTGAAAAATAATGGTCACTTGGGATCCACTGTCCAACACAGCCCAGGTGGGTACTCCATTTACTCTCACTGTGGTTTCCATTGAGGGACCCACCACGTCAGACCATTCGGGGGGCATGGCTTTAGCAGTTGCTTGGGCATTGGCCCGGGTGACAAAACCTTTCCGAGGAAACCCTCCTTGGGGCTGGGCATAAGCCTTGCGATGCCAGGCTACTAGCTTGTTGGTGACTCTCCTTAGGTTCTCTGGCAGATGACACTCAGTCTGAAAATGTCCATCCTCCCCACAGTGTTAACAGAACTTAGTATCTCTGGGGTCTTTATTGGAGGGGAAATATCTCGCCTGCCTAGAGGCGTCAGGAGTTCTGGAGGGCTCCTCTTGACCAATCCGTTTGCTCCTCGACAACTCAGGCTCCCCAAATTTGGGGGGTTGGGCAGCAGTTTGTTTCAATTCTTTCACCGTCTCCCATAGATCCCTGATTTCAGCCTTCAAATCACTCTCCACCCAGGGATCAGAGGAAACAGCATGCACCCCCACAACGCTGTGGGGCTCTGGAGACACAGGAAATGCATCAGGCCCCCGATAAGTCTCTGTCGGCCCCTTGGTCAATATTTTCAATGGATGGCCCTCATCGGGTTCACTGGGCTCAGGGGTATGGCATAAATTCACATCCCCCATATAGGGTTCCTACCCCTCTTCATCAGTCTCAACTTCTCTAATTTCTCTCATCAATTGGCAGTATTCGGGAGGGGCAGCCCATCGGTCATGTAATTTGAGTTTCAAAAATATCACACTGGAAAACCTGGCAGATTTAAAAATATGGTCTAGCTGGACCTGATTCAAGGCAGGGGCAGTTACCCCACCCCCCCTTCGATAAGCTTTTTGCAGTGCCCTTTCCATTCTATTAACAAATGCTGACAGTTTCTCATTAGTCCACTGTTTAGCTGACCTGAACTTCCACAATAGGTCTTCCCCAGTTTCAGTGCTCCCAAACACCCCCTCTAAGGCAGAAAGGTACTCTGCTGCAGTGGCTTCGGGACTAGTAGCCCACAAGAACCGAATGGCTTCCAAAGCTGGTCCCCTCAGGCTTTCCATCAGTCTCTTTTGTTTCTCCCCCTCGGAGCATTGCCACTCTTGGACTAAGGGGTAGCAAAGTTCATCCAGGCCTCCAAATCATCTTCCCCCGAAGGCACAGGCACAGTACCAGAAAAGAGTTTCAACCACCAATAGGAGTCTAGCTGTATGGGGGGAACAACCATTGGGGGTGCAGCCAGGATGGAACTCTTGGAGGACCCCGGAGATGTACCCGGGGAGGTTTGGGGGGGTGGGATCACTGGAAAGGTCTGGCACCTGTAGTAATTCCTGAGTGGTCCTCCCTTCTGCAGCTAACAGTTTAAGCAATTTATCTTTAAAGCTATTAGTCTTGGGAAACCCTCCTGGGGTGACTGAACCACTCCGGACATGAATGACCCTCCACCCCTTTTGAGCACCTTCTGGGTAGATCACAGGGGCACCCTCTCGGGGTCTATAATTATACTGTATAAAAGCAGCACCTGCAAGGTTTGGGCGAGTAGATCGGCCATCCGCCCCTTCACCTCTACCTTGCCTAAACATTTGACACGCTCAACTGCAGAAACAAGGTCGGCGTTCTTTATCCCCAGGGGTACATCCAGTAACAACACAATTTTCTGGAAATCCAATTCTTCAACTTCACACCACCCTATCAGTTTATGCACCATCATCTTGACAGGGTCTAATTTAATTCTAGCCGTGATATCCCCCTCCAGTTTCTCCTTTAGTTTGGCCATGTTGGGGGTACGTTGTGTACTTGGCCACTAGGGGACGCTAATCCCAGTGGTACCTCCAAAATGTAACCACCTGGGGGCGCTATCCCAAGGGGTACTACCTCTGCCTGTTTTGCCCCAGCAGGTTAAGGGGCCTGGATCCAGTGGCAGGTGCCTCCACCCAGAGGTCGGGGTTGGAACAGTCGAACACGACTAGGTCACAGCCCTCTGGGTTACTGCAACCCCTCTTTCCTTCCACTAGCAGACCACAAACACTCCCCTCACAGTCGTTGGGACTTACACTTACCCCAGATTGAAAGGACCAGCTTGGTGCTGAGGACCCCCCGTAAAATAAGATGTGGTGACACAATAGCCCATGTACAAGAGGGTAGTACTAACACACAGTTCAGACAGTATATCTTGCAACCAACACATTTGATTTATTGAAGGGGAAATAACAAGGATGGGAGAATCGGGTTGATTAGCTTAACACTCTAATGTATGTATAGGGAAGTGTGCACAGGCCAGTCCTATCAGTCACTGTCTCTGGTTACCCAGGCAATACAAGGCTAGCCTATTAGGTGCAGCTGGTTGGGGCCCTGACGAAGAAAATGAGTAACTGATAATTAAATTGATTAACAGAGTTAGCAGACTCAGTTCATGCAGCCAACAGAGCAGTCGGACCAATCTTGCCCTTACATTGGATATCCGACAGGGAGCTACCCTGATTTAGTACTCATGACTCCTGCAGAGAGATCCTTCTCACATCACTTGCAGGACTTGGCCTGTGATCCAGGCACTTCTCCACACATTTACATGTAACACAGAGGCGTACCATACCAGCCAGCTGCTTTCTTCTCCCGATCGCTTTCACCGCAACAAACCAGGTGACACAGCGCAGCATCACTTGTCCTGACAGACCCAGCGCGATTGAAGCAGATTCTCCAGTCCTCTACAGGGTGAGCCTGGTAGGTAGCTGTAAACGTACAGCCTCCTCTGCCTGCACTCCTCCACAGATCTTGTCCGCTCTGTGCTGGCAATGTTGTCGCCCGACTTCTTGGCCTAACTCACGCGCTTCCCGTGTGAAGACTTTCACAGTGCAGGAGCTAGAGCTCCTTCTCTCTTCACGATCACAAACGACTCTGCCCTTCAGGACAGTTGCAAGGCAGTTTCCTCTCACTCCACCGGCTCCAGTTGGCTGCCTTCTCCTGCCAGTCACCTCAAACGCCCTCTATTGGTACAAAAAAGGCACCAGGCTCCAAACTACAGTACGCTTCCCAGAACACCTACCATTTACTCCCCTTGGTGGCAAGCTCCCCGTGGGAGTCCAAGTTCTGGTTGGCTCAAGCGGTCTCCATTTTAAAGTCCCCCTTCCCCAATTGGCCCATCTCAGAGTCCAGGTCCAAAATGGAGGGGCCAAACACACAGAGTCCCAGCTGCAAATAAGGCAGGTTAAACACACTACATTTGTACTGTTGCACTACATATTTCCCAGTAAACAGTTACAACTTTCCATTAGGCTCCCTCTGCTCTCTTAGCGACTACAGAAACGGAGCGATTTAAACAGCAGCTCGGGTGGGATTCAAGCAGTAAACCCACAGCCCCCCCTTATACGAACTAATAAAGCCAGCGAGCAGGCGGCTCTTAAAGAGACAGTACCAGAGGTTCTAGTAGCACTCAGAGCGCCCACATTTAAATGGCATTACGCCGAATTCCCCTCAGGCAGGGAGCACTTAGGCAAGCTCCAAGCAGGCATTTTAGGAACCCCCATTTGTAAGGGGGTTACACCTGTCATAGAAAATGTATACCTCAAAATTATGAGCCAGAAACATTACGGTGCTGGGTCTATAAGGATGTATGGAGGACGTTGACATACTGACATTCATGGAACAATGGCTTCAATCTGAGCTATACCTTGCTGAGCCCCTATTCCTAGTGCAAGCCTATAGAGTCATACTACAGTGTGCAGTTACCAGAACAGAACACCCCAGAGTGGCCTTGATCTCCTAGAGCCAATAATTTCCATTTTCAAAAAAAAAATGGCAAATTACATTTGGCCAAATCCTAAAATCCACTTTTTCCACTTTTGTTCCAAAATGAAGGGTAAATCAGCATGTTTTGACCAAAGATTTGGCTCAAAATGGGCAGATTTGTCCAACAAGATGGCGCAAATTGAATGACTCCCAGGTGCTGCTTTAAAATGACAAACTAAATTTTTGTTACCACAGTTTTCCATTGAAAATGGAAAATCCCTTGGCCCTAATCTCCATTTCATTAGTGAGAGATAAAGAGAGGGTGTTTGTGCCTGCCAAACATACAACAGTGACAAATGATAGCCAGAAAATCCTCTTCTTCTAAAATTGGTCTTACAGTATGCCACAAAACAGAGGCATACCCTTATGAAATGTGACACAATGGCAACACCATGACAACACAGTGGTGAGCTACAAAATGTGCAATGGTACTACCCAGTGGTACCGTGGTTCTACTATGGTAGTTTACATTTTGATTATTTTTGGTGCAGAGGTAGGAAAATGGAACAATGGTATCACAATGGAATTGAAACAAACCACTGTGATACCATGAAACCCTTAATGGTAGTAAAGTGGTAATTACAGTGATATTGCAATGGCAAACAAATGGTATTACAGTGGTATTCCAAAGAACTTTTTGTAAGGGTAAGGCCTTCAACGGGGTTAAAAAAAGAACTTCAGCTGAAGCAAATCCCCCCCCTCCCCAGTCTGACTGCATTACTCCTTCTCCAACCCCAAGGATAAGGTCTGACTGCTGAAGAGGCTGGAAAGTGACAGAGCAACTCGGTCAGAGGATATGGTGGGAGCAGTGGAAGAAGGAGCCGATGACTCACACAATGACACTTAAACTTGAACTGTTTAGTGTGAAATATATACATTTACTTTCCTATATGTGCTGTCTTATCCATTGGCTTTCAAAGACTAGATTTAATGTACTGCTAGGACTTTTTCTTTTTTTTTCTTTTCCAAGGGACACTTCATCGAGTGCTGTCGGCGAATAATGTTGTTTCAGTTTATAGAAAGTAAAAATGTACCAAGCTGCAGCCACTAGAGTCTTTATCAACAGTGGAGTTTTGTTGTCAGTCAGTATAGCTGCACAGAACGAATGGTGCACACAGAGGAAGCAGTTTGTGCCTTCCACCTCTTGTACCAAGAATAGTTTGCAGTAGTGCCTGTGTCTTGCGGCTTACCCAAAGCTTCTGCATTTTAAATGGTAGACAGTAGCATACAAGACCATGTACAGCTGTTCCTAATTATCTTTATTTGCCAGCAGTGGGGCCAGTAAATGTACACGCCTTTGGATGTTTTCTATTGCAAAGGCATAGCAACATAATACAACCTCTGGTCAGAGCTGATATGGCTGTGGAGGGCTTTTGGGATGCTTTTACCCATTATTTCTAATGAATTTCCTCAATGCAGATCTGCTGAGAGGCAGTTTCAATGTGGTCTTCCTTTTACACATTTTTACAATGTGTTTTTCTAGAAAATGCCTGCTGATTGCTTTATGTTTAACCTGGATAGTTCACAGAAGACATGGCACCTTATTTTTAGTGGGGTTCTACATCTATGCAATATCATGCTACATTGCATAAAATCAGAACACACTGAAAACAATATTTTACATCTGGACTAGGCTGCCCTGAGTAAATACATTATAAAAATGGTAAAATCATCACCCCACTGAAAACAAGATATTGCATCTAATCTGGGACATCCTGAGCAAATACAGTGCAAAAATGTGTAAAATGAAGATCCCTATAAGAATGAGATGTAGCTTTTCCCCTGCACTATCCAGGATACAAAATATAGGATAAAAAATATTTAAAGGAAATCTACTGTAAACTGAACTTCACTGTGTTCACTGACATAAACAGTTTATTGTTTTATAGCATATTAGACTGCAGTACTTATTTTGAATGTTGTGGCCATGAGGATGGTGTGTGTGTGTGTGTGTGTGTGTGTGTGTGTTTGTTTGCAGTAGCTCAAAATACTTTTTTCCCCTCAAAAAGCATAGTAAACAAGCATTTATCAATGCCGAATGTTGGCCTAAATATGAAAAACTGGTAAAGTCATGAGCATGCATAGGAACTGCACAATGCATGCTTGTAACGCAATTATTTGGGGAATTTTTTTTTTTACCAGATTTTCAACATAGGCATTTTGGGAACTCCGGTCATGAACAGTGTCACTGTGATTTTGTTAATCTGTCCCGAACATTGATTTCCCACAGCGAACATGCCATTGTGCACCACATGTGTGAAAACACATTTTGGGCAGGATGTGAAAAATGGCAGCTGTACTGTTCATAAACAGGTGTACAAAAATGGCAATGATCAAAATCTGAAGTGAAAATATCAAAAGTTGGTGAAGTCATGAGTGTGTGTGTAGAAACTGCGCAGCGTTCACCTGTAACACATTTATTTTATGGATTTTTTTAACCATATTTTCAACATAGGCATTTTGGAACTTCCTCTCATGAACAGTGTCACTGTGATTTGTTAATGTGTCCTGAACACTGATTTCACACAGCAACCGCGCCATTGTGTGCCACATGAGCAAAAACACATTTTGGGCAGGATGTGAAAAATAACAGCTGTACTGTTCATAAGGAGGTGTAAAAAAATGGCAATGTTGAAAATCTGGAGTGAAAATATTAAAAATTGTCAGAGTTACGAGCGTGCGTTGAAACTGTGCAACGCACACTCATAACAGTCATTTTTTGGAATTTTTTCACCTGATTTGCAAGACAGGCTTTTGAGACCCCACCTCATGAACAGTGGCACTGACATTTCGTTAATTGGTCCCAAAAGGTGATTCTGCACAGTGACCGCGAAATGACCTTTCAGGATAGAGTATTGAGATGACAGTACATGTGTTCATGAGGTGGAGTCACAAGCATCCCTTGTTGAAAATTTGGAGGCACAATTCAAAAAAATGACTGAGAGATCCACCTAAGTTGAACCCCCCCCAATTTATGCCATTATACAGCTTACCAACATTTGCTCAGTTCATGGTCAGCTTTGAAGAGTGCAGACGTGTCCCCGCTCCACCAAAGATCATGGCGCCAACCTCCAGAGGTAAGTATGGGGTGAGGTGGGTGGGAGGTGGGGTGCAGAGGGTGAGTGCAGGTTGGGGAGGGACCCAACAGTGAGGGACCATTTTCTTTGTTTCAGGTGACAAAAAAAAAACCTGAACATTGTGGACGGCGTTCTTTCTTTACAGGTGTAAGAAAAATGTTGGGTGCACTGGGGAGGGCTCCCAGTGTGCCCCCATGACTTTGGGGGGGTGATGTTGGCCACACTGGGGTGGGCTCCCAGTATGGCATACAATGGGGGTTGGGGCAGGAACATGCCGATGAGGATCAGCTTCCGAAGACAGGGAAGCACACTGGAGTGGGCTCCCAGCATGCCACACAATCTTGGGGGTATTAAACATGCCGACAGGGGGGATTTGGCACCCCTGAAGTCAGCGCCTCCATGTTTATTTAAATGCTTCACCATGAAAGGCACGTCGGGAGGCATGTCATTGGTGCCGCTGCATGATGAGCTTGTCTCTGATTGCAGCAGCACTTTTCTTAGAAGTTGTGTCCACTTTATATAGTGCTGGTGTCAGCGCTAGCATGCTGGCTTATTGGAGAATGTGGGACGCACCTACTAAAGCGTGCCCTGCATTCGCCAACACAGACACACCTCTGAAATGTGCTACTAGCACAAGATGTTGCTTGCTCATGCACTGAAGCCAACATAAAAATGCCTGCTGATTGCTATATATTTAGCCTAGATAGTTCACAGAATACCTGGCATATGTCTGAGACAGTGCTCATCAGATAGGCTCTTAAGAGGTTAAATAAACAGTGTAAATCTTTTTTAGATTTGTTGCGGGAAAGGGTGACATTTATGAGGTATGAATCTTTCTTGAAAGACAGTACCTGCCCAACTGAAGCTACAAGCAAGAAAATGCTTAAATACTAAGTATTTAAATGTGCAAGTTGTTGCATTTAGTAGGGGGTAAACAAATCTCCAGTTTAATAGGCAACTAATATTTAACAAACTGTTTCCATTTCCTAATGGCCATCTGATAAGCAGCTTGGAGTGCTATCTCCAACATTCTAAACAGAAAGAAGGGAGTATTTTATTTCAGCTGGCATAGTGATTTATAGTTGTTGAAGGATACATTGAAAACTCCCAAAATGTGTTCCACAGTACTTCATTTTTCCAGCTACAGACAGCAATATGGCTGTAGGCTCCGCCCACAGCCATAAAAATGCTATGCAGTTTAGCCTGCGTTATATGTTAAACAGGGGCTCTGGGTTTCTCCATTGATGCAGTAGAGTTAATGAAGCTACTTGTGTATAAAGATGTCTACTGACTGTAACTAGTTACAACCCAATGATATGTGTGTATCTCACCCATGCATTTGATGGGGGATTAACTTCGAGTTAACTTTATAAAGGAGATTTAATTGTCCTGTAACTTCCACCTTTCTTGTATCAAATGTAGGAGATGAGATTGCCTGCCTATCATTATGTTGCTGTGTATCAAACAATGTGTAAAACTCGCTTGCAAGAATTTATTTGTAAATTTTTTTTCACTGATATGCAATAAAAATAATTTACAAGAAAAGTTTTGAGAGTTCTGATCTGTTCCTCAGAGACCCAGAGGCAGAGTACAAAATGGGTGGCGTGACATTGGCAACCACCAAGCAGGAAGGAGACTTGAGGGTAATCATATCGAATGACCTATGACCAAAATGTGACCGTGCGGTGTGACAAGGCAATTGGGAGAGCTAGTGGGATGCTGGGGTGCATAGGGAGGGATATAACCAGCAGAAAGAGGGAGGTGATGTTACCTTTGTATAGATCTCTGGTAAGACCCCACCTAGTGTACCGTGTGCAGTTCTGGAGACCACATCACAGTAAGGACATAGACAGAGTGGAGGCTGTCCTGAGGAGGGCAACTAAAATGATGCACGGTCTGCATCAAAAGCCCTATGAGGAAAGACTATGAGACCGCAATATGTATACCCTGGAAGGGGGGGGATATGATAGCAACCTTTAAATACTTCAAAGGGGTACATAAGGTACAAGAGGGAAGAATTTTTCAAAAGAAAAGGTGCTCAAGAATAAGGGGATGTGTATGAAACTGGGGGGGGTAGAATCAGAAGAAATGTTAGGAAGTGTTTCTTCACAGAAGGGAGTGGTGGATTTCTGGGACAATCTTCCAGTGGGAGGTGGTAGGGGTGAAGAGAGTGGAGGAGTTCAAGAATGCATGGGCTAGACACAAGGGAGTCATGGTCGAAAGAAAGGGGAGGGAGAAAGAGCGGTAGATCAAGTGTGATATGCGATAACAATGTAGGTAGGGAAAAAAGGGCAGACTGGGTAGGCCAAGCGATCCTTATTTGCCGTCAATTCTATGTTTTTATGTTTCGGGTGAGGAGAAACGGAGCTGAATTTCCTACCAGATTTTCAGGTTAGATGTTGATTCATTGGTTCAAAAGAAAGAGTAGACTGAGTATCAAAATGCTGTAGATTCAATTCATGTCAGTAAAAACTGGGTGAGAGGGTTGCAGAGTACCCAGCTTAATGTCTTTTAGAAAATAAAGGTGTCTCGGACATTGTGAAACTACCAATGCGATAAAAGAGATGCTTGTGCAGTCCCTCTGACACAAGGTTTATCAGGACACTCTGGGCCCTCTGCTGCAACAGAGAGGACTAGCAAGGGTTCTGTCAAATGTTGATTTGGGGGACCACAGACATAGGAACTAGGAGAAAATACTGTATTTAACACACAAAGTCCATTAACTAAATGCCCACACATTACTTGTGGGTCAAGCAGCAGTCTTTATTCTTTCAAGTACAGTACACATCTATTCCCACCTGATGCCACTTGCCAGGGGGTTCAACTCCACTAGAGAGGTTGGCAGTCCCTTGTCAGATAAGGCAGCATTATGGGAGTGGGCTGCTTTTATTTCCCGTTGGGTAGATACTGATTTAACTCTTACAGTATGCCAGAATTTTAAGTCCTCTTATGCTGGTGACAAGATATTGAATCATCTCAATTTCAAATAGCCAGCACTTCTGAGAGGTTTTAAGATGCATTTTAATATTCTGATGGTTAGATCTCTAATGTGTGGGCTGATCTGAGAAATGTTCACCAACTTCTGCAGAAAATTGCTTGTATCCCAGGGTAGGATAAATCAGGTAGCCAAGTGGCTAGTGGCTACTAAATGAGTTGGCTTGGCTACCTGATTTTAAAAGTTACCATTAAACTGGTTAAGCCCTTAATAATGTTGGTCACTGAAAATATTGATTTGGCTACCAGAGTTTGAAAGCTAGTGGCCAGACTCACCACTAGCCCACAAACTGATTTGTTCTACCATATTGTAGCTGTATTGGTCCTTGTACAAACATGAGAACAAGTGATTTCATACCTTTTACTGAACCAGCAAGTAATTTTCAGTAAACAAACTTTCAGGCTTACACAGAGCCCTTCTTCAGGTGATGACAGCTTCTACAAAAAGCATTACTTTTATATAGAATTGATAGTGCTACCTCCTTCCAGTAGTTAACATACACACAAGGGTGAGGAGATGTAACATTATGTGACATGAGCAAGCAATAATACCTGACAGGGTGGGCGGTATTGGGCTATACCCGCCCACCCAGGGCCGTAATGTGGCCCGACGCCGCAGGCGGAGGGTCTTATAGCCCATGGAAGGGCAGGTATAGCCCATACCGCCCACCCTGGAGGGTATTCTTGTGCTTAGAAAATGGGTATTAGCTTAATTGTATTTTTGTGTAATGATTTTATTAAAAAAAAGAAGAAAAATAATTATAAGAATGATCAGAAAGAGCAGCTTCTGCAAAATAGTCCATGTTCCACTAGAGGGCGCTGCTGCATATGACATGCCTTTTATATCGGTCTACTGTGTCTCTCTTGGTTTTCTATATTTTTGTCCCCCCCAAATAAGTTTAGTAATAGGATTACTGTGGAACGGTTTTTTTTTTTCCATTAATTTCAAAGTGGGTTTTGGCGCATAATGTGAGCGGTCGTCTCAGCAGTAAATCAAAAATGGCACAGGGCTTCGGTGCATCGGATTTTGAGCGAGCTTGGAGGAAGGAAAAAAATAGCAGCAAGTAAAAGAAGGTAGATTGTTACACTGATTAGTGCCTTTGCTGTGGTCTTTTGAGCATGGTAATTGTCCAGGTAGATGCGGTGGCCGCACTGGAGCAACATGGATTCTCTGGAGAAGTAGACGTGCTGCCAGGCTTGCCAGCTTACAGATTAGCAAGCATTTGTGAGAGCGAGGGGCTGCGGTACTGTTTTTGAGAACAGTACTTTGCTGAGGGGTGGAAAGATTTTACAGAAAATATTTGTTTTTTGTTTGTTTGGTGGTAGTTTTCTGCTTTTGTGACATGGGGTGGGTGGACAGATTGCTAGGAGTGGAGCGAGATGAGTTGAAATGGAAAATATTTTACCGGCTAGATGTGGTTGAAAAAAAAAATGCCACTTGCTGAAAATGTTTGAAACATAGCCAAACATGTTTTTTTTTTCTTCAGTGGTGGTGTCTGGGCTACTTAGTAAATAGTGGGTAATTGAGTAAGTAAAGGGGGTTTGGGGGGGACAGTGTCTTGCTAAGCGAGACACAAAAATGGCGGAGATTTGAAAATAAAATGAGGAGGCTTTAACCAATTAGAGAGGAGTGTGGGCACAGCAGGATTTTGGTGATCAGGTTGGCTGGGCTAGTACTTTTAATAGCTGGGCATCTGTTGTCTGATAGATGCCCAGCTAGAGTAGTGCCTCAGCCAATCAGACGGCTGAAATATTTTGAGCCATTTTCTAAAGGATGTTAGAAGGTATTAGAAGTGCAAGGTATTAAATCAGATATTAAAATAATCGAATCAGCTACTTTGTTCACCAACTTGCATGCATTTATCTTTGTATGTGATTGCAAATCTATGGCGGTACATTCTTGTTCTGAGGTTCTGATATCTTTAACCAATATAGTAGCCATCTTCACATTTTGTATGCTGTATCATGTATGTGTACAATATGTGTATGTGTTGTTGAAAGAACAGAAATGTGATTTCCAGGTATTGAATGATTTTTACACATATCAGTTGTTTATAGCTCAGGAGGTATGCATGTACACATTTTACAGCTATCTGGTTTGCATGTTTTTGTGCCTTTCTTGTGTTGGCAGAGTGACAGTACAAACTTTTTGAGGTTGGGTAGTTGATGGAAGGCAAGTACTGTTTGAAAGAAACGTGTTTGAGTGTTTTTTTTGTTGTTTTTGTTTTTTTCACCGTTAATGCTGTTTAGCCCCTGATCACCAGGTGTCCCCCATCATACCTATCACCCCACCCCCTTCACCCTGACTTCCCTAGAACTTACACTGCCACCTGTTCCTTCAGGGCTTACTCCCCCATGTGAGGGCTGCAGGGCTCCCCCTTCCCTGCTGCTAAATGGACCTGGTGTCGTGGTGGTGCCTAGTCATCAGGTGTGGGGCCTGCAGGTGATAGGAATCATTCTGCTGACTGGGGTTTTTCCATTTTCTGGTTCCCTCCCCAAGGAGTGGCCTGCAGTATAGACAATGATGGCACCACGCACACTTCCATGCATGGCGCATTGACCTCCTGATGCTCTGATCCCTGCCGACTGGTCTGACACCTTACCTCTAGTCACCGCCAGGGGCCAGGCTTCCTCTGGGTTCCACACCACCCCCTCCCCAGAGGAGGAGAGCAGTCCCTCAGATGCTGACCCTCCAACAACCCAAGTTCACTCCCAAACTCAAGCGCATCAATATCACATTTTTATGTGTACTTTTAGAATGTTTTCTAAGGTTTTATCGATCACTACATCAGTTGCTCATTTACTGTGGGGAAAAAAATATTCAACATTTTATGTTAAATTATTTAGAGATGGCTTTATAACTACAGCTACATACAGTTGTGCCCAGTGTCAGGGTCCTAAATGCTGCAAGATCACGTGACACCACTGTCACAATGGCCTCAGTGAAGACTAGTCATAATGTACCCCTGGAGAGTGTAGGCTCCCCTGCAGATCTACTGACCTCTAAGGAGAAGCAAGCAGGAGGGTTCCTTAAAAATGGGATTGTGCTTACTTAGTTCAGCCAGAGACCCTCTGCACCATGTGGGTTGTGCTTGGGAGAGGTGGAGGCATGATCTGTGGCAACAGGGACCCCAGGGGTGATTGCCATTTTCTAGCCATTTTCAAATAATGTGGTTATTTCCATGCTGTACCTCAACTGAGAGAACAGGCTGGGTCCTGTTGTGGGAGTAATTTGCAGATCTAGGAGCTCTTGCCAGTCTGTCATAAGCTTTTTTTTTTTTTTTTATTTGGAGTGGCCGGCCTGCCAACGCAGTGATGGCAATACTGCTTGTAATGTCAACCACCTGGGTTCGGGAACAAGACCATGCTGTCAGAGGGCCAGTCGGTGGGAGGAAGATTGAACACCCCCCATTGGATGCTTTCCTCCTTTGGGCAGGAGGGTTTCTGCAGCACAGTGCTATACTGCCACCTGGGTGATCACAGGTGGCAGTGCAGGGAATGTGCAGAATGATAAAGGGGACGTGGAGCATGCTGTGTCATCCCGGTGCATCAGGCATGATGGTTCCCGGTGATGTCAGCTTGCTTAGGCAAGGTTAAAGGTTAAAAAAAATGGCACAGGACTAGAGGAGACCTTCATTGTCCCACCATGTTCCACATTGAACTTGAGCCACCATCTACAAGGGACATGACCAATCTTTATGTCCACCATGGGTGGCTAGATTGATGGGGCAATAAATACCATGGAGCTGAAGGTGTACCTGGCCCTGGGGGACAAGCATTGCAGGTGGCACGGCGGAGAGTCGCGGGTGGGCTGGGGGTTCTGGGAGGATGGCTGGCAGAGTCTCAATAGGATAGGACCAGGGCACAATGGTAGAAGGTGGAAGGAAGTCCAACCTGTGGTTGGGAAATTAAACAAAGTTAGAAAAAAAATGAAGTCTGTAGGGAAGTTGGCAAAACTTTTCGGATGCACAGAAACCTTTTGGACCTCCCTTGGACACTCCTTCAGTGGACAGTGGAGTTACAGATGCTCAAAACGTTTCCTAACAGTCTGCAAACTAATACTGTCAAGGCACCATTATTTTAAAAATAGAAATAACTATTGTTTTGATCTACAAACTGTGATTTTGAGATATGCAAATTAGTTATGCAAATATTTATACTATATCTAACACCACATGTACTCCAACTAAAGGGCTTAACACTTGACTTCACATGATTTACATTGCACTTAATTTGCTTGTACTGATAATTGACATTCATATTTTTATATTAGTAACAAAACAAGTATTATTCATGTGACTTACAATCTTAAAATACAAAATGTAATATATTCATCAAAGATCATTAAAAACCATAATGCTAATTTGAGCTTACACAAATAATTCATAGTCATCAGTTTGTGGTTTGAAAGTTAAATGTTTGATGATTAAATCATGATCTCGGTGATGCTTTTAGATCACAGTCTCCCCTGATGATCATATGGTCACATCTGGTGATTAACAATGGTCACGGAGGGTGGGGGGAGCATGATAGAGATGTATATGTTTCTGATGGGTATAAATATGGTGAAAAGTGAAGACCTGTTTGCTACAAATAGGGAGGGAGGCAGTAACTAGAGAGCAGGACTGGAAGTTAGTCAGGGGACGTGCAGGGGGGATGTGAGGAAGTTCTTGACTGACAGGGTGGCCGAGCCATGGAACAGACTGTCAGCAGAAGTGACGGGGGTAGGTACCCTAAATTGGTTTACATATGGCTGGTACAGAGCAAGAGGGCTCACAGTTACACTGGGGGATCCAGAGGGAGGGTTGTTGGTGGGGAAAGAGACAACCCCCGGCCCCCCCAAGGACACTGGATCTGGGGTGAGGTAGCATAATATGAGCAGACTTGATGGACAAGTGGTCTCTTTCTGCCAACAGATGCTATGTTTGTATATTTCATAGCCAGCAAATAAGGAAATATTTAATTTATTCTATACTTAATATTGTTTACAATACTGAGGGGTCAGGTTTTGTTTCATTTGTTTTGGTGTGTATATTCTGTGCTCATGAAAGGTGCTGGATTGACAGCACTGGAAACTGAACCCTCTGTTAGGTACAGTACCGGTGATGAAAGTGCAAGCTTCCTGCACTGCTCACCAACGTGCCTCAACCCTGCCATGGAGAGACCACCATATAGATGAGACTCCATGCCTGTTCTAGCCTGTCCTTGTCTCCCATTTGAGACTGCCACCAAGGATACAAATTACTACCAATTGTCTTTTTGATTTTGGGATGTGGACACCTACCCACAAGGATCTACAGTGAAACTATCAAAACTAATTTTGCATAACTTATCCCATGGGTAATAAAGGCTTTCAGCCACTACCAACCTGTCCTGGATTTGAACCAGTGAGAAAGAGGTGAAAGACTCCTCAGCCAACTACCAATTCACTGAGCCTTCCAATTTCCATAGTTTGATTTTTATCATCCTCTTAATGTTGTAAATCATTTTAGAAGTTTCACCTGCTTAAGCCCTTGTATCTATTTATCTAATTCTGTAAGTCTCAACACATATTTGCTGTAGGACTTGCACCCTTCACCGTTTGATCCGGTGGCTGTATGGTTATGTTTTGTGAACGGATGTCTTCCGTATCAGCGGCACAGATTTTTCCATTATTTAATTTGTTGGTATAATTGTCAGACTCATTTTGTTTTATATTTAATACTTCTAAGCGTGGTTTTTAATCTTTATTCATTGAGTAATTTACTTGTTTAAAGTTTTAGTCCAGAAAAGCACACTGAGCCAAGGCTTATTTCCAGGTGTACCAAACACAGTAAAATGGTGGTATTTTCTACTTGCTATTTTTAGAAACTGTGAGAACTGCGAGTATGATTTACCTCTGCCTACACTTGCACATTAAAGTGCTAGTAGAACCAAAAATAGCAGACAGGAAAATGTTACAAATTTAAAGGAGTAGTCGGTTTTTTTTGTAGTTAAACTTTTTTATTAATTTTTCACAAGATATACAGACAAACCTCTTACAGTACAGTACAATGTGAGGATTTTTTTTTTAAGGAAATTGAGGCAGCATATAATAAGAACATTGCTACAATAATACAAGGAGCTTTTGGTTTAAAATATAGTAAACAATACAGGTCATGTAATTAGCATATACTTGACATTTGTAGTGAACTTAAAGGATAGTATGATTAGATACGGTTTATATTAAAATGTTACATAATTATATATGATGCTGCAAAAGGGAAAAAAGTACATTCGTAAAAGGATTGTGGAGTAATAAAGAATGATTGAGAACAGAGTATAGGAAAGAAAATATATATAAGAAAGTTAAGAAGAGAGAGAGGGAAACTATAAAAAGAAGAAAAAGCGAGACTACAATGATGTATCAGTAAAAGGGGAAAATCCATATATATTAAGTCCATACATTGGTGTTGGAAGATTTAGATGATTCCAAAAAATTAAAAAAGCCCTGCCAACAATTGTTATATAACATGAGTCGGTCAGACAAGATATATGTCATACGGTCCAGAGAGGTATATTGCAATAGTTGGTTAATGATACCGGGAAGGGTAGGGATTATGTTGGATCTCCAATGCATGAGGATTGTGTGTTTAACTTGAAGGAAGAGTATATTTAACCATCTGCTCTGCGAATATGAAATTTTATAAGAACGGTGATTAAAAATACCAAGAATGCAATGTTTAGGGTCTAGTGTAAAAGGTTGACCTACCACTTTCATTGCAAATCTGTGAGTACAGTGCCAAATCTTTTGTATGAGGGGACAGTGCCATAAGATATGCAATAAATCCCCATTGGGGGAACTGCAGCGCCAAGCAATTGTTATTGTTCAATAAACCCATTTTGTAATACAACAGGAGTTCTGTACCACAAATGAAGGATCTTGGTTTGAATGAGGGAACTGCGTTTATCATTAAAAGATTTGTGACAGGAGAGCCAACATCTGGACCATTGTGCATTGGTGATATTATATTGTAGCAAAGTACTCCATCTGTTTTTGCATTGACAGAGTAGTCAGGAAGAATATCACAAATATCTTTGTAAACAGTGCTATTTAAATTGGATGTTGTTTTATCCATTTAGAGATGTGCTTATCATACAGAGAATTGATAGAGAAGGGTGTGAGGTAAGAGTTGCATGCGGTACAGAGTTGTAGATATTTCAAAAATCCTGATGGGGAAGATTCCATATGCCTCATAGGTCGGTGTAAGATTTTAACTTTAATGACTTGGGTTCAAGTATAACTTGCAAAAGAGAATACCTTATTTTTCCAGGTACGATAAAAATGGGGTGATTATCAAGAGATATATGGTGGTTACCCCAGATGGGGTGTAAGCTAAGGGTTTGAGGTTAGATTTAATATGCTTGTGAATGATTTTCCAATAGAATATAGAAGCAGCTATGGTAGGGTGAGACTTTAAAGAAGAGGTAAGGGTGTTATAAAGGAAAGAAGTCGCCACATTACCAGGACATAAGGATGTTTCCATATTGACCCATAAAGGAGACTGGATGTTGGGTTTGTTAAACCATTTAATTGTTTGAGATGTACGGAAATTATAAGTAGGCTTGGAACCAAGGAAGGCCAAAGCCACCTTTGACCAATGGGATCTAAGTTTATTACTACTAAATCTAGGTATTTTGCCTTCCCAAATGAAGCTGCCGATAATTTTGTCTATTTTGGTAAGAAAACTAGAGGAAGTATCAAAGGGTATTGGAAAATAGGTAAAATATTTTAGAGTTATTGACATTTTAATGGCAGAAATTTTACCATTAAAAGAAAGTTTAAGTAGCTTCCATCTATCAAGTGTTGTTTGGATACTGGTTAACAGAGGGGAAAGATTAGCATCCCATAATTTATTCAATGTCGGGGTGATCCGAATGCCAAGATAAGATATACCTTGGGGGGCCCAACGAAAGCCTAAGGAGTTGTTCATGAGGGGACTACAAAGGGTATTCAGTGGTAGCGTTTCAGATTTGTTAAGATTTAGAGCTAGTCCGGAGTGGGAGGTGAAGTCATTCAGTAGTTTAACTAAAGGTTGCCCAAGTAAGATAAGGAGATCATCTGCATATGAGAGTGAAGTATAGTGAGAGTTACCAATAGTAATGCCTTTAATTGTACTGGATTGACGTAGGGACGCAGAAAGAGGTTCCATGGCAAGTATAAACAATGAAGGCGATAAGGGGCATCCTTGTCTGGTGCCTCTTGCTAAGTAAAAGGAGGGGGACAAAATAGAGTTTGTGAGAACTCGAGCTGAAGGGAGGTATACAATAACTGAATCTACAATAAAAATTATTTGTAAAGCTAAAATGAGATAGCACCTGATATAGATATTCCCAATTGAGAGAGTCAAATGCTTTCTCAAAGTCAATGGCTATTGCAGCTGCAGGGTTTTAAGAGTTTTGCTTTGTGAATTAAATTGAGTAATGAGCGAAGATGATCGAACTGTTTCTATTTTGATAAATCCTGATTGAGAAGTATGGATGAGTTTAGTCATTAAAGATTCTAAGCGAAGAGTTAATAATTTTGCAAAGATTTTTCCATCAGTATTAAGAAGTGAGATGGGTCTATAGTTTGAAGGAAGTAAAGGGTCTTTGTTTTCTTTGTTAAGACTGTTATGATGGCTTCGGTCATTGTGCATGGGAGTTTCTTTATTAAGGTTGCTTTGGAATACATTGACTAATACAGGACAAAGAGCGTCAGATAGGGTTTTATAAAATCAATAGGGAACCCATCACTGCCAGGTGCTTTACCGTTTTTTAATGATGATAAAGCAGTTTGGATTTCCTGTAAAGTGATTGGTTTATCAAGCACAGCTTTGTCCTGAGGGATAGGTGGGGTAGATTCAATTTTTCCAGAAAATGTTGTATTAGGTTGGGATTTGTAGTATTAGATTGCAGTATAGTTGATGGTAAAAGGATTGCATAATACGATTGATTGAAAGGTTGTCTGTGTGTGTCTGACCTGATGGATCTTTAGACCTGCTATATGTCTCTGCATCTGTTGAGTTTTAGCTGGTAAGAGAGCAACTTTCCGCATTTATCCCCTTGTTCCCAATAACCATGTTTAATCCTGAAAAGGGCAAGTTCAGCTTCCTGGATATCAACTCGTTAATTTTAATTTTAATTGTGGAATTTCGATGAAGCTGTGAATTATGATTGGTTTATTTAATTTATAGTATTGGGTTTTTTTTCTTTAAGGGATTTTTCTAAATTAGCTAATTGTTGTTCTCTTAATTTCTTTCTATGCGCTGCATAACTAATAATTTTACCTCTAATAGTGGCTTTTAATGCTTCCCAGATAGTACCTTGAGACATATCTGGAGTATCGTTAATAGAAAGAAAATCTTGAATCTGGGTTTTAATCCAAGGAGTGAATTCAGGGTCTCTGAGTAAAAGTGGGTCTAAACGCCAAGATGGGGATTTAGAAGAAGGTGGACCCCAGAGTAAATGCAAACTGATAGGGAATGATCAGATATAACAATAGGGAGAATCGATGTATCAATCATTTTTTCAGTAATGAGGGGAGAAGAGAACCAATAATCAATCCTACTATACGATTTATGTAAAGAGGAATAAAAGGTGTAATCTCGTTGTCTGGGATGATGTAGTCTCCAAATGTCAGAGAGACCTAAATCCTTCATAAGCATTGATAGAGCATTAATACTACGGGGGTGGGCATCATGTGATGAGTTACTTCTGTCTAAATATGCTTGTAGTAAGTTAAAGTCACCACCAATAAGAATAGGTGAGTTATTTTATTATTAATCATAATTTGTTGGGATAGATTATGGAAGAAAATGGGTGAATCAAAGTTGGGTGCATATACATTCACAAACATAAGTGGACCTGCTGTGGTGTTTAATAGGGTTATAATCCACCTATCATCCGGTCTCTAATGATTTTTATGGAGGCAATTAGAGATTTATGTATTAAGATAGCAACCCATGTTTTTGGATGGAGAAGATGACGATATACTTGACCGACCAGTCCCTTTTAAGTCTGTCGACATCCTCTGATAAAAGTTTAGTTCTTGTAAGAAAGCAATATGTGTTTTATGCTTTTAAGATAGGTAAGTACTTGCTTACGTTTATAAGGCGAGTTGAGTCCCTGACATTCCATGAATGTAAGATTAGATCACCATGGTACTAGGATATAAGGTAATTAGTTACAAATAGGAATGAGGGACTCAATACCATTAATTTGGAGGATGTCACAGATTCAAAAGGTAAATATATATAATAAACAAATGTATGCAGGGCCTTTAACTTGTATGGGTTCGAGATGATTGAGTATTTGTATTCATTTTGTCTCGCAGAGGAGAGTATAGAGATAGGAATATCAAGTAATAAAACATTAGAACCAACAAACGTTAGTATAAACTCAGTAACAAGAATATTAATTTGAAACTTTTATGAATGCAGAGCAAAAGAGTCGGTAAATATACTAGGACTCTCACTCTACACTACTAGGCATGTAGAGTAATTAGTGAATCTCAAGATACAGTTTACCCTATAATCTTAAGATACTAAATTTTATATAACAGTATATTAAAGAAGTGTAACTGAGATTTGTGCTGAGGTAATTAAAGCATTACCCTGGAAAAAAACAAAACATCATTCTACCAAATAAAAAAGGATAATTATGTAATAGTGTTAAATTCCAAACATAATGAATTAGCTTGGACCTAGCAATAAGTCCAATATTAAATAAAGTATACCAACATGATGGCAGATAATGCTGAAACAGTGTGAGCCAGATAAAAGGATGCCCGATGTGTATTAATCCACATAAGCTAGGTTAGGGAATGCAGTATACTACAGGTTCATAGTGCATCAGTGTATTGTGGAATCATTTTTATAAGTTCCAATGATTTGGAAGAAAATGGATGAAGAATAATGAAAAGGCGGAAAACTCAATGTATAGAAATACAATTGGAGCATACTTTGGTTAAAATCTGTGAGATATAATGGGAATGCACCTGATGCACTACATACCAGAAGTGATGCAAAATAAATATTAAATAAGTAAATGATTTTAGAGTATATGTCTAATCATCCTCCACATTCCAAATGATAGGATTTATGTGGAAAAATGCTATAATAGTAGGGGTTAAGGGCACACTGATATGAAATGCAGAACTCTATATGGTATGTATGCATCTGACCACATGGTGGCGCCAAAAGCTTATGAAAATTAGAGTGTAAATAGCAATATATATACTAATGTCTGGCACCACACAAGGATTAATTAGAAGAGATCTTACAAACATTGTAATATTTATTCTTTCCATTTATTTATTTTTTTTCCATTGAATACATTGAGAGTAACTCCTCGCATGGATTAAATACCTCCAGTGTCAATTGGCTCACCTCCCACAGACAGATACAGGCTTCTCAGCAGTGATAGCGATTTACTGCATTTAAGTGCTCCAAACCTGTTGGGTGCGATAGAGACTGCACTTTTCGGTAAATGTACCAAAGGAATTGAGTGAGGTGGTGTGAAGAGGAGGGATTCTGGTGAGAAACTGCTATATCACATCTAATTATGGGCCATAGTATTTATTACAAATTTTTTTTTTTTTTTTTTTTTTTAGTGGGAAAAGCCTCAGGTAGCCTTGCTCTTCGATTTTCTTCTCCTTTTCTTTTTGGGTGGTTCAGATGATTTAAAGGGAGAGCTGGACACAAGATCAGCCAAGGAAGAATCGGGAGAGTCATTACCCATTGACAGCTTCTTCTGGTCTTGAGTGAAGGGTTGGATACAGTCTGTCTCAGATCCTCCAGATGAGTGCAGATCTTCTTGGAGCAGATCTTCTTGGAGTGGGGAGAATTTGTTAGACAAGGTAAGAGGAGTAAAAACTGATGTGACGCTCCACATGGGAAGCTGGAGAGGTGGAAATATTATTTAAACAGCAGGTATTATTATTTAGAGAAGAACCAGATGCTTTTTTTTTTGTATGCGTATGGAGCTTGGCAGGAGCTGCAGTGGCAGATATGATGGCTGCAGATTTCTCAGGGACCTAAAGGACAGTTTCAGCAGGAAGGGCAAGACATTGTAATTGGGCGTTTGTGCTGGAGCAGGAACGAGCTGCATTAGCATCGCAAGGCAATGTGGGGCAGGCTGTGTCCAAGTCAGAAATTCAGAGAGAGATTCTGGGGTACTGAAATCTCTGGTAGAATCATTCAAAAAAAGACGCATTGTTGCAGGGTAATGCAGTGCAAACTTAATTCCACGCTGATGAAGGATTGTTTTAATGGGGTTGTAAGCTTTTTGTTTGTTAGATAATTCTTTAGAATAGTCTCTGAAAATTAGGATTCTGCTTTCTTGCCAAGTAAGTGCACCTAATTGCCTCGCTTTTTGAAGAATCAGTTCAGTATGTGCGTGGTTTAGAAATCTGGCAATGATGGGCCTGGGTTTCTGGTCGGTCCAGGCCTCGGATTTACAAAGTGTGATCTCTCAATGATTAGGTCTTGGCCAGCTGGTAATTTAAGCAAAGAAGGAAGTACATGAGTTAGAAGAGCACTGGTGTCTCCTAGTTCAACACCTTCAGGAACCAGAAATCTAAGGTTGTTACGTCTGTTTCTATTTTCAATATCATCTATTTTGTCCTGAAGGTTCCTAATAACTCTGTCCTGCTCCTGATGGTAGCCTGTAATGTGTTAATGGAATCTTCATTTTGAGATGCTTTAACATCAGTAGCGCTGATTTTTGATCAAGTGCCTGCATATTATTGATATTTTGTTGAGATGCAATTTTAATACATTGATTTCACTTATTAGTTGTTGAAACATTGCCTCCACTCTATTAAGAGAACTGTTATGTGGAGATTGGTCTGCCATTATTGTAGGCCTTAATAGAGAAATTGGAAAGCTGTAGATAACTCGTTCAGTAATTATGAGGCAATAAAAATACTGTACCAGAGCTGTTCTGCGATGTACATATAGTAAGATCTCAGATGTTGGTGAAGGTAGAAAGTCTGGAATCTGTAGGATGGATGATGATATTTGGTGAATCCAGGGAGATGAAGAATCAAGCAGCCATCTTCAGCACAGCGCCCTGAGTAGTCGGTTTTAACTTTTTATTTCTAAAGTATTTTTTTTTTTATTTTTCCTTTTGCTCATTAGAATGGTTTCTATATGACAGTATTGCTCCGGATGTGTGGAATAGCACTCTGCATGGCAGCCGACATATCTGGTTCTATTCCTACCACTGCATCATCAGCTCTGTGACCTCACTGACAGTGACATCACAGGTGACTGACCTAGCAGCTGTTGAGTTGCTCTGTCTGAGTAGCTGTGATGTCACGGTTAGGAAGGTCACAGTGCTAATGATCTAATGGGAGGAACAAAGCAAGATACATCAGTTGCCAGGCAGAATGCCATAACAAACATCAGATATACTATACTGACATCAGGGAACAAATCTAATTAACCAAAGAGAAAAAGAAAAAGTGCCCTAAATATAAAAGATAATAGTTGACTGCTTTTAAAAACTAATAATCATTTTTGGCACTATACTTGCACTTTAAATATGTCACCTTTTGGATGTTCTATACATTATTCTTGGCCTTATATGTGGAGTGCACTACCACTTTACTCTGTTTAGGTTACTGAGGCTGTCTGCCTAGGTTGTGCTCCGAGCTCTTACTGCATGTCTTTTATTGTTTGCTGTGCTTATTTCAAGGTGCAATCTGGAGAATAAAGAGACTCAACATGCAAAATAATAAACACAAAGCAAAATATAGCAAAAAATTTAAAATATGAATAAAATAGCAAAATACCACAAACAAGCATTTGTCAATGCCGAATGTTTTCTTGCTGGCACTGGCATTGGTAGTGTAGAAGTTACAGAGCTGCATAATAGGAATGGCTGGGAAGTATTGAACTGAAGCCAACCCCACCACCACCCTGCAGAGAGTGGCAGGCATTGAGGTGTGCCTTTGGGTCATCAGGCATAACGATCATGCCATTTCACCACACCCTACCCTGCAGACACTGACAAGTGTCACGGTGTGCCTTGGGGTCTTTGGCCCTTATGCGCACCCCATTCCATCAGGAAATACGGTGAGATGGGTGCGATATAGAAAATGACAACTGTACTGCTCATAAGGGAGTGTGGTAAAATAGCAATGTTGAAAATCTGGAGTGAAAATATTGAAATTTCACAAATTTTACAAAGCGGGAACTGTATAGCGCACACTTTCATCAAAACCTGCAGTCATTGGGAATTTTTCCCACCAAATTTTCAAAATAGGCTTTTTGAGAGCCCACCTTATGAACACTGGTAGTGTCATTTCGTTAATCATTCCAGAAAGGTGATTTTGCGCAGTGGCTGCGAAATCACCCTTCGGGCCCGAGTAATGCCATGACAGTGACAACATTCATGAGAAGGGGTCCCAAAAACCCTATGTTGAAAATTTGGTGCAAAAATTCCAAAAAATGCCTGAGATATGCAATAAAGTTGAAAAAACCCTATCTATCCCATTATAAAGCTTACCGTCATTTCCTCGGTTCTTCGATCGGCTTTGAAGAGTGCAGGCGTGTTCGGTCCGCCCGAAGATAGTTGCATGACTCTGAGTAAGTATGGGGTGAAGAGGGTATGGGGCGGCAAGGCACTAAGTGGGTGGGTGCGGGTTGTGGAGGAGGGCAGAGAAGCGCCGAGGACAGTTTTTGTATTTACAGTTTTTTTTTTTTTTTTTAAGACCATGAGGGACGTTCGCCACGCTGGGGTGGGCTCCCAGTGTGGCAGCTGGAAGGATGGTTGTGGGGGGCAGGAGCCGACGGGGGATTGGGCACCCCTGTTGGCTATAACATCATTTTGCCACGCTGGGTGGGCTCCCAGCGTGGCACCTGGATGCTTGGGGGCGCAGCCAATCGGGATTGGGCACCCCATCGCCATAACATAATTTTGCCACATCGGTGTGCTGCCAGCGTGGCACCTGGATGCTTTGGGTGGAGCTGACGGGGATTGGGCAGCCCCGCCACCAGACAGTGGGGGGAAGGTGCATGAGCACGCAGTGTGTGTGTGTGTGTGTGGGAGGGGGAGCTCTGCCACTGGAAGCAGAGCTCTCCCTTTCAACTGTATGCCACTGCATTTTCAGCTGTCATAGACAGCTGGAGCAGTGATTGGTGCACTGCGACAGCGCCTGCAAACACACTGACTGAATTGGAAGAGGCTGACACACCTTTGGAAAACTCGGATGATGGCACTATGTTTCTTGCACATGCGTGCAAGCAAATATGAAAAGCATTTGTCAATACTGAATGTTTCCTTGGATGGTTTATGTGGCAGGGGTGTATTGTGTTAGTTGAACTTCTGGTGGGAGGAGAAGCCTGCCTGAAGTATGTTTTGACAAGCTGTCATTATTTGGACAGCATTTGAATACAGAAGTGTAGTTAATAAGAAGGCTATGTTGAAAATGCGGGGTGCATTGCTGGCCTGGTGGCACTGAGGCTTGAAGCACTGGACACTACAAGTCTTGCTGGGTGTGGTCTCGGTAGGGGTGGTCTTGAAGGGGATGGGTTTTACCCCACTGACCCTGCTGGGGGAGGCTAAGCCCTGGGAGTAGGTGGTCGGTGTTGTCTACTGGATGTCAGGGGATGGAGCTGGGGCTCCCTCCAGATATAGAGGGCCGTGGAGCAGGGATATAAATAAAAATTAAAAAAATGAGTGCAAATATTTAAGATTTCTGCAGTTACGAGCATGTATACTGAAACTGCAACAAATGCACATAACTCTGCAATTTTCTCATATTTTGACCCCAGATGTTGAACATATGTCTTCTTATCACCCCACTTCATGAACCCTGTAGGGCAAAATGTTCAGGTTCGTGGGAGAATGGTCTTCCATGCCACAGGTGCAAAAACACATTATGGGCAGGATGAGAAACGACAGATGTACTGCTCATGAGGTGGTGTGATAAAATGGCTATTTTGAAAATTTGGAGTGAAAATATTGAAAATGACCAAAGTTACATATGTGTGTGTAGAACATTTTTGAATGACTGAATTTTCAACATGGCCTTTTGGGGGACACCACCTCATGAAGAGTGCCACTGTCATTTTGTTCACTCATCCTGAAAGGTGATTTTGCACAGTGACTGCACCATTCTGTGTCACAGGTATGAAAACATATTTTGGGCAGGATGTGAAAAATGACAGCTATACTGTTCATGAGGAGGTTTGAAAAAATGGAAATGTTGAAAATCTGGAGTGAAAATCTTAAAAATTGGAAAAGTTACGAGCGTGCATAGAAACTGCACAATGCATGCTTGTAACACAGTCATTTGGGGGATATTTGCACTAATATTTCAACATGGTCTTTTTGGGACCTCTCCTAATGAACACTTGCACTGTCATTTTGTTACTCAGTCCCAAAAGGTGATTCCGCACAGTGACCGTGAAATCACCTTCCCAGATCCAGTAACGAAATGACAGTGACAGCGTTCATGAGGTGGGGTCCCAAGAACCCCACACTGAAAATTTGGGGTCAAAATTCTTAAAAATGGCAGAGATATCAACATAAGTTCAAACCCTCATTGACGGCCATTATACTGCACTTACCTTGATTCTTCAGTTCACACTTTGGCTTTGAAGAGTGCAGATATGTCCCGGTCCTCAAAAAAATCACAGCTGCCAACCTCAGAGGGTATGTATGGGGTGCGGGGGGGTACAGGGAGGCAAGTACGCAGAGGGAGGGTCGGGATGGAGGAGGGGTATGAGGAGATGACAAGGGATCATCTTTTTTACAGGCTTTAAAAAAAACATCAGGGGACAGTTTTCTTTTTTTAACAGTGGGGACATTTTTTTATTTCTGGACACACTGGGAGTGGGCTCCCCAGTGTTTGGGAGGGAGTTTAGATAATGCCGACACTGTGATTGGGCACCCTGATGTTGGCACAGGGAATGAAGGGAGCAAGTGAACAACACACAGTGGGATGGAGCAGGAGGGATAATTTGGATGCTGGGGGAACAGAGGGTGCAGAGTGGGCAGCACACAGTGGGAGGGAGAGGAAGGGATCATTTGGATGCCAGGGGAACAGAGGGAGCGGGGCAGGCAGTATGCAGTGGGAGGGAGCGGGAGGGCTCAATTGTATACTGGCTAGGGTAACAGAGGGTGCGGGGTGGGCAGCATGCAGTGGGAGGGAGTGGAAGGGTTTAATTGCATGATCCCAAGTGCAGGGGCAGGTAACGGAGGGAGTGGGGGTGGACAGCATTATGTAAATGGAAGGAATGAAGTGCTGTGATTGGAGCACTTAATTCCTTTCAAGTGCGGCCACTTCCCCGCTATGAAATTCCAACCACCATCACGCTCTGCTTGTGTGGTCATTGGTCTGTCAGGGTCGATCCTACTGTAGAGTGTTCTGCATTGGACTTGTCCCTGACATACCTCTCAAATGTTATTCTACCACAAGATGTTTCTTGTGCAAGCGCAAGCAAACATAACAAGCACAGTGCAGAAGAGCAAAACTTGAAACACAGAAATATAGAATCTGTCGGCAGATAAGGGCCATACAGCCCACCTAGTCTGCCCATTTTCTTGCTTGGTGTGGCAATCCCTACTCTCATCTGGACTGCCCTAATCTGAAATATAGCACAAATGTACAGCTACAGTACAAAACAGCAAAATATAGCACAATATAAATATAGCACAAAGCAGCAAAGTACAGCAATTGTACAAATACAGCTCCAAGCAGTTAAATATAGCAAAATACAAATACTGCACAAAACAGCAAAATGTAGCAAAAATACAAATTCTTCAAAATATAGCAAAACATGAACAGTAGATATTATAGAGGCACTATAAGGAGAAGGCAAACCTTATTCACAATGGGAAACGGTACACTGTTGACAGTAACAGTCAGTGCTACTGTGTTAAAGGGATGTTGTCAACTTTTTTGCATAATATAATTTGTATTTGAAAACCCACATTTTATAATTGCTTACCTTCTCTAAAATTTGTTGATCTTGCTGGTTGTTTCATGTATTTTCATTCTCAGTAAAACTGAAAGGCAAACTAATGATGTAATTATGCCGAACATTGTTTTGTTTCAAATCCTTGATCTACTCTTATTGCATACTTCCTAAACATTAGGAGCAACCCCAAGCAGTGCAGACACTCATGATGCAAGAATCTCTTCTCCTTCTAGTGCACCAAGATTAGTGATACTGTGCTGGGGGTGTTCCCAGAGTCCAGGGAAGATGCTGTTGGAGTTTATCAAGGTCTGTAAACAAACATGTCTTTGTGTGGTAATACCAGTATGGTGGATTGTATGTTTTTCCCTTTTAAAAGGGGAAAAAAGGCTTTTGAATCAAACTGATTAGTGATTTCAGCTATTTTTTTTTAAATAGAGAAACTCTGAGGCCTAATGGGGTTGATAGTGCCCCTTTAAAAGCTGGCGCAAAATGAACTCTGCAGCAGCAGGCAATTGCATGATCTAACATGGATTTCGCATTGTGATACCTTCATCGAAGCAACAGAGAGTGTTATCTCTTGCTCATGAAGAGCATCAGGAAATAGTGAACACAAAATGTTTACTTTGTGAAAAGGTATGGTTCCCGATCATAGATCACCAAGTGGAAGATATGGTAAAGTGCTACCTAGTTTGACAAACTACCACACCTGATACACAAACTGAGCCATTAAAGGTGGACTTGCCAAAATGAGCATGGTGGAATGTAAGTGTAGGTTTTCATTAACCAGTACCAGCAGGAGAGTATCTAGTTGTTATTATAACTGAATACTCCGGGATTCCAGTTGTGGAGATTTAGATTGTCAGGAGTCAGCACAGCAATACCTGTGACGGACAAGATCTTCTCACTGTTGGGTATCCCTCATACAGTAAGAAAACAAAAATGATCCATCATTCAGTTGTGACCTGCTCAAGAACTTTGCAACATATTCAGGGTTTAAGCACATGAAGGTGCTCCTTTTTGGTTATTATAGGCAAATGCAGAAGCTGAACGGCTCATAGGCACTATGGGTATGTTTCTGCAGACAGCAGGAGCTCAAGGTGCATACCGTAATGCACCAAAAACTGGACACATTCTATTAGACTTTCAGACTACACCACATAATACAACTGACGAATCATCTTCAAAACTGTTGTTGAATTGCAAAGCGAGGGCAAAACTTCCTGGTGCTAGTGAACAATGCACAAAAGCATATTAATAAATTACTTGCACAGAAACTACTCCTATAGAGACATAGAAAATTGCCGGCAGAGGGATGCTGCACTATATATATCCAGTCTGCCCTCTAAGGCGGTACATGCACCACAGCGGTCCATAAGCACCCCCACCCCACCCTGTCCTCCACCACTTCCTTAAACAGCCCTTTATGTCTGTCTCATCCCCTCTTGAATTCTTCCACTTTTTCTATATTGACCACCTCTTTTGGCAGCCTATTCTACTTTTCGCCTACCATCTGTGATGAAGTACTTTCTAAATGTCCTTTTTAAAAATTCCCCACCAATTTTCTCTTGTTCTCTGTGGTACAGTGTTATTGTTGCCACTCTCTGTGAAGAGCTTACTTGTGTCCTCTTTGTTTATTCCCTGCATGTATTTAAATGTTTCAATCCTGCCCTTCCCCTGGTTTCCAGAGAGTACATGTTGAGGCTCTCCATCCTCTGCTCATATGCCCTACCCTGCTGTCCCTGTATCCTCCTGGTCATCTTCCTCTGCACCGCCTCCAGTTTGTTTATGCCATTCCTGGGGTGGAGGCTTCAAAACTGCACACAGTACTCCAAGTGCAGTTGCACCAGTGTTCAGTTCAGGACAAAACAACCTATTTTCTTCTGTTGCTGAACCACCTCCAAATGAATTCCAGCATTCTGTTTGCTTTCCCTATGACTTTGCATCATTGCACTGATTTGAGGTTGTTGGAAATCACCTCCACATTCCCTTTTTTCCTTACTTACAGCAGCTTTCTCCCAACCCAGACAGTATTTCACCCCATGGTTTTTAATGCTTATGTGCATGATGGTAACCTGTGAATTGCGCTGTTGGGAAGTGGGCGCCTACCGAAACGGCAACCTACTTTCAGCGCATGTCGACAGGGCGACGGCATAGGGAAGGCAACCAGATGGGGGGTACGCAAATGGTGACAGGATGTCACTGTATGTACATGCATGCTGGGGGGGGTGGAGAGCAAGCATGCTGAGTGAGGGGCAGGAGGGGAGGGTTTGGCAGGGGTGGTGCCACGGTGTGCTGCTCAGCTGGCTCCATGGTGGGTGCTCAGGTGGGGTGGCCAGGATGCTGGGGTCGGGTCCGGGCACAGGTGTAGTTTGTTGCGCCTGGCCTAAGTAGTGATATTTTTATTTTTTCAGAATTTGCACACACCCCTGACATGCACCCCCCTGGAGCTGAGAATCCTTAAGTAGGGAGGTGCAGAGGGCACAACCCCCACAGAAAAGTAAAATTTACTATTTCTTGCCCTGTTTTTTGTGTCTCAGGCGTTGTACATCACCAAAATTGAATTTTGGCGATGTACACTCGCCATAAGGATGATAGCCTTTCGGTGATCGACCTTATGACATAGAACCTTGCATGACTGTGCACATTTTTGCATTAAAGCTCACTTGCCAGACCTTCTATCATTTCTCTAGCTTCTTCAGATTTTCCTGCATCTCGTGGATGCCCTCCTCACAATCTACCCTACCACAGAGCTTGGTGTCATCTGCAAATAGCAGATTTTCCCTCTGATACCCTGCCCTGCTGTGTCACTGATGAAGATGTTAAAGTGTACTAACCTGAGAATTGACCCCTCCCATGGGACCCCACTAGTGACCTCCCTCACCCCCTGAAAGCTCCCCACTAGTGACCTCCCTCACCCCCTGAAAGCTCCCCATGTACAACTACCCTCACTGCCTCCAGCTCCTGTGACTGCATTGACTAAAGTCTCATCCCACTGAGTGCACTTACATTTGTTTCACTCAACCACCATGGTCTCCTCTTTGACAAAGACAACCTGAGTACCACTAACCTGGTTCTGTCTGCTCCTAAACTTCTTATTTCTCCCGCTCTTCCCTCTCAAGCTCTCCAATCTTTATTCCTTGCCCTTGACACTGCCTCTGAGTTCCTTTTTCTTTTCTGTACATAAATGTTACTGTTTAAGTTGTGGCCTTGTTAAACGGCTTACTGATTGTTTGTAACACTGTCTACTATGTTTTTGTACTTAATGACGTGAAACCTTTGTAAAAGAGCCTTGGCTCAAAGGTATTAATTCCTAGAACAATAAACTTCAAACTACCCTCTGTATTCTCCCCCTGAGGCAGTTCTTAATCCACTGTGGTAGTCCCCCAACCTGAGATCCTGTGTGGAACTGAGTTAAATGTCTTGCTAAAGTCCAAATCCAGATTTAGTATTTGCCGTATTGGTCCTTGTAAGAACAGATCCAGAAGCAAAGGATTTGATACCTTTTAATGGACCAACATAGATGTAACAAAAAGAACAAGAATCAGCATTTATATAGCGCTTTTCAAACACAGTATCCCAAAGCACTTTACAAGCAATGCTAGACTGGTAGTGAAGTAACTGAATGTGTGGTGGCGGCCATATCACACATAATCACCCACACACAGCCTGGATAATTGCATGAACCAGTTTATGGGAAGGGGAATGTTGGCCAGGACACTGGGAATGTTCCCTGCTCTTTGCGAAGAGTGCCCTGGGTTCTTTTACTTCCACCTGGACAACACCAGGATGGGCAGAAGGGACCTTGGTTTAACGTCTCATCCGAAGGACGGCACTCCCCAGCAGTACAGCACCCCCCCAATACTGCACTCGGATGCCAGCGATTTTTAGGTGCAAGTCCAATCCCTGTGTGGGACGAGAACCCACAACCTTCTGGTCCAGAGGTGGATGTGCTACCAACTGAGCCACGCTGACACCTGTGAACAAAGTACTTTAGCTTTCAGACCAACAAGTCCTTCGTCAGAAGCGTTATGACAGTTATTTAGAAAAAACAATACTTTTAACACCCAGATCATGCAGACAAAAACAGTAAAAATCCCCATTGGTTTAAAATATTCATTTAAAAAAAACAAAAAACGAAGATTATGTCAGAGAAGCGTAACAGTACCATGTCACCTTTTGCTGGGGGAATCTCAGGGTCAGAGGTGCTTAGTGCAGAAGACATACAAAGAACTCTACTGTATATAAATTAAATTGACATATAAGATAACTACTTGAGCAGATGGCTCAAATCAAATTATGAGTGTCACAATGTGTATAAGAATGCAGTTACTGAAAAACAACCCCACCCAGATGAAAGACATGATACAATTGTTTTAGGACTACAAGAAGCATCTATGTATATATAACATATAAAGAGCAACCAGTAAAGCTTTCTTAAAAAGATCAGTAGTTACACACTGTACGATGTGTAAAACTTAGCTGGACTCATTACCCAGCTATACTCTCCCACTAGATATTATGCCCCATAAACTTCAGAAGCCTATAGTGTAGTGACAGGAGTTTATAAATGATAATATAAACATAAATTGACAGTGTAAGTGTTAAACAAAAAACTACTTGTCAAGAACCACCAAGAAATTAAGACCATGCAGCTTATTATTTACAGATGTCAATAAATTCTCAGCGTATAACATAACAACTTGATGTACTGAAAATGTCTAAAGAATCTGAATAAGAAATAAAAAAGAAATTCTCTCCCACCCCACATCCCCATATCATTGGGGGGGGGGGGTAACTAGTTTTAAGGAGATATGGGTATAAACAATGTTTGGAAGGGAAGCCGACCATAAACAAGGCTCAGAAGGCAAGGCTTTTTCAGAGAAAAAGATGCGCCAGAACAAGGAGAGATGTGAGGAAGTACTTCTTAACAGAAAGAGTGGTGGATGCCTGGGACAGCTTCCCAGCAGAGGTGGTGGGGCCAAAAACTGTAATGGGATTCAAGAAGGCATGGGACAGACATAAGGGAACCTTAGTGGTAAGGAAGGGGGGGCCTGAGATTAAGTAGGGTCTGTGGTGTTATAGTAGGTACGGAAAATGGTCAGACTAAGGTGGGCCAAGCAGTCCTTTTCTATTGTCAAATTCTATGTTTCTGTGGGGTGTATAATGCAAGCCAGCTGAAATGTAACCAGATTAATCTGCCAGTGCTATTTTAGTGAATGGGAGAAATTTGGCCAAGAGGACACTGGGGAAATTCACCTACTCTTTTTTTTTCGATAAGTGCCGAGGGATCATTAACATCCACCTGAGCAACCACCAGAAAAGGCAGATGGGACCTCAGTTTAATGTCTCATTTGAAGGATGGCAAACCCCAACAGTACCGCATCCCCTTACTACTGCACTCTGGTGCCAGCATTTATGATCTGAGCCCAATCCATGAGAAAGACCATGCAGCTAACACTAAGGTGAAGGCATACTCTGACAGACTCTGTTATACAAAACCTACCCTTTTTGTACCAGGCAACATTGTATTGTTTTATAATGTAAGGTTTTTGTAGGGGTGCAGTCTCACCTCACTTAGCTGGCTAAGCTTCTGTAGGGCCCTGGGCATGGGGTATGTAATTTGACTACTGTATTTGTGGAGCGTCTACCCAGAGATTATTACATAGGGGTTGGCTGATGATGAGGCACAATCTTCTGGGATGCTGCGTTTATCCCCTCCCCAACCCTTCTTCAGGATAGCCCTCCCCCACAATGCAGTACCAGCAGGTGGGCAGACAATAACGATACCAGTTATGGAAACAATGCATTTGTATTACAGCTTCAACCTGTACGTAACACAAAAAAGTGCTTAACAGCATAAAAACCATGCTCTTTGCCGGATGCCAGAAGAGGAGAACTATTGTACCCCTAGCCATTGCCTGTAACTCTAACTCCACCTTGGAGCAGATGTCTTCATTCCAGTATCTAGGAAGCATAATAGATGAGTCCCTCTCATTTGATGATCGCATACACAATATCACCTCTGCAGCCAGCAGGAAACTAGGGGCTCTTTATAGGCTAAGGTTCTGCCTCACACCCAAAACTGAGCTATGGAAGAAGGCCATTCTAGCACTTGCACCTCCCTCCATACAAGTCCTTTTCCGCCCTTCTCTCACCAAACATGCTACTAGAAGTGTCACTAGACAGGCTCTTGCAGTGCTGTTCAGAAGAACTGTTCTTGGGAGGTGAGCCTTTGCGGTAAGGGCCCCTACTTGGATGAATGAGCTCCCATACGCTACCATAAGCCTCACACACCTAGGTCACTTTAAGTCAGAGCTCAGGAATTCAGTCTTCCCTCTGGTACACTGCCTCTGTCTTTTCTAACCCAGATGTAACTAGTCTAACTATACCCCCAGGCAATGCTCAGGTTCACCTCCTACTGTTTCTTTGGTTCCTGAAGTTCATTACTCCCCACCTGCCCTGCTTTCTGAACTTGTCTCCCCTTTACTCAACATCTCCCTTTGATGAGCCCTCACCTGCCTTTCTTTTACCCCTTCCGCCAACTGCGACCCTTCTGCTATTTCTCTTGCCTCTAGCTCTGTCACCTACTATTATTTTAACCCCCTCTCCTTCTCACCCCCCCAACTGCGACCCTTCTGCCTATTCCTCTTGCCTATAGCTCTGTCACTTACTATGATTCTACCCCCTCGCACCTTGCCTTTAACCACTTCCCACTTCGGCTGTGCTGACTCTGCTAGATTATGTTACATTTGGCACCTGTTAGGATACTGGCATGGTTTTTAGCTACCACTCTGTTCATCTTGAGTGTACTTATTTGAATTGGTGTACCTAGTAGTTATGCTGTTGAGGGAACTGTATCCCCATGTACTTTGTATCCGTTGTCATGATTAATGTTTTTGCTATGCCTATGATATTACTTTACTGAGTACTGTTTGTTTTTAATTGATGACTTTTGACAATGCCCCTGGCTGCTACTGTTTCCCCTACTCATGTACTGGTCCCCTCCTCTCCTGTCTGATGAGGATCCTTTGTAAAAGAGCTTTTAACTCAAAGATTGTAATTCCAATTACTCAAATAAATAAAGAAACCTTCTGTAATAAAATTCAACTGGCGCATCTTAGCTGAGCAACCCTATTTAGGTGCCCAGTGTAGGTGAGGCAACTGAATAGTAAATGCTGCTGTGTAGTCAAACTCCATGTGGGCTAGCAGCATAACAGGATACCAGTAGCTGCTGTTAACTAGGCCCGGCAAAGAGCATCTACGGACATTGCCAACTGTTACAGCGACAATCCCTTTCGGTAATCCTCCTGTACTGGAGGCAGCCACTCACATCCACTTGGTACCAGGATATTACTATTAACTACAATAGAAGCTCTCGTATGGCAGTCCCTGAGTACCCAGTATTGAATCATTGCAGGCCTGTAGATGATGTTGCAGGCTGGCAGAAGTTAGTGCACTGCTGTTGTACAATAATAGCATTTGTACTCAAACCACACAGGCAACGAAATTGCTTAAATTACTGCCCTACCTCTAAACGTGAGGTAGACTGTAATCCAAATGTGAAGCCCAAAATTGTCATCCACTTGGAGAACACACCATTGTAGGTTACAGAACACTTTCCACTTTATACTCACAGCTACCCAGGACACCTTTACAGGGTTGCACATTCCACTGGGCTCAACTATAACCAGGCCCCAACCTACATTTCTTTCACCTCTGCAGCTGGGACCTTGCCAAGAATTATTGCTTCTCCATTCAGCCAATGTCCAAGTCTGTATTCCTCCACTGAGGGCTGTGCACTGATCTTTAGTTGTCAACTTTTACAGGCCAGCATACATATGCTGCTCAAGAATTGTTCATCCAGATGCAAGGCCAGGGCATGATGTACCTAACTGCGGGCTCATCCAGATGCAAGGCTGGGGCATGATGTACCTAACCACAGATTCATCCAGATGCAAGGCCAGGGCATGATGTACCTAACTGTGGGCTCATCCAGATGCAAGGCCGGGGCATGATGTACCTAACTGCAGGCTAATCCACATGCAAGGCTGGGGCATGATGTACCTAACTGTGGGCTCATCCAGATGCAAGGCTGGGGCATGATGTACCTAACTGTGAACTCATCTAGATGCAAGGCTGGGGCATGATGTACCTAACTGCAGGCTAATCCACATGCAAGGCTGGGGCATGATGTACCTAACTGTGGGCTCATCCAGATGCAAGGCTGGGGCATGATGTACCTAACTGCGAACTCATCTAGATGCAAGGCTGGGGCATGATCTACCTAACTGCAGGCTAATCCACATGCAAGGCTGGGGCATGATGTACCTAACTGTGGGCTCATCCAGATGCAAGGCTGGGGCATGATGTACCTAACTGCAGGCTCATCCAGATGCAAGGCTGGGGCATGATGTACCTAACTGCGGGCTCATCCAGATGCAAGGTAAGGGCATGAGGTACCTAACTGTGGGCTCATACAGATGCAAGGCTGGGGCATGATGTACCTAACTGTGGGCTCATCCAGATGCAAGGTCAGGGCATGATGTACCTAACTGTGGGCTCATCCAGATGCAAGGTCAGGGCATGATGTACCTAACTGTGGGCTCATCCAGATGCAAGGCCGGGGCATGATGTACCTAACTGCGGGCTCATCCAGATGCAAGGCTGGGGCATGATGTACCTAACCACAGACTCATCCAGATGCAAGGCCAGGGCATGATGTACCTAACTGTGGGCTCATCCAGATGCAAGGCCGGGGCATGATGTACTTAACTGCAGGCTAATCCACATGCAAGGCTGGGGCATGATGTACCTAACTGTGGGCTCATCCAGATGCAAGGCTGGGGCATGATGTACCTAACTGTGAACTCATCTAGATGCAAGGCTGGGGCATGATGTACCTAACTGCAGGCTAATCCACATGCAAGGCTGGGGCATGATGTACCTAACTGTGGGCTCATCCAGATGCAAGGCTGGGGCATGATGTACCTAACTGTGAACTCATCTAGATGCAAGGCTGGGGCATGATGTACCTAACTGCAGGCTAATCCACATGCAAGGCTGGGGCATGATGTACCTAACTGTGGGCTCATCCAGATGCAAGGCTGGGGCATGATGTACCTAACTGTGAACTCATCTAGATGCAAGGCTGGGGCATGATGTACCTAACTGCAGGCTAATCCACATGCAAGGCTGGGGCATGATGTACCTAACTGTGGGCTCATCCAGATGCAAGGCTGGGGCATGATGTACCTAACTGCAGGCTCATCCAGATGCAAGGCTGGGGCATGATGTACCTAACTGCGGCTCATCCAAATGCAAGGCTGGAGGCAAGATGTACCAATCGCGGCTCATCCAGATACAAGGTAAGGGCATGAGGTACCTAACTGTGGCTCATACAGATGCAAGGCTGAGGCATGATGTACCTAACTGTGGGCTCATCCAGATGCAAGGTCAGGCATGATGTACCTAACTGTGGCTCATCCAGATGCAAGGTCAGGGCATGATGTACCTAACTGTGGGCTCATCCAGATGCAAGGTGGCATGATGTACCTAACTCAGGCTCATCCAGATGCAAGGCTGGGCATGATGTACTAACCACAGACTCATCCAGATGCAAGGCCAGGGCATGATGTACCTAACTGTGGGCTCATCCAGATGCAAGGCCGGGGCATGATGTACCTAACTGCAGGCTAATCCACATGCAAGGCTGGGGCATGATGTACCTAACTGTGGGCTCATCCAGATGCAAGGCTGGGGCATGATGTACCTAACTGTGAACTCATCTAGATGCAAGGCTGGGGCATGATGTACCTAACTGCAGGCTAATCCACATGCAAGGCTGGCATGATGTACCTAACTGTGGGCTCATCCAGATGCAAGGCTGGGGCATGATGTACCTAACTGTGAACTCATCTAGATGCAAGGCTGGGGCATGATGTACCTAACTGCAGGCTAATCCACATGCAAGGCTGGGGCATGATGTACCTAACTGTGGGCTCATCCAGATGCAAGGCTGGGGCATGATGTACCTAACTGCAGGCTCATCCAGATGCAAGGCCGGGGCATGATGTACCTAACTGTGGGCTCATCCAAATGCAAGGCTGGGGCAAGATGTACCTAACTGCGGGCTCATCCAGATGCAAGGTCAGGGCATGACGTACCTAACTGTGGGCTCATACAGATGCAAGGCTGCGGCATGATGTACCTAACTGTGGGCTCATCCAGATGCAAGGTCAGGGCATGATGTACCTAACTGTGGGCTCATCCAGATGCAAGGCCGGGGCATGATGTACCTAACTGCAGGCTAATCCACATGCAAGGCTGGGGCATGATGTACCTAACTGTGGGCTCATCCAGATGCAAGGCTGGGGCATGATGTACCTAACTGTGAACTCATCTAGATGCAAGGCTGGGGCATGATGTACCTAACTGTGAACTCATCTAGATGCAAGGCTGGGGCATGATGTACCTAACTGTGGGCTCATCCAGATGCAAGGCCGGGGCATGATGTACCTAACTGCAGGCTAATCCACATGCAAGGCTGGGGCATGATGTACCTAACTGTGGGCTCATCCAGATGCAAGGCTGGGGCATGATGTACCTAACTGTGAACTCATCTAGATGCAAGGCTGGGGCATGATGTACCTAACTGTGAACTCATCTAGATGCAAGGCTGGGGCATGATGTACCTAACTGCAGGCTAATCCACATGCAAGGCTGGGGCATGATGTACCTAATTGTGAACTCATCTAGATGCAAGGCCAGGGCATGATGTACCTAACTACAGGCTCATCCAGATGCATGACCGGGGCATGATGTACCTAACTACAGGCTCATCCAGATACAAGACCGGGGCATGATGTACCTAACTGTGGGCTCATCCAGATGCAAGGCCGGGGCATGATGTACCTAACTGTGAACTCATCTAGATGCAAGGCCGGGGCATGATGTACCTAACTGCAGGCTAATCCACATGCAAGGCTGGGGCATGATGTACCTAACTGTGGGCTCATCCAGATGCAAGGTCAGGACATGATGTACCTAACTGTGGGCTCATACAGATGCAAGGCCAGGGCATGATGTACCTAACTGTGGGCTCATCCAGATGCAAGGTCAGGACATGATGTACCTAACTGTGGGCTCATACAGATGCAAGGCCAGGGCATGATGTACCTAACTGTGGGCTCATCCAGATGCAAGGTCAGGGCGTGAGGTACCTAACTGTGGGCTCATACAGATGCAAGGCTGGGGCATGATGTACCTAACTGCAGGCTCATCCAGATGCAAGGTCAGGACATGATGTACCTAACTGTGGGCTCATACAGATGCAAGGCCAGGGCATGATGTACCTAACAGTGGGCTCATCCAGATGCAAGGTCAGGGCGTGAGGTACCTAACTGTGGGCTCATACAGATGCAAGGCTGGGGCATGATGTACCTAACTGTGGGCTCATCTAGATGCAAGGCCAGGGCATGATGTACCTAACTGTGGGCTCATCCAGATGCAAGGTCAGGGCATGATGTACCTAACTGTGGGCTCATCCAGATGCGTGACCGGGGCATGATGTACCTAACTACAGGCTCATTCAGATGCATGACCGGGGCATGATGTACCTAACTACAGGCTCATCCAGATACAAGGCCGGGGCATGATGTACCTAACTGTGGGCTCATCTAGATGCAAGGTTGGGGCGTGATTTACCTAACTGTGGGCTCATCCAGATGCAAGGCCAGGGCATGATGTACCTAACTGTGGGCTCATCCAGATGCAAGGCCGGGGCATGATGTACCTAACTGTGAACTCATCTAGATGCAAGGCCGGGGCATGATGTACCTAACTGCAGGCTAATCCACATGCAAGGCTGGGGCATGATGTACCTAACTGTGGGCTCATCCAGATGCAAGGCCGGGGCATGATGTACCTAACTGCATGCTCATCCAGATGCAAGGCCGGGGCATGAGGTACCTAACTGTGGGCTCATACAGATGCAAGGCCAGGGCATGATGTACCTAACTGTGGGTTCATCCAGATGCAAGGTCAGGGCATGATGTACCTAACTGTGGGCTCATCCAGCTGCGTGACCGGGGCATGATGTACCTAACTACAGGCTCATCCAGATGCATGACCGGGGCATGATGTACCTAACTACAGGCTCATCCAGATACAAGGCCGGGGCATGATGTACCTAACTGTGGGCTCATCTAGATGCAAGACTGGGGCGTGATGTACCTAACTGTGGGCTCATCCAGATGCAAGGTCAGGGCATGATGTACCTAACTGTGGGCTCATCCAGATGCATGACCAGGGCATGATGTACCTATCTGTGGGCTCATCCAGATGCAAGGCCAAGGCATGATGTACCTAACTGTGGGCTCATCTAGATGCAAGGCTGGGGCATGATGTACCTAACTGTGGGCTCATCCAAATGCAAGGCTGAGGCAAGATGTACCTAACTGCGGGCTCATCCAGATGCAAGGTCAGGGCATGAGGTACCTAACTGTGGGCTCATACAGATGCAAGGCTGGGGCATGATGTACCTAACTGTGGGCTCATCCAGATGCAAGGTCAGGACATGATGTACCCAACTGTGGGCTCATACAGATGCAAGGCCAGGGCATGATGTACCTAACTGTGGGCTCATCCAGATGCAAGTTCAGGGCGTGAGGTACCTAACTGTGGGCTCATACAGATGCAAGGCTGGGGCATGATGTACCTAACTGTGGGCTCATCCAGATGCAAGGTCAGGGCATGATGTACCTAACTGTGGACTCATCCAGATGCGTGACCGGGGCATGATGTACCTAACTACAGGCTCATCCAGATGCATGACCGGGGCATGATGTACCTAACTACAGGCTCATCCAGATGCAAGGTCAGGGCATGATGTACCTAACTGTGGGCTCATACAGATGCAAGTCCAGGGCATGATGTACCTAACTGTGGGCTCATCCAGATGCAAGGCTGGAGCATGATGTACCTAACTGTGGGCTCATCCAATTGCAAGGCTGGGGCATGATGTACCTAACTGTGGGCTCATCCAGATGCAAGGTCAGGGCATGATGTACCTAACTGTGGGCTCATACAGATGCAAGGCCAGGGCATGATGTACCTAATTGTGGGCTCATCCAGATGCAAGGCCAGGGCATGATGTACCTAACTGTGGGCTCATCCAAATGCAAGACTGGGGCATGATGTACCTAACTGTGGGCTCATCCAGATGCAAGGTCAGGGCATGAGGTACCTAACTGTGGGCTGATACAGATGCAAGGCTGGGTCATGATGTACCTAACTGTGGGCTCATCTAGATGCAAGGATGGGGTATGATGAACCTAACTGTGGGCTCATCCAGATGCAAGGTCAGGGCATGATGTACCTAACTGTGGGCTCATACAGATGCAAGGCCAGGGCATGATGTACCTAACTGTGGGCTCATCCAGATGCAAGGCTGGAGCATGATGTACCTAACTGAGGGCTCATTCAGATGCACGACCGGGGCATGATGTACCTAACTACAGGCTCATCCCGATACAAGGCTGGGGCATGATGTACCTAACTGTGGGCTCATACAGATGCAAGGCCGGTGCATGATGTACCTAACTCTGGGCTCATCCACATGCACGACTGGGGCATGATGTACCTAACTACAGGCTCATCCACATGCAAGGCCAGGGCATGATGTACCTAATTGCGGGCTCATCCAGATGCACGACCGGGGCATGATGTACCTAACTACAGGCTCATCCACATGCAAGGCCGGGGCATGATGTACCTAACTGCGGGCTCTTCCACATGCAAGGCCAGGGCATGATGTACCTAACTGCGGACTCATCCAGATGCAAGGCCGGGGCATGATGTACCTAACTGTGGGCTCATCCAGATGCAAGGTCAGGGCATGATGTACCTAACTGTGGTCTCATCCAGATGCGTGACTGGGGCATGATGTACCTAACTACAGGCTCATCCAGATGCATGACCGGGGCATGATGTACCTAACTACAGGCTCATCCAGATACAAGGTCAGGGCATGATGTACCTAACTGCGGGCTCATCTAGATGCAAGGCTGGGGTATAATGTACCTAACTGTGGGCTCATCCAGATGCAAGGCCAGGGCATGATGTACCTAACTGTGGGCTCATCCAGATGCAAGGCTGGGGCATGATGTACCTAACTGTGGGCTCATCCACATGCAAGGCTGGGGCATGATGTACCTAACTGTGGGCTCATACTGATGCAAGGCCGGGGCATGATGTACCTAACTCCGGACTCATCCAGATGCACGACTGGGGCATGATGTACCTAACTGTGGGCTGATCCACAAGCAAGGCCAGGCCATGATGTACCTAACTGTGGGCTCATCCAGATGCGTGACCGGGGCATGATGTACCTAACTGTGGGCTCATCCAGATACAAGGCCGGGGCATGATTTACCTATCTGTGGGCTCATCCAGATGCAAGGCCAAGGCATGATGTACCTTACTGTGGGCTCATTCAGATGCAAGGCCGGGGCATGATTTACCTAACTCTGGGCTCATCCAGATGCACAACTGGGGCATGATGTACCTAACTGTGGGCTCATCCACATGCAAGGCCAGGGCATGATGTACCTAACTGCGGGCTCATCCAGATGCATGACTGGGGCATGATGTACCTAACTATGGGCTCATCCAGATGCAAGGCCGGGGCATGATGTACCTAACTGCAAACTTACACTGCCTCTGCTTGCTTCAGGACCCCAAACAGATCAGCCTCTCTATGTTTCCCCCTTTTTACACAGAACTCAGAGTCTGGATCTCCACTGATCACGTCACTTGTCTGTCAGCCCCATTTCACCTGATAAGAGCCCAGCTGGTGTCAAACACAGCATCCCTCCAGCTCCAGTGTTCACAACAGTTCTCAAGCCCAGGAAACTCACGGTCTGGTCAGCCTCAATGTTAAAGACCACAGAATGGGGTATATCAGGGGATTTGAGGTAGACAATCAATCAATCAATCAAATCTTTATTTATTCTGGCGAGCATCATTGAGCAAGGCTCATTTACAAGATGGACCTGATAAGGTCAAGGTTCAGCAGTTGATACACAACAGATACATCAGTACACTTATATATACAGTTATACATACAGGAAAAAAACACTTATAAACACAGTGATGCATAGTAAGATTCACATGATAATGTGGGTTATAGGAAAGTTATACTAATAAATACAGTATATACATATCCCAGTTGAGGAGCCATGGCATATGCACAGCATAATGTAATACTAGGATGGTGGGAGACATTACTGAGGTGTCATAAGAAGGAGTGGCTGCTTGGGAGGGAGAACTGAAGAACAAAAATTATGCCATATATGGTGGATTTCTGGGAGGGGGGATTGTGAAATGACAAGACTAGCTCTAGTGGTAGCAGTTGCATTTCTCTGTGAAGAAATCTATGCAACGCTGTTTAAAGGATGCCATAGGTATAAGATTGGACAGCTTTAGGGATTTTTGTAGGGTATTCCATGCCATAGCTAGAGAATAGCTGATTGCCACCCTCCCTAGCTGGGTGTTGAATTTAGGCATTTTGAACAGGATGATGTTGTTGTTTAGGGCATAGGAACTAGGAATGGTCTGGGTGAAGCAGTCCAGAATATAATTTGGAAGTTTTTTTGACAACGCTCTGTAGGTCCATAATGCTGCATTTCTGTTCCTTCTGAGATGTAGGGAAACCCAACCAACTGCAGCATAGAGAGAGAGCAATGATGAGTGTTAGATGGCAGATCTGTTATGAATCTTATTGCTCTATGCTACAGGGTATCCAGCTTGTGTAGGTAGGAGATGGGGTAGTGACTATAAAGGAAGTCTGCATAGTCAACCACTGAGAGAAAAGTGGCCTGGACTAACCTCATCTTTGTGTAACCCCTAGATGGCGCTATCCCAGGGGCTACTACCCCTGCCTGATTTGCCACTAACAGGTTGAGGGGCCTGGATCCAATGGCGGGTGCCTCCACCCAGAGGTCAGGGTTTGCAGTAGTTAAACTAACTTGGTCACAGCCCTCTGGGACACTGCAACCCCCCTTTCTTCCCACTAGTGGCCCACACAATATATCAGAATTACCTTCACAGTATACACTTACCCCAGGTCTGGTTCCAGCACGGACCTCCTGTAAATGAGATACAGTGCAACAATCACAGTACAGTACTTTAACATAGACAAATACCTCAGGCAGTATAACTTTGCTAGAAACAAAACAGCTCTGATTTATTTAGGGGAATATAACAAGGACAGGGGAAATCAGGTCAATTAGCTTATCACTCTAATAATTCATTTATGGCTCTGTGCACAGGCCTATCCCTATCAGTTACTGTCCCTGGGTACCCAAGCCCTAGTGGCTAGTCCAAACCGTGGCAGCTGGTAGGGCCCTTCACACAGAGAAAAGGAGAATTAAACAGTCAGCAGTACAGTAATTCCATTTGGATTTAATGTGGCAATTCAACAGGAGCCACCCTGAATTAGTACTCCGACCTCCAAATAAGATAGGTCCTTCAATGTCAGCAGGGCTCACTTGAGGTACACAAACCTCTTCACATCCATATAAAAGAAAGCACTTACCAGGCAGGCTGCATCTGTATCCCGATCACAATTACTGCACAATACCCGGGAGAACACACAGATTCAGTTCCTGACAGACCGAGTGCAATTCAGCTATTCCTCCAGCTCCTACAGGGTGAGCCTGGTTTCTACTCTTCAGAGATCCTTTGATTCTTTTCTACAGGACGGATTCAGTCCTAACAAGCTGTTACACAAGCTGCAGACCGAACTCTGGGCCTTACATAATGCTTTTGACTAAACTGCACACTGAAAAAGCACAGGGCTCCTTCCTTCTTCACTGCCAAAGCTCAACTGAAACTCCAACCGACAAAACCGGCACACTTCCTTTGAGTTCCTCCCAGTTCTTGACTGGATTGGCTGTCACTCACAATAGACTGCTGCTGTTGGTCCAAAAGGTGCTGAAGTCTAAACTACATCTCCCAGAGTCACTGCCCATACAATCCTCTTGTGGCTGGCTCAGATTATGAGTCCAAGTTCTGATTCGTCCAAGGCACCATTTTAGAGCTAGCTTACCCCACACTGATTGGTCCAGTTCAGCAGTTCAAAACTAGAATGGGAACTAGCAGACACAGTTCTGACTGCAAAGAAAGCAGGTTAGACAAACTGTAATTTCATTATTACTCTAAATAATTTCTGGCAAACAGTTACATCTTTCAGATAGGTTCCTTTGCACTCCTAGTGACTGCAAAATGAAGTGAATTGGCAGCAGCTCGAGTGGTACTCAGAGAAGCACACAGTCCCCCTCATATAAACTAATTATGTCTGCAAGCAGACAGCTCTTAAAGAGACAGTACCAGAGGCTCTAAAAAACACTCACTGATAAATGGCTTAAATGCCAAACACCATTCAGGCTTGGAGCATTCAAGCAAGCTCCTGGAAGTCTTTTGGGAACCCCCATTTGCAGGGGGGGTTACATTTGAGTCTCTGGTTAGGAAGGGTTTTAATCTATAGAATAGGCCAAGCCTTTGGCGAAGCTTTTTTAGCAGTTCTTCTATATGATGTGTGAAGTTGAGTCTACTGTCAATCCACACACCTAGATATTTGAATTTTTCTGCATAATCCAGATTTTCTCCAAGGATAGTGCATAAGTGGGGGAGAATGATTGGTGAGGAGGTGCTGGTGGAGCTTTGATTGGAGAACAGCATTGCTTTAGTTTTCTTTGCGTTTAAAAGAAGCTTTTTCTCAAGCAGCTGATATTGTAGTAAGGCAAATTCTGTTTGTAAAATTTCACTGGCAACTGCAGATGATGGGTTGCTGACATACAAAACAGTGTCATCAGCAAAGAGGTGTACAGAGGCTTTGGTGAGGTTTGAGTCAATATTATTTATGTAGATGGCAAAAAGGATAGGACCCAGGATAGAACCTTGGGGGACTCCTCTTAGCAGTGGTTTTAATGGGGATAGATCACCTTCAGCTTTTACCTGCTGTGATCTGCTGGTGAGATAACGCCTGAACCACTTAAGGGAGGGTGGATTTAGGCCAATGGAATACAAGGATGATAGTAGTAGCTCATGGTCCACAGTGTCGAATGCCTTGCTTAGGTCAAGAAATACTGCACAGACATTATTCTTTTTATCTAGTTCAGTTTGCCAGTCATTTGTGACTTTGGCCAGTGCAGTGATAGTGCTATGCTGGCCCTGAATCCAGATTGAGCTGGATTCAAGAGGTTAGCATCATCAAGATATTCTCTTAACTGGGTACTCACTAATTTCTCTAGCATCTTGGATAGCACTGGTAGAATGGAAATGGGCCTGTAGTTATTAAGATCCATAGGGTCCCCTGATTTTAGAAGGGGAACCACTTGGGCTGTCTTCCACATTGTGGGAACAGAAGCAGAGATTAGAGATAGGTTAAAGAGATGTGTTAGGGGAACTGCAAGTACATGAGATGCAATCTTTAGAAAGTAGGGGTCTAGAGAGTCTGCCCCTGCGCTTTTTTTTTATATCCAGCTGCCATAGTAGGTCCTCTACTTGCTTCAACAGGACAGGTTTGAAGAAGAAGGAAGAGTCAGCTCTCTGAGTACCAGTGTACTGGGAGCTTAATTGTGCAAGCAGCAGGTTAGCTGGAGAGGTGTCAAAGGCAAGACCAGCAGTTGTGAAGTGGTTATTGAAAGCATCCAGGATTTCCATTTTGCCAGAGATAGTGCTATTATTGTGGTGTAATTGAGTTGGTAGAGAGGTGCTAGAATCCTGCCCAACAATACCCTTGATGGTACCCCAGAACCCCAGACAAAAGAAAGGAGTGAGGCCACCTGTACATTCTGATGGCTGTCCTTGAATGCCTTTGAGGCCATCAAGATGGCACTTCATTCAGAATGGGGCCTGTGGTATGTTCCTCAATCTGCAGCAATGTTGCATCCTGCTGAGTCATGACTTCTGCTACCTTCTGGTCTGTCACTACCTCTCTACAGAGGATAGGGAGTGTAAAGTGGGCAGAGAACACACTGAGCTGGAAAACTTTTTATGCTGGGTCACTGTGCTGGCCGCCAGAAGGGGAAACATTTCCAAAGCATAAAAGGTACTCGGCAGACCCAGCGTTCACTCAGCTGTCAAAGGAAGCTGGTTAAGAGACTAAGGTTTACAAATCTGTGATGAGGACTGAGGAGAGCCATGAGAACAGGGGTGCAAAATGACTGCTTCCCCAGGATGGTGAGCACTTCACTGGAAATGCTTGTCCTGCTTCTTTCATACCTTAACTATTAGTAAGCGCTTTGTCAGTGGGAAGGGGAGATCCAGCCTGTGCCGGAGAGAATGTGGCCGGATGGGATCCCACTGTCATATCTTCTGCTGTTGCTAGATGATTCTGTCATGCTGGAGGGATATCCATGGAGCCCTGGAGCAAATACGGAATGTGAGCATCCCTTTCACATCTGACCACCTGTTCATGGGGTGACTGGTCCTTCGAATAGGACTCAGACCTCAACAGATGCTCTTCAGAGCCTTGGGTACAGTTGCTATGAAGGGATTCATGCTGAAGTAGCTGAATGCCTCCCAACCCACCCTAGAAGCTTGGGTGACAAGAGAAAGGGAGCTGCACTCAATGGAGAGAATAACAGCCACACTGTCTCATGATACAGAAGCATACAGTCACATGGCAGAGATGAGAGCAGTATGAAACAGAGAGGGATGCAGGGTCCTAAGGTGGTTGTGAGGAATGATCTGAGGGCAAGGAGGGAAGACAAATCTAGGTGCTGAAGATACCTACCTTATACCCTAAGAGAAAAAAACACCCCTGGTTCTAAGTAACACATGACAAGACAGATAGGAAAAGGCACAAATGAAGAGAGCAGTCAAAGTTTTGTTATTCACAGTCTGGATTTATTAGAAATACCTGTTGCAGTATTGTTCACTGTGATGGATCTTCTAACAAGGCATATGGGAACCAACTCTGCACATCTAGAAGGGCGACAACAAAGCCATCAAAATATAAAACTTTGATTATTTAATGTGGACAATTGAATTGCGTTGCTGCATATAGAAATTTTACCAAAGCTTCTGCCTGTAAGCTTTTATCTGTATTTGACCAGTAGTAAAACTGAGTTTAAAAAAAAAAAAATAAAAAATAAGAGGAAGGAGAAGATTCCACACCCTTTCTGCAGCCAGGCAGAGTGAATCAGAAGACATGAGTATTTAAGCAACACCTGTGTCCCAGGACACGGTATTAACCCAGACAGCCACCACGCCAACCAAGAGGTACTCCACGAGAATGAACAGGAAAACACCCTCATATCCCCTTGGCTGCCGCCAACATGTATACTTGTCCTAAAAACCTATTAAAGACTATGAATAATGACAGTGTAGACACAGAGACTTGTCACATCTGTGATGGGCTGCTCGAGATGAAGATGAGCAACCCAAGGTCCGAATTAGATTTTCGGATAGGATAACTGCTATCCGGACAAGAAGAGGCAGGAGTCAACTTAGTATTTTGATGCCCGCTGGGCGGGTGTTTATTTGGCACCAAGGAGTAGACAGACACAGTCACAAGAAGGAGTAGGGGATGCCCGATTAACAATAGGGCAATGGAACAGGGATATACGGAAATACTTTTTTTTTTATCTAGCACTTTTATGGTTACCTCTACAAGCATAAATTTTACGGTTACCACTACAAGCATAAACTTTAGGCCTACTGCACCACTTATTCTAATACTAGTTTATACTGTACTTCTGTACTCTAATACTAGTTTATACTGTACTTCTATACTCTAATACTAGTTTATACTGTACTTCTTATACTCTAAACAAGATTCCAGTCTTATTCTAATACTAGTTTATACTGTACTTCTGTACTCTAAACAAGAATCCAGTTACATAGGCTACTCAGCACTACATTAGGGTGATCAGCATCACACATCTACAAAAGAGTCCAGATTTTTACAAAAGTCCAGAGATCCGGCGTCTTCGTGTACACCGTCATTCTTCATTGGTAGCTACAAGGGAAATAAAACAGAACTGTGGAACCCTAATCTCAATTCCCAGCAAGGACCTAGATAAGGCCACTGGGGTGGTGAGAGGTTTGGTAAACAGACCATATATCTTCAGCAAAAGCCCACTCTCTCCGAGGCTGCCGGAATGTGGAACCAAAGCAACTGGTTCCTGAAATAACACACTAAAGCAAGAGGTTCCTCAGCCAAAACCCACTTCTAGGGTTGCCAAGGATGAAGAAAGACCAAGATTCTGCGTGGCAGAATCCAATGGAGGACTACCACGATCCGACTGATGCTGCACTCCAAGGGCCAGCTGGACTTGGAAGGAACTCTGACAGGACCAGGAACCATAACAATCTGAAGAGATGATGGTTGACTCTGCAATCCTCGGATCAGGAACTAACACAAAACAAAGAAACGGCGGATGCATCCCGGACTGGGCTTCGACAGACTCGACTTTCGGCGAACGACCAGGTGGGGGCACAGAACAGGTTTTCCAAGATGAGCTCTCCCTTCTTCTGCAGAGGGCGACCAACTTCAGGACATCTGGAACAGGAACCATACGGAATCACACTGGCACGGCTGTTGTGATGCGTTTCGGTGGACGTACTTTCAAGCTGTGAAAACAAGTAAACGGCAGGTATGACTGGTACAACTGATGACGGACTCGACTTCGGCGGTTGACACAAACGGACGGGATGAGTAGATGGATGATCTTCCTGGAGTGAAGAATGCTGGAAGGATGTCTTCTTCTGAGTAGAGACTGATTCTGAGCATGTGGTGTTCCAGACCACACTATAAGACTGCAGTGTGGTAGAAGATTGAGACTGTCTTCGTACAGTAGTAAACATATAACTGAAGAATGCCCAAAGAACTGTGGAATAGTACAATAATTTGCCAGGGAGGGCAAATTATAACTTCAGGGGTAATTGTTACTGATAAGGGCCAATGTCCAGGTGCTTAAAGCAATAGTTCCGGTACTTCGGACAATAATTCAGGTACTTAGGGCAATAGTTCAGGTACTTAGGGCAATAGTTCAGATACTTAGGGCAATAGTTCAGGTACTTGGACCAATAGTTCAGGTACTTAGGGCAATAGTTCAGGTACTTCGGACAATGGTTCGGGTACTTAGAGCAATAGTTCAGGTACTTCGGACAAATCAGGTACTTAGGGCAATAGTTCAGCATAAGCAGTACAGTAATCACAGTAGTTTCACAGTATAGGCAAATAGAACACTCTCAAATGAACCCCTGTTTCTATAGGTAGGGTATCCTGGGATAGGATCCCTTACTGTACGTTGTAGCTAGGGAATTCTTTACTACCACTAGGCTGGTTTGCCCTATTCCACTAGGCCGGGGCCTCCCTTTAGTACCACTAGGCTGGCTTGCCCTATTCCGCTAGGCCAGGGCCTCCCTATAGTACCACTAGGCTGGCTTGCCCTATTACGCTAGGCCGGGGCCTCTCTTTAGACCAGGCTTTACCTCGGGCCTGGTGCCCCACCTTAGATTGGGCCTGGTGCCCCACCTTAGATTGGGCCTGGTGCCCCACTTTACAATGGGCATGGTGCCCCTCGAAATACTGGGCCTGGTGCCACACTTCACAATGGGCCTAATGCCCTACTTTATATTTGGGCCGGAATTGCCCTTTTAAATACTGTTGCCCCTTTAAATTCTGCAGGCTCCCAATGCCTGCTGTCAATCTTTATACAGGTTGCCGCCTTTAATCCCGCCCCCTTTATTAATATTCATAGGCCGCTATGCTGGCCTCGCTAGTTGGCCCCTCCTTTGGGTGTCACTAACCCCGCCTCCCTCTTAAATATTAAAATACAAGGGTCCTAGTGACCCGATGCCCCTGCGGCGCTTGGCCACCTTTCTTCACGCCTCCTGTGCTCTAACTAAAATAAAAACCCTTCCTTCTTCACAGGTGGTCAGGACGCTTTAAGTGCTGCCGCTGACTCACCGCTCTGCCGTCCTTCAGAGGGTAGTTGTGCTGTTGGGAGGCGGGAGGGATGCTGGCAGTGGGAGAGAAATGTACAGGCAGCTGGGACAACTAGGGGCCTGCCGGGCCGACAGGAGCGCAACGGTGCGGCGCTTCAATGCCGCCAACGTGGGACCGAGATTTTCTTTTAAAAATCACTTGGGGGCTAAAATAACTAAACAAAGGGCTTTTAAGCCCATAAAATGCAGCAAAAATGGGCGTTGTCTTCTTCATGGTGCCCCGATGGCACCACCGACCACAAACTGGAGCAGGAGAGGAATTCTTCGGTGGACTGGAGGAGGGTACTCACCAGGGAGTCAACAGGACTGGCTTCACAACCACCAGGTAAGCCACAAGTCCCTGTTGTACTCCTGTGATCCTCTCTACTCCACAGTCCCACAGCAACTCACTAACTGAACTGTAATGGAATTATATTTAAAAGATAAAACTGACTGGATTCTAGAATGGCTGGATTGGAATGCTGTGCATGAGCCACTCAGCACAGCATTCCATCCAAGCCATTATGACATGGAATGCTTACAAAACCTATCTTTTGACCAGCTATAAGTGCACAAGGCACTTTTTCTATTATTTACAGTGTTTTGTGTGAGTAGGGAGGTGCGTTCATTTAATTTTATTTTATATTTCTGGAATGACCACATTTGGGGTATTACACATCACAATAGCATATCCATAGCAGGACAAAGCTGTACAGTAGTACTGAACTTCTGCCCTAGTAATTAAGGTTAAGAATGTTTATGAAAATTCTCAAAACGAAAGTTCTTTTATGGTCATGAGTTTTGAACTATAGTAAAGGAGGGGTGAGTGTTTGGCATTAGAGTATATTATAGCACCACCTTGTGGCTATTTTTGGAAACTCAGTAAGTGCTGTAAACTGTTATAATCTTGATTTAGTAGTTGCCGTATTGGTCCTTGCAAGAATAGATCCAGAAGCAAATGATTTGATACCTTTTATGTCCAATATAGATGGATGAACAATGTGCTCAGGTCTGAGTCAACTAGTCCTTCTTCGAAGCTCAACTGAACTTCGAAGAAGGACTGGTTGGTCCGAAAGCTAGAGCACTTTGTTCTTGTTGTTACATCTATGTTGGTCCATTAAAAGGTATCAAATCATTTGCTTCTGGATGTAAACTGTTATAGAATCACATACTTCACAGCATAGTCTGCTTCATGTCAGTGAGGCAGATAATACAGATCTTGTTACTGAAAGCATATATTGAGTATCTTGTTTTATTTAGAAGCCTGTAAAACAGCACAGGAAAGAGATGTTGCCTATTGGCTGCTCATAAGATTTGTAAATTAATGGTTCACTCTGCTCCTGTAACAAAGACTATGGATCTCGCAGGTTAAGCCTGACACACTCTTAGTATTGTCAGTGATGCTGATCTTTCCCAGTATATTCTATAGACATGATCTGGGTAAAAGAGGTGATAAGAGTACTTTTTAATGTGCTGTATAAGCTGTTCTCAATGTTTCCATACTCTGAGCAGGCCCATTAGAGAAATGGAAGAGGGAATGGGGCTAAAAGAGGGAAAAGGCCATTACAGAGAAGAATAAATCTTTAATAAGTTCTGGTCAGAGCCAATACGGATGTAAAAAACAGGTTACTCACCTGTAACAGTAGTTCTAGGAGTGGTATATGTTGTTCATCCATATTTCTTGGCATGTCCCTTTCCCCTTTAAAGATCGCCGGAAGTCTTCAAGCTGGCTCCTCCCACTCACTCAGGTGGTATAACCCTTGGCTCCGCCCCATGACACTAGATCTTAGCGTGCTGGAAGCCAGGTTTGTGCGTCCGCAGCCAGGGAGGTCGGATGGGTCCGTGTGGATGAACAACATATACCACTCCTAGAACTATTGTTACAGGTGAGTAACCTGTTTTTCTAGGGACTTGGATATGTTGTTCATCCACACTTTTTGGCAGACTCCTTGCAGTTCTCCTGGAGGAGGGAAGCAAGGTGCACACCCCTACTTAGGGAACAGAGATTGGAGAACTGGGGCCCCAAAACCAGCATCCCAGCGTGACTCAAGGTCAATGTGGTAATGGGTGGTGAAGGTGTTTGCTGACTTCCAGGTGGCAGCTTGACAGATTTTCTGGATAGGGATGTCCCTGGAAGCAGCCACCGATACAGCAGTATGGCATGTAGAATGAGCCGTCATCCCTCTGGGAGGCTCCATGCAAGCCAACTCATAACACAGACCTATGCAAGATGTAATCCACCTTGCAATAGTCCACTTTGCTGCAGGTCTGCCAAGCACGGCTTCAGCATAGGTGACAAACAGCTGGCGAACCTCTCCCTGAATTTCCACTGCCCTCTGCTTGTAATAGGAGATGGCTCATCTCAGGTCCAGGGTATGGAGCCTGTATTCAGCCTCAGAGGTGTAATTGGGGTAGTATACAGGAAGAGTTAACACCAGGTAAGGTGAAACTCTGACACCACTTTTGGAAGGAATTTCGGGTGGGGATGTAGGACAACCTTGTCCCAGTGGAAGACCAGATAAGGGGAATCCACCAAAAGCACCTGAGCACCCCTGTCCTTCTGGCAGACATAATAGCCACCAGGAAGGCCATCTTTCATGACAAATGTGACTAGGCACATTTGTGCATTGGTTCGAATGACTTGCCCATGAGCTTTGCCAGTACCAACAGAAGATCCAATGGAGGTGGAGGTTCATGCACCGGAGGGGATATGTGATCCAGGCCTTTGAAAAAGCACCCAACCACTGTCTCCTGCACCAACGTCGGCTGACCAGCTCATGCCCAGTAAGCAGAAAAGGCTGCCAAGTGCACCCTAAGGGTCAATAACTGAAGACCTCCTTTGGAGAGAGACCAAAGGTAGTCTAGAATGTTATCCATCGGACAGAACAGAGGGTCCAGGCCCTTGTCTTGACACCAAATGGAAAACCTTTTCCATTTGAAGGCATAACATTTCCTGGTCGAATCCTTTCTGGATGCCTCCACCACGGTGAGGACATCCTCGGAAAGACCCAAAGCCTGGAACTCAGTCGCTCAGGAACCAAGCTGTGAAGTGCAGGGATTGAAGGTCCAGATGGTAGGCCTTCCCCTGATTGGGAGAGATCAGGTCCAGGCATGTGCAAAGCCTCTCTGGGGGCCTGCAGCTGAGGCTGAGGAGATCTGGATACCAGAACTAGCGTGGCTGGTCTGGAGCTACCCCAAGATCACCTTTACCTTGCCCCTTCTCACCCTGAGGAGCACCTTGTGGATCAGGGGAAATGGAAGAAAGGTGTAGAAGAGGCCTGGGTCCACGGTCTCGAGAAGGCATCCCCATGCAGCAAGCCCTGCTGAGGGGGGCGGGCATGAAACAGTCTCAGCTTGGTGTTTTCCCTGGAGGTAAACAGGTCCACAATGGTTTGCTCCAGTGGGAGAACAGGCTGTAAGCTATCTCTGGATAGAGAGACCACTCGTGGGATGTCTCGCCTAAGCGGCTGAGAGCATCCGCCAGTTGGTTCGAGGCTCCTGCCACACAGATGGCTAGGAGATCTGCCTCCAGTTGGCTGACGAGGGTCCAGATGCGGATTGCCTCCCTGCAAAGCAGATGGGAGTGTGTGCTGTCCTGTTTGTTGCGGTAGTACGTGGTCGTGGCATTGTCTGTCTGGACTTGAACCCTTGACCCCGGAGCTGAGGAGCGAAAGCTGACAGTGCCAGTCTGACTGCTCTGATCTCCAACAGGTTGATGTGATATCGGGACTCTTCGGGGGTCCAGAACCCGTGGGCTCTGTTGTCCCCAAGTGGGCCCCCCCCCATGAGAGAGGCATCGGTCGGCTCAGGGCGGACAAATGGGATCCCTTCCTGCAACCAGTCTGGGGTAGTCCACCACTGGAGAGCGTCCCACATCTTCTGGGTTACAGTGATCAGCTGGTCAAAATGACCATGGCGCCGAGTCCACTGGGCGGCCAGCTCCAATTGGAGGGGGCGCATGTGCAACCTGGCCCAATGGACCACCAAGGTGCACGTCATCATGTAACCCAGAAGGCACAGAAAGTCCCGGGCAGGCAGCAATTGCCCAACCAGAAATGTTCGGGCAAAGGAGGCGAGAACCTCTGCGCTGTCTGCCGGGAGCCAAGCTCTGACTTGACGAGAGTCGAGTTCTGCCCTGATGAAGCACATCACCTGGGAAGGCACAAGTTCTGACTTGGCCTCATTTATCAGGAGGCCGAGTTGGGAGCAGGTCTGGGGGGCCAGGTCCCTAGACCTCTCCACCTCTTTCTGGGTGGGATCTGCCAAGAGCCAATCATCAAGGTAGGGGTAGATTTTGCCCCCCACAATGCCTGAGATGGGCTGCCACAGCTGCTATGCATTTGGTGAAGATCCATGGGGGTGATGACAGGCCGAACGGCATGGCTCAGAACTCATATAGGGTCCCTTCAACTCTGAAGCGGAGGAACTGCCAATGAGATGTATGGATTGGGACATGGAAGAACGTGTCCTGTAGATCCAGTGAACAGAACCACATGTTTCACTCCAAGGATGGTATGATCTGGGACAGAGTGACCATCCGAAAGGTGCATGGCCTGAGATAGTGATTCAAGTTGCAGAGATCTAGAATGGGGTGCCAACCCCCTGTCTGCTTGGGCACTAGAAAGTCCCTGGAGACAAAGCCTGGGTCTGCTGGAGGATCCGCCACTGGAGCTATTGCCTCCTTGGAGAGGAGCTGAGCTGTGTCGTCTCAGAGACCCAACTGGGTGTAGGCGGACACTCTTTCCTCCCATGGGGTGCAGGCTCAGCTTGGAGGGTACTACTCAAATTTCAGGGGCAGTCCCTGACCAACCACCTTGAGAACCCACCTGTGTTGATAGCAGACCAGGCAGAAAGGAAGTGGCGGAGCTGGCCCCCCCGTCGGTGGACCCAGAACTGGCATGATGGGAGTGGGGGTGGCAGCCCCTGTCCCGTCATTGAGCAGGCTTGGAGGAGGAGGCTCCAGGACCTGAGCCTCGGCCTCATTTATGGGCCTGGGAGGGTTCGGGCTTGGACCAGGGGTGTCAAGCTTCAGCCTGCTGCTGTTGCTGTTGCTGACCTCCTTGGAAGGAGGACTGCAGAGCTGCAGGGGAAAGGGCTTTTTCTTCTGCTGTCTCTTACTAGAGGGACCTTTTGCAGAAGTGGTGTCCTAGGTGCCATTGAAGAGCTCGATACACTGAAGATGACCAGCCACAGCTGAGCTGAAGAGGTCGGTGCCCAGGAAGGGCGCATCAGCTAGCTTGTGCTGAGTGTCTACCGGAAAGGATGAGAACCTCAGCCAAGCCCTGCATTGAGAGGCAACTGCGACTGCCATTGAGCGGGCACAAGAATCCCCGATGTCCAGGGCCATCTGAAGCTGCTGTTTGGCGACAGCCCGGCCCTGATCTTGGACTTGCTTGACCATAGTCTGCATGTCCGAGGGGAGGCATGGGAAGGCTTTGTCCAAGGACCCTAAAAGGATATGGGAGAAGTGTGCCATGATGATGGCCGAACTTACCTGACGAAGGCCTAAGGAAGAGGCCGCATAGACCTTCCAAGCCGAATGGTCCAGAAGCTTGGACCCCTTATCGGGATGTCTGTCCATGTCGGTGGAACTATCCATATGCCTGAACACAGAGACATTCACTAGGCTCTTGGCTGAAGGGTGCTCTTCGAACCCTTCAAGGGACCCATGGGCACCATGTACTTGTGGACCATGCAGGCAGACTGAGCAGGGCAGTAGGCAGGACTATGCCAGAGTTCTAGAGCTGGGCCAACTGTGGCTTTGGCCACCAGAAAGGCCTCCATCAGTATATCCCCTCTCTGGAGGATGTCCATGAGAGGGTACTCCACCTTTTTGTGGATAGGCTCCAGGGGCATCCCTGTGGACTCAGAGATGAGGCAGAGGATGCCCTAGAAAGATGAAGGACCTTTCCCTGTCTCCATCCCACCAGCCAATTCATCATCCCCAGAATGAGAATGCAGGCCGGTCTCATCCGAATCCGAAGAGTCTGGATATAGCAGTCTACCACCGAGGGTTGCCTTTGACCTGTCAAGGACAGTCTGGGGTGACTGTGACCAAGAGGTGCCGGGGAAGTCCAGTGTCCGGTTGGTCTGGCTTAGAGGGAGCCCTTCCCACAGGCAGCTTGGGTGGCGGTTCCACCCAAATCAGTGTGGAGACCGGCAAAAGCCGAACTCGAGGTTTCGCCAGCTCCGCGGGTAGGGGAACTGGCTTGACCGGCTCGGAGGGAACCAGCTTCAGCTTGGGAGGTGAAAGCCAAGTAATGGCTGGGGTAGGAGTTGGGGTCGGCTTGTTCCTGGACAAAATCAGCTGTTGCCACATGAGGTCCTCAAAGCGCCGATGGAGTTTCCACCGAAGCCTCTCCTCATATGATGAGGATGAGGATGACCTATGGTGTCACCTCTTTTTAGAGCACTTGTGACTCTTCCTCGGCCTGCTGGTTGAGGGGGCCTGAGACCTTGACTGGGATTGGTGGGGCTGACTCGGTCAGTCGGGAGACACTGGCGGAACTGAAGTCTTCCCGGGGTCAGGGACCGTTTCCTCAATGGGGTTACCCGCAGGCTGGGTCTTCTCATTGGGGAAGGTCAGGTTCGGAGTCCTGTTCAAAGAGTCATTTATCGGAGTTGGAGACAAAGGGTTGATGGGGTCGAGAGCAATCTAGATGTCATCCACCGGCCGCTCAGTCGACTGGCCAGACAGCAACACTGAGAAGCCAGCGGCCAAGGAGACAATCTAGACCGAAGTCAAGACTGCCGGTTCCTGAGACCGAGATCTCTCCTGATCCCAAGAACTTCTTCGCCGAGACGAAGATGATCCCGGGTCCCTTTACCACTTATGGGACCGAGAGGCGTGCGAGCCCATGGGTGCCTCCCCCTTTGTTAGGAGAGACTGGCACAGCTCTCAGAAGGAACCCGAGAAGGTGGAGCCCAGGTTGAGCGGAACAAAGAAGCTCCTGGAAGAAGATTCTGCAGCCCGAGCCCCTTCCTCCTTAAAGGTTTGCATTCACTACAATTGCTCAGTAGATCCCACGGCTGTGGAAACCTCCCACTGGGCCTCATTGGATTTCACCAGAGGATTCTGTTTTCTCCGGCCTCCTCAGCTTCAGGCACTCAAGACGGTCGTCAAGGACGTCCGGGCGAAAAGCGAGGCAGAAGTTGCACTTGGCGATGTCATAGCCAACACCCAGACAGTAGACGCTCATGGCATGGGGATTGGTGTGCGACATTTTCTGTCCACACCAGCGAAATTCGGGGGAAGACTTTTCTTCCATCATCAAGAGGTAGTCCAAACTGCGAATGCAAACTAGACAAATTTTCAGTAAAACCGAGGGTTTTGAATCCAGGACCTACAAGAGTGAGAGAGCATGAAGGAGGCAACCTGACTCTTCCAGCGGAAAGGAAGATCTGGCATCATGGGGTGGAGCCGAGGGTTATACCACCCAGATGGGTGGGAGGAGCCAGCTTGAAGACTTTAAAGGGGAAAGGGACATGCAAATAAGTGTGGATGAACAACATATCTACCTCCCTAGAAATGATGTTATTGATGAAATTATTATAATTATTATATTAACCCTTCTTTGCCAGTCGACAAAAAGTTCTGTGATTTTTGTGCCAAATAAAGAAAACAGATGGCAGTATCAACAGAACTGCATTAATTCTGGCAATGTTTCTCATTTCTCCAACGGAGGTGTACTTCTTACAGAAATTGCTGACTGACAAGTAAAACCCAGACTCAGTGGATACGCACCAGTGCCAGCACTAGGGTGCATGCACTGAATCCCAGTTTTACTTTTCAATCATCAATTTCTTTATGAAATACGCCTTGGCTGGAGAAAATAGAGGTATTGCCAAAATCAGTGTATTTCTGTTAATACTGCCATCTGTTGTCTTTATTTGCCACAAAAATCTCAGAACTTGTGATCAGCAGTACAGCACCATTGGGGAATATGTGGAAAGGAGGGGATGGCTTAAGATGAGGTCGGGACTTTAATGTTATCATTTTGAGTCAGATATTTCTCTTAATAATTTTCAAGCACATATTCTGGTAGCAGCAAAATATTGCAGGGAGCAAGAAAATAGTGCGGCAAGGGGGAAGCTACCACATTGTACTGAGTGGAGAGGATGCAGTGAGATGTACTACTCTGGTGGAAGGACATAGCTGTGGTGTATCTGCAGTTACATGGTACCAAAACCCCCTATTCTATGTAATTGCACTACAGCATGCATTGTTATCGCTGTGCAGCCATAAAAAGGAGGCCTGCCCACCCAGGATAATGCAGAACTAGGGGTCAGAATTCCTGCACAAGTAGAATGGAGAGAAGGTGGGGAGAAGGGGAGGAGTAACAGAGGGATGGACAGTCAGAATTTAGATATTTGGTCTGGCAGAGTGAGAGATGCATCAGCCTTCAATGGAATGGGGGGAAGAGAGCTCAGAATAAAGGAGGCAGTGTTTGGTTTGAGATGGATAATTAAGTGCTGTGCACCCGGAGAAGTGCTAGGAAGGCTCTAGTCGGACTAAAGTGGACTGCGGTTGATAGTACATACCCAATCTGTATCACAACCACATTCTTAAAGCCTAAATTGCCATTAGTTAGTTATCTCTATAATGTATTTATATCATTTTAATGTATTTTGTATTATTTAGACAGGCTTTTCCCCTGGCATTCACTTCATAAATATATGGACAATGGACAATGCCAGCAGAAAAAGATTGATGGTCCATCCAGTCTGCCCATGATTTCCTATCTGTCTCTGGGACCTAAGTGTCATTCAAAGTCCTAACCCTCCCTTTCCTGCCCCAATCTCCACCCTGCAATTATTTTTTTTTCTTTAAATTAAATTTTCTGCCTCCTTTTCCCAGCCTGCCACCCTTGACTCATCAGGGAAGACAACTGACATCCCACTGCCTTCCACCCTACCCAGACCCCAGATCCCCATGGAGCCACGGTTGTACCCCCTTCGTGGGGACAAGGTGGGGTCCAGATGCCCTGTAACTTATGTTTTGTCAGTCCTGGGTCCGTCAGGTGGGTGGAGGCACATCGTGGGCACATCACAGTTCCCCATCTTCCCGGTGGTGACAGGCTCAGTTTCCCATTTTCGCCCTCCCCGTACAGCGTGCAACTCCCCTGATGTCGTGGTGCTGAGTGCCGACATCCACGCTGTACCATGACCAGCCATCCCTTGAAGGGCTTGCAGTACTCCAAGCCTCTGCTTGGAGTCAGGCAAATGTATGGGCATCAGCCTGTTCCCTCTCCAGAGAAGGCGAGCTGTCATAGGATGCCCAAGCCTATCTCCCTCCCTCCCTGCCAACCCACCAGCGACCCGAGTCTGCTCCCAAACCCAGGTCACTGGCGTGGTGCGAGGTGTGGCGTCCAGTGCCTCAACCCTCAGCATCACCGGGCTAGCCACCCTGCAATTATTGCCTTGAGTAGCCACAATAACTTTCAACTCTGTCCCAACCATATTTGAAACCATTTATGCTTGTGGCACCTACCACCTTGACTGGCAAACTGTCCCAAGGTTCCGCCACCCTCTCTGTAAAATAACACTTCCTCATATCCCTTTTAAAACTGCCTTCTTTCAGTTTCCACTCATGCACCTCTGACTTCGAATGTGTGCTTATGCTAAATAATTCCATGCAGTTCACCATATTTATTCCTTTCAGGAATTTGGTTCTCTGTCATATCACAGCTCTCCCTTCCGGTCTCAAGCGAGTACATGTTTACTGCCTTGAGCCACTCCTTGTATGATCTACCCAGCTGGTCCTGTATCATCCTGGTCACCTTTCATTGCACCACCTCTAGCCGACCCATATCTTTTCTGAGGTGAGAACTCCAGAACTGGACACAGTACTCAGGGTGTGGCCTTGCCATCGATCTATAAAAATGAGTGCACGATATGCTAGAACAACTAACAGATGCACTTTTACTGAGAAAAGCTTAAAAGTCTGACTGTAGCAACTGGAACAGGTGGTCAAGTGCTCTGTACCGAGCATGTAAAAGGATCCAGAGTGTCATATAGGCACCAGATATCAAAATCCTCCCGACGACGTACTAGTGTTGTATGAAATCAATCAAAGTTGCAATTTTAATAATAAAATAATTGTTTTTTTCTACATCCAGCTGAGGTGTGCGGCATTTTGTTTCTGGACATTTGCTATTTTTGACCCTTGGACCCTCAACTGCTGTGGAGCTGTTTTGTTGTGTGTGACCAGATACTGAAACACTCCCACTTCAGTGAGTACGTGTGTCTGGTAGGGGGTTTGTTGTCTGCCAACAGAATGGCCAGATTCTCCAGGGACATCCCAAACTGGGAAGTGCTGTGTCCTTAGGACTCAGGTGTACAGTAATAGGAATGAAAGGTCCAGGTGCCGTAGACATCCCTGAACTTGGGACAACAGAGCCTGCTGGGCAAGGGAGTGGAAATGTCATAGCCTGGGGCCCCAGTCCTGATATTTTTGGTGACATAGCACCCCCTCCAATACAGAAAGCAACAACTATGTTATTTTGATAGAAGTGTCCCTTAGGTACGTATCTAGGGTGGAAGTGGTCTTGTAAAGTGGTATCAAGGTATGCCAATCCAAGATTTTTGTACCTATGTCAAAAAATTTTGCACAAGTGAAAAGGCTACAAAAATGTATTAAAATTGTCAAGACAAGTTTAAATGTAAAAATGACCAATAAAATGGGATTTAAACAATTTGTTTTAAAAGACAAAAACACATTTTAGTCATGCAAAATATTTCTTTGACACAGATTATTAAAGGGACACTGTCAACCTGTTTTTCATCATATTATTTCTAGCTGAAACCCCACATTTTATGATTGCTTAACCTCTCTAAAATTCAGTGATGTTGCTGTTTGTTTGGTCTGTCTCCTTGTTTAGTAGAACTGAAATGCATGGCAATGTATATTTATAAACAACCTTGTTTTGTTTACGATCCTAGTTCTGTTCTTACTGCATGCTTCCTGAGCATCAGAAACATACCCAAACAGATCAGTCACTCAGAAGGAAGTAAACTCCTAAACTCCCACAGAATCATGAGGGGCTAGACTGTTTTGTGGGTGTTCCCAAATCCAGGAAAGATGCATTTGGTGCTGATCAAGGAATGTAAACAAACCTGTTTTGGTGTGATAACACCAGTATATTGGGCAATCTGTTTTTTTACTTTTGTAAAGAAAATACAAGTTAAAATCAAACTACCAGCTACATCAACAATCTTTACACAATTTTGATAATCATAAAATATGTTTTTTAAACTAGGGACACTTTGAGACCTAATGGGGTTGACAGTGTCCCTTTAAGGCTGTTTACCTAAAGAATCTTGGCCTTGTGGTTTATATTGATAAATGCACAGATTATTCATTAATACAGAAGTTTTATTTATTTATTTACATTTTGTTGACCAGGTAAGACCACTGAGACAGATACAGTCCCTTTTTCAGGATCGACCCGGGGTCACATGATACACAACAGTACAACAAATATCACAGAGCAGTACAGTATACAGACAGGTATAATGCATGTCATCAGTAAAACCTCGTCAATTCCATGTACAATTGGAATAGAACCATACAGAGCTATACACAGGCATATATGCTACACAGAGTCAGTTCTGTGACAAGTGGATAAGAGCATAGTGCTATAAGTGCATTAAGGAATACAGATTAGGAGGGAAGGGGAGAGGAGAATGATGGGGGTAGGGGCTGGGGAAGAAGAGGTACATCAGCGAGGGCAGGAGCAGGAGATGCGGGAATCAAGGGAGGCACATAGGCTGGTCTTGAATAGAGGAAGAGAGGTGCTGTTCAGGACATGTGGAGGAAGAGAGTTCCAGCTAGAAATAGCAGCAAAAGAGAAGGACCTCCTAGTGGTGGTCAGGCACAGTTTGGGTATATCAAGGAGGGATAGGGATGTTGAGCGGAGAGTGCAAGGAGTTTGTCTTATGCAAATTATATTCCTTAGACAGGGGGGCATGAAAGAGTGGACAATTTTGTAGATAAGGCACATGGTGAAATACTTCAGTTTAGATTCGTAGGTTAACCAGCCCAGAGAGGAGAGGACTTCGCAGCGGTGCACACGGGAGTTGGTTCCTAGGACAAACCTCCCAATCCTATGGTAGGCCTGGGAAAGGAGGGAGAGAGAGAGAGAGAGAGAGAGAGAGAGAGAGGAGGGAGAAGTAGTCAGCAGCGAAGGGGCTCCATAGGTCAGGAGGGGAGTGAGGGATGCGGAGGTTTTAAATGCCGTATTCATTATAATAGAAGCCAGGTATACTATTGCACACCATAGTACTAGCAAAACATTAATATCCAATGGACTCCCTCTCAGTAATTGGCAATATGAAAGTATATATGTGTGTCTAGCCTTTTTCAATATATTTGTCATATGCTACATGTCTAAGTTTGAATCATCAGTAGTATCAGACTCATCTGGATCCACACTGGCAACTGTATGAGGATTATAACAGTCCTCACCACCAGTACACAAGCAAGCATGTGTGCACATCATGCTCTGCCCGGAACAACTGCAGTTGCACTCATACTTGACCCTTGCACCTTCGACTGCTGTGGATGCAGTTTCTAGCCCTGTCAGGAGCATTCCATTCCTGGTACTCCTGCCCCACTACTCAGTATGTTTGTGTCTATTTGTACACCACCTGATAGTTCCACCCAATCTAAGTTGGAGTCTTCCCTCTCTGAGTCATCCTGGCATCTACTAAAGTTACACTTCCTGACACATCACCCTCAGCCCCTGTTCCTGGAGCATTGCACCTAGCTCTATAACCATTGCCACCTGCCCCTGGTACTCTAAAGCCCTTCAGGCACCCCTGCACTTATGCTCTCATTCCTGAGTTCCTCCCCCTTCATCACCCATGCCCCTCCTTGCAGTATGTATTCAATACTTGAAATCAAGCCTGCTCCATGAAAACTCTGTATATATGGTTATATAGGTTTACTCTGTATCTTTTGTAGCACAGGTTCTGCAGCACAGGGTATTTAGCGTTCTGTCTTATTTTATAAATGTACTCCAGTGCTGTTATTAACCTCTTATGTATAATCCCTATTCTATGTAATGACTCTGTAAGTTGGTATTCCTCCTTATGTATTGCTCATGTATCTTGTTCAGGTCATCTCAAAAATGAACTTGCTCAATGGTGTTCACCTAGCTAAATAAAGATTTTTATTGATTGATTGACTTTTTTTATACCCACATGTAATGAGTTCCAGGAGTGCTTCAAGGGCAGGTGTCGGTGTCATTAGTGTTATAGAAATGTGTCCATTCTTGTCGTGATGCCAACCATTTCCAATTGGGAATTTACTGTCAGGCTGAGCCTCCAGGGCACGGTTCCAGATAAGGGTCTGGTAATTTGCGCACTTGGTATGTTGCAGAAAACTATCAGAAGTTGAGGGAAGGGCTTCGTTCCGGGCCTGTTTGCAATACAAAAGCTTAAATCGCACACCATTTACATCTGCTGAGCTAGCCATTGGGTCATAGAGAGGGGTTATCAGAAGTTCTACTAATTTCAACTGAGCAGGAGGTATATCCACCATAGTGCCAAACTTGGTAAGGCTTCTACATTTCTATGGATTCTTCCTGACAAGCTTCCATGGCTTTAGTTTTCCAACCCTTGCAAGACTGCTGCTTGAATCACATCCAGTCAGTGTGTGTACTGCTGGCAACATTCTGCATTGTTGTTGGCCAAATTCAGCTGCTATGGCATGGGTTGGTATAAACCTGGCTTTATCCTCCACGCAAGTACAAAGCCAAAGTTCTTGAGTTGCTTCCAACTTGTGAATAAAATGTATGCAGAGAACTGCAACATCAGTGTTTGGAGACCACACCTCATTACATGAGGGCATTCTTGTGAAGCATGTGCAACATGAAGTAGAAGTAGAGTATATGCTTCTTCGTGCAGTGAGAATAGATTTTCTTGGTCTACAACTCCATCTGAAGTGACCATGCATGCAGCGAGGCCAGGGGTAAGGGGCAACAGACTTCTAGGAAAACATAAACTGAACTTACAAGCTCAAATGGGCAGACTGGGTGGGCCATAGGCCCTTATCTGCCAACACTGTCTATGTATCTATGTATCCTTGTATCCACCTGCAATAACCAGTTTCTGATCTGGGCCAAGTAAAGTTTCTTCCACATCACACCATGATTCTAACAGGAGTTTTACCAGATGTTCTGCCAGATGTTGTTTATTCTTGGGATTTCCAATTAACTTACTCCACTGCGTTGGGATGGGTGTTTTGGATTTTGACTTCATTGCTTTGTGAGGATTGCATTCATGCATGCTCAAAAACTTTAATTGAATCTGTGGCATCATATCGATCAAAGACAGTATCCGCTCTTTTTGCAACTCTCATAACTCTCTAGAGGCTGGTGTGCTATTCTGAAGCCCAATTCAGCAAGTTGTCAAAAGCTTATTGCACCTCCTTGCTCAAGCATTTGAATAAAAGTATAACAGCCATGCCATCCACTATCCAAGCTGTGGGCACGCTGGATGCTGGCAGTTGATACGGTACACTGACTCTGCTTCTTTTTCTAATTTAGGCAATAGTTTACTCATAGCAATTTTGTTGAGGGTACCATCAGAGTGTGCTAGAGCATATGGGACTGTGGAAAGCTTGTGTGAAATCTTCCTTCAGATCAATCCCCTCTTGTTTGTACAGCTACTACAAGATGGCTAAACAATTCCCTGTCTGGATTGATGGTCTCTATTAGTTGATCAGTTGCTTTGATTAATTAAAATCAAACAGTAAGTAGTATAAAAAAAGCCTGGAAATATCGCCCCCATAGAAGTCAATAGGGTGCACTCATGTATCCTTCATTTTGTGACATCACAAAACAGGGCTCTGTGGGCTGCATGGGGGCATGGTTTTTGGACCAGGAAGTCTGTACTTTTTTTGACGCTATGCTGAACGGCAATTTTACAAGGGATATAAGTTTCTCAACAGAAGGAATTTACATGTCACATTTTGGCTAGGGACTCCTTTACAGGTCAGTTATCGACCACACTTGGGGGGGGGGGTCATATTACGAAACTACTCTTTAATGCTGTTACTTTGAATGCAACTGGGAAGCTATGTTGATGACATTTTCCAAAGACACAGCACTGCTACACACATGCTTTGGTTTACTTGGGTCATGCTGCATTTGAAAAAATGATTTGGTCACCAAAACTGTTTGTCAGTCTCTTCTTTAGCTTCTCACTTTGGTAACTCTCACTGCTAGGAACTTTGCCTTTCAGAATATCCCAGTATCTCTGTAACAGGTACGACATGGACAAGGCTTTTCTGCTGATAACAAGGTCATTCTCAATTTCCAAGATCAGTTCACTGAAACATGCTTTATACACAGACTCATCTTCCTTGTCACTGGATAGTGAAAATTTTGCCTATATGTTTCTTTTACTGGTGAAATTACCATGGCAGTCTTTGTGGTGATTTGCTTCAAATGCAGTTGTCCAGTCATGCTATTCGCTTTAAGACGTTGTCATTTTCTCTGGCTTCAGCCACATCAAGCAGAGTTTCTTGGCCTCTGACGGTTACAGTCTGTGATAGATTTTTGTCTTTTTTTGTGATATGCCTTCTGGCGTATTATACACAAATTCCAGTTAACAAGCTGGCGAGTTAATCGCCTACTCTGTGAGCTTGAACATTGACCAGTATCAGTAGAAGAACCAGGACGTGAGCTTCTTCCTCCACCTTCAGAATGCTTCAGGTTTGTTTTGCTGATGTAGAACTGATGGCAATGTGCATGATAGCGTACTGCAGGCAAAGCTAATAATGCGTCAGTTTTCTAATGGGTGCAATCCCTGATAAACATGATCCTTCCTAACAAGGCATGCATTATAAAATGTCTTTAGTCCTCCAGGGGTTGCAGTTCTCAGGTGTTCCTGTGTTGTTGTTTGGCAGATGATACACTTTGATCAGTCACTAATCAGGTGGATTTTTCCGGTGAGGAAGATCAAAGTCTCAGCAGTGTCTTCATCCATTCCGTTGCCTCTCAGGTTTTGTTATTACCTGAAAAAAAGAGAAATGCTATTAGAAGTATTTTCACTGGTACATTATTTATCTTGTAAAATTATAAAAAGAAAACACCATTTGTCCATGTTTAATAGCTATAAAACATGATGTTAAAATAAACTATTGTTATAAATTATATGGCGTGAGCAGTTCATAACTTACACATATAGACAAAACAACAAGCAGAGAACATATTTAAAGTAAATTTGTCATCATGAAAAATCAACATAGGATGAAAACACCGTAAAATTACACACGTTAAAGGGGAGTCATTATTTTTACTTTTTCAAGAAATTCTCGAAGGCAACTTGACATGATTTAGAAAAGCATCCATATTTCTCAAAGTTACCACTGCGTAATACTACAGCCCCCTAAAATCACTCTTGGGGGTTCATCCCTTCATAAACAAAATCTGGTCAGAGCCACTACGGCTGCTTAAATAGTGTCCCTGCCACCCGTGTTCACATGTCTATATGGTGCTGGAGCACCAGTACGATCCTTCATGGCAGAGTTAAAAATGTTTGCCTACATTCATGTCTATATGGCTCATTCATGAGAGAGTTCTGTTTTTTGCAAGACACTGAAGTTTTGTAGAAAATATACTGCAACATTGCCTTGTTCTTGTTTTCCCTCTGCCTAGAACTGCTCTTGAAATGCCCTTTGTATTTTCCAACAGTAAAGCACAACCTCAGCTTCACTCCATTGGGGGTCCTTTGTTCATTCCATCTTGGCTGATCAAGGCACCCTGCCTATATTTGCAATTCATTCACACCTATAAACACGTGGACACTCCCAGCACACCAATGCTGCTTCTTTGTATTGAGAGTGCTGAGTCAGGATCCCAACAGGCACTGCACCAGCATCAGTACTTTCCACACTAGACACCAGGGCTCCCATACGAGGGAATCAGACAGGTTGGCGGTCATGACCCCCCTCCCATTTACACACAAGGAATACAATTTACAACAAAATCACCCTGGAGTAACAGGAAACATGCCAAACTGATCTGAGAGTCCACTGGGGCATGGAAAGAATGAAAACCTGAGTTTCTTTGGTTTGTTCTGCCCCCACATGCTCACTTCCACCAGAACCATGCTTTTTAACTGTCCCACATTTTGAGGGACATCCCACATTTTACAGATAAATAAATGTTGCATATATTAAAAAGTGTTTTTTCAAACTGCAAGCTCAGACTCGAAAGCAGAAATGCAGAATTGCAGAATGCAATAATCTAGCATGTTAAATCAAAATTATTCATCAAACAAATAACAGGCCCAGTTCCCACAGTGTTCTGAGCTTGCATTTCCCTGTTTGTAAGGCCCCCCCATGCTCCCCCATCACAGCCCCCCTCCCCCGTTTCACTATCCCCCACCTCTCACTCTCTGCGGTAGGTTCATACCCAATCCCCCTTGTATCACTGTCACCCAGCCTCTCGCCATCTGGGATAGTGTTAAACCCTATACAGTTACTCTGCCATAGTTTATCAATGGATTTGAAGGTCCCCAGGGGTGTGCTACCTAGGGCAACCAATTAGAGATAGCTAAGTATTCTATTATAACTGCTCTGTTTTTCTCCTATTTGTCTAATTCTCATGTAATCGCTCTTTAATGCCTAATGATCAGACCTCTGTAACCACTGAATATATGTATTGTCTTATTGTCCACCATGACGTGGAACCTTTGTAAAAGAGCTCACACTCAAAGGTCTTTCCGAAATACTAAATAAATAAATATAACGATCCTAGTATTTTACAGGGGAACAGAGCAGTCTGTTAGGACATAGGACTGAATTTAGGAAGCCTTACAACTACAGATGTGAGGGGAGAGATCCCTACAGCCAGCTGCAACATACTGTACTATCAGAAACATGATGGTGGTGTGAGGTTCCAGTTCCAAGGTTAATGTTGACTTGTGCTACACCAGCTGTGGTGGAAGCACTGTTCCAGACTGTCAGCCTCATTATAACAACTACCATGCTCTCTGGAACAAGGCATTCAGGAAAGGCTATTCCTGCGATAAGGGGCATAATAGTTAAACAGGGAGAATTCCCTTTCAATTACCTGGTACTAATGCCTCTGAAACTCCCCCACAACTACATTTACACCACCTGGATCACAGCTGGAGAATGGTGTGGCTACTAGTATTATATTTGATTTCATACCATTTTTCACTAAAATACCAGTAATGGCTTAATCTGGATCAATGTCAGTTGGGATCTATCTGTATTCCCCTACCCGGGACAAGGCTGAAAACAGGCAGAATTTTCTAGTCCTGCTTACCCATCAACAAAAGCTAAATAAATATTGCTGCAGAAGGAATACACAGTATGTCTCTCTTGGGTGCAGGGCACACTCTGTGCTCTGACATATCATCATATGAGGATCTGCAATGCTGCCAACCACCCAACGCACAACCTGCCTAGCACTGCATGCCACCATCAGGAGACAGATACCTTTATAAAATGGTCTTCAGAATTCTTCACAACCCTGGAAACGTCATTGGTCTAAACATATCAGCTGACCATTCATTTCTGGTATACAGACAGGAACTAACCTGCCCTAATCTACCTAACAACACCTGATCTAAATACAGTTATAACGTGTTTCCCCTAAAATAAAAACTTTTCCATTTTTAAACAGAATAACCCAAATCAGGGTATAGTTTTACGTCAAAATAAAAACATTTTCAGGGTACATTCCGAGGTACTCTGCCTGCATTCCAGAACTAGAATATTCTGCCTAGTAACCAAGTAACTAAAGGAAAAATAAAACCTGCTTCCATTAAAAAAAAATAATAATAAAACTTCCAGTTTATAAGCATATAACCCACTACAGGGCATGGGTTTCTTGAGTATTAATGCACTTCCTGAATGTATTGAAAGTCACTCTGCCATTGGCTTTCTGACTTCCAGTTCACCTGTGGCATTCATGAATTTTCAAGAAATGTATGCCGTGTTGTGGGTTATTGAGGTAGGCAGCTGCAGGTGTGCCTTAAAACAAAAAACAAAACAAACAAAATTTAGGGCAGGGCTTCCTAAAGTCAGACCGTTGTTCCTATAGCTTTGTATCCATTATTTATGAAAATGGAGCAATTCAATTTAGGACAGAATGTAACCTACAGGAAAACACACAAACAAATATTGCCCTACAGTTACAAGGAAAATGTTAAACTAATCTGGGAGCCCATGGTGTTTCCCACATTTTGACAGTCATAGTATCCCACCTTTCACTTCAGTGGCAAAAAGTTAATTAGTACAGTGCATCATCCTACTGTAACTAGACCCTATTACTTGACACTTCAGGATGCTGAATCTGCTCTCACATGCTTCTTTGCTTTCCTATTCAACAGATTGGATTTCACCTAGGGTTGAAACATGCAGCGGATTGTGAGCAATTATGCTCGCAATTATAACAGAGTTAAAATGCGCAACCTTACAGGCCACCGGCAACTGTGCTCTCTGTACCTTGTCTCTTTTGCTGTAAGGTTGCGCATTTTAACCCTGTTATAATTGCGAGCATAATTGCTCACAATCCGCTATACGAAAGCGCGCATGACCACACACTCGCATGCATGCACATTCATACTAAGATACCAAGATCCATACTAAGATACTGTCAGAGGCACAAAAGCAAGAATTGCCAATATAGGCCTCACAACTACAATTAACTTTTTGAGAAATTATTCTCATTCCTAAGAGCATCAAGTCTATTTTTAAAAGTTAATTTATTGTCACTAATTACAACACTAGTTGGTAACTTATTCCATAATGAAACCACACTTTGAGAAAAAAGTAAGCTCTTTTATTAGTATGATATTTATTACTAGATAATTGAAGCGGATGGCCTCTAGTATCAATCTTGATTTGTTTATAATCAAGACTACTGTGCACAAATAAATATTCATCATTATGTAAATCCCATAAGAGCAATAAATCACCTCTCATTCTTCTTTCTTCAAGTGACATTAAATCAAATTTCGCCAATATATCCATATATGAAATTGTTTTACAAGATACTAAATATTTAGTTATCCTTCTCTGTACTTTCTCCAATCTATCCGCATCCTTCTTTTTATATGGACTCCACAACTGAGAACCAAAATCCAGATGAGGTCTAACATATGCACAGTATAAGGGTAAAAGTACATCTGGATTTTTTGAAGTCATACTAAGATGAATGGCCCAACAAATCTTATTTGCTTTTTTTATTGTATTGGTAATATGGGAATCAAAAGACAGTTCAACATCAATAGTTACACCGAGATCTTTTTCACTATCTTTACAAGTTAATAACTCGTCATATAGATAATACTGATATCTTAAGTTCTTTTTGCCAAAGTGTAAAACACTGCACTTTGATGTATTAAAAGTGAGATTCCACCTTTTTGACCAAATTTCAAGTGTTTCTAAGTCTTTCTGAATAACCGCACTATCATCTTCATTTTCACAAATATTGCAGATTTTACAATCATCTGCATATTTGATAATGGTACTATCAATATTGATGGATAGATCAGATATAAAGACCTGAACAATTAAGGGGGCCAAAACGGATCCCTGAAGAACACCACTTTTTACATATTTCCAATCACTAAAATGACCATCACTCATAACTCCCTGTTTTCTACTTAATAACCAATTCGAAATCCATCTAACATAGATCAGATTAATGTTGAATATCTGTAACTTTTTTATCAAGGCCCAGTATGGAATGGAATCGAAAGCCTTTTTAAAATCCAAAAAAATGACATCACATGGAACACCCTTATCTAGATTTTGACTAATATTATCATAGAAACAAAGCAAATTCATTATACATGATCTGCCCTTAACAAATCCATGCTGAGTTTCATCCAAACTAGAGACTACTGATGTTAAATCATCTATCCTTAATAATACGTTCCAAGAGTTTACAACAAATTGATGTCAAACTGATCGGACGATAATTATCTGGATTACTTTTTATTCCTTTTTTAAATAAAGGAATTACATTAGCCATTTTCCAACCAGCTGGAACCAATCCAGTATTTAAACTAGTATCAAAAATGATTTTTAAGGGGATACAAAGATGAACTTTCAATAAGTGGATTAGATCCCCAGAAATTCCATCTGGGTCAGCTGATGATCCTCTCTTAACTCATCCAATTTAGACTTCATGATTTCTAATGAAATGTCAACTATATGAGAAGGATGGACTTCAAATTCAATTGCACTACTTTCGTTATTTTTAGAAAAGACTTCACAAAACTGAGCATTAAAGAAATTTGCCATATCAATAGGGAGTGTAAAAGTTTCAGAACCAGATATAATGGGTCCTACTTTACATGTTTGTTTTTTTAGTGAATTAATATAGCTAAATAACTTGTCCCCTTTCTGTGCTTTTTTCGCTAAAGCGGTTTCCATTGATATTTTTGACTTTCTGATTTCTTTTTTACATAATTTTTGAATTTTTCTGAAAGCTTGCAGTTCCAGTGATGTAACTGTGGAGAATTTCATTTTGCTTTAATTCATTTTTTTTTTATTTGAAGTTCATTTTTGTTTATTTTCCTGCAATAAATTTCTTGTTTTGGAGACACTACCTATCTTGTGGGCATTCCATCCTTATTCCACATCCTCACCAAACAGATAAATGACATAAGTGACAGCAGAGAACCTGGGTGGTGATATGTGATTGATCGTACATGCATTGCACAAGCATGTTGAAAAATATAAATAAATAAAAAATAATGATGCAATGCATAATACAACTAAAGCATTTAGGCAAGTGCTATATGCCCTAACAAAACTACCAATGGCAGCAACACATCCGGGGAGCTGTTTTGTCATTAGCCCCTCACCCCACAGACGTGGAAACATATTTAGCCCCATGCTGGACTTTCATTAGCAGAGACTTGGATCAGGTGCTGTTTCTGGCTTGTCACTGGCAGTCAGCAGACCTTTGTTTTTAGTGGGGAGGAGAGTGCTCCTGAGACTGCTCCAGCTTGTCCATAACCCGCCCGCAGCATGAACCCCCACCACCAACACCATTGGGATTCAGTAGAGATGCTGTCCGCATTTTGTTGGCATTTAGTACTTTATAAATTAAAAAAAAAATACAATGCATGATACAACTAAAGCATTTAGGCAAGTACTATATGCCCTAACAATTAAAACTACCAGTGCCCATGGGGAGCTGTTTTGTCATTGACCTCTTACCCCGCAGACGTGGAAACTTATTAAGCCCCATGCTGGACTTTCATTAGCAGAGACTTGGATCAGGTGCTGTTTCTGGCTTGTCACTGGCAGTCAGCAGACCTTTGTTTTTAGTGGGGAGGAGAGTGCTCCTGAGACGACTTCATAACCCGCCCGCAGCATGAACCCCCACCACCAACACCATTGGGATTCAGTAGAGATGCTGTCCGCATTTTGTTGGCATTTAGTACTTTATAAATTAAAAAAAAAATACAATGCATGATACAACTAAAGCATTTAGGCAAGTACTATATGCCCTAACAATTAAAACTACCAGTGCCCATGGGGAGCTGTTTTGTCATTGACCTCTTACCCCGCAGACGTGGAAACTTATTAAGCCCCATGCTGGACTTTCATTAGGAGAGACTCTGATCAGATGCTGTTTCTGGTTTGTCACTGGCAGTCAGCGAACTTTTGCTCTTAGCTGGGAGAAGAGTGCTTCTGAGACTGCTCCAGCTTGTCCATAACCCGTCCGCAGCATGAACCCCCACCACCATCACCATCAGGATTCATTGGAGATACTGTCTGCATTTGGTTGGCATTTAGTACTTTTCAACCTGCACTGGCAATTGGGCCACTACATAATGATAAATATAAATACCAGTATTAGGAACATGTCTGAGACTGTCTCCTCTCAACCAAGTAGAGGGACATGCAATGTCAACAATCATTTTTTACTTTGGAATTTTGAATCAAATGTCAGTAAACCAAGAGAAGTCAATACACTGTAACAAATACATATGAAATTTTTTTTTCAGTTCTTGTTTGCTATGGTTGCACATCTTAACTGCATATGCACGATACTCGTGCATGCATAGTTTTAGCTGGAGCTGCCATCTTGGGCACGGTGGCTGTCACTTCTGCAGCTGCAGAAGAAAAAGTGGAGCACCCCCGGGGGTGTTTATGTGGTCTGCTGAGGGGAAGAGCTGCATAAACAGCACCACTGGACATTCACCAGAGCACTGTGGAAGCACACCAGACAATGGTCCAGTCACCTGCTCCCACAGTGCTCTACTAAAACTCTTGTAATGCCATAACATCTGTGGAGCTCCACCCACACAATCATAAAAAGTGTTAAACCTTTTTTGTAAGGGATCTACGACACTGCAGCAATGATTTCTTGTCTACGTGATGTTTCCACGACACCACCATGTTGACCACAATTGTGGTTGGCATTGTGCTGTAGGAGGACAAAGGTGTTTTTTTTTGCAGGAGGCGGCATTCTCCTTCCCCCCTTTGATAGCTGTGCCACCCACACACACCCTAACTTAATATAATCAACTCCAAGTCAGAGCTGATTTGGGGAGGGGGTGCAGGACCACAGGAAAGAGTGCTGGGGTCCCGAGCAAACTTTACAGCGATGTGTCAATGTTGTCGGCATTGACAACGTCACTGTAAAGTTGTTACTATAGAAATGGCATATGTTCTGTAGGATGGGGTGCTACCAATTTCAAATTTAGGCTGGGTTTTTCATTTGGACCCCCAGACTAGCAACTCCACTGCTTTCTTCCACAGCATTGGGAACCAAATTTGTCTGAACCACAGAGGTCCACCAGAATCACTGTGTCCAGAATCACCAGGGGGAGCTATAACTGTTGCTGTAATCCAGTGGCCACACCAGCAGTGGAGGAGCGGGAGTGTTTGCTGGCCGTATTGGTTCTAGGGGGAGCATGCAGGAGGGCCACATCACGGTGGGCAGCAGAGGAGAGGGGAGCGCACAGGAGGCCACAGCAGTGGAGGACGACAGGAAGACAGGGCACCTTTTTCCTGGTGGTGGGCCATGGCTAGAGAGAGAGAGAGAGAGTGGATTCTGGGAGGAAACAGCCTGCAAGGAAGAAGGCCAAATCAGAGGGTAGGGAGCCAGAGTTTGAACTCACAGCTGGGCAATAAAAGGGCAAGTCCAGCCACCTTCAACAGACTCACCTGGAGGAGCTGTAATTGTTGCTGTAATCCAGTGGCTGAATCGGTGGCAGAGGAGCAGGGGTGTTTACTGGCCATATCGGCAGCGGGGAGAGTGTGCAGGAAGGCCGTATTGGTGGCGGGCAGTGGAGGTGAGGGGAGCACACAGGAGGCCACATCAGCAGAGGATGACAGGAGGAGAGGGCATCTTTTTTCCAGTGGCTGCATCGGTGGCAGGCGAGGGCTAGAGAGAGAGTGGGTAAGGATTCTGGGAGACAACAGCCTGCAAAGAAGAAGGCCCAATCAGAGGGCAGGGTGCTAGAGTTTGAACTCGCAGCTGGGCAATAAAAGGACAACCCAGCCACCTTCAACAGAATCACCTAGAGGAGCTGTAATTGTTTCCCACCCCCCACCCCAGCCCTGACTCCGACCTCTATTAAATAGCCAGTGGGGGAGGAGTCGGGGGTTAGGAATGGCCTGAACTAGGAGTGAGACTGTGGCCTTGGCCCTTGGAGAAATTATGTTTTTGGACTGACACCTTGCATGCTGTGTGGGGGATTAAGTGAAATTGCAAGCTGTGAGGGGGAGTTTTAGATATTACCACTGGGAGTTCCGAAAGTTGTATAGCCACTTGTAGCTCTGATCACTGGGGAATGGGTGAGACTGTTCTTGAATTATGAGTGGGGCCTTTTAGCAAAAATACTTGCTATGATGGGGAAGGGACCTCATGTCACTAGAGCAGGCATCTTTGGGAGGGTGGTTGGGTGCACAGGGTGTGGGGCAGCCATGGTACTTGACTGGGTTTGGAAGTTTGGGGGTTGCCCAGTGTGCCACCAGCTGGCACAGCTTAGGGAGGAGGCTGAGGGGATTAGAAGGCAGCTGGGGGATTCGAGATGTAGGGGCCAAGGGGTCACCTACGTAGTTGCACCAGGTGCTGAAGCCTCCAGCATAGGGAGAGGAGTGAATGGGGGGACTCAGGAGGGCACATGGGGACCCTGGCAGAGGGAGCCCAAAAGGTGGGAACTTCCATAAAAGCAGACAGGCATCTGGAGTTGTCCAGAGACCCGGGGGTGGGATGGGGGTAATCTTGGGGGTCTGGTCTTAGGCTCACAAATCATTTTGAGCCTCTACAGCTGGTAGTAGCAGAGGGGAGTGTTGGAGGGAGGATGTAGCTAGGGTAGGGATGGATAGGGTGGGGCAAGAAGAAAGGGGCAAAAGGCAGGGACTGGAAATTGGGAGGAATGGGGGAAGCATGGCGGGCAAAAAGAGAGGGACGGGGGGCTCTGGACAGGCAGAGGAAATGGAGGTGGGAGGCAGGGACTGAAAGAGGATCAGGTGAACCATGAGGAGGCTGCAGAAATTGGCGGGCTGAGGGTACATGCCAGGAGGGTGCATGGCAGGTGGGGGGGTGCTGAACGTGGACAGGATAGAAGCAAGTTAGAATCAAGCTAGGCCAACAGATAGGGCAGATGGCACAGTCAAGGGTGGAAACAGGGGGTTAGCAATGTAAAAAAGGATGCTTGGTTGGGGGAGATGCCCAGGGATGGCCAGAGAAAAAAGGGAGAAAGCTACACTTGACACCCAGATTGTGGCAGGTTCGAGGAGCCAGCTGGGGGAGAGGCCAGAAGAAAGGGCGAGGATGGGCATGGAAGGAGGGGGAACCTGCGGGGTGAGCATGGAGGCAAGGGGGAGGTCAGAGTGGTACTGTTGGGGGACTCCATGATCAGAGGTATCCAGTGGGAGGGGCAAGGGGAGGGTAAAACCTGTTCAGTAAGAACCAGATGTCACCCTGGGCTGATGGTACACAAAGCCAAGCATGAGGTATATTCACTGGCAAGGGAATGAGGGGGTCCCCGGACACACTGGTGCACCTGGGTACAAATGACATAAATGGGAAAGGTGAATTAGAGATACCGGCAAGGTTTGGGGAGCTAGCCAGAGTCTGCCATTCCATAGGTTGCACAGTCTCCTCAGAAATCCTGCCGGTGCCAAGGGCTAGTAGGGAGAACAAGCAAAAAATCAGAGTGGTAAATCAATGACTCAGGGAGTGGTGTGAAACTAAGGGGTATGGCATTGTGGGGGACTGGGGCGGCAACCTGGGAGAATAAGGGGCTATATGCTAGGGACAGGCTCCACCTCAGTTTGGAGGGAAGGGAAATCCTAAAGCTGAAGCTGGCTGGGTTCATCAGTGAAAGGTGGGATTTAAACTTGTGAAAGGGGGAGGGATCGTCTAAGAAGGGGCAGTTGCAGAGGGTACATTAAAAGAAGGACCCTGTCTCCACTCCCCTAAGGGGCTGGAGGGAAATGGAAAAATGCCAGTGGGTGGGATGCAGGGAAGGGGGAGCATGCGGCCAAATGGGAGCACGTGGGTGGGGAATGAGAGGAGGGGAAAGGGGTGGAGGGTGGTCCTTATAAATGCAAGGAGCTTAGGAAATAAGATGCCTGAGCTCCAGGTGATGCTAGTGGAGAGGGAAGTAGATGTGGCAGCTGTTGCTGAGACCTGGGCCACCCAAGGGAACAAATGGGACCTAAGCCTGGAGGGCTACACTATGTTCAGAAAGGATAGGAGGAGGGAAGGGGGTAGCACTTATAGTCAAAAATGGCATTAGTATAGGAGGATTGGAGGAGGTGGAGGGGAGCATGGAGGCAATTTGGGTCACCCTGCAAATGCTGGGGGGGTAAGAGAGTAAAAATAGGGGTGGTATACAGACCCCCCACACTGGCATAGGTGCAGGAAGAGAGTTTGGTGGCAAACACTGAGGGTCATTATGGATTGGGCAAGGGAAAGGTAGTGGTGTTGGGGGACCTAAGCATGCCAGGAACAGACTGGGGGACTATGACGTCCCCAGTGGCCAAGGAACACAGGTTGTTGGATGTCTTCCAGGATGCATTCCTGACCCAGCAGGTGGGGCAGCTGACTAGGGAAACCAAGACACAGGATGTAGTCCTGGCGGACAGTGACCAGATTAGAGGACTGGAGGTGAGGGACTCATTGGCTGGGAGTCATCATGCCACAGTCTGTTTTTTCCTGGACTTAGGGGGATAGGAAAGCCGCACAAAGACGGTGGTAATTGACTTTAGGAGTGCAAATTTCAGGGGGATGGGGAGGATCCTCAAGGGTTGCTTGGATGAGATAAGGCCAGACATGGATACTGACAGTAGGTGGGAGATCATCAGGAGAGGGATACAGGAGGCTATCAGGTCCTGTACAAGAGAGAGGCACAAATTCAGCAAGGCCAGAAAATCCTCTTGGTGGACCCAGGAGGTTCAGGAGGCAGTGAGGGATAAGAAGGTGGCCTACAGGTGATTCAAGCGCTCAAGTAGCAAAAGGGACTGGGGGAGTATGAGCTGATGGCCAAGAGGGTCACCAGGGTGGTGAGAGCAGCTAAGGCGAGGAAGGAGCAGATCTTGGCCAGGGAGATCAGGAGGGGGACATGGGGGTTCTTTAGATACATTGTGGAAAAAAGGAAAGCGAGGGGGCAGATCAGCAGGATTAGGATGTGGAGGGATGGACACAGGATCCAGGGAGCAGGCCCAGATACTAAACAAGTACTTTGCCTCAGTTTTACAAAGGAGGATGAGGGGCTATGTCTTTTGAGGGAGGGTAAACGGGGAAGGGGTGGAACCCTTAGAGATCAAGAGACCTGACATGTCTGGGGGGAGGGAAGGGCCAGCACCATCTGGTGGGGGGGATGGAAGTAGAGGGAGCAAAGGGGGAGGATACAGAGGTTGAAATCCAGGTAGAGAAAGTGAGGGAGGCCCTAGGATTCCTTCAGACAGAGAAAGCACCAGGGCTGGATGAAATACATCTCAGGGTGCTGAGGGAGCTTGAAGTTGCGGATGTCCTGATGGCCCCCCTGGCAGAGCTTTTCAACATCTCTCTGAAGATGGGGTGGATACCCCAAGACTGGAGGGTGGCCCATGCCATGCCAATCTACTAGGTAGGATCAAGAGAGGAGGCAGTGAACTACAGGCCCATTAGCCTGACGTCAGTGGTGGGCAAGGTGATGGAGGGTATTATCAAGGAAAGGCTGGGGGGTGCTGGAGCAAATGGGGTACATGGATGATAGACAACATGGCTTCATCCTGGGAAGATCATGTCAGATAAACCTTGTGGAGTTCTACGACTGGGTGATGAGTGCCCTGGACCAGGGCAGACCGGTGGACATCCTCTTTGTAGACTCCAGCAAGGTGTTTGATTTGGTACCTCACGGTGGCCAACTGGCTAAGCAGGGGGAAATGGGAGTGGGGATGCAGATGATCAGATGGATAGGAAATTGGCTGTTAGAGTGTACTCAGAGGGTGGTGGTTGAGGGGCTAGCCTCATCTCCAAAGAGGGTCATTAGTGGGGTTCCCCAGGGATCAGTACTAGGGCCCCTCCCGTTTAACGCCTATGTCTCTGACATAAGGAAGGGTATCAGGAGTGAAAAGAGTCTCTTTGTGAATGACTCCGAGCTGGGAGCTAGGTAGTGGATGGGGAGGAGGGGAGAGTGGCCCTGCAGGTGGACCTGGAGGCTCTGGAAAGGTGGTCGAGTAAGTGGAAACTGAAGTTCAATGCAGGGAAATGCAGGGTTCTACACCTGGGGCCAGACATTCAGGCCAAGGATATACCCTGGGGGGAGACACACTACAAGTCTTGAAGGGTGAGAGGGACCTGGAGGTGGTGGTGGATGTCAGACTGAACAACTCTGAGACTTGTAGGAGGGCAGTGGCAAAAGCAGATAGGATGCTGGGATGCATTACTAGGGGGATTATCTCTAGAAGGTCGGAAGTGATCCTTCCTCTGTGTAACTGCTTGGTTAGGCCACACCTCGAGCACTGTGTGCAGTTTTGGATACCACATTTAAAGAGGGACATTGCACTCCTGGGGATGGTACAAAGGAGGGCAACCAAAATGATCTGGGGCCTGGGGGAAAGGACCTATGAGGAGAGGCTCAAGGAGCTCAACATGTACACACTGGAGGAGAGGCGGGATGGTGGGACATGATAAAGGTCTTCGGGTATATAAAGGGGATTAATAAGGGAGGCTCAGTCGGTGTGCTCCAAAGGAAGGGGGGGCAACTAGAGGACACGGGTGGAAGCTAGAGGGGGGGAGACGGGTAGAGAGAAGGAGGTGTTACTTCACTGAGAGGGTGGTGGAACCATGGAATGCACTGCCCAAGAGATTGGTGGAAGCAGAGACTGTGGAGGGGTTTAAGAGGGGCTGGGACAGGTATAAGGGGAAAGTGAAGCTGACGAAGTCCAACACAAGGGGAACATCTTGGACTGGGGACAGAGAACCCCAAGGGGGTTGGGGGACAGCAAAGTCAGCGCCCAGTATGGATGCTGACCATTGAGCAGACATGAAAGACCATTAGTTCTCCTCTGCTGACATTTCAGTATGTTAGTATTTTAGCCCATGGCAGTTTCATCAAGTCATGCTGCACCAGTGGGGCTGATGGAAATGCATAAATGAACCTCCCATTCCAACTGAGGGATAAAGCGTATTGTCAGAAAACTCCAGGGTCTGTTGCAAGTGAACAAAAACACAGCAGTTTTTCATTGTATGGGAATGCAGAAAGGTTCAACTCTGGATGACCCATCAACTGAAGAGGAGCTCAACCATGTCTTTGTGTAGTTCCTTTTTGTGGGGCTGTACCACGCAGTGGCTGAGACTATATGACAGCACATTTACTGCCCCAGTTAGGTATGTTGCAGCCAGCAGAACCTTGTGCTCAACCGCCTATGTTCAAACTCTAATAACTTCCCAACATGGGGATAGGAGTGTGTACCACATAGAGAGATCACGTGATGCCTCAGAGAGAGTAGTAGCTTCCCTACAGCTCTCTGTTCACTTCACCTTAAATAATAAATCTTTTGCTTAAAATCTTTACTTTTTTGCTGCCTAAAGACCATCAGAACCAAAAGGAATTCCTTATCCTGGATTCCAACTACAAACTATGATGGATCAATAAATGAAAGCTCCTTTGCCTCGACACACTTCACCACCACGCGAGGTAGAACATCAAGCTCAAAACGTGCAAAATAAAATACTTCAGAATCTCAGCCATGGTCTAATCCTTCAGGTACCTTAACAGAAGACAAAATTTCTTTCTGAAATGGCTTCCTTGAAAGAAACTATGGCATCTATATTACTAGAAATTAAAAACCTCAATGTTAAAACAGACAAACTTACCAGAAAGATCAGTGACGCCGAAGTCAGGATCTCTTCACTGGAAGACTGGCATACTAGAGTTGAACCAGAACTTCCTGTACTGTGGCAAAAATTAAAAAAATGAGATTCCAAAATCAAAGATCTCGAAGGCAGAAGTCGATGAAATAAGTTAATAATATTTGGTATTCCAGAGAAATCTGAAGGTAATAACCCAATTCATTTTTTTCAAGTTATCCTAGAAAACCTAGCCAGCCCTTCCCCTAATGGCCAGTCCTACATTGTTGAAAGGGCCCACCGATCCTTAAAGCCAATGCCATCTACAGAAGACAACCCAAGACCTTTTATAATTAAACTGCTGAATTATTTAGATTGTCAGACAATTTAACTTGGGATGGTCACCCTATCAGAGTAATCCAGGACTTGAAACATGATGTTTGGCTCCGACGGGAAGCTTTTGTGCCTCTGGTGAGCAAGTTAATAGCAGCAAACATTACATTTAAAATACTATACCCTGCCAGATTGAATATCCGACACAAGTCCTCCAACATTACTTGGGATAACCCTAATACAACTTCTAAGAACTTTGCTCTATTTTCCCGAATCTGTTTAAAAAATGAAGACACATGCCTGCTGCCCTGGATTAGCCAATGCAGTTTGCTGCACTGAATTTGTTGGAACTTCTTTCCGAGATTTAGTTCTTAATGATAGACTCTCATGCTTTTCACTCAAGACTTTGATGGATCCTGGCAGATATCGCGGCATAGATTGAGTGCAGGCTTGTTTGTCCTGCAGTGATTTATTGGGAAGATCAAAGTTAATATAACTGTTTTTTTATTTTATTTTTGGGGTTTATAGTCAGAGCTTCCTTGAGAATGGCTTGGCTTCTGTGCGGCATGACGATGTGAACAGGGGTAATTTTTGGACTAGAGCTTTGATATGTATTTTTCTGGTTTGGACCCTTTCTTTAATTTGCCTAATGTTTAAGCCTTCTGAGGGATTCAAATGAATAATTAAAACTTTAATTACTCCTGACTTGTGACCCTACCAGACAGTGTATTCAGAAACTGATACAAAGAGGCCACTGCTATCATTTGGGGCAAGATTATGGAGACATGATATCCAGAAACTAAATGAGTTGCACCTCCTTGAAAATCAGTTGGTGTCATCCGATCCAAGGGGAGATGGTCTTCTTTTGTTTACCCTGGTTGGGAAAAGCTTTCTCAAATGGGCATTCGATCTGAACTGTGCCTGCTCCGATTTGAGATACTAACTTGCAGCTTGAACCCGAGAAAAACGTGATGATAATGAAAGTTGTCTTCAAATGATTACTAAAGAAGCTTAGTGGTGCTATTGTAGATAGCTACTGTATATTTTATATTGATTGATGCGAGAATTTATTTGAAAGTTGGAGGTTTTTATGCTAGAAACCAAACCAGTGAAGTCATTGTTATTATGCTTGCAAACATATTAATGAGGCTATCATTATTACTTTTACTAGACCCTCATTATTTGATTCTCCTTTTAAATTTTTTTTTTTTGCCATGGAATGCTATAAAAAATCAAGTCTGCTTCCTTTTCATGACCCTAAATGTATTTACAGCACACCTACTTCTGACTATTGTTTAATGTCATTTCTAGTGCCTCTATGTTTATTGATGGCCTAGCAGTCACCAATTTGCTATCCTTTAAGTTATAAGCAGATGAATCAAATGTATTATACTGTTCAGATAGTGGTAACAGTTACAGACATTTTTCAAATTTAACATACATTACAAGCTATACTACTGTATCTTGCCTGTTGGAATTTCAAGAGGGTCCTAGTATTTCACTTGAAGGTTCTACAACTCTAGAAATATTATCTTAAATATGTATCTGTATTTTTATAATCTATTTCTAGTCGGGCTGCACTGACATACAGTATAAAAAAGGTTCAGATAGTTTAGACCTTGTTTCAAATGGTTCAGTTATAATTTTAAATCTGTGCAGCCTCTTTATCTAGGTACATATTATATACATACTGTATTTACTTTTTTTTGTGTTATCAAAGAATCTTCTTGTGTTCATACTTAAAAGTCTGTAAGCAACAAATAATTATTTTACATATGCTGTATAATTGCTTCACACATTGAATTCTTTAAAACTTTGTAAAGGCTTGTTACATACGAATGGGGAAAGTGTTTAGTGATATACAGGGGATACTTGATGGGCATAAGTGATATGGCAAATATTATCACTCCTGCAGATTGAGCTCTGGATATCTCATGAGTGCTGAAGGCACAAGTGAGATATCCAGAGCTCACAATGCAGGAGTGACGATATTTGCCATAGCACACGATCTGCATATCATGTATTCGATTTATACAATAGGGCCAGGAGTTTCAGAAGTATTGTTATGTTGTCTTGTGTTCTGTTCCTGTTCATGGTTTGCTCATTCTGTGTGTGAGTTTTTCTGAATGGGCTGGCAGTGTTACACACTCTGGGAAATAGATGAGTGTGTTTTGCAATGCTAAATGAGTTAGTTTTAGGTAGGAGGGAGAAACAGACTATTTTGTGATGCTGTATTCTTTAGAAGTCTGGCTGCAGTCAAGCTGAGAGTATCACAGTAATTGTAATGGTCTGAGAGGCATAGTTTGAAGAACAGATGAGTGTTTTTAGTGGTAATTGAGTTAGCTGCAGGCAGCAGTGAGGAACAGACTGTTCTGTGAAGCTGTGCTATTTAGAATTCTGGCTACAGTCCAGCTGAGAGTATCACAGTAATGAGATGAAAGTTAGAGTGTGGGGAATAGGTGATAGTGTTTTGTAATGCTGAGTTAACCACAGGCAGCAGTGAGACACCTCATGTAGTTCTGCATTTGTGTCTATGGTAACAGCACAGGTGTTTTTGTATGCTGAGGGGAATGCTGCCTAGAGTGATGATATCAGTGACCTTTGTGTGACCTCTGTGTGTGTAAATGGCTGATATCATTACAGTAGAGTAGAGGGTAAAAATATCACACTGCAGTGGATGATACACTGTTTTATCTCACTAATTTATCACTCACCCCATTGTATAAATTAAGTTCAAGACCTAAATAGTTATTACCAAAGCTTTAGTTAATTAACTAGCTTAACACTTTATTTTTAATTATGTCTTTAGGGGATTCTAGACATTCCAAGAATTTCAATGGTTTTAGTGACATAGAGAGCTGCAAGCTGTTGAGATGAGAGTCTCAGCTTTGTTTAGATACGAGTTGTGTATTTAGTACCCATAGGTAGTTTAGTTAGATTTAGATATTAGTTTTACACTTATTATGGGATTGTTTCATTGGAGGAGATGGGAGAGGGGTATAAGACTCTCTCTGAGACCTAATACACTAATGAGATATTTACTTCTTTACCTATTCCCTTTTAGTAAAAATAAATATGGCTCTATTATATAATTTTATAACTTGGAATGTTAAGGGTGCTAGGGATAAAACTAAAAGATGGCAATTATTAAAACACGTTAGAATTTTAAATGGTCAATTAATCTGTTTACAAGAAACTCATCTTTTGCAAAAATAAATTTCCTTACTATCCAAAATGGGCTTCACACTTAAGTTTTGGTTCGGGTGACTCCTCCAATAAAAAGAGGGTTCAGTGTTGATCGATAGCAAAATGCCCTTTACCAAAGACTTTATTATACAACATCCAGAAAAAAAGATTTGTATTAATTAGTGGGAAACCTAACAATTGCAATATTTTGATAGGGAGTATTTATGGTCCTAATTTTTTGTCACACACATTTTTAGCTAACCCAACAAAAGTCCTACTACTTTACTCAAAATATCATTATATATTAGGAGGGATTGGAATATTGTATTGGATAAAAAGCTGGACAGTACCTTCGAATTCAAACCCCAAAATATAGCAGATATTAAAGCCTTAACTGAATTTATAAAAATATTTAACCTTAATGATCCATGGAGAATCCTTAACCCATTATCTAAGCAATATTCCTTCTTTTCACCATCTCATAAAGTTTTCTGTAGACTAGATTACTTTTTAGTTAGTTCCAATTTACTACCTGAAATAACTGAAGCCCGCATCACCCCTAGGGTCCTCTCAGATCATTCCCTGGTTAAACTAGATGATTAATCTTTCAAATTCTAACCAACATAAACCCAAGTTATGGAGACTTAATGACTAATTATTGAAGGACAGTTTCATTTTAGAATATTTAAAAAAATAAATCAGATTCTTCCGGGAAACTAATTATGACTCAGTAAATAAGTTAGACCTTGTTTGGGAATCCTTTAAGTGTTACATAAGAGGCCTCTTTATTAGATTAGCATTGAAGCATAAAAATCAGTGTCCAACTAAGCTCAAGGAAGCCCTAGAAACTATAGAGAAGTTGGAAGCAAAAGTTATTTCTACCACGGATGACTCAAACATCCTTAAATTATAAGAGTTGAAGCATGTATATACAGTACACTCTCATTTATCCGACTTCTGTTTATCCAATCTCCCTATCTAACGGACGGTCTGATTGGCCCCTACCAAATGTGATGTGCACTGATCAGTTTTTAATTGACACATCATTAGCACCACTTTGCTCCACTTACCACTTCACATCTCGCACTACAATTAACACCACCTGACCATGAATCAATGGCCTCAGTCAATCAAGTACTGAGTTCGGAGGCAGAGGAAATCCACAGACTGGCAGCATTGATGCCAGACCCCCATACTAGATGAAGAGGAGTAGCAAAACTGTGATGCTGGTGAGAGTGGACAGGAGCTCATGACAGATGATGCAATCATCGAGTTTGTCCAGAAGGAGGAAGCTGAAGCTGATCCTACTGAGGAGAAGGAGGAGGAGAATTATAGTAGTGACCCCCCCCCCTGCTGTGCGTAATCATTCTGAGGCTGTGGAGCATTTTGCTCAGTGCATCCTATACTTGGAGAGTCAGCCTGACTCGGATTCTGTACAGATTATGCTTCTACATGCGATGAAGCAGCGAGCATGGGGAAAGTCACTTGACAGCAAAAAACAAAAGTCTGTCACAGACTACTTCAAGTAGTTTACTGCATTTCATAATAGAAAATGCACCAATTAAATAAGTTTTTTTACAATTTTTTTAATCATGTAATAAAGATTTTGGGTTAAATAAAGATTATTTGCGTAACATTTTTTACTGTCTTCTCATTTATCTGATCTCCCAATTATCCAACCATTTCAGATGTCTCCAAGTGCAGTCGGATAAACAGAAGTGTACCATACTGAATTATCTAGGGAACAAGTAGAATTTGACTTGTTAAAAACAAGAGCAACTTATTTAGACCAAGGGGAGAAGCCCTCTAAACTTCTAGCCCATAGACTCAAAAACTTGATCTAAACAGACATATAATTTCTATTAAATCAGACAAGGATGGCTCAGTGAAAACCCTTAATGAAGATATAATGTCTCAATCGGAACATTATTTTTCAAATTTATATAACCCAAAATCTGCACCATTTAACCAGAACAAATGTAGATCATATCTAGAGCATTTCAAAGCTCCCACCTTACCCAATCATTTAGCTGTTACTTTAATATCACCTATTATTAGTAAAGAAATACTTCATGTTATAAATTCCTTAAAAATGGACAAGTCTCCTGGCCCTGACGGTCTCTCCTCTAATTTTTTATAACATTTTCAAAGAAGATTTAACTTCTTTACCTGTAACCTTTTTTAGTTGCATTTTAACTGAAGGAATTTCAGATCATTCCCTCTTAGAGGTGATTATAGTCCTAATTCCAAAACCAGATAAACCTAAAGATATTGTGTCAAACTATAAACCAATTTCATTGATTAGCAATGATATGAAAATCTTAGCTAAAATGTTGGCGTTAAGAAGTAAAGCTTTCTGGGACCTAATGATTTCAAGTGATCAAGTGGGGTTTATGGCAGGGAGATCTGCCTTGGACCATATCAGGAAATTTTACCATATTTTCTCTGTGTCTGGAGAGACCAAGACCCCAGTGATCTTGGTCTCTCTAGATGCAGAGAAGGCATTCAATAGGGTGAATTTTTTTTTTTTTGGAAGTTTAGCTAAGTTTGGTTTCCCCTCTAAATTTTTAGACTGGTTAAAAGTTTTGTATTCTTATCCTACTGCTAAACTTTATATTTATGGGTTTCTCTCCATCTATTACCCTCAGTTCTAGTACAAGGCAAGGCTGTCTTCTCTCGCAGATTCTTTTTAAGTTTCATATAGAATCCTTGTTCTGTTTTCTTAACCATAACCTGAATATAATGGGTATTAAAATAGGGTCATGAATACTTACACTTTCAGCTTTTGCTGATGGTGTTCTACTACATGTCATAAACCCAGATATTTCACTTCCTGTCATTATCTCTACTATAGAACAATTTAGTAATTTTTGAAATTACAGATTCAGTACATCAAAAACAACTATCTTGCCTCTAAATAATGGCACTACGAAGGAACAAATTAGTAAATATGTTTTTTCTCAGTCTCCAGAATATATAAACTATTTAGGGCTATTTTTGTCACATAATCCAAAACATCTAATAGATCTTAACCTTACAGGTTTATTAACAACTGTTAAAACATATCTAGAATGATGGGGTAAATTACCCCCTTCCCTTTTAGGTAGAATTAATATTTTTAAAATGAACATTTTCCCTAGAATATTTTATCCATTAAGCACCTTACACTGTTATATGCCCATTTCTGGGTTTAAAAAACTCCAATCTATAGTTACCAATTTTATCTGGCTCAACAGTCCCACTAGGATAGCCTACCATAAAATGCTCCTTTCTAAAAACCAAGGAGACTTTAACTTACCAAATTTCTTTTTTTTTTACTTCCTGACCAGCCACTTAAGTAAACTTTCTAAATGATCTCTTACAAATAGTAATGCCAATGTGAATGTATATTATCCCATCTGGCTAACTATTGAAAGAGAAATGTTAAGAAAGAATAACAGTTCCTTTAATGCTAAATTTTACCTGACCTTTAAATCACTCCCTAAATTGAAAAATTCTGCTGTTGGTACTTCATTTAGATGTTTAAATCAGTTGAGTAATTTTCTTCAAATATCCTTGCTGAATGATATTTGCCAGCCACTCTTAAATAATCCTAATTTCCACTTAAAGAATAAGCCATTGGATATTAAGTGGTTTCCCCAGTTTAAAAATAGTTTGGTGAAATACATTTTACTCAGTGGGAATCTGTTATCTTTCAGAGTTATAATTTCAAGATTTTCAATAGGTAGGTCATTACCAAAAATTATGCATTTTAAAACTTGCTCTCACAGCTCACTTTTGGACACCACCATGGCTAGAAGATTACAGTCAATTAACAGAGGACATTACCAAAATTGCTAAAAAATCTCATGTTATTTCTAAACTGTATCAATATCTTTTGTCTAGAGTCTCTATCTCAATAACTTCTATTTCTAAATACTGGATTGATAAACAGCTTTATACCAATCTGGATTGGTCCCCGATATGGAGAGATCTCCAAAAATACATTCTTAATGACAGATTAAAATTGATACAAATTAAAATACTTCATAATGCTTATTATTCACAATTAAAACTATTTAAATCTGGCTTATTATCTATTAAGAATTGTTTTAGATGTGGGTCCGGAGTGGGTTCTCTTTTCCATATCTTTTGGGTTTGCCTATTAGTGGTTACTTTCTGGTCTGACCTTAAAAATAGAATTAGAAGTAAACTTGGTCTGATTCAGTTATTCACCCCTCAGATGTGTTTGATTGGTGATTTGACAAATATGCCTTGTTCTATTAAAAAAAATATTACATAGCCATGACATAATTGACAGCTAAAAAAGATATTTAACACACTAAAAAGACCAACAAATTCCTTCTCTAATTGAATGGAGGAAGGAGATGTTTTTAAGTTAAGGTCTGAAAGATTTTCAGCCAGTCTGAAATATCAGTTAAAAGGTTATAATCTTAAATGGGCAAACTTTGAGTTATTACTAAATTTTACCCAAACCTAGCTCCTGGATTCTGATTCTAACTTCATTAATCTTTTACTGAACTTTAAATCTATTTTATTTCAACAAGCCTGACTGATTTCCTATTTTTTCTACTTAGATTCTATTTAGGTCTCAGATTTAACTATAAAGGTCTTTTAAGTCTTCACTATGGGGGATATAGGAGAGAAGGATAGAGGGAAGAGAGATTTTGTTTGTTTTATGGTTGCATTGTTATGCTGTCAAATACTACTCTCATCTTGTGATGTTTTACTTCATTGTACTCTGGTTGAATTTTCAATAAAGAATACATAATAAAAAAGGAGTGTGTACCAAATTGTTTGTTGAGGTAATGTATGACACAGTGATTGGCCATCTGGACTAGGAGGGATTGGCTCCAGATTTGCTGTGCCAAAGCCTTGAGCCTGTGTAGGACCACCTTTATCCAGCAACTTCACATAAATGTGCTGGAAATGAGCCCATATACCGAAGGACCTCCCTACTTTCCAGTACATTTATGTGAATGCTGCATTCCATGTGGGACCAGACTCTGGATCTTGAAGGAACCAAGATGCACCCCAGCCAGATTGGAGGTATCCAAGGTTAGTTTTATCTGGGAAGGATTTCTGAGAAAGGGAGTCTATAGCAGCAGATGCTGTCTGTTCTGCCAGTACTTGAACACTTTGTGCAAGATGACACAGGCCCTGATGGGTTGTTCAGAGGACTGGTGCACCTGAGGCCACTGAGACTGCAGAATCCATTGAGGAATCCTCCTATGCAGGTGTGCCAATGACACCATAAAAATGAAGGCTACCATAAGGCCCAGCAGCTGGCACATTGTTCTGCATGAGACCATGTGAGTTTGTGTGAACAAACATGTCTGAGCTATGAGGAGAGAAGCCCAATCCTCTGGTAGGACAGCCTTCATCTGGGATGTGTCCAGAAGGGCCCTAATATACAGTAAGCTTTGGTAAGGATTAAGCACAGAGTTAGGTACATTAACTAGGATGCTCATTTGTTCAACAACTGCCTTGTTCTGTGTACTGCATGGATCATGAAGTCTGCAGAGGAATCCTTCAAAAGGCATTCATCTAGATAGGGTAACACATGTAGGTTCTTTCAACAAAGGGCTACAGTCGCCACTGCTAAGTATTTTGTAATGACACAAATGGTGAAGAGAATAAGCTAAATGGCAATACCCAGAACTGAAAATCCCTGCCCTCAAGGCAAAACCTGAGGACCTGTCAGTGGCATTTCCTGATTGTGCTATGCAGGTAGGCATCCTGCATATCCAATACGCGCAGCCAGCCTCCCTGAGAGAACAGTGTGATCTGTGTCTCCAGAGAAAGCATGTGACACTTGTTTTATGCTACTGAATGTGCTCATTTGGAGCTTGATAAACTAGGAGCTGCTTAGAGTAAAGCCCCAGGTTTTGTTCAGACAAGGGCATGTAATGAACTGCCCTTTTTTTCCAGCAAAGTCTTGATTTCCACCTGAAGGACCAGCAAGTACTTACATGAGTTATGTCAAGGTCTGAGAGCATCACAGGAGGCTATAAGATAAACTCCAGAGAATATCTGAGCTGAATGACTTCTGGAGCCTAGCTATGTGACGTCATGTTCTGTCATTGTGGCAAGAACAGGTAGATCCTAATCCCCACCAGAGCCTCTGACCACAGAGCAAAAGGGTGAGAGAGTGAGTCAGAAGGTAGATGTAGATATTGCCTGTAGAACGCCTTTGCCATGACCTTTATGGACCTTGTAAAGAGCTCATACAAACTGTCGCTGGAAACCCCTTCTATACCTTCACCATGGAACTTCCTTCCCTACCATAAGCAGCAACTATTGCCACAGAGTCTGTTAGAGGCAAATTGTAATAAAACCATTTTGTCCCTAGAGATCCGATACTGTTTGTTAACCTTCCTAGGTATAGACAGCAAGGTACTGTATCATGCTGCCATGTTAGCATCATCCAGTGCAGAGAATACAGAAGATACCAACTCAGAGGAGGGCAATGGCATCTCCAGAAAAATAAATCACAGAGGTTCTTTTTAAAAGAATCCTTTCCTTCCATGGAGAGCAGGAGTTTCTCTTGGATTTAGTGTATCATGACCCCTAAGGTGAAATCCTCATCAGTGGACCTAAGTGTAAAGAATACCACAGCCTCACTGCCAGGGAGACTGTGGATCCAGAGGAAAGTCTTTGAGCAGGCCATATCTCCTCTTCCCTTCCCCAGCAGTCCTCCTACAGAACCTAAAGATGGTACTCCACTTCGTCTTCTATGGAAGATGGCAGAGGGACTTCCGGAGATGGAACTGGGACTTCATCTTGAGCAGAAGTGCTATGGTGGCAGCAGTGAGGTATTTACCAGTTCTGGGATTAGGAGTGATGATGGTTAATATTGGCTACAGCCTCAGGGTGAGGTCCAAGTACTGAATCGAGACCACAGTACCGTGCACATCAACATGGCCAGTCGAGGTGATATCATTGGTATTGTCATTGCCAGATATAGAGCCATGGTCAACATGCTAGAGTTCTCTGCAGATTTTGTTGGTGGTGCTGAGCATTTTTCTGACCTATGTTCTAGTCGTTCATGGCTAAACTAAGATTGGACAACTGAGCAACGGCATTGGTTTTACCTTCCCATCATGCTATGTAGATGAGAGGATTGGCAGTGCCACTTCCCAATGACAACCTGGACCATAAGCCAGCTTGGTTGGCATCGAATTGTGTAACATGGGACCTATCTGCTGATACTGTGGAAGTATATTTAGGCAGCACCAATTTCTTCAGCAGTGACTTCTTACTAGAAGTTGACAAAGGAGCTGGAGACATGCTGGGAACTGTATGATCCTTCTCCATCTACCTCTAGAGAAATGATGCAGGTGATTTCCTCCTTCATTTTTGGGTGACCTAGTTGAAACCTTGGCAGATATGACACCCTTTCACATCATCAGAGAGGCCTAGGCAGTTTACACAATGATTGTGGGTATTATCATGGAATATCTCATTACCACAGTGACACTGATCTTCTCCGATGAGGGTGGACTCGACAGCATATACAACTACTCAGTGGTAATCCAGAAGGATGATGATCAAGACAAAAAGAAGTGAACTTCAGCAAACTAACAGCAGTGAAGAACATGTAACCCCCCTCCTTCTAGCTCTCCCCATTGCCCAGGAAACTTCTAGGTGTCTAGTGAATATTTCTAACTCACTGGGAGTTCCCATACATCTCATCAGAAGTGCATTTGCTTTACATTACTTGAGCTGGAGTACAGTGTGACACCCAAGACCTACTGTGTGTAAAGAACCACAGACTGCAACTGTCTGAGTACATCCATCCTTTACTGAATGATAAACTGTATGAGATCCAGAGATTACAACGTATTTGGCTATGTTTAAAAGCCAATCAATCCTCTTTCAGAGTCTTTATTTTTGCTGCTCTTCTTTCACAGCCATGTGCAGTTCCCACTCCTCTTTCAGAGCAATATACAGTTCCTCCTCTTCTTTCAGAGCAATATATAGTTCCTGCTCCTCTGTCAAAGCAATATACAGTTCCTGCTCCTCTTTCAGAGCAATGTACAGTCCCTGCTCCTCTTTCAGAGCAATGTACATTTCCCCTTTTCAGAGCAATGTACAGTTCATGCTACTCCTTATCAGTTACATTTTATAGTTAGAAGGCCCAGAGCATGCTTGAATGGTCACTTGTTAATACTTCACTGACCTAGTGTGAGCAAGGGTACTGCTTGGCTTGCAGTCACACACAGCTATGAGTGATACTTACCTAGCCTTACCAGCTGCCATCCCCTCGCAGGCCACTTTCTCTGCCAAGCTGAACAACTGTGGCCATACCAAGGAGTCCACCACCTTGGGTCACCTTGAACATGCTGGAGGTGGATCTCCTACCTTGTCTTGTAGCTTTCCTGCTGGAACCTCACCTGCTTCTTCAGGACATTTGCAAGGACACTACTCTGATTTCTCCCCCTCAGGGTCACTATGATAAGGGCCCATCCCAGTCTGTCCTTGCTCAGGGAACTATTACTGAGTGCACCTCAGCACTGAGAATGGCCCTGTTTACAGTTGACTATCTGTCCCCCATATCCAAATCTAATGCTAAGAGTGACTCCCCCCTCCATCAAGAAAGTAAGAGTTAAAGATGCAGACATTAAAAGCTATTGTACTTTACTGGTTTAGTGCAAGACTCTTCACAGTACACATGGTTAGCATATAGAATTTTAAAGAAAACTTAAATATGGTTCATTATTAAAATGTAACTTGTACAAAAATAAACTTTTTAGATAAAACATGTCTCAGACTGTTTTCCTTCATCCTGATGCTGCCAGGGGTTTTCTTCCCCTGTTTTCACTTGACAATAAACATTGCTGGCACAATGGTAAGTTAGCATGACCTATCCATTCTGCATCTGCTTACCTAAGGAGAGAACACAAGAAAGAGAAACATACAAAATCACATCTTTCATTGGAAGATCCATACAATAGCATGAGTTTGGCGATAGCGGCATACCATAATGTCCAATAAAGTCACTATTTGTTTGTGAACACAAGTGCCAACAGGGCATCAATATCATGTCAATTTAAAAGGGGCTTTTTAAACAGAGACTCTAGTCCTTTAGGTCCATATATTCATGTTAGATCTGTAAAGATTAGGAGTAGCTTCCCAACAAATTTATCATTCTCTCAGTATTTGGCCTGGCACAGGTTGCTGACACCTGAGTAGGTGTGCTATAAAATGCTCCGTGTACTCAGGAGAAGTTCCATGTGCCCCCTTGTACTCTGAGTGAGTGCCCACCAGTTGACACCAGAGGTACTCCAAAGCCTCCTCCCAAAGTCACATCCCCTGCTGGCCTTAATGGTCTTCCATAACCACATGAGCATGTATGGAAAACCATACCCAAAGGATCTCTGACTAACCTCAACTCTTTCTGTCAGTCCTGGTAGAGTTTCTCCAGGGTACTTGGCCCTCAGCCTGTCTCCAACCAGTTCTCCTCATCCTCCTCACTCTGGGGGTCAAAAAAAAAGTATTTGATGTAAACATCAGTGAGTACAGGATGTGGCCTCTACCTCAGTCCATTGAGATGGCTGGGATGGTATCAGTTGTCGCCACTTTTGCTTTGCTGAGGACTGGTACAATCTCCATGGGCTGAAAGATATGAATGCTTCTCGTGATCCTGATTCCTCTTGTCTGATTGGCTACAATGCCTCTTTACATTTTGCTGGTATGACTGCATTTGGAGTACTGTACATAGCTCTAGACTCCTCATCCAATGAAGGACAGTAATAAACTCCAATCTGTGCAGCAGAGAATGTCTAAAGCAATTCAGGAGCAAGGGGAATCATATGAGTGGTATTTGGATAGTCCAGATAGGTAGTCTCTGGAAACTGGAAGGGACCAGGATGACATGATAGAAACTATCAAAATTTCTCAGGGGTAATGAAAAGGGCTGCTAGCCAGCAACTTTTCAAGCATTGCAAAAAGGTCAACCATGAGGGGGCATGGGTATAAGCCAATGGAAGACAGGATCCAAAAAGATCTGAGGAAGTATTTCTTTATGGAGTTGGTGGTGGACTAGTAGAATGACTTACCTAGAGAGGGGGTGGAGATGGCAACTATGAAATGCTTCCAGAGGGGCTGGGACAGACATATGGAGCTGAAAAAATATGATGGCAACAGTAGGAGGGAAGGGGGTCAGGTTATCACTAGGAGACTCAGCAGTGCATCCATCACTGGGCTGGTGGGGTCAAGTTAGGTAGCAACAGAGCAGACACAATGGACTCTGGTCTTCTGTCTGTAAAAGTTCTGTTTTTATGCTTCTAGTGTAGGTGGCCCCTATTACTTAACAGTTCTTTTAAATTTCTGATGTCTAGGACCAGATGAAGGAGAAGACAAAAGGGACAATGTCCTGGGATACAGGTCCCTAAAATGGCACTGGAGACCAGCTGTCATGCAAAAAAACTAATTTTATATCCTTTTCTTGCCAAAATGTCCTGCCTGGAAAATCAATACATTTTCCTGCTGTAGTTAGTCTGACAGCTCTCATTGATTGGACAATGAGGGACATAATAAGTGCAAACTAGGACTGTGTGAATGGCAAAATTCAAAGAAAATAATGATTCCAATTCTGGAAATTTTACAGAATTTCCATAAAGATTTTGTAAAATGTTACCAAATGGAATTCACAGTTATTTTCATCTAATTTTAAAACCACTCCTCCACATGTCACCAAATCCGGCACGCTTTCAGCTCAGCCCCGTTCCACATATATTGTGTGTGTGCCAAATTTCAGATCTCTAACTTTAAAGAGCAAAGCAGACAATTATTCAGGCATTTTTAATTACATTTTGTAACTATGGAAACTGCAAAACTATAAGCCTCTGTGACTTTAAAACTAGAGAACACAATGTCACCAAGTTTAGTAGCTTCATAGTCCCTATGAAGGAGGCATGTGTGCTAACTTTTCAGTCTTTCCTTTTAAGGATGTCCATGTTATAAGCAGCCAAAAATTTAAAAATAAGATCAATATGTAAAGTCAAATTTCATGAGTTTTTTGTAAAAAAAAATGTGAAACATTGTATTAATTTTGTGGAAGCCATATCCATGAGTTTTGACCAGCCGGACCCCTCATCTGCCATGGAAGAGAAGGGAAAAGTCTGGGTAGAGTGGTAATAAAGTTGCATTCATAAACAACTCCCCTGTAAAGGTAGCAGGAGAGTTGGAGGGGCATTGAAGGACCATGATGCTAGTACAGTGAGGTGATTCACCTGCCAACTGTATGGGTCAAATGAATGCAAGCCATAGCCCAGCACTGCAGCTAGAAGGAGGAGCAGACTGATATCTGCATTATGATACGGAATACAAGTTCTGAGGGCAAAAAAAGGTATTTTGTTAAATTAGGGATGTTCCTAAGGGGAGGATGTTGATAGGGATCTTCTCCGAAGTCCTCATGGTCCTAGGGTCTCTAAAGAATGACAGTGACTGAAAATAGACAAGTGCCTTTGTGTTTTGCTACATTTCTGTTGAACGAGGAAGAGTATCCTTTTCTGGCCAACTATAGGGCATTCTGGGACAACAAATGTTTGAATGATCAGAATGGGCTACAGTTGTGCCAAAAGGGAGAGGATACTGGTCATGTCAAGAGACAGGGCAGTTAGGGGGACATAAACTAAAGGATGAGGTTTGGGGAGCAGCTAGTGCAGGGGTAACCAGTAGAATGAGTTAGATGCATGGGTTAACCTAGGGAATGGACAACTGAGTTAGCTAGCACAAGAATCGTAGACCCCTGTTAGAGTAAGGCAACATAAAACAACAAAAATTCTAATTTAACAGCAGGTCATAAAAGAATTACACCCAGCAAAACTGACTATCCGAACAGTATGGTGTACTTGAAAGTCCAAGACTTAGAGGCACTGAGCGAGACCTAGTCTGTGAAGAAAATGACTGGGCACCACAAAGGAGGAATTCCTGCAGTAAATGTTTAGTTTCACCATTAACATATTTTGTTGTTTTCATTCTACAAATAATTAGAGTTGAAAATATACTTAAAATGTTCTGGAATGTTTTATAGAAAATCCAATATTTTCATGGAATCATATCAACACATAAAACAAGGTGATGGGCTCATGCAACTGGAGGCTGCTGTTAAACTGTTATGAGAAAACCAATATAAAACAAAAAAAAAACAGTGCAAACCTGCAGATTTTAGTCAGCGTGAGGATTTACTGTGGATAAGTGCAAAAATGCTACTAGCACCTTGGGTTGCACCACCTCTTCTCAGGAAGCCATATTAAAGTGTCAACAAGTAGGTGACATTTAAATACAAAGGTGAAAACATCACATGGTGTTCTCAACACATCATATTAACATTCCATTGGTTGCTACATATTTTTTTTTTCAAACAGATTCTGGTAGCTCTGTATTACTGTATGTTAAGATCAGCATGAAATTGCAATACATTACTCATAAAAACTTATTTTCTTAAATATGTCTTAAATACACAGGTACTACTATTAGAATTGAATAAGGTGATGTACACATAGTTATAGTGCTATTTCCGCAAATTCATGCTTAAAGGGACACTGTCAACTCCCTTAGCCTCAAAGTGTCTCTAATTTAAAAAAACACATTTTATGATTGTCCATATTCTACAGAGACTGTTGATGCAGCTGGTATTTTGATTCAGATCCCTTTTTTCTTTTAAAAAGTGAAAAACTAACTGCTCCCCTATACTGGTGTTACCACACCAAAACATGTTTGTTTAGATTTCTTGATCAGCTCCCACTGCATCTTTCCTGGACTGAGAAACACCCCCAACACACTCCAGCCACTCATTATGCAGTGGGAGTAGAGACTATTGTATCATGACTGGCTGAACTGTTTGAGGGTGTTTATAATGTTCAGGAAGTGTGCACTAAGAGTAGTTTGATGATATGAAGCAAAACAAAGCTGGGCACAGCTATACATTACCATGCATTTTGGTTCTAATAAGCAAGGAGGCAGATAAAATAACCAGCAACATCAATGAATTGTACAGAAGGTAAGCAATCGTAAAATGTGTGTTGTTACCTAAAAATAATATGATCCAAAAAAGGTTGACAGTGTCCCTTTAAACAAGTGCACTTGTGTACATACTCACTTTAATAAAAAATGCAAAGATGAAGACGAGAGAGAGAGAGAGAGAGATTGAAAATTCATAATGCTGGTGTCTTAACTTGGATTACAAAATGGAGAATGCTGAGAGGTACAAGTCAAGAACAGAATGGGTGGGGGCGGAGGGGTGTGGTATGAAAATAGTGTGAGAAAGTACTGAGGAAAAGGATAGAAAACAGGGGGTTACAACTCCCACTGCAAAGCATACCCAAAGAAGGCAATAAGGTGGAAAGAGGCGGAAGTGAGAGAAACACCAAAGAGTAAAATACAGATATTCAGACAAAGAAACAAACAAGCATCTGTCAATGCTGAATGTTCACCTCTGGTAATGCTGTTGTGCTGGGTCTTGCTTGTACATGTTTTTACAATATATTTGCTGAGGACAGAGCAGATGAAATGCAATGTTTAATTTCCAGTGGTGGCCTGCTTTAACACATTTTTAGATTGTAATTACCCAGGATAGAACAGCTAAGAGGCAATATATTACTTTTAAGTGGGCTCCCACATTTTGACCCCAAATGTCCAACAGTCTTTTTATTACCTGGTGTTATGATCAAGACAGGTGAAACTTTTAAAATCCCATCTGAAAGATGATTTCACCATGTGACTGTGGAAATAAGTTTCAGAGAGGATTTGAAAAATGACACCTGCCATGTTCAGGAGGTGGGGTAACACAAGGGATATGTTGAACATTAGGGGCCAAAATCTGCAAAAAAATAAAGTCTGAGTAAATGTTGGAACAATTCAATGTTTCCTCATAACTCACTATTTTTTTTTCATATTTTACCCAAAATTTTCAACATAATGTTTTCTTGGCCACTCCTTCTGAGCATGACAGGCATCATTTATAAAATAATGGCTGAAATGTCATGTTGCGCCACAAGTGTTGAAACACATCTTTGGTATGGTTTGAGAAATGACAGCTGTCACATTCCTGAGGTGGCATGAAAATCTGGCTATGTTGAAAAGCTGGGGTAAACAATTTTTGAAACTTACCACAGTTATGAGCGTGCTCTGAAAAATTGCAACATAGACTTGAGTTTGTTGTTTTCTCATATTTTTACCCCAGATTTTCAACATAGCCTTCTTATGACCTCACATGGCCTTCTTGTGAGCCATCTTCATGAACAAGGGCAGAGAAAATGTTCAAATCCTGGCCAAAAGGTGATTTTGTGGCACAAGTGCAAAAACACATTTTGAGCAAGTTTTGAAAAATGAAAGCTATCACATTGGATCCACGACTGATGAAGTGACAAATTACAGCGAAATGACAGGTCAACCTCATTTTGTAGTCAGCTGCCCGGTTTCATTAAGGCTTCAGTATTTTCCTCAGGGGCTTTGCCCGAACCCCTCACATGGGGCTATGCCCCCACACCCAAGGATTCTCAACTCTGAGTCAGAGCTGGTTCGGGGTGGGGGGTGCAGGACTCCCGACAGATAGTGCCAGTTCCAGCAGGTTCCCTACAGCAACGTGGCACTGTTGTCACTGTAGGAGATCCCATTGTCAAAATGCCACTGATAGTGCGGCATACCATCACATTCATGAGGTGCTGTGAAGAAATGGTTATTTTTTAATTTTAGGGTCAAAATATTGAAAATTACCAAAGTTATGAGCCTATGTTTGTAAATTTCAATGTAGGCTCATAACTTTGTTGTTTTTTAATATTTTTACCTCAAATTTTCAAAATAGCCTTCTTCTGACCCTACATGAAGAAAAAGGGTGGAGAAAATTTTCAACTCCTGCCCAAAAGGTGATTTCATACTGTTACCACAAAATCACCTTTTGGGACATATTTGCCTAATTTCACTTCCATTGATCATGAGATCGGGTCCCAGAAAAGTTTTGTTAAAAATTCAGGGCAGAAATATTCAAAAATGACCAAGTTATAATGACAAGTTCAAACCTCGATTGAAATGCATTGACCCACATTGCTGTTTTTCTCAGTTCGTGGTCCAGCATTGAAGAGTGAAGATGTGTCTGTGGTTCAGAGAGGAGTATGGTGTTGGACCACCAGTAGGTAAGTAAGGGCTTGGGAGGGTGTGGGGTGGTGGGTGCTGAGTGGAGGGTCAGGAGGGGGGACAGTAATGGCAGCAGAAGCAACAGATGTAAATGAACAGTTTTCTTTTTTACAGGGTGAATATAAATAGATACAGTATTAAAAAACCCTATGAGGGACAGTCTTCTTTATTTCAGGTGGTGAAACTGGGGGATTGGGCACCCCCAGTGTCGGTGTTGTGTTTAACAGCACTGTAGATTGTCTCCCTGGGGCTGCAGAAGGAAAACAGGTGTGGGAGGTAGAAGCCAGCACAGGGAACTGGGCACCCGCTGCCAGAATATTAACATGTTTGGGTTGAGCTGGTGGGTAGGGGACCAGTTATGGCAGTGGCAGCAACAGACGTCAATTGATGGTTTTCCTTTTTGTAAGGCATATTAAAAAAATAAAATACTACGAAGGATGGTTTTCTTTATTTCAGGTGGAAACACTGAGCACTCCCCAGTGTCAGTGTTATGTTTGGTGGCACCAGGGGTGGGCTTCCTGATGTCACAGAATTACAACAGGTAGGGTGGGAGGTAGCAGCCAACATGGGGGATTGGGCACTGCCATGCTGGAATATTAACAAGGTTTGGGCTTGGGGGGGAACAGTTACAGTGGTGGAAGCAACAGACATCCATGGGCATTTTTCTCTTTCACAGTATGTTTGCAAATAAAAAAAAAAAAACTTTGAGGGGCAGTTTTCATTATTTAACATGGTGACACTAGGTGATGGGACACCCCCAGTGCTGGTGTTATGTTTGGCAGCACCAGGGGTGGGCTCCCCGGTGTTGCAGAAGGAAAATGGGAAGGGTGGGGATAGCAGCCGGCACAGGGAATTGGGTACACCATGCCAGAATATTAACATGGGTTGGGCTGGGGGGGCAGTTATGGCTGCAGCAGCAATAGACAACAATGGACAGTTTTCTTTTTTATGTGGTGTAATTTAAAAAAAAAACTATGAAGGATGGTTTTCAGCAAGCTGATCATGACAGATCAGCTGTGCTTGCTGGGTGGCATTATGTAGATCAAAGGAAAGAGACATCCTATGATTGAACTGGTTCTCTCCTTTGAACTGCATGAAGTTTCCATCCAGCAAGCTAGAACACTGTCATGACCAGCCTTGCTGATGATTGGTATGACACTAGCGAGCTCCTTGCAGACCACTCTGCATTGGAATGATAGTGTCACACCCCTCAAAACCCACTCTCATAGCCAAATATTCACTGCATGTGCATGCACAGCGAACATAAAAAGTAGAATAAGTAAATAACGTGAAAAATGTGTACACACCAGTCATATCTAAAGCACAATTAGATTCACTATGCAACACTATTTTATTTCAGTAATTAATTAAAAGCATCCTATTTATTTTCAGACTTCATCATGTACAGGAAAAGTAAGAACTGACCAATTTGTAACAGTGAAATGGGGCCCTTAAATACTACAAATATACAAGCTCTGAGGTGTTTTTATGCTTCAGTAGGCCATCTGCTGCTGATGGTTCTGTAAAAGGTGTGCACATTTGGAAAAAGGTGTTTCTTCCATGCTGTCTTGATTTAAATATGCAAAAAAGCAGAAACAGTATGTGTGTATACCTCATATATACCAAACTTTCCATTTAATAGTCAGTGTAAACATTTCAAAATCATACAGTAAGAACATGGTCAAATCAAACTGTTCATTTAAACCTAACAGTTGCAGCATTTTTTTTATTTGAAAATTCACTCAGGTTCTCTTTTTGATGATAGTATTAATCTATCTCCACCCCAGTGGGGGTGCAATCTACTCCAGAACTGCAGACCTGAGACCATTGGTATTTTTATTGTGGCATTCCATTAAATGTATTCCTACTGATGATTCCATCCTTCCTTTCTTAATCTCTGAACGGTGTTCTTGGACTTGCACGTTTGTGTCTTTTTTGGTCCTGCTCACATAAGGTTTTTGGCACAGGCAGATTTAAGCATAAACTACTTGTGATGAAAAGCACTGAACAATATGTTGCAAGGTAACTTATGTCACAGGTTGGGTGTTTGAAAATGTTTCCTGTAACTGCAAGTTTACAAATTGAGCACCTGCCACACACATGAAAACTTGTTGGGCTTTGAGGTAGCCAGGTAGCTAGCTCTGCGAGTAAGGAAGGGCTTCAAATGAGTGGGACTTAACAGATCTTTTAGAATTCTTCCTTTGCTGTGATATGGTGGCATTCAGAAAATGCGTTCAGATGTTCTGAGTACTGCAACATATGCCAATTGTTAAGATATATTTCACCCTTTATGTCAGTTTGATATATTGTAGTACAAAGGTAAGGGGGACATATCCTGGGACCTGTCTTTTACTTGTAACAATGTGCTCCTCCTGTCTGTTGCTTTGCTTTTTCATTTGTTTGTATCAAGCGTCTCTCATTGTAACCACACAGCAAGTCTTTCAGTCAGCTGATCAGCCTGAGTCTCAGAATCAATGTTTGAGTGACAGTTACTTTTTTTTTTCTTTGTTTCTCATTCCCCTGGTTGGCATTTGTTCAGGAGGGAGCCCCAGTTTTGCCCCCCCCGACATCCACCAAGTATTATCTGTAACGGATGCAGTTTATCAGAGTAGGGACATGTGCACTGGTGGCATGCAGGATACTGTTTCCTGCTGTGGATTTTTGGAACCTTCTAGACCCCACCTGCCCATCCTTTCTGATGTACAACTCCAAGTTCAGGAACTCAATGTTCCCTTCTTGTATGTTGTGTGTAAATGATAGATTTAATTATCAATACTGATATATTCTAGAAAATCCTGACTTTTGTCCTCAGATCCATCCCAGATGATGAGCACATCATCAATAAACCTGTGCCAGTACACCAAGTTAGGGAGAAAGGGGATTATTATATGAAAAGCGTGCACAAATTTACAATATCCTAAAACAAATTAACATAAGAGGAGGCTATGGTGGCCCCCATTGCAGTGCTTCATTTTGAGGACAAAAAAAAAGTTTCTGGTCAAAACCTGAAAAAAAGTATGTGTTAAGCTCAATACAATACATCCAAAAGAAATGGGGATGTGTACTGGTACAGGCTTTATTTTCAATATACTGTTGTACAGTAATTCATGTAATCCTTCTTTATGTCGAATGCAAGTACAGAGTGAGCACACATCTATGCCCATCCTCCTGCAACTTGCACTTATGCACAATAAATCCTTTTACTGAATAACATCTGCAGGTGTGCACTAATTTAATTTTGTGTATGGGTCAAATAAACACATATCTGGTAGCCTCGGGGAGAAATTCTGCATAGAAATTGTGTTTTGACATAATGGTGACTGTGGCATATTTATTGATGCAGAACTAACTAAATATTGCAAATGTAGTGTACTAGGTACTGTAATATCTATGCACTTTATCGACGTTTGACAGACTAGCCACACTAGGTCTTGAAGACAGTTAAAATTTCAAAATGTTGTCAAAAACAGCACAAACATTGTTAGACTAGGAAACTGTCATCAGACTTGTATTCATGTTATGGACTCATGGACATTTCAGTCATTTCGCGTGATATATTGAGTGTGTTGACACTAGGTAGTATCTATTTTCTAAATGCTCATCGAATTGTTTCATGATCTTGCCGTTTCAACTCTTGGGGACAATTTCTTAATATAGCAGAATGGTTTTCTGTAATGTTGAGTCTCCCTGGCCTGATGCATAATGAAGGACAGGGAGTGCTGCATACTGTTAGTGATATTACTCTTATATATTTACTAGTAGTCTGAACCAAGTGATTTCATGTATATTTGCTTATCATAATAAGGATCATACTAAGGAATATAGGTGATGAAAAAGGCGATATGCCCATAAGAAGCTCCTATCATTCATCCATAGTAAGTGAAATTGTTTCTGAAAAGCATAAAATTATCAAATCTGTTTTTAAAGGTACTTTTGTTTTCACTAATTATCATGGAAGTTTGGAGTGAATTCTATGGATTCAGTATTCTCTGTGAATAAAAAAAGGACCTCTTTTTAGTATTAAATGTGTCCCTTCTCCCTTATGTTGAAATTGATATAAATAAAAAGTTCAAGAAGAGAAGCAGTACAGGTAATTGCCTGTCACATAGAGACCGTGTTACTGACAGTGCATCACACTGTTGCATTATTCCAGGTCCTCATTAAAAATGGGCTTTTAATGCCCTTTGAGCTTACCTGGTTATCAAACCTAAAGGAAAAAAAAAAGTGGTTTGCTAATATTTTCTTTATTAATGATTTGCCTGATTTGTGATGTGGTTACTGGTAAGTTTAAACTATTACTTGAGTTCAGGAAAAATTACTGCAGGTTTACAGCATGTCAGAACAAAGTTATTTATTGACAGTGTTCTCTTGCTGAATGGGAAACATAAACCACTTACTCTTTGGTGACAAGCCACCGTCTAAAGAAACAAACAACTTATTGAAGAATACTGTGCATTTGATTGGAAAATGTAGGATATTTTGACATGGCATGACTCTCAATGCAGGGCTTAAATATATAATGTAACCAAAATTATAAAAGGGGCACAGTCAGACCGGAGGCCCACACTCAAGTGTGGGGTGGGTCCAAGTTTGCGCTTTGTGTGTGAACACATTTTTTTTTTTTGCCTATTATTAACTGCAATATAGTATCAGTCAATCAAAGCTTTATTAGTACTGCACAAATTTCAGGGAATCAAAGAGCTTTACATACCATCAATACTAAAATCTATTTAAATACAAAGCACACTTCAGTAACAGCCACAGTAATAAATTACTTAAATTAGACCCCATCAGGGAAGGCCTGGCTAAATAAAACATTTTCAATTCAGCTTTAAAACGGATGGTGGTTTGGCACTCTCTTATCTGACGAGGTAGAAGATTCCACAGGGTCAGGGCCACAAAAGCAAATGTATGGGCCAAAGATGTCTTTAATTTAACTCTGGGAATCTCTAGCAAGCCCTCGTCAGTGGAATGAAGTGGGCAGGACTGACAGTAAGGCTGAAGAAGGTCTTGCAGGTAGCTGGGTCCCTGGCCATGTAGGGCTTTATAGGTCAGCAACCTGACCTTGAAGGTTATCTGCCAATTAATTGGCAGCTAGTGCAGATAGTGGAGCACATGTGTGACATAGCAAGATATAGGTAAACCAGTCAACAACCTGGATTCTGCACTAGCTGCAATCAGTGAGGATCAACCTCCAGTAGCCCTAGGTATAGGGCATTGCAGTAGTCAAGAAGAGAGGTCACAAAGGCATGAACCAATGTTGGCAAGTCACCAGGGGAGAGCAGGTGTTTGATCCACGTGATGTTTCTCAGATGGTAAAATGAGACTTTCCAATGGCTGATACCTGTTATTTCAGTGTCAAGCCACTGTCAAGCACAATGCCCAGATTTCTCACCCAGTCTGAGGTGCGTAGCTGGAAGTCCCCAAGCCAGAGTTCTGAGTTCTGACCAGCTTGTCCCCTCACACCCTGATGAGCAGGTTCTAACACCAGTACTTGGTCTTATCTGGATTCAACCTCAACCATTTTAACAAATCATGGGAGGATGGTGTGGTACCTGAGGACTGGAGGAGGGAAGACCAATCAGTTTGACCTCAGTGGTAGGGAAAATGATGGAATCACTTCTGAAGAAAAGAACTGTTGAGTACCTAGAGACCAGTGGGGCACAGGACCCAAGGCAGCATGGATTCACAGTGGGAAGGTCATATCAGACGAATCTAATAGATTTCTTTGACTAGGTGACCAAAATAGTAGACCAGGGAGGGGCTGTGGACATGGCCTACCTAGACTTTAGCAAGGCATTTGACACAGTCCCACACAAAAGATTAATAAACAAATTAGCCAGCCTGGGACTGGGTCCCAGGGTGGTAGCCTGGTTAAAAAACTGGCTAGACAACAGGACACAGAGGGTAATAGTAAACAGAGTCCTCTCCAAAGAAAAGGGGGGTTACCAGTGGGGTACCGCAGGGTTCAGTACTGGGTCCAGTCCTTTTTAATGTCTTTATAAGTGATATTACAGAGGGACTAGAAGAAAAAGTATGCCTCTTTGAAGATGACACAAAGATCTGCAAAAGGGTTGATACACAAGAAAGTGTGTGGAAAGTATGAGAAGGGACTTGGCAAGGTTGGAGGAATGGTCAGAAGTATGGCAACTTAGATTCAATGCAAAGAAGTGCAAAGTAATGCACCTGGGAAATAAAAACCCTGGGGAAGAGTACACAATGGGGGGGGAGGTAGTAACAACAACAAAAATGGAAAGGGTCCTGGGGTAGTCATATCAGATGACCTAAAGTTTAGCAAGCAATGTGAGAAGGCAGTAGAGATGATTGGGCTATACTGGGATGTATAGGCAGAGGTATCACCAGTAGAAAACAGGAAGTTGTTATCCCTCTGTACAGACAGTTGGTGAGACCTCATCTTGAGTATTGCGTGCAGTTCTGGAGCCCCCATCTCTGCAAGGATATAGGATGGAGGCAGTCCAGAGGAAAGCAACTAAAATGGTGCAGGGTCTGCAACAGAAGCCACATGAAGAGTCATTAAAGGAGCTTAATATGTATACCCTTGAGGAAAGGAGGGAGAGGGGGGACATGATAGAAACTTTTAAGTACCTCAAGGGAATCAACAAAGTCCAAGAGGGTAGCAACTCTCAGAAAAAAAAGAGATGTGCAAGAACAAGGGGACACAATCTGAAGATGGGAGGGGGATTGCTCAGGGGCTATGTGAGGAAGTATTTTTTCACAGAGAGGGTGGTGGATGCATGGAATGGCCTTCCTGTGGAGGTTGTGGGGTCAAAAACAGTGGGGAAATTCAAAAATGCATAGGACAGACATAAGGTAATTCTTGTGGGGGGGGTAGGAAGAAATAGGCTATTGGTTAATTAGGATCTGCAGCTTATCCAATAGGTAGGGAAACAGGTAGACTAGGTGGGACAAGCGATCCTTATCTGCCATCAAAGTCTATGTTTTCTGTGTTGGTCCTCATCCAATCCTGGACCTCTGAGAGGCAGTTGTTAAAGACCAGGACCATTTCCTCCTGCCCAGGTGCAAAGGACTTGTAGAGCTGAGTGTCATCTGCATAGCAGTGAAAACTCAGCCCATGTCACCTAATAATATCCCCCAATGGCAGCATGTTCACTGCAAACAAGATGGGGGATAAGATAGAGCCCTGCAGGACCCCACAGATCAGTGGCAGAGACGCCGAAGGAAAAAATTCCCGACATTACTCTCTGTGTCCTACCAGTGAGAAAAGATTTAAACCAGTTAAGGACTGTACCAGCCAGTCCACAGCATACCTGCAGGCACTCAGTCAACACTCCATGGTCTACAGCATCAAAAGCCGCTGAGAGGATCGAGGAGCACTAAGATGATATGACTCTCTCAATCCATCACCATCAGGAGATCAAACACCTGAACAAGGACAATCTCAGTACTATGTCTCTTCCTAACCCCAGACTGGAGAGGATTGTAGATGCTGTGAGGTGTTGTGAGCATGCAGTTGAGCAGCCACCACCTCTTCAATAACCTTGCCCACAAAGGGCAGGTTAGGGACAGGTCTGTAGTTTGCCAGGCAGTCTGGGTCTAGCAAAGGTTTTTTAAGGAGTGGTTTAACAACCGCCTCCTCCAGGAGCTCTGAAAAGTCCCCTGTCGCTCTGTACACTGTGTCAGACTAATTCTGCTGACTTGCAAGCTGACATTTTCTGTAACTACAAATCCCAGAATCCTCTGCAGCTGATATCAGAGGAGGGCTGCAGCAGTGGGAGATTCAATAGCCTGTAGCACATTTTAGAGCTTTTATATGCTCCAATTAGATGTTTTTCTTGTTGCTGATTGAGAGGGCCATCATTTAGGGGTTGCCAGAGGGTGTGGTTGAGACCCCTGTGATTTCTTTGCGTAACCCCCACGCCACTCCTGGCAAGTTAGCATTATCCATAAAACAGAACTAATACTCACATATGGCATACCATTTACTTTAAGCAGAAACTCAAAGACTGGTACCACCCCTAGCGTTAGGATGTATACCAAGCTCATTATCTAGAGGAAGTGGGGTGGGGGTACAAGAACTAAAAATGAACCTTTGTAACTACAACCAGGTCCAGGGGAGAACATGCTAGGCGTATGCTAGACCTAACTGCTGAGGGTTTAGAAAGTTCAAAACAGCAGCTAAGATTTTGCATTACGGCTTTATTCAACAGTTGTTACCAAAGCATCAGTGGACCCCCAAAGATCGGTCATGGCAAACAGGCACATTTTCAGAACTCTCCTTGCTAGGCAGTACAGTTCTCCACAGAAACAAAAACTTCTCTTTCTTCCCCATGGTGAATGCATGTGGATTGTGCCACATACTCGAACACATTTCTTTTTCCCGAGAGTGTATTCTTGTGGAACTGGGCCACACACTCAGAACATCTTCTTTCCCAGATAGGTATACGCTTGTGGACTATGCCACACACCTCATCCCGCAGCAATGGCCTTTGCTCAGTTAAATCGGCACCCTTCCATGAATCTATTATCCCTGTCTTGTAAGCTTTCAGATGGCATTCCTCCCACCCTTTGCCCCAACTGACACTCTGCCATTCCTTCAGGGTTACACCACAGAAGCCTCCGTTCACCACTGAAATGCTTAAGACTTTGAACTTCACTTCACACACTTGGTGAACAAGGGGCACTGACAGGTGTGACCTAGCCTTATTTATGGGCACACACACCTCAGAACAAACACCTAAGTTAGAGAACTTGTCTCTCAAATTAGTAGTCACAGAATAGTTGCTCCTTCCTCTAGGCATGGAAACAACCTATTCCACAGCTTAGTTGTCCCTTCCTTTAGGCATGGACACAACCCAGAAAGCTCCCTTTTCCCCTCTGTAATTACATAACTTTTGCTCCTTCCTCTAGGCATGGAAAACAACACAGAAAACACCCCTTCCCTTGGTAGCTTGTCAGAACAGACTCTCACAAAAATCCTTCTAAAAGGCATCTGTACACACAGAAGGACATTCAGGAATTGCCCCTTGAATCCACTGAACTAGCAGTCCCTTCCACTTCTCTGGAGTGAAAATCAAGGAATCCTGCTGAAGAAAGGTCTCCACCACTTTACTGAAAACTGGTGATTGTAATCCAAACTAGGGTGAGAAACACAGGGCCCCAGACACAGAGTTTACTGGCAGAGCTCCTGCCACTCTCGCTTCCACACTAAGACTAACTGAACATTCTAAACCTTCCCCAGATCAGCTGACTCAGAAATGGTTATGCTGCTGTGAGCGTTCCAAATGATATAATCATTCTTCCCTTAGGCTAGCTGCGTAAACAATGATGCCATCATGTAAGAAGCCCCTAATGAACTCCTTACCAGCTGCCTGCTCTGCCTGCCTAATACTAATACTGATAGGATCCTACTAACCCCAAGGGAGTGGGTGGTTACATTTGCAACCTCTATGATGTCTCTTGCAACCCTAACAAACCTGTAAAACAAGGATTTTTTAGGGTTTTGGCATGTGACATTTGTCTAGTGGTGGAGCTTTGCAGCTTGAATGATTCTGCAAAAATTAGACTTTGCAGTTCCTAAGATTTTTGTGAAATGACACCACTGTTGATTAGCTGACTAGGGGCTGAAGGCATTTTTGCCTGAGGCCTCTTACCTTCCTACACCCCTAGACGTGTGGTAAATATAGTACTGCCAACACCCTGTAGTATCTTATTACTTACATAAAAAAAACTGTTGTTAGCTTAAAACTGTTCTTTTATTTCTTGTTAAATTCGGACCCAATTTATAATCGTAATACGACACTCCAGGGCGTGCATTGTGACATATAGGTGCTTCTCAGGTGGCTGAAGACTTTCATTGATACATTATGCTTTATAACACACCTGAAGCGTGCAATGATTATATATGTTATCCTACACCTACATATACCCCTGTCTTGTCTCATTGCTTAAACTGGGCACTTTCTATCATCACATTGGCATTCTAACAACAGATGTGGCAGTAACGTCACTAATTGCTAAGGAATCCCTGAGATGGAGGGCAAAATTGGCAACAGTTTTTAATAATATTTGTATATTTCTGTATTTTTAATAGGTATGTAATATTCTGATTTGTACTGAAAATGAAATTATCCCAGAAAGGCCAGACACTTGAATAGTTATAATTTAATGCAGTTTTAAAAAGATACACAAAGTTTTTTGCAGGATGTTAAAAATCCGATAGGAAGTTTAATTTCTGCATTCATAAAGCATGGAATTATCAGAGGAAGAGGATCATAAAGGGGTTCCACCCTCATAGTTCTAATGTGAGCCCCTTGTGGATGCCACAACACTGGAATTTACTTGTACTATAATGGACAGGGGAGTTCTGTTTAGTGATAAGTGCTCAACAGTTCCCAAGCCTCAGAAAATGTGTCATGCCAACAATGTAAATTTATATATGAACATTTGCCTCTCGTCCTCCTGTTTATGTCCTGAACTTTGCAGGTTAGTTCCTTCTCTTGTAGAGGGCAATTCCTCAAATAGGCAACTGTTCCACTCCCTGTAGTTTAACCTGTATTCAACTTTCAGGCTGCAAAATGAATGGTGTTTTCCAGATGACAGCAAGAGCATTTGTAAAGAGGTAGTCTGGTAAGTTACTGAGGAAAAGATCAATAATATGACATTGGTTATACTCGTAATTTCTCAGGTCCTCTGTCAAATTAGTATCTGTAATGTCCTAGTGGAATGTGACAGGGGAGGGTCTGCAAGGGGAAGGGTGGGAGGTCTTCTGCTTCGAAATGACTTGAGGTCTAAGCCACCTTAATCCAGCCCCCTGCTGTTTATAGTCTAAAGGGAGTGGATTTATGGAGCAGGTATCCTTGAAAAAATCTTTTGGGACTGCTGTGAACACGGTGATAACCCCCACACCCCAGGGTTGATGTTACCGTTACTGTAGGCCTGTGGCCATTAGTGAATATTATGACTCCCCCTCCCCTTCGACTGCTGCAAATGTTTCTGTAACAGATCCCTTCCCTGGATGTCATTAGTATTTTAGCAGCTGCTGGGGCCCCTTTGAATGACTCAGTAGCTTCATGTCGCTCAGAATTTAATCCCTTTCAGGTTTTCTTTGCTGACAATATCCCTCTCTTTTGTCTTTGTTCAGTTCTAGGTGCTGTGGCTTCAATCACAGTGACAACGACTAAAAATACGCTAGAAGTGGCGAGGGGAGACAATATCACACTGCCCTGCTCATACCAGACAAAAGTCCTACCAGAAAAACGAAAATTTACCACAGCTAAGTGGGAAAAAATCTCCAGTTCTGAAGACACTCCGGTAATTGTTTAATTATTGATAAAAAAAAAAAAAATCTTAAGCACAATTTCCTTTCAAAGCATATCAGCAGATCAGGGTTTGAGTGCAGGGCTGAGGGGCCATCAAACCAAGAAGTGTAAGGGATTGGGCTGTGGGCTCCATGGATCTCTCATAAAATGGCTTGCATTCAAGAAGCCCTAAGATGGGTCAAAACAGATCACATTATCACATGGTTTAGATTTTGCTTTCTTTTTTTCTTGACTGTATAACCATTTTATAAGCTCAATATCTGACTTTAGAGTGGGTGGTAATGCCATCATTTACCATACTTCCCAGGTGGTTGAAGGCACTCGGCTGTGCCTCATGCCTTACAATCCACCCGGAGCATGCAGTGATTCCGTATCACCATAAACCCTGTTTTGTGTTATTGCCTGCTCCCCTTCCTTTTTTCCAGTTTTGGAGATGGAAAACAATCACTAGGGAAACCACCTCCCCTTGATGTAGGATGGAACATACCTGATGAGGTCTTGTTGGTCTGGAAAGTTTTTCCTTGTTCTGTGTTGCAATTTTACACATTATTTAATTAGTTACAGTATATGCCTTTAGTGGGTACATTTTACACAGGAACAGACTTACCCCATTTGTCCTGGAACTCAGACTTTTAATTTCACTCCTGGAATAGATTTCCTGCTCCCTCCCCCCAACACTACTTTTCCTACAAAACAGAAAATTATGCCTGTGGAACTACAGTATCTGCCTTCCTGGCAAATATGAAACTTTTTCTTGTTTTTGTTTTCATTTGAATCAGAATAGGTGCTTTGTAAACTCTAAGAACTTGGTGTGATGGCTGTGCCACTTGCTGAGCACCCCCTCATATTGCAGCCTGTTATTTGTAAATCAGGAGACTTGGGATTCAAACTTGCAACCCTCTGGCTCCCAACCTAAGACTCTGCCACATGTGCCACAGTCAAAGGTGCAACTCCTCTAGCTGAACAGTTTCGGCATCCATATATATTTTAACTTGGTGGCTCCATTTTCCCTCCATATTACATCACCCCATCACACCACAGTTCCGGTGTTCAGTATTTGTACCATAACATCAAATGTCCATTCTTTCTAGATGAGGAACATAAAGTGCAGATATCAGCCCCTAACTGTTGCTTCTTTTCAGGCAGCCATCATCTCAGTGTCCACACGGGCTGCCCCAAAAACTGTCTGGAAGGTGCCTAGGGTCAGGACCACCCTGGCCCAGCAATCCTTCCCTCTTAGAGCTCCCTCCTGGTACAATGCCCTCCCACCGGCCGTCACATCAGTCACAAATCTAGGTCCTTTTAAAGCTGCCTTAAGGGCCCATATCCTCTCCTCACATCAATGCCAGTGTAACCGGTAACCTGTGGATCCTGCATCACGCCACTAGGCCATGCACCCCGCCCTTGGCCAGGCAGTGGAGAGCCCTCACTATTTCTAGCCTACAGGCTCCTCACCTCCCTCGGTTACCATATAGTTGCACTGGACTATGAATGCATTTTATTATGTATAAGACAAGACCTCCCTGAGGTGGCTTACTACCAACTCATATCATGCATTGCTTTAGCTACAGCTTTAGCTATAGGTCTTAACCGCTTAGGTAAATACGTCGATAGCTCTGCCCTGTTTTAGCTACCAAATGTATAGGCATTAACCTGTACTCATTGTATTTATAGTCTGTATGATTGCTCACCCACATTTATTCTATGTATGTACTGTATGAATGTCTGTTTTATCTCTTACATGGAGCCTTTGGAAACGAGTCTATGACTCAAAGGGTTGTAATTCCAATTTTTCCTAAATAAATAAATGTTAGCATTTTGTGGTGTTCCTTCCCCGAAGAGAGGCACATCCTTGTAGATGTTAGGAAATGACTGGGTATCTTTATACCTTTCAGCAGAAGGCCTTGGGGTCATGGTTGGTCTCTGGGGTCTTGCAATGATGAACCCAACAGTGTTGTGTCCACTCAGTGGGATGCATGGTACCATGATGCTGACCACTAGGAAGTGAACAATATTATAATCCCCCAACCGCACCCTTGGCAGATAACACAATGTGCAGTAACCCCCAAATAATATCCACTGTAAACGCAGTTGTGCAAGGTAACAAAGTATGGCACATAAAGGAAATGGGTTTATTGGAAGGAACGAGGATCTAGAAGGGAAAAGGGGTTAGTGTTATGCAAAACAATAATGCAGCAGATATTTCTGGGTGCCACTACATCTCACAAAACATCCACACAGTTCCCGCGCTGTGCTGCATCACTACTGTGATAGAACCTGAGGCAAGACATGCTCGTGCTATACACAAGGCAGTGCCACCACCTTTGGTAAACTGGTACAGCCCAGTAAACTGCAGTTCAGGGGCAAATGCTAAAAACACTCCAGTCAACCAAGCCAAAAGGGCTTCAACTCTTGCTGGGCTCGGTAAGGAAACCACTAATTTCACTACCACATGGGAGTTCATAACCAGACCATTTAATGGAATAACACAGCTTTATTAACAAGTGACCACCTGCAACAAGGAGGGTCAGTGCAAATGTCAACTTTAAACATAGGTGCCCTCCACGATAGGCCGTATTAACCCCTCCCCACCTGGTACTAGGTTTTAAACAGACCCAAATGGGAGTTCCCTTTACTCAGTCCCTGGGTACCACAGGTGTACAATCACTGAAGGCCAGTAGATGTTTCTGTGGGCTGGCCACCACTGGTGCACTCTAAGCAGAGCAGTGTGCTCAGTTCCCCAAACCCCACAGGCCATGCAATTGCTTAAGTGGCAGAAAACACCTCAACACAGATTGCAACCCAAATTGCAAAATATAGAGAAACAACAGGCACTGTCCCTTAAAACAGTGCTGCACTGCAATGTACTCAAGGTTCCCAAACCCGGATGGCTCCTCCTGATGCAGCAGGCCACAAGATCTCTGCTCTCCCAGGGCAACTATGATGCAGGTTGGCTTCCTCCCTCTGCTCTGTTTTGAACTTGGCTATCTTAGGCATTGGCTGTAGGCTCTTCCAACCTTTTTCCAATTGTTCCAGACTGCTGAGGCCCTGATCTGACCCATTCACATCCTGGCTTCCACTAGGTCACAGGCAGTATGGCACCATGCGCTGTAGTGCCTGTTACAGGACCTGCATCAGCAGAGCTTGGTCTTTTTCTCCACACTTTATCTTCAGTGTTACCCACGTGCTGTTTGCACACAGTTGCCAGTCTCTTCCTCTCTGAAACTCAGCAGCTCCGTTCGCTGTTTGCTCTTTGCTTTTGAGGCCTGGTATGGCACAGCTTGCACCCACTTCCAGTACTGAAGACCTTCCCACCACAAGATCTCCATGAGATCTCCCCTTCTCCAGCACGGTGATGCCTTTATAGGTCCTGCTCATGGTCTGTCTTGGTTGTGCATGATCCTGTCACTCCAGAAACTGAACAGCCCACAGGACACAGAATAGGAGCCAAAACCTGCTGCCCCTCCTTTCCCCAGGACCCTTCTGGAGTCCCTTCTCCTCTGAGGTTTCTGAATATGAGGACAGGTCCACCTGAGTGAGTCTGTTACACTACTCCCTCCCATAGGAGGATGCTTCCCCACATCCAGTAGGCTCGGGGTCTTAGTCACTGTTCATAACATAGCATTTGTACCAGCTAGAAGCCCTGCACACTCTATATGGTCTGGCGCCACTTTTATCCACTGGCAGCACAGGGCTGTCTGTCACAATATTGCCACTGGCCCCTTCACCAGGATCGGTAGAGTCAGTTTCTCCGTGTTCAGGTTCTGGAGGCCCAATAGCTGCACTTGGTCCTGCTAGGGTAGCTATCCTTCTGAGTTGACCAGTCTCTCTGTCCTCATCTTCGGATTCTTCGCTGCCCAGAAAACAGGTAGGCTGTGATTCCTGGACTAGTTCCTGTCTCTGCTGGTGGCACTGTTGAGGTGTCTGGGGTTTTGGCAGCCACCTGGCCATTTGAGGTGGCAGTTCAGGTGGAGGCTGTGGTTTAGCAATTGTCCCCTCAGTGTGCCTGGTCCCATGATAAGATTTCAGTCAGTCCTAATGCAAGATTACAGTCTGTTTGCCTGTTGTTTAAAGATCCTAGCTCATACAACCACATCAGAGACTTTCTTAATCACACAATATGGGCCCTTGAACCTTGACTGCAGCTTGGAGCAAACCCCCTTTTTATAACTCTGATTCTTAATCCACACCCAGTCACCCTCCACATAAACTTTGTGGGTTACCTTAAGGTTGTACTATTCTTTCATCTTACCTGACCCTCTCTTGGTGCCTCTTTTCCACTGCAACCACCGTACTCTGGTATCCTGCCACTTTAGCCACATAATTGGCAGGTGTACCTCTCCTGGACATCTGCCCATTGAGCAGCTCCACTGGGAGTGTGATTTCATGACTGAATATCACCATAAATGGGGTATACCCTGTCTTGAACAGTATACTACTCCTGTAAGCCAACATGACGTATGGCAGCAGACTATCCCATTCAGTCTGATTATCCCACATGAAGGAAGACAGCATGGCTAGGAGCATGCAGTTCAGCCACTTAACCAATCCATCTGACGGCAAGTGGTATGGAGTGGTCCTGGTTTTGTGTACTTCTAGGAGTCTGCACTCTTCTCAGAACAACTTTGACTCAAAATTCCACACGTATGTGAATGGAGTTGGTGGCCCATATTTACAAACAAATTGTTCCACAAAAACCTTAGCAACTGTTTGTACCTCCTGATTGGGCAGTGGGTAGGCTTCAGCCCATTTTGTGAAATAGTCCACCAGTGCTATGATATGCCTGTTTTTCCTAGGTCAGTGACAAGGGGCCCAGGATATCTATTACTACCATCTCTAAGGGCTGACTAGGTTGGGATGAGACCATGAGGGCTCTAGGGGGAGAACCTACAGTTTTTTGAGACTCCCAAATCAGGCAGGCTTTACACCACTGCTTAATGGACTTTCTCCACCCTGGCCAGTAGTACCTGACCTGCACTTTCTGTGTGAGCTTCTCTACTCCCATGCATTCCCCTGTAGTGGTGTCAGGTAATGCTTCAAGGACCTAGAAAGCCACCCCTTAGGGGACTACTACAAGTCTGTGATCAGGCATGTCCTCCTCATCTTCAGTCTTCAGCACCAAAAGTCTTCATTGTACATGGTGGTAAGGAGACACCGTTTGGAACCTGCAATGTTCGGAGTTATGTTGGGCCTCTTTGAGGAATGCAGTAAATCCTTTCTCCAACCAGAACATTGGTCTGGTGACCACTGGATCTTCACGTTGGTGGTATAGCAGATTTGACCACTCTGCATCCTCTTCCATATTGGCAGAGGACAGGGGTTCAGCACATCCTAGGACCAGGACTTCTCCTGGCATTGTAGCACTTGATGACGGCTTCTGGGATAGGGCATCTACATTATAATGCCGCTTTCCCGGATGGTGTATGATTTGATAATCAAACTGGGCCAACTGTTCCAGCCATCGAGCAAGTTGTCCTTCAGGCTCATGGAAGTTGTGTAGCCAGTGAAGCAAGCCATGGTCCATCCTTTGCTTGATCGTCTCTCCAAGCAGGAAGGTGGTAGAAATGGGGAGTAAAGGTTTCAGCAGCTAACATCTCTTATCTTATCATGGCATACTTGCACTCTGCCTTGGTTAGAGCCTGACTCATACAGTTGACCACTCTCTCCTTACCATCTACTTCCTGGACCAGTACTGCTCTGATGCCCACTTCTCTGGCATATGTGTTGATAATAAACTGCAGCTGAGGGTCAGGATATGCTAAGATGGATGCAGAAATCAGTCATTGTTTCAGCTCCACAAAGCCTCCTGGCAGAAGTCTGCCCAGGCTAATTGCTTCCCTTTCTCAGTGAGCTTGTGCAATGACTGGGCAACGGTGGCAAACTCCCCAGTGAACCTTTTATAGTATGGTGCCAGTCCCAAAAAGCTCCTTATCGCTGTCACTGAATGAGACAATGTCCAGGACTGCACTGCTTCCACTTTTTCTGGGTCTGTTCCCACTTCCTCTGCTGAGATTAGGTGTTCCAGATGCTTCACTTGCAGAAGAGGTTAGACTTAGACTGCTTCACTTTCAGATTTGCAGCCCCTAGCTTCCTCATAACTGCCTTCAACTTGTGAACATGCTCTTGAAAAGTCCTGCCATTGTTATTGCAGTACAGCAGGCATGATGTCCCTTGTAGATCTGCCAGAATGACATCCATCAGGTGTTGAAAGATCTCGGGAGTATTACAACAATCCAAATGGCATGACATTAAACTCAAACAGTCCTTGTTTGGTTGTGAATGGAATCTTCCGCCGGTCTTTAGGGTGACCCTTCACTTGCCAGTACCCAGTAGTCAAGTCCAGGGTGTGCCAACAGATAGAGGGTGTCATCGATATGAAGTAGTGGGTATGCATCCTTCACGGTAACCTCATTCAGGCAGTGATAGTTCACACACATTCATGTGCCCCCACCCCCATCCTTCTGTACCAGTACTAAAGGGGCAGCCTACTCCCTGTCATTCATATCTTGCAAGTGTTCTTCAGACTCCCCCGGTAATGGACTGGGATCCTCTAAGGTTCTGGCTTGATTGGGCTGGTGTTTCCAGTGTCATTCTGGTGCTTGGTTAGCTTAGTACATCTCAGGTCATGATCTGCCAAACTGAAGACATCAGCGCACTTCCGCATTGCAGCCTGGGCTGCTCACATCTGCTCTGGCAAAGGTGCCAATCACCATCCCTTGGTAGATGGTCTGCAAGTTTGTCATCACATTGGCAACCCTCACTGGCACGTGTCTCTGTTTTACTGTACTCCATGATCAAGCTACAAGGAAGTGATAACTTTCTTTTTGCTGGGGTTCCACAAGCCACTAATTGCTTTCGACCTCACCTCCTCCAACCTGGCCAGGGATGAGCACTCCATTTCTTAAAGAAATATTCACATAGCTGCTGGTCACAGTCTGGCAGACCTCCATCCCTTCACTGTCAGACATCAGGGGAAACTTCTTCCCAAATACAGTGCAGGCACTTTTGGCAAAGTTCAATAATGCTCTGTATTGTGGCAACCAATCAGTCCCAAGCAGTGCAGCTTTGGTTGCGTCTTCAGCCATAAGAATTCACAGGCTAATCACAGCTCCTTTAGGCTGATCTCTGTTTGCCACACTCTCACCACTTTGAGGGCAGTTCTGTTCTCTGTGTGAACTGCTCCTTTGTAAGGCCATAAGTTTTGCAAGGAACTTTTAGTTGCTGCTCTCCACACAGGCATTCACATTCATGACCAGTGCACCAGAATCGACCAAACACATGTAGGAGACACCTTCTATTTCCCCAAGAAGATAGTAGCCCCGTCCCACTGTAGAGTGGATCACAGTTTGCTGAGGGGCATCTCGTTCTCTTTTGTCAAACATTTGTTCTTCAACCACTGTCTGGATGGCTCCAGGTCCCGATGAACCTCTCCTCTGGGGACACTGTTTTTCATAGTGGTTCTGGCCTTCATACCTCCAACACACCTGATCATCTGGCCTTCTATTCTGAAAATTCACTGATTAAGGATGTGGCTTTCCCAAAGGTTTCTTTTGCCCAGTCAATATATCTGATTGTGGAGTTCTAGGGGTCTCAAGCTTCACTTTCAATGTTTCAGGCTCATTGTACAGAGCTGTGAGAGCCTCCACCATGTCCTCTCATGCCTCTACAACAGCTCCAGTCAGTTCTTTAAGAATAACAGTCTCTGGGGACACATTATATGCCCAATCCTGGGGACTCAGAGTCTGAGGAAATTCCAGACTTTGCACAACCTCCAGTTCAGTGGCATACTGGATCGCTGCTGAGGGTTTCTGCAGGTATAGCTGGAAATGGAGCTCCCACTCTCTGCATGAGTAATGAAATGGTCTCAGGCCAGTACTGTAGGTCTCAGGTGACCAAGCCAGCATCTGGAATGGCCCTTACTACCAAGTGCCACAGGGTTCTTCCAAAGCCTCAGGCAGATCCCCCCTTTTCTCTCCTCCTATTGAAAAAGACTGTTCTGTCTCAATCAGCATATTTGGTAGGATCATGGGACTGTTTCACAGCCACTAGCAGAGCAGTATAATTTTGTTTGATATCAGACTCCAGGCCCCACTACACTTCACAGGCTTGTCCCTTTTGCTTAGCTGCTGCATCTCATTCATTCAATTCAGCAGCAAGCTTAAATTGCTCCAGCCAATAATTCCACTCCAAGTTATCTTCATCGAAAGAAATGGGTATGAAGGCAGGTCATCTCACACTTCCCCCTGCCCAGGGTACGTGCTGGCTAGCAGCTCCCCCTGGTTGGGTCATGTTTAATTTTAGTTGCACCACAAAAAAAAAAAATTTCACACAGTAACAGTTTCTCTTTTACCCAGCAAACGTGTTTGCAGTGTATTCCACCTTTAGTAAACTGATGCAGTTGGTAAATTGCAGTTCAGGGATAAGTGCTGGAGATACTCCAACTGAGCAAGCACAAGAGTTTTGCTCTTGGTGGGCTCAGTAAGGAAACCATTAATTTCTCTACCACTTGGGGAATCAATAACCAGCTCAAGTTTAATGAAATAACACAGCTTTATTAACAACCAACAACCTGCAGGAAGGAGTGTTAGTGCAGATGACAACTTTAAACATGGCCCTCTTTGTGCCCTTCTAGACAGGCGAGATCTACCCCTTCCTGGTCCCTGGGTACCACAGGTGTACAATTGCTGCAGACCCACATATGTTGCCACAGGTTGACTGACATTGGTGCATTCTAAACAGAGCAACGTGCTCAATTCCCTAAACCCCTCAGCCATGCAATTGCTTAAATGGGAGAAAACCCCTCAACATGGGGTATTTGTAATCCAAATTGCAAAATACGCTAAAACAACAAGCATTGTCCCTTGACACAATGCCATACTACAGAATACTCATGGTTCCCAGACCCAGATGGCTCCTTCTGATGCAGCAGGCCACTGGATCTTGGCTTCCCCAGGGCATCCATGATGTAGGTTGGCTTCCTCCCTCTGCCCTGTGCTGAACCGGACACCATGCTTACTGGCTGCAGGCTCTTCTGACCTCCTTCCACTTGTTCTGGAGTGCTGAGGCTACAATCTGATCCTCACACGTTGTGGCTTACGATCCCCTAGGTCAAAGGCAGCACGACACCATGCTGTAGTGCCTGCTACATGACCTGGATCAGCAGTCCTTGTTTTTTTTGTCTCCATGCTATATCTTCAGCATCATCCATGTGCTGGTTTGCACATGGTTGCCACTGTCTTCCGCCCTGGAACTCAGCAGCTCTATTCACAGTTTGCTCTCCACTTTTGAGGCCTGGGATGGTACAGCTTGTACCCACTGCCAGCACTGCAGGCCTTTCCACCACAAGACCTCCACCAGATCTCCCCTCCTTTAGCACAGTCCTGCCTGTAATGGGCTCATAAGTCAGCACACACACACTTCAGGGAGCTAGGAGTAGGCGTGCACTTTACTGTATTACAAAATCCACTCTGACTGGTAAAGACTGTCAACAAGCTACAGAGATGCAGTACACACTGAGACCCACAGAGTGACACTACAACTACAGCATTAATGAACTGTAGTATAGTGTATATATGCACACTGTAATAAACTACTTTCTGTTACATCATCCTTTTTTTAAAAGGGGAAATTGTACCACTTAAAATGTAACTAGTGAAGAAATGTGTATCACTGGAACTTGACCATCCCTGGCTTATTAAAGAATTTCTTTGCTCAGATTGCTTCATCCATCATCACAATCAGCTGTCTATAATGCAATCTAGGGAATGTGGAAATATTTTAACATGAACTAGGTTTTAACTAATAACTGTTCACTCAACATACTTGTGCTGAAATGCATGTTCAGTAATTTTAGTGGCACCAAGAGTCCCAGACATAACTAGTTGGTGTAGGGACCAGAGGTTGCTAGCACATGGTCCACTGTTGGAGCATCTTTTTTACCACCGACTCATAATGCATACTCCTTGTACCTGAAGGGCATTCTCACCTCCCTCCTTCCCTCTAGATGTTACCTTGCTGGAGTTACTTTCCTTTATAGTATATGGTTAGGGCTTATTGTGTATGGAAAAAAATTGTTTTCCAAATCTTGTTGTAGGGCAGTTCAGAGGTCAAAAAAAGTTGTACTATCGTTCTGACATCACATGGACAGTACAACAACTTTTAAGCCTTAACTTGCCATCTGATTGGCTGCAACAATGCTGTTTTAAAAAAAATACACTCTAAAATGGTGCCTGTACTTAGCGAGCAGTGCGGTCAAGCGAGTAGTACATAGATACACTTTGGGCACGGACTACTAGAGTCAGTTCCGTGTATCCAAACTATTACTTTGCAAGATTTCTTCTTCTTCTTTTTTTTTTTAAATTACTGGCACAGTTGTAGGACCAGAGCAGCATCTGACTGCTGCGTGAAGGACCTGTATTTTCAGGGACAGGACTGCAGCAACAATCACCAGAGTCTTTGGGGACTGAAGTAGAGAGAACGGGAATCTAGCCAGGACCAGTGTGAAAGAGTGAACACAAGGTACAAACACATTTCGGGGAACCATATACTATATAAAATAGTGGATGGGTGTCCATCCACAACTTAGGCTGTGTTTCCATTTTGGGAGCTGATGATGTCATAGAGACCTCTTGAGCTTCGCTCTCGAGGTCTCCATGACATCATCAGCTCCCTCGATGGAAACACAGCCTTGTTGTGGATGGTCACCCATCCACTATTCTATATGTAGCAACACATTCAACAGCTTGTTGATCATCTCTTGTGCCAGACAAATGAACAGTAGGATTGTGCCTCATCCCAGTTGTCTGAATATGTGGTGTTGGGTAAAACAGATCATGTGAAAGTGTGAATCCATGATGGTTTATCTGTCTTCAATGGTTGTCGAGGATTTCTTCTGTACTGTCATCCTTCTGCATTACTCAAGGTATGACCATGGATGAGAAGAGATTCCATTTACTATTGCAGCCTCTCATGTGCATCCACATTTGATTCGGACTGTATCTCCTTGACTGACCGTAGGAAGTGGTCTAGAAGCCCAGTTATAGTACTATTTTTGATCTACTTGACTTTTCTTCAACTGATCACCTGTGTCTGAGACTACCGTGGCTTGAGCAGATTGTGGGTCATAAGAATCTTGGAGCAGAGCATCCTGCTCATTAGTATTTGGGCTGAAGAATATGGCATGCCAGCCAATGGGGAATGTCTGTAGTCCATCAGAGCTACATAGGGGTCCCATCTGTCATTGTCTTCCTTCCTAAGAAACTGCTTGATGGTTTGTATGGCACATTCTGCTATACCATTGGATTGAGGATAGGTGGGACTGGAGGTTGTAAGCTTGATTCACCAGTAACATAGAAACATAGAAGCTGTTGCCATAAAAGGACCTACTGGCCCACCTAGTCTACCATAAGGTCCCTATCTACTTTGCTACCATAGACCCTAACTGATTTCCAGTCTTACCCCACCCCCGCCCTGTTACCAAGGTTCCTTTGCATCTATCACATGCATGTTTGAAACCTGTTACCATTTCAGTACCCACCACCTCTGCTGGGAGGCTGTTCCAGATGTCCACCCCCCTTTCTGTAAAGAAGTATTTCCTCACATCCCCTTTAAGTTTCCCCCTTTTAGCTTCATATCATGCTCCCCTGTCCTTGAGCATCTCTTTCTGTGCAAAATGCCACATTCCTGTACCTTACTGATACCTTTGAGGTTTTTGAATGTTTCTGTCATGTCTCCCCTTTCCCTCCATTCCTCTAGAAAGTACAAATTTAACTCCCTGAGTCTTTCGCCGTAGTGCTTCTGGTGCAGGCAATGTATCATTTTGGTTGCTCTTCTCTTTACTGCCTCCATCCAGTCTGTCTTTCCTGAGATAGGGCATCCAGAACTGGACACATTATTCCAGGTGGGTCCTTACCATTGATCTAGACAAGGATATTACTACCTCCCTCTTTCTGCTGGTGGTACCCCTCCCTATGCTCCCTAGCATTCTGCTAGCCTTCTCCACTGCTTTGTCACACTGCTTTGATACCTTCAAGTCATCAGATATGATAACCCTCAGATCTCTTTCCTGTTTTGTGGTTACTAATCCCCCCTCCCAAATGATGTGTTGCAATTGGGTTTCTGTGCCCCATGGTTTGGCACTGAAGCCCAGTTGTCAAACTCTTGACCAGTCCTCCCGCTTTTTCAGATCTTCCCTCCTCCCTCGTGTGTCTACTATGTTGTAGATTTTGTTTTGTCATGTTCAGATTTCTAGAATTCCTTACTTACAAATGGCATGTTGTCACTGACAACCTCTGCAGGAATACCATGATGTACTGCAACAGACTTCATATGTGCTATAGTGGTCTGGATAGTTTTGTCTTTCATCAGCGCCACTTCAGGATACTTTGAAAAATAGTTCCCCACAATAAGGTAATCCTGTGCCCTAAACTCGAATATGTCTGTTACAACCTTCTGCTGTGGTAAATTAGGAACAGCATGAGGGGTAATTGGCTCCTTTTGGTTGTACCTTCAAAATGTTGCACATGTTTGTAACACTACTCCCCCCCCCAAAAAAAATTGGGTGGCTTACTTTAGGTGTCTCCCTGGGCTCCAGTAATGCCCACTGCCTGGCTGGTGCCCAGTAGGGAAGGATAACTCCATGTACAGTATTGTTCTGCTATTGATCTGTTTGAGTGTGCAGTGCCATGCCGCCATGCTGTCTGTTCAAGAAGTCCAGCTTGTGTATGGTCTACATAGACCAGACTGGGTCCGAGTGAATCAAGGCTTGCAACCAGTTGGGCTCAACCCTGATGAACTCCATTCAGCAGTCACTCAATAGCGGTGAGGAAGCATTTTAAAGCCCTGTGAACGCTCATCTCTAAATCATTCTGGTTATTGTATAAATGAGTTGATTATATTTACTATTTATTTCTCCACTATGGGAGCCACCATGTTTGGTCTGGGACTCAGTGGTTGGACCAACTGAAACCAAGAGGTCCTAATTACAGTGTCTTGTAGGTGAAACTGTGAACTTTCCTTGTTGGCACCTAAATTATCCAATGACAGGTCTCAGACTGTGATTGACAGTAAAGGCAGCCAACCAGGATACAGAGATGCCTGGCCTTCAGTTGGGACTGTTTGAACAGAAAGGAGTTCTGCTCGAGCCACTGAGAAAGAAGGTGGCTGCATGTGTGGGCTGAGAGAAATGCAGACAAAAGGCCTGTTTTGTCTCCCTGCAGAACTAGAAAGTGTGTGGGCAGCCTAAAAGCAGGAGAAACTAAATCAGCTCGAGCTCTGAGAGAATCTGGAACACATTTGGTGAGCTGGAAAAAAACAGTCACGGGGAGTTTTGGCCTGCCTTGCTGCTCAGTTGAATCTAAGCTGCCGAAACGCAGAACCAGAGAAAGTAATCCTCATTTATCCTGACAGAATTCAGAGACGTTGGTGCTGAAACAAGCATTTTGCCTGGAAAGAGGGCAGCTGAAAGAACTGTGAGAAGATTTCTCAAGCTAAGGACTCTAGTGCCACTTGGAGCCTGTGAATGTTGTGTTGGTGTGCTGCCACGTTTGGAAAATGGGAAGACCTACTGCCGGTTGGTCCTGTTTGCTTCTTACTGTAGTTAAGACAGCCTGCTACAGCAGCTGCAAGTTGTGGCTTTTCCAATCTGCATACCAAGCTGAACTTCATGTGTAGGGCCTGTGCCATCTGTGGCCCTAATGACTTTTCCTGAACCAGATTCACCATCTACCTGGCAAGAAACTAGCCTAGGGGAGTCAGCCCCTGCGTAGAAGCAAGTTGCAGGTTGCAGCCACCTGCTGGGAAAGGCCATGAAGTGGAGGTGAGTCATGTCAGCCCCGGTCCCCACCATCAATGTGGCAAGCCAGCAGATCCATGGTGTCATCATCCTTTTCTTCATCTGGTCTGGTGCAGTGAGTACAATCGAGGTAGCCCCCCTGCAATAACCACATAAATGCTCGGTGTCATCTGATTTGCATTATAAGTCTTTGTTGTGTGTTAAATGTGATGACAGGCCATCCAGTCTGGGATTACAAATGTTTCACTGTTTGCAAGTGTTTCAATCTGTTTAATAACAGGCCTTTCTCCATCCAGTGCCCCAACCAGCTGCAACGCCCGTCTACCCACAGCAATGCTTGAGGTTTGTACCTGACTATATCTTGGGTACCCAGCAGCTTGATAAACTGATAAATTCAGGGACAGATCTAATGCTCATTAATTATCACCTGTTTACTTGCAGTACATTGACTAAAAATACCACCAACAGCTTAATCTGGTTCATGGTCAGTTGGCATTCATCTGTATTCTCCTCCCCTGGGTCGTGCCTGAAAATAGGCAGTATTAGTCTAGTGCACGTACCCTGTCAACAAAAACTAAATAAATAAATATAATAATTAACCTAAATTCTCACTCTCCTTGTTCAACCTCCCTTAACAAACCTGATTTATTGTTTGATGTTAAATCTAGCCCATGAGCATATTATTATTCAGTGTCCCAGTACTGAGCTAATCAAAAGGTACAGTGAAATGCATTTTTGTTGCTGAGAATTGTTTCTTACAGGGGCACAAGGTATATGCCAGAAGTCCAGACCCTGTTAGTAAGTGTGGTGTCAATGAGCATATCAGTAGTGCTCCCAAAGGGTTGTATATTGAATGTTATATACTGTAATTGTGAAAACTGGTGTGTAAGAAATCTAGCTGGGGTTGTGGGTAGGGATATCTTCCCAGAGGGCTGTACTAGTTTTACAAGTAACCCACATAAGCACTACTCTGGGTGGAGGCACCATAATTGTAGTTTTACTGTTGGTAGAGAATCCACAATAACTTTTAATCACAAACCCAGGCCCCTCAACCTGCAGTCAGTGAGCAGGCAGGGGTAGTAGCCCTTGGTATAGGATCACCAGGGTTACATCTTTGGAGGCATCACTGGGATTACTGCCCCCAGTGGCCAAAATACAAAAGTGCAACTACATTGTATATAAGCACCCGAATCAAAATGGAAAAACTTTCTGGGTCTATGTTTGAGATCCTGACCCATAAAATGGCTGTGCACCAGTTATTGGGGTGGTGTGAGGCCAAAGCGGTTAACCCACACAAGGCCTTGATGCTATTGGATATCCCTCTGAATACTTCCAAAACTGATATAGAGGGGGCTGTGAACAAAATCAAATGTCTGATATAGAAACATAGAATTTGATGGAAGAAAAGGACCGCTTGGCCCACCTAGTCTGCCCATTTCCCTACCTAATGGATAAGCTGCAGATCCTAGTTAACCAACAGCCTACTTCTTCCTACCCCCACCCACTAGAATTGCCTTATGACTGTCCCATGCATTCTTGAAATTCACCACTGTTCTTGACTCCACAACCTCCTCAGGAAGGCTGTTCCATGCATCCATAACCCTCTCCGTGAAAAAATACTTCCTCACATTACCTCTGAGCCGTCCCCTCTCGATCTTCAAATTGTGCCCCTTTGTTCTTGCACACCTCTTTTTCTGAAAGGTGTTACCCTCTCGGCTTTTGTTGATACCCTTGAGATACTTGAAAGTTTCTATCATGTCTCCCCTCTCCCTCCTTTCCTCGAGGCTATACATATTAAGCTCCTTAAGTCTCTCTTCATAAGTCCTCTGGTGCAGACCCTGCACCATTTTAATTGCCCTCCTCTGGACTGCCTACATCCTGTCTGTCTTTGCGGAGATTGGGTCTCCAGAACTGTACCCAGTACTCCAGATTGGGTCTCACCAGCTGTCTGTACAGGGGGATAACAATGTCCTGTTTTCTACTGGTGATACCTCTCCCTATGCATCCCAGTATCCCCCCAGCCCTCCTTACTGCCCTCTCACATTCCTTTCCCACCTATAGGTCATCTGATATGACTACTTCCAGGTCCCTTTCCATTTTTGTTGTTGTTAGTATCTCACCCCCCATTGTGTACTCTTCCCCTGGGTTTTTGTTTCCCAGGTGCATTACTTTGCCCTTCTTAGCATTGAATCTAAGCTGCCATACATTCAACCATTCCTCCAGCCTTGCCAAGTCCCTTCTCATCCTTTCCACCCCACCTTGTGTATCAACTGTGTTGCAGATCTTTGTGTCGTCGCAAAGAGACATACTTTTCCTTCCAGTCCCTCTGCAATGTCGCTTATAAAGACATTAAAAAGGACAGATCCTAGTACTGAATCCTGTGGTACCCAACTAGTAACCCCCCTTTCTTCAGAGTGGACTCTGTTTACTATTACCCTGGGTGCCCTGTTCTCCAGCCAATTCTTTATCCAGGCTACCATCTCGGGACCCACTCCCAGGTTGGCCAACTTGTATATTAATCTGTTGTGCGGGACTGTGTCAAATGCCTTGCTAAAGTCTAGGTAGGCCATGTCCACAGCCCCTCCTTGATCTACTACTTTGGTCACCCAGTCAAAGAAATCTATTAGATTCATCTGACATGACCTTCCCACTGTAAATCCATGCTGCCTTGGGTCCTGTGCCCCTCTGGCCTCTAGGTACTCAACAGTTCTTTCCTTCAGAAGTGATTCCATCATTTTCCCAATCACTGAGGTTAAACTAACAGGTCTGTAGTTTCCTGCTTCTGCCCTGCTCCCACTTTTGTGAAGTGGAAGAACACCTGCCCTCCTCCAGTCCTCAGGTACCACCCCATCCTCCCATGATTTGTTAAAGAAGGTAGTCAGTGGTGTCACTAGTTCTAGCCTTCGTTCTTTTAGAATTCTGGGATGAATCCCATCAGGCCCCATTGCTTTGTCCACCTTCAGGTTTAAGAGTTCTTTCAGAACCCTTTCTTCTGTGAATGGGCTGGTATCAACCCCCATATCTAGAGTGTTTCTATTGTTTGGCTTAGGTGCCTCCCTCTCTTCATTTGTGAATACTGAGCAAAATTATTTGTTTAGTATCTCTGCCTTTTCACAGTCACCCTCGGTCCACCTCTCCCCCATTATTAAGCCTTACTATCCCTCCCTTGGTCTTCCTTTACTCCTTGATGTACCTATAAAAGGTTTTATCCCCCTTCTTAACTGAGTTGGCTATCTTTTCCTCAGTTTGGGCCTTTGCTGTTCTGACTGCCTTCCCTGCTTCCTTTTGCTTTAATTGATACAATTCTCTGTCCTGCTCCTTCTATGATTCCTTGTACTTCCTGAATGCTTTCTTTTTCTCCCTAACCTTCCCTGCCACCTCCTTTGAGAACCATAGAGGTTTCTTACATCATTTTGTTTTGTTTATTTGCTTCACACAAAGGCTTGTTGCCTCTGTGATGGTAGGTAAAGCTACTATAAAAGGGTGAAATGCTAACTTGTTTGCTCAGACTGTAGTGGCCCTAATTGAATGCAGTACCTTAGTGGATGCAGAGAGAGTACCCTCTGTCATTACCCCTGATGAGTCCCTGGTGGGTTGGAGAGTGATTACTATGCATGGTGGGTCACCCAGATCAGAGGGATTGAAGGAAAAGCTAGGAAAGTTGCTAGCAGCTGAGGGAAAGACCTTTGAAGCTTTAAAAAAGGCTTTAGAGATCCCGGGAAGTGCTATTCATACAAACCCTTCTACTGCACCATCATCAGCTCCCTCTCTGGCCCCCTCACCTGGGCCTGCCCCTGTGCCTTTCTCTGTACCTGTTCCTTCAGTAAACCTTGACTCTTACCGCAGGCTAAGAATTTTCTCTGCTAAAACTCCCACACCCCAGGGGAAGATGACCTAGAGACTTGGATGGACTATGCATCCCCCCTCCAGTCCAAGAGTGGCAATGAGCAGAAGGTGAGAAATGAAAAAGATTTCTGGAAAGTTTAAGGGGTCCTGCATTTGAATCAATTAGATTTCTGAGGTCCACAAACCCTGATGCTACAGTCCTAGAGTATTTGTCTGCATTAGAAGATGTTTTTGGTAGCACTGAATCTGGAGAAGGCTTAATGTGGAAATTCAAATCCACAGAACAGCGGAAAGGTGAATGCTTGTCTGTTTATGTTACTTGCCCAGAAAGGGCATTACAAAGAGCTCACAGAAAAGGTGGGGTATTGGCCAGTGATCTGAACTGAGTAATGCTAGACCATATTCTCAAATCTGACATATTTTCCAGTGTACTAATGTTTAAGCAAAAGTTTCAGGATTGTAGAGATTATCCTCCCACTTATTGCTGGCTCATGAAAGAGATCAGAGAAGTTGAGAATAATGAATGTGGTTTGGGTCCCATATGCAGGTGCTGCTCGGGCAGCTCCGGCCTCTGAAAAGCCTACTGAAAAAGAAACTGCTCTGGATGCCCAACAACTTGCAGATTTGCTGAAGAAGTAAAGGAAACTAAAGACAAAATGCACAAAATGCTGTGGAATTGGTTAAATGTTGGACTGTTCGCGCTCATGCTGCTGAAATCGTCAGTGAGGCTCAACCCATTGTGAAGGGTGCCAGTGCTCAGGTGACTGGTGGAGAAACAAATGGTGACATGCTAAAGGAGATGAGGGAGTTCAGAGTTTTAATGAGTGCTCTTGCCCAGTCATCAACCTTTCTCCTAGCGAAGGTCTAGTGGAGCTGAACCTGAGCCCCGGCCAAGGATGATTACAAATCTGGTCCTTATAACAGTCATAAGTCAGCAGATGAGGCTACTCAAACTCCTAACTCTCGACCTAATAATTTCTATTACCATTGTGGTGAGGATGGGCATACGAAAAGAGTATGTTGGGCTCCTGAAGATCTGCAGAAAGTAATTGTAAAACTGCTCAACCAGGTCAGACAAGGCAATTTAAAATCTTCCTCTAAACCTCCCTGCAAGCCATATGTAGCCAAGTCTGCTGTCATGCATCCTGTGACTAATGCTTCTCCTGACTGCGTGGAAATAATGGGTCCTTCATTGGAAACTACTGTACATGTGGATGGCATCATTGCCTAAGCTGTTTTAGATAGTGGGTCTTAAGTCATGATAATATTCAAAGACTGGTACAATCAGCATCTATCTGACCATCCCTTACACCTTTTCGATGGACTGCACTTGTTGAGTTCAAGCGAGAAATCATATCCGTATCTTGGTTTTCTGAGAGTGTGTCTTTCTTTTCCATTCTCTGTGGCAGGGGTAGAATATCCTGTGGAGACCCTAGCCCTAGTATGTCTTCACTCTGGTCTGTATGATGTGATTCCAGTGATAATTGGTACCAACACACATATGTTTGGTCGCCTTTCCCAAATGTGTCAAGAAAGACAAGCACAAACGTCTGGAAGAGTATTACATAGTCATGCCATGATTCAGAAAGCATATGAGATGCAGATGCACCCAGAAGAGGGTGACAAAGTTGAATCTGTAGGATTTTTTTGGAAGAAGGATTCCTCGGCTATTGTTCTTCCCCCTAATGCCCAGTGTAGTGTCAGTGGAGAGGTGCAACTGTGGAAAGATGTGATCAACAGAATATTAGTGCTGGATGCCCCAGAATAGGGAAGATTGCCCGAAGGAATCCTGATTAAACCCAGTGTGCTTCCTGTCCATCCTCACATCTATGCCCAAAGGGTGGTGGTCCAAATTCAGAATGTCACAGAGATATCAAAGTAAACCGAGGGTGCACGCTGGCAAAAGTCTATTGTGCTGACACTGCTGTCCTGCGATCCAAGTGCCAGAATGGAGAATGTGATTTGTCCACTGAAATGTTTGGTTTTGGGGAGTCTCCCATCCCAGACAGCTAGAGGAACAGAATCAGCCAGAAGCTGGCCCAGCGGACAAGGTATTCTCCCTCAAGGAACAGGATGTTGGCTGTGTTATGGGTGCTGAACACCACGCACCTGCATGACAAGAGACCCTTCAGGGAAAGGTCCAGACACCTAGCTCCTGCTGACATTGATGACATGCGCTGTTATCTGCAAGAAATGGTAGCAGCAGGCATAATACAGGAATCATGAAGTCCCTATGTCTCCCCGAATATTGTAGTGCAGAAGAATGGCTCCATCTGCATGTGTGTGGACTACAAAACCCTTAATAAAAGAACTATACCCGATCAATATACCATGCCATGCATACAGGATGTATTGGATTGTCTAAACGGGAGTAAGTGGTTTTCAGTCCTTGATCTCCTCAATTGGTACTACCAGAAGACAGGGAAAAAAAGCCTTCATGTGTCCTTTAAGTTTCTACAAATTTCTCTGCATGCCCCAAGGGATTTTGGGTGCACCAGCCACGTTTCAAAAACTTCTAGAGCATTCAGGTGGGTGACATGAATCTCCTTGAGTGTCTGGTGTACCTTGACGATGTCATCTTTTTCCAAAAGACTCTTGAAGAGCATGAGACTCTCCTGTTTAAAGTGCTCAACCAACTTGAGGAGTTTAGTTTGAAGCTATCAATAGACAAATGTGAGTTTTTTCAAAGCTCGGTGAAATATGTAGGCCACATTGTGTCTCCTGAAGTTATACAGACTGACCCCAAGAAAGTGGAAGCCTTAACTGAGTGGCCAAAGTCCAGCAACATAAAAGAACTACAAAGATTTCTGGGTTTTTCTGGCTATTATCAATGGTTTGTCAAACATTACACCAAGGCAGCATGCCCATTGTTGAACCTGACTCAGGGATACCCTCCTACTAATCAGAAGTTCAAAAGAGGCACTAACAAAGAGACTGAAAAACATATTTCAGACCCCACAAGCCATTTGGTCAGAGATGGACTCCTGACTGCGACACAGCTTTCAAAGACATTATCAGCTGGCTCACTACTTATTTATGCTGATCCATCCAAACTTTATGTGCTGCACACAGACACCGGCATGAGTGGCCTAGGGGCCATGCTTTACCAAGAGTACACTGAGGGGTTTCACCCAGTAGTTTTTGCTAGTAGAAGTTTGATACCTTTGGAAAAATTAACCAGTACATAAATTGGAGTTTCTCGCTCACAAGTGGGCCCTCATGGAACAGTTTCATGAGTACTTCCATGGTGCAAAGATCCTTGTCAAAGACAGACAACCCATTAAAGCATGTTCAAATGTCTGCCAAATTGGATGCTACTGGACACAGATGGCTTTCTGCTTTATCAACATATGATTATGCATTGGAGTACCGACCTGGCCTGAACCACATTGATGCCGATGCTCTTTCATGAAGACCTGCCTCAAATCACCAGTGGGTGCATATTCCTGAACAATCAGTAAAAGCACTGTGCTACAAGTTCAATAGGGATGAAACTCTATCCTCAGAGTCAGTTAATTGCTTGGCAGATTGCTTTGGACCTCCTGATACTTGCATACCAGTGCATATTGTAATTTTGCAGCTCTAGATTTGAGCTCATTACCGCAGTTAACTCTACCTGACCAAGCATTATGATCCTATGTCACAAGTCATTAATGCTTTGAGAATGTGGGATAATGTTTGAAAAATGCTGTCTAATGACCCCCAGAACTGCCTTACTGTTGCGAGAATGGCCTAAACTTAAGCTATGTGAGTAGTTGTTGTATAGAGAATTGACAGACAGTCAAGGAGAAATTGTCAAAAAGCAGCTGGTATTGCCAACTAAGTTCAAGTATTTTGTACTGAAGGCTTTGCATGACAACATGGGGCATTTAGGTAGTGAGAGGATGTTAGTCCTAGCTTGTTCATGCTTTTACTGGCCTATGATGGGCGTAGATATCAATCAGTATGTTAAAACTTGCAGCAATTATCTTCAGTGAAATGTCCAACCTCAGAGAGTAGCTCTGCAGGTCAGTATAACAAATAGTGCACTGATGGAGCTCATATGCATCAATTTTCTTGGTCTGGAGCCAGATTTGAAAACCATTGCCAATGTATTGGTAGTTACTGATCACTTCACGAGGTATGCTCAAACCTACCCAACCAGAGACTAGACAGCTGCCACTTTAGAAAGCATTCTAGTGGAGAAGTTTTTCATACAGTATGGTGCCCCCCAACCCAGTGAATCCATTCAGATCAAGGCCGAGATTTCGATAGCAGACTTATTAAAGCAGCAGTGCAAGAAAAAAAGTTATTTCAAAAAGCTAATTTTCTGCTACGGTTATGACAAATATTAGCAGAACTGTTGATCTGGGTTTTCTGGATGCTTCCTATGCTGTGTAGTATACATCTGCATTATTGTCTGGTTTCTTACACTCCTTGTGTCCTCAATATTATTTCTGTGCAAAAATGAGGCGGACATCTTTTTTTCTTGAGAAATAATTACTTTAAAACTCCAATAAAATTCTTAAATAATAGTGAAAACTGAACATTTTACCACCACAATAAAGTGGAAGCCATCTGGCATCAATTATGAAGAAAAAAGGTGGGGTCAAATTTTAGCCCATTTTCATTGTACTGCTGCTTTAAGGAACTGTTGTCCACCTGGGGTGTAAGAAAATCCAGAACTATCCCCTATCATCCACAAGGAAATCCATAACAGGAGAGGTTTAATTAAACTTTACTCGACATGCTTGGCACTCTGCACCCTAAAGATAAGCCTAGATGAAGCCAACAAATAAGTGCCCTTGTACATGCTTATAATTGTATGAAGAATGATGCTACTGGGTTTTCACCATACCAGCTCATGTTCAGTAGAGAAGCTCATCTCCCAGTTGATGTATGCTTAGGAGTTTCCCCTGATAGTGCCCAGTCAGACAATTACCTGCAGTATGTCAAAAAGTTAAAAGCCCAGCTAAATCATGCATACCAGCTTGCAAACATAATGACCACAAAGAAAAACCTGGCCAACAAAGCTCATCATGACAAACGTGTTAAGGCCCAAGAACTTAAAGCAGGAGAATGTGTGTTGATGTGTAACTTAAGCTTTCAAGGAAAACACAAAATAGCTGATCGTTGGAGCCATATTCCATATATTGTCATCAGCAAGTTGAAAGCGGATCCGTGTGCTGCAAAGACCATACATAGAAATCATCTTCTGCCAGTCAGGCAAATAGTACTGGACACAGTGCCACAAGCTGCAGCTCCAATGGGCCCTGTCTCCAGATTTGCTGCTTGTAACAAGCAATTAAATCCACCTTCTACTGCTCAACAGTCAGAGCCTCCAGTTCAAAGTGTTACAGCTGACAATGACTCTAACTCCGACGATAGTGCCGGTGAGTGTGGTGCTGCTTACTATCTTTCTATTGAATTAGCCCAGCTGTTTCCAAGGATCCTTTCCTTATGCTTCCCATGATAGCCTTAACAGTCCAGTGACCTCTGATAATCCTGCTCTCTCAATTATCCCTGAACCTCCAGAGAGTGATGTACAAAGTGTGACCTCTGAAATAGCAGACTCCCTTTGCCTGCCGGAGTTATCTGACCTTAATGTGCTTGAACCAGAAACAGCCAGTAGTCAGCCAGCCAGTGAGCTCAGAAGTGATGTTGGAATGAGTGGGTTAAGTGAACTATTTCATGTCCAGTTTAAATGAGTGGGCTAAGTGAACTATTTCATGTCCAATAAAGTATTGCTGTTCCTGAAAATGCTAACACTGTGTTGTACGACTCTAACTTTGTTGAAATACCACTTTCCAATGAAGATGAGCTTCAAGAACCAGAGAACCAAAGTAATGTGTAAAGTGAAGAGCCTGTAGCCAGTTCTGAATCTCAAGAGAGTGCAGTGGTATCCCTTTCATCAGATGCTGTCTTATGCTGGACAATGAGCTGGGAGTAGCTAACCCAAATGCTAATGTTGAAATGCCAGTGCCAATGCCCCCTACACCTAGGCAATCAGGAAGAATTGTGAAACCTGTGGTTTAACTCACTTATGACATGCCAGAAAAGCCTGTGGACTTGCCCATGAATATAGTTCATAAAAGGATGCACGCTACAGCCAATTCCGTGCTAAAGATAGTGATAACTGCATCCTCCAAAGTAATAATCAAAATCTCCACCCAGCATCCCAGGGGTCGCCCTTACAGAGTAAAAGGGGTTAATTGGAAAAAAAATGCAGGTCTAGTGTACAAATGGGTCCATGCTTAAGGGTTTCAAAAGGTCAAAGCTGTTTCATACTGGTAACTGTCTACTACAGTATGTGAGAGATAGAGTTAAAGGTCAAGATAAAATGCAACAGTTGAACAGTGCAATTGCTAAAAGAAGTATTAGTTAAAATTAAAGCATGCTGTATTGTACATACTTATTTTATATCTGTGCAGATATTGTATATAATAATGTATGGTCTAGATCTGTATATCACAGACTGTTTTAATAGTAATTGTTACTTGTAATATAGACTTAACATGGACGCCAAGTTTCCTGGGCAAGGGAGAGTGTAACCCCCAAAATTGGGGGGCTTACCTTAGATGTCTCCTTGGGCTCCAGTAATGCCCACTGCCTGGCTGGTGTCCAGTAGGGAAGGATAACTCTATGTACAGTATTGTTCTGCTATTGATCTGTGTGAGTGTGCTGTACCATGCCGCCTCACTGTCTCTTTAAGAAGTCCAGCTTGTGTATAGTGAGCATAGCCTGGACTGGGTCCGAGTGAATTAAGGCTCCCAACCAGCCAGGCCCAACCCCGATGAACCCCATTCAGTAGTCACTCAGTAGCACTGAGGGAGCCCTTTAAACCCCTGTGAATGCTCATCTCTAAATCCTTCTGGTCATTGTATAAATGAGTTGATTATATTTACTACTTATTCCTCAATTATGGGAGCCATCATGTTTGGTCCGGGACTCAGTGGTTGGACCAATCGGAACCAAGGGGTCTTCATGGGGTCCTAATTACAGTGCCTTGTGGCTGAATGTGACAGGGTGCCCCTGTCATCTAGCAAACATCCCCAGAGAATTACAGATATGCATCCCCCACCCCCATTCTGGTTTCACTCTTTCCTCTCCTCCTTTTTCTGCCTTTCTTTTATTTCATGCCAGGGTGGCCAACCTGGCAATCTCCACCTTTCCATTTACTGTCACCTGTCTCTTACCCCCCCCCATGGTGCATTACAGTGCGCTGAGTAGAGCTTTGCCATTTTCTCCTAACCCGGGAGAAATATATTAGTGCATGGTGCGCTGTTTAAACTGGAAACAGTACCTGAGTACTAAAATAAAAAGGACATTATGGGCATGACGCTAATAAGCCTGTAGAGGCCTGCATCCAAACAAAGGAAAACTGTGTAAATAAAAATAAAATAAGAAAAATGCCAGAATGAAAATGTAGCCTGATGGGTTGCTGTTTCAGCCACTGGGTCAGTACACAAAGAATGCTGGTTGTGGCAGGGGCTCTAGAAAAGTGCACAGAGCCGCTGTATATGCTAAGATGTGGCTGCATAAGATACAAAGAGGGACCAGAGTTTTTACAAGGGGTTTTAAAGTGAACTACCCAGAGTAAAACATGGAAAATGTTATGAAAAACAAACAGTTACCAGGTCTCCTGTGTTGGCAGGAGAAAGATGATATGAGTGCACCCTTAATCATCTTTTCCCCTTGCCAGCTCAGGGACACCTGTACATTATAAGTCTGGTTTATGATAAATTAAAATGTAATTACTTGTGGAAAGCTCTGGTTAATACCAAACTCCTTACATAGGGTTTGCAGCCCACGAAATGGCTGCTTATATGGTCCTCCTACTACTACTATGTCACTCCTCAGATGGGAGAAGCTTAGCCCTCATTAGCTATGCAACAGTTAATGCTATAACAGGGGGTTTATAGCTAAGATGTCTGAGTATAGAGACAGATCACTGTTGTACTTGGTATTCTACACAGTGGTGCAGCCTGCTTAATAAACCTCTGTGGGCTAGGGCTGCATTAAAAGATTACATGTGATAACGAGGGGTCACCTGATGATGAGGTCATCCCCAGGCTCAGTATATAAGCTCACCACAAGGAGCATAGAACCAGATAGGTGGGTGGCTCAGTAGGTAACTGACCACGGTAAGGAGCAGTGTGAAGGTTTCCCACATGGATTGCAAGAATTGTGTTGAAAGGAAAGAACCAAGAGTTATGGAGAAAGAAAGCATTTCCTGAATGACTTATGGTGTGATGAAGTAACACCCATTTTCCTTTCTGTTTCATCATAATTATTTGTATTTTTATTTATTCCCAAAATGTTGTGTTTGGTGGCCGAAAATAAGTACATTAAACACATCAGAGTCTTGGTAGTAAGAAAATCGTGGCCACACTGAAATCTAGGCCTTTCTCTGTTTACTTCCATTCAGTAGCCCAGATACAAGAGGAAACTGATCTCAAACACAGGAAGTGCATTTACAGGAAGTGTACACTGTCTTAAAGCTGTACTGTCTCTAACATTTCTTAAAGCTATACTACACATAACAATCCCTCCTGACTTAGCTAGAAAATACATAAGTCAATAATTCAGAAAATAATATGAAGCTATTACAGTTATTACTGCAATGTCCCTTTAGTTAGTCTGTCATTAGGCTATATCTCTATAAATCCATCCTCTTTGGTGGACGTCTTATACTTCCTGACCGATGTAGTAGGACTCGAGGCTGTTGCACTGAAATCTGATTAGCATCAGCCACATCTTGTCTCAAACACTGTGATTCCATTATCTCTTCTTGTTCTTGTTCTGGAACAAATAATGCTGGATAACTACTCTGACTCTGGGTATCCTTTTTATGTTGTCTTACGCCTGTACAAGAAACATGCTGCTGTAACTTTGAAATAGCAGGTTTTGGAGGCGCGGTCGTGCTGTGGCCAGTGGCACCACTGCTTTTTCAGGCTGGGCTCCATGGCACAAATTAGATTGCACGCTGTCTATGACAGCAGTGCAAAAGCATGCCACCACCTTCAAACGACTTAGCCGCTGCAATGAGGGAGCTCCACCTCATTGCAGGGTGTGCCTTTTGCGGTGTAACATTTCAATAAACATGGCAGGTGGCAGCTCGCTGCCCACCCTCACAGTCCCTATGTAACCAGCTTCGGGGTGCCCAATCCCCCTGTCGGCATATGTGCTCCCTTTCCTGCTGTGGTGTGCCAAGGGGGTGCCCAATCCCCCTCTGCATCATGCCTCCAAATGCAGAAATCCTTGCCGATGGGGGTGCCCAATCCCCCTGTCGGCATGTTAACCCCTCTGCCATTTTCCTGGTGCTGCCCCCGATTGTGTGCCACACCCACACTGGAAGTCCACCCAGTGTGGGTGACATGACCCCCCAACCAATGTGCCACACTGGGAGCCCACCCCAGTGTGGCCACAACCTGTAAAAAAAAAAAAAAAAAAAACAGAAAACGGTCTGCAGTGATTTTTTTTTTTTACCTAAAACAAAAGAAACGATCCCTCGCTGGCTGTTGACAGCCCCAACCCCCAATCTGCAACCACCCTCTAAGCACCTCGTCTCCCCACAGCGCCCTCACCCCATACTTACCTCCGGAGCCTGGTGCCACAATCTTCGGTGGACTGGGAACACGTCTGCACTCTTCAAAGCCGACCACGAACTGAAGAAATGCCGATAAGCTGTATAATGGCATAAATATATTTTTTCAACTTTGGTGCATATCTCAGGAATTTTTGGCATCAAATTTTCAACATGGGGTTATTGGGACCCCTCTTCATGAATTCAGGCACTGCCATGGCGTTATTCGGTCCCGAAAGGTGATTTTGCGGTCACTGCGTGAAATCACCTTTCAGGACCAGTTAACGAAATGGCAGTGCCACTGTTCATGAGGTGGGCTCTCAGAAAGCCTATGTTGCAAATTTGGTGACAAAATTCCAAAGAATGACTGTGTTACAAGCGTGCATTGTGCAGTTCCCATGCACGCTTGTAACTTTGAGAATTTTCCACGCAATGTTTGGGACACAGTAAGAAAATCACAGTAGCACTGTTCATGAGCAGAGGTCCCAAAATGCCCATGTTGAAAATTTGGTGAAAAAATTCCACAAAATGACCATGTTACAAATGTGCATTGTGCAGTTTCCATGCATGCTTGTAACTTCAAGAATTTTTAAAATTTTTGCTCCAGATTTTCAACAATGCCAATTTCACACCTCCTTATGAACAGTACAGTTTCATTTTCCACATCCTGCCTGAAATGTGTTTTAGCACATCCAGCTCATAGGAAAGCAATGTTCAGGACACAGAAAGAAAATCACAGTAACACTGTTCATGAGCAAAGGTCCCAAAATGCCTATGTTAAACAGCTGGTCAAAAAATTCCACAAAATGACTATGTTACAAGCGTGCATTGCGCAGTGTCCACGCATCACCATAAGTTCCAAAATGTTTAATATTTTCACTCCAGATGTTCAACATTGCCATTGTTGCACACCTTCTTATTAACTGTACAGCTGTCATTTTTCACATCCTGTCCAAAATGTGTTTTCCACATCTGGCACACAATGGCATGGTCACTGTGGGAAAACAACGTTCGAGACAAATTAAGAAAATCATACTTCCACTGTTCATGAACAGAGATCCCAAAATGCCTATGTTAAAAATTTGGTGAAAGAATTCCAAAAAACAGGCTGTTACGAGCGTGTGTTGCCTAGTTTTCATGCACGCTCATAACATCAAGCATTTTTAATGTTTTCACTCCAGATTGTCAACATTGCCATCTCTTCACACCTCCTTATGAATGGTGCAGCTGACATTATTACATGGTGCAGAATGATGTGGTCACTGTAGGAAATCTACATTTGGAAAACATTAACAAAATCACAGGGACACTGTTCATAAGCAGAGGTCCCACATGCTTTCGTGAGGTTGGGTCAGAAAAAGGCCATGTTGAAAATTTGGAGTGTGAATACCAACAAACGCCCAGGGCGTTAGAGTTTCTAACCATAACATCCCACCCTGTACAGACTAACAGGCATCAGGGTGTGCCTTTGTATTGTTGGCTGTAATGCTCACGCCATTGCACCCCTACCCTACAGCCACTGACAGGCATCCAGATGTGTCTTGGACTCTTCGGCTCCAAAGTTCACCCCATTCTCCTATGCTGCACCCACATCAACATAATTCCTTATGAAATGGGGTGAACTTAAGGCCTGATGACCCCAAGCCACAATGCAAAACTTGTCAGAGTCTGCAGGGTAGGGTGAAGTGAAATGGCATTAGTGTTATGGCCAACAACCCAAAGGCACACCCCAATGCATGTCACTCTGCATGGTGGGCTGAGGTTCATGTCGGTTCTATACTTCACTGCCATTCCCATTATGCATCTCTCTAACTCTTGCACTACCAATGCCAAGGCCAGCAAGACATCATTTGGCATTTACAAATGCTTGTTTTTTTTGTTCTGTCTCAATTCTAGTATGTAATTAACCAAAGGAGAGTGAAAAAACATGTGGACCAGTCAGTCTAACACTATAGACAACAAATCCAAATTTGTTTTCTACCACGCCTTCTATCCATCTCTTCGTGCCTGCATACATCCTGACCCATGCAAGTTCATTGGGTTTGAAGGATCTGGTCTTAGGAAGCATTTCAGTTACTGACTTATAGCCTAGAGGGAAAAGAAGGTCCAATTGAGTTCGAATCTGACTCCCAAACAACTATTCTGCAGGGGATATTCCCATGACACAATGTGGTGTTCGATACATCGCAAGAAAGTCCAAAAGGGCTATTTGCATTGCCGTTGGTGCAGTAGGATTAGCTTTGTCCATACTCTTTTTAAAAGTCTGAACCAGGTGTTCCACTTCACCATCTGAACTTGGATGGTAGGGAGGTGAGAAAATATGGCGGATACCACGTTGCTGGCAAAATGCTTGGAATGCAACAGACATGAACTGTGGTCCGTTATCCGAGACAATCACTTTCGGAAAATCATGGGTAGCAAAGATAGATGTCTACACTTTGATGGTACTCCCAGTAGGTGTTGAAGATATTTGAGGAATTTCTGGCCATTTATTATAAGCGTCAGTTAACAGTAACCACATGGAATTTAAATAGGGTCTCGTGAAATCAGTATGCAACCTTCGCCAGGGTTTTTCAGGTCATTCCCAATGGTGAACTGGAGCTCTTGCCAGACTTCCCATTGATACAGCGCAACCTTCGCATCTTTGCACAACCTGGTATATGTCTCTGTCAATGGTAGGCCACCATATGTGAAGTCTGGCCAGGGATATCATTTTAGCAATACCTGGATGGCCCGCATGCAAAACAGTCCACACATTTGAATGATAACATTGAGGTACTATGACACGCAATTCCCATAGAAGACACCCCTCAGCAATGGACAACTGCTGTCTCTTTGTATAGTAGGGTTGTAGTGCAGCCGAAAAAGCAATGCCTTGCGGCCAATCCTCAAGCGTATACTGATATACTTGTTTCAAAATTACATCTTGACTAGTCACTTTTGCAATGTCCTTGGCTAGTACTGGAAGCTGATCTAACTGTTGTAGCTCCATTGCACACACAACAATAGAGTCCTCCATATCTTTGAACTGCACTGGAAACTATCTGACCCCACATAGCATACTAATGGCTCCTCTTTAAGTCCCACATCGAACTCCATTTCTCTGGATATTGGTAACCTCGACAAGGCATCTGCATTTCCATGCTGGTCTGTTGGTTGGTATGTAACCTCGAAATTATAGGCAGACAAAATGAATGCCCATCATTAAAGTCTGCTTGCAGCTGTCTCTGGAATTCCTTTTTCTGGACTGAAAATTGTCACTAGTGGCTTGTGATCCGTCTTCAGGTGAAACTTGTGACCTTGCAAGTATTGGTAGAATTTCTGGACTCCAAACACAATTGCTAATGCCTCTCTCTGAATCTGGGCATAATTCATTTCAGCTGCAGTGAGTCTGCGTGAAGCATGGGCTATTGACTTCTCCACTCCTTCTGGATCTGTATGGAAAAGGATGGCTCCTATACCCACAGGACTAGCATCACAGGCCAATGTGATAGGTAAGTTAGGGTCATAATAAGTTAAATTAGTCACATCAGTTAGAGAGAGCTTGATGGCTTGAATTGCCTTACTGTGGGCCTTGGTCCACTTCCACAGAGTACCCTTATGTAACAGTTCATTTAGGATAGCACATTTAGTGGCTAAGCCAGATATGAAACAGCCATAGTAGCGCACCATACCCAAGAATGAGCGCAAGTCTGAAACATTCTGTGGTTCAGACATGTGCACAATGGCTTCCACCTTTTCATCATTTGGACAAATTCTATTTTTGTCATTAGTGTGACCTAAGTATGTGACACTTGGTTGACAAAACTGCCATTTTTCTCTCCTGAGTCTGAATCCACTCTGTTACAATCTCTCTAAAGTCTTTTGTAAGTTAAGTAAATGTTCTGGTTCTGTTTTGCCAGTGACAATGATGTCATCCAAATAACAAGCAACACCTGGTATATCACCCACCGTTTGCTCAATCACTTTTTGAAAAATAGGAGGTGCAGAACTAAGGCCGAAACATAATCGTTTGTACTTGTACAGTTCTTTGTGTGTATTAATCACTACCAATTTCTGAGAGTCTGTATCCAGCTCCACTTGAAGGTATGCATCAGCGAGGTCCAGTTTAGAGAATCCCATTCCACCATTCAGTCTATGAAAAAGTTCCTCTGGTAAGGATAAAGGAAATACATCTGTGTTAAGTACTGGATTATGTGTCACCTTAAAATCTCCACAAATCCAAACCTTACCACCTGGTTTAGATACCACCACGATTAGAGTGGCCCAATCTGAACTTGAAACCTTTTCCAACACACCTGCTTTTTCCAGTCTGTGCAGTTCTGCCCCACCCACCAGTTTAAAGGCAAAAGGGAGTTTCCGTGGTTTACAAAACTTCGGGACTGCATTAGGCTTTGTAACTAGCTTGGCTGTAGCTGTTGTGCAACATCCCAGGTCTTTCCACAACTCTGGATACATGTCTAAAATCTCCCCAAGCTTGGGCGGATTACTGTTTTGTGGTACCTGGACAGCAGCAAGTAGGCCAAAACCTGCTGGATCAATATGAATGTTTAGAAGAACCTGAGCATCTCTGCCCAAAATGTTGACACCCTTTTTTTGAAACCAGAAAAGTTAAAATTGTACCAGCCTTAGGAGAATCAGTCCTGCGTAGCAATGTGTTATATGAGCCCAGTGGCTGAATTGGTTGCCCTTCAAATGCACACAGCAACTTATTACAAGGAGACAATGGTGGCTTATCCAGATCAGACTATGTTTGATGGTTGATAAAAGTAACTGGGGACGCAGAGTCTAACATTAAACACAACTGACGCCTCAGTTGTGGCAGTTGGAATAACACATAGAAAGGAGGAACATCTTTAGTTTGCATTTGTGGTGCAATAGAAACCACTGCACTGTCTGGGTTCTCTGAACTGACCACCATGGTTCTCCTGCTCCTGCAAACCTTAGCAATATGCCCCCTGACATTTACATGCATGACACTGAACTTCTATGAATTTGCACTGGTCCCTGCTATGCTGAGACGACCCACATGATGCACATTTGTACTGGCCATGCAGTTTGGGTGGAGTGGTTGAATTTTTCTTTTGAAAACAGTGGCTTAGATTTAGGTTTGAGCTGCTTCAATTTGGGGTTTGCTGCAGCTACCTGTACCACATTTTAGTGCCCATCTTAGCAGGTGCTTCATTTTCTGCAGCCTCATATATTTGTGCCAACGGTAAAAGTTCCACAGTAGACTTCTTGACACTTACAGAAAGTAATTGCTGAATATGATGTTCATTATTCAACCCCACAACAAAACTTATCAGCTAAATTAGATTCATGATGCTCCCTGCTCCACTCACACATGAGAGCTAAGCATTTGATCACAGCCAAATAAGATTGTAATGACTGACCTGGTTTCTGGCGGCAACTGTGGAATTTATAACATTCAGCCATTGGAAAAGCTGTTAAACTGTATTGTACATTCAATTTAGCCTTTAGCTCTTGATATGACAAATCCTCCAGCCTGTCCGGTGCACACAGACTGCATAAAAGTTTGAAGGTTTCCCTTCCCAAGAAAGGACAAAAAGCAGCTCGAATAAGCATATCCTGTTGCTGATCATTTGCAGATTGTATGGCAGGATTAAGTAATAACCACTGATCAAACCATCTGGATTATGTATCCCAGTCCTTTTCTGTAAAAATTTCACAGCTGGCTGAAGTTGCCATGATATTGCACAATTCCAAAGTGCTTACTTGCCTCCAATGCAAAAAGTCACAAAATGGTGTAAGTCAGTAAGTTCGAGCTATGAAAATGTCCACCATCTGTCATTGCCAGTTTGTTGTGTCTGGTGGCCGAAAATAAGTACCTTAAACACATCAGAGTCTTGGTAGTAAGAAAAACATGCCACACTGAAATCTAGGCCTTATCTGTTTACTTCCATTCAGTAGCACAGATACAAGAGGAAACTGATCTCAAACACAGGAAGTGCATTTACAGGAAGTGTATGTAACCCCCCCCACAAATGGGGGTTCCCAAAAAGTCTTCATTGAGCTTACCTAAATGCTCACTGCCAGGCTGGTGTCCTGCGTTTTAGCAGTTTAAATGTCATTACCAGAGCCTGTATAGCCTCTGTGTACTGTCTCTTTAAGAGCTGCCTGATTGCAGCATAAGTAATCTGAGAGGGAGCTCTGTTGAAAGATGTAACTATTTGCTGAAAATCATTTAGAGTGATAATGATAATGTAGTTTGTCTAACATGCTTTCTTTGCAGCAAGGACTGTTTTGTTTCCACTATCTTGGTCATGGACTGCAAATTGGACCAATCAGTTCTGCTGGGACCTAAAATGTAGCCAGACTACAGGAGCTGTCTGAAGTCAAAATCTGTAGGAATTGTAGTTTTGAGCTTTTTGCGCCGTTTTGCAACTGAAGGGGGAGCTCTTGCTTTGACTGACAGCCAAATCAGCCAACCAAACCTTTTGGATCTTGGGGAAATCCCGGACTGCTTGCAATTTTGAGTTAGTTCTGAGCTGGGAAGTGAAATAAGAAGAGCTCAAGTGTTTTTTGAGCAGCAATCCTGAGTGGATTCACATGTGAGAACTGTGAAATGGCTAAGATTTGGCTTGCATCTCTGCCTACTGCCCTGAGAGGGGAAAGAAAACTGTTTTTGGACTAAATCCAAGTTTGTGTGACTAAAGTAAGCTACTGAAGTGGGCCAGGCTCAACCTGAAGAAGACCTAAGATTTTGCTGAATGCGATTTGCCTGTCAGGAGTTCCAGCTACCCCTAAGCTCCCGGTGTGTGCAGAGACTTTGCGACTGTGACCGGGGAGCGCTTTGCCTAGTACAGTAGAATTCCCTTACATGTAAATGTGCTATGAGCTGCTAGTGGGTTGTGAGTTAGTTCCCCACTGTGTGAACTGTGTTCTGCTTGCTGGAAGCTGTATCCAGCCCAAAACGGACTGCATCCGAATTTGTCTCCATGTGGTCTGGGCCTTGCCAGACTGGCCCAGCCAGACTACCCTCTGCACAGAGAAGCCATCGACGACAGACCTGCCTGGGGATCAGCCCCCTGCTCCACGCTTGAACAAGAATGATGCCTCTGTGACTTGTGTGGGCCTTGCTTCTCCTGGCATTCCAGATCAACCACCTGCAGTCTCGATTTGCGTCAGGCCTGTGTCCAGTCTTGGGTATCGTGAGTAAATATCCAGGGTAGCTCCCTGCAACAACAACTTAATCTGAGTGTGTCATCTGATTGTCTTGTTGTTTCATTTCCTTTACGAACTGAGCCCTCTGGCTTTGGATTACAAATATTGTGTACTATGCATGTTGTGTTTTCCATCACAGGTCCCCAACCAGCTGCAACCCCAGGCAACGGTCCTGGCTAGCCCATCTCTTCTCCACCTGGGTACCCAGAGGTGGACTGTGTGGGGGGGACTCAAAGCACATGCATAACTGCTTGATTGATATAACCTTTAAGCTAATTAACCTGATTTTGCCCCTCCCTTGTTCAAGTCCCCTGAATAAATCAGATCTAACTTTTTCTGCATGTAATCTGACTGTGGTTCCAGTTTGTGCTCAAAGTACTGTACTGTTGCCATTTGCTGTGCATAACCTTGTTTTACAGGGGGTCCCCAGGGCTGAGCCAGAGGAATCACCCCTGGTGGTAAGTGCAAACAGTGTGGGTACTTGTGTGGTGTACAAGGGGTATTGTGAAAGTGATTATTGTACAGTGTTCAGGCCTCTAGAAAGGAAAGAGGGGGGTTATAGTGTCCAGGAGGGCTGTGCCCAGGTTAGCTTGACCACTACCATCCCTGGCCTCTGGGTGGAGGCACCCGTTTCAGAACTCAGGCCCCTTAACCTGCTACTAGCCAAGCAGGCAGGGGTAACATAGAAACATAGAATTTGACGGCAGATAAGGACCACTTGGCCCACGCAGTCTGCCCATTTCCCTACCTACTGGATAAGCTGCAGATCCTAGTTAACCAGAAGCCTACTTCTTCCTACCCCCACCCCCTAGAATTGCCTTATGACTGTCCCATGCATGCTTGAATTCCACCACTGTTTTTGACTCCACAACCCCCTCCGGAAGGCCGTTCCATGCATCCACAACCCTCTCTGTGAAAAAATACTTCTTAAATTACCTCTGAGCCACCCCCCATCTTCCAATTGTACCCCTTGTTCTTGCACACCTCTCCCCTCCTTTCCTCGAGGCTATACATATTAAGCTCCTTTAGTCTCTCTTCATATGTCTTCCAGTGCAGACCCTGCACCATTTTAGTTGCCCTCCTCTGGACAGCTTCCATCCTGTCTATGTCTTTCGGAGATGGGGTCTCAGAACTGCATGCAGTACTCCAGATGGGGTCTGACCAGCTGTCTGTACAGAGGGATAACAACTTCCTGTTTTCTACTGGTGATGCCTCTCCCTATGCATCCCAGTATCCCCCCAGCCCTCCTTGCTGCCCTCTCACATGGCTTGCCCACCTTTAGGTCATCTGATATGACTACCCCCAGGTCCCTTTCCATTTTTGTTGTTGTTAGTATCTCACCCCCATTGTGTACTCTTCCCCTGGGTTTTTGTTTCCCAGGTGCATTACCTTGCACTTCTTAGCATTGAATCTAAGCTGCCATACATTTGACCATTCCTCTAACCTTGCCAAGTCCCTTCTCATCATTTCCACCCCACCTTGTGCATCAACTCTGTTGCAGATCTTTGTGTCATCTGCAAAGAGACATATTTTTCCTTCCAGTCCCTCTGCAATGTCGCTTATAAAGACATTGAAGAGGACCGTCCTAATACTGAACCCTGCGGTACCCCACTAGTAACCCCCCTTTCTTCAGAGTGGACTCCATTTACTATTACCTTCCGTGTCCTGTTCTCCAGCCAATTCTTTACTCAGGCTATCATCTTGGGACCCACTCCCAGGCTGGCTAACTTGTATATTAATCTTGTGTGTGACTGTGTCAAATGCCTTGCTAAAGTATAGGTAGGCCATGTCCACAGCCCCTCCCTGATCTACTACTTGGTCACCCAGTCAAAGAAATCTATCAGATTCGTCTGGCATGACCTTCCCGCTAGAATCCATGCTGCCTAGGTCCTGTGCCCTCTGGCCTCTAGATACCGACAATTCTTTCCTTCAGAAGTGATTCCATCATTTTCCTATCACTGAGGTTAAACTAACAGGTCTGTAGTTTCCTGCTTCTGCCTTGCTCCCACTTTTGTGAAGGGGAATCACATCTGCCCTCCTCCAGTCCTCTGGTACCACCCCATCCTCCCATGATTTAGTTACAGGAAGCTGTGGTGTCAATTGCCCATTTCTTTAAGTTTTTTTTACACAGAATTAATTTTCAGTTTTAAGAGTTCTTCACAACCCTTTCTTCTGTGAAGGGTTGGAAAGAACTCTTAAAACTGAAGGTGGACAAAGCAATGGGGCCTGATGGGATTCATCCCAGAATTCTAAAAGAACTAAGGGTAGATCTAGTGACACCACTGACTACCCTCTTTAACAAAGAGTAGTAGCCCTTGGGATAGCACCACCTAGGGGTTACATCTTGGAGGCTCACCGCTGGGATTTTGTGTCTTCTAGTGGCCGAAATTATGAATTATTGTCAAACATAAATGGCTACCCCAACAGAAGTGACTGTGCACCAGTTGGTGGGGTGGTGTACAAGGCAGGAGATTGACCCTCACAATGCCCTGCTTGTATTGGATATTCCCCTGAACATTGCTAAAGACGCTGTAGAAGGAGTACTTTCCAAAGCTGAATGTTTAACAAACGCTGTGGTGGTGGGGTGACAGGCTGATTTGACCGCCCAAACTTTCATGGCGTTAGTAGAGTTTATTGACCCAGTGGACAGTTCCAAAGTGCCACGGGCTATTGCCCCAGAAGGGCCCCCAGCCGCCTGGAGAGTGATAACTAGAGACAGTAAAAACCCCAGGGAGGATGAGCTCCCCCTATTGTCTGAGACTTTCGAGGAGAAATTTGCTAAGTTGTTGCTGGAGGAAGGGGAAAACCATAGAGGACTTTAAGAAACTATTCCTGCCACCTGGGGGTGTTCCCTCCCCAACACCCCCTCCCACTCCAGCACCTGTTACTGCCCCGCCTTCTTTGCCCATGACAATGCTGCCCCTATATCTGTACCTGCCACTAGTCACAACTCCTACAGAAGGTTGAGAATCTTCTCGGGCACCCTCCCCACCCCCCAGGGGGAGGATGACTGGGAGACCTGGATAGACTATGTTGCCCCTCTAGTACTTGAATGGCAATGATCAGAAGCAGAGAAATGAAAGAGGCTGAGTGAGAGCCTCCGAGGTTCTGCCCTGGCTACCATCTGTGTCAAGCAGGCCAAAAACCCCAAAGCAACTGCACAGGACTTGATGCATTGGAGAATGTGTATGGGAGCCATGATTCAGATGAGGACCTGTGGTGGAGAGTAAGAGACACCCAGCATTATTCAGGGGAGCCATTGTCTGTGTATGTACCTCAGCTTGAAAAGCTGCTACAAGAGTGCCTCAGAAAGGGTAGTTTGCAGTCAAATGGATTAGAACAAACTAGGCTGGACTGGATCCTTAAGTCTGCTCCATTTTCAGAATTGTTACTGCTTCAGTTGCACCTCGCCAACCAACTGGAATCGCCCCCTCTTATGACAAGCTAATGAAAGAAATTCGGGGGGTTGAGCAAAGGTGACCCCGGGGGGGAATTTCAACAATATCTGCTGCTACTGCGCAAGTGACAGAGAGTGATCATCCAAGTGGGGTTCAGGGGAAAACATCAGCACCTAACAAGCACTCTGAGAATGCAAAGGACTTCTCGCCCTGGGCCCAGTTTTGGAAAGTCAAGCTATTAAAGGAAGTCTGAGAGTTGAAGGCGGACGCCTCTGCAAGGGTTCCCCCCATGGAACAAGATTCTGGTTCCTGTCAGGATGCGACTGCCATGGGGGTGGGGGTGCATCCTCAGGCATCCTCTACCGAGGATAGCTCCCAGGCTGCAATCAAAGAATTGACTGCCACCATAAAGGAACTATTGAGACACGCTGCACCCCTCTCACCACTGCAAGCAGATATTGGACCCTGATCCCTTGCTGCTACTTCAGTTTCTCATGCAATGTTCTTTCCAAGGATGACCCAGGAGTCTATCATTTGTCACCACTGTGGAAAGGATGGCCATATGAAGAGGGAATGCCGGTCTCAGAAAGTCTTAGAGATTGTGGTGAACTGGCTTCAAGGAGAGCTTCGGCAAATGAATCAGTGGTCAAGGGGTACACAAAATGACCGCAGTGAAGGCTTCAGACATCCTAACTCAAACCCCTTTGTGGCTAAATCGTCCATCCAGGCCCCTGTTGCTGTCCCTCCAGACTGGTCCAAAATAGTGGGCCCTTCAATGGAGACTACCGTGGCTGTGAATGGTATTCCTACTCGGGCTGTGCTGGACAGTGGGTCACAAGTGACCATTGTATTTATGGACTGGTATGACAAACACTTATCTGCTGTGCCCTTACAATCACTGAAAGGCCTACATGTGTGGGGGCTGAACGACAAGTCTTATCCCTACCTAGGATATGTCCGCCTCTGGTTGTCATTTCCTGCAGCTGTAACTGGTGTAGAGGAGCAAGTCGAGACACTGGCCTTAGTGTGTCCCCCTACTGGACTGTATGATGGGGTTCCCCTGTTAATTGGGACCAACGCCCATATGTTTGGGAGACTGTCACAACTCTGTCGCAAGAAACACATTCGGACTGGGAGGGCCCTAAGAATTCCCTCTCAGATCAAGAGGGCCCATGATTTGCAACAGAACCCCAAGGGAGTGGACCAGGATGAACTGGTAGGGGTCATGTGGAAGAAGGATCCCGATTCAATGGTACTGGCCCCTAACACCCAGTGTACGGTACAGTTTAAGGGGAGGTCTGCCTCCGCAAAGATGTCAAGAACAAAATACTGATGTTGGACGCGCTAGGCGATGGAAAATTGCTGGAAGGATTATTGGTTAAGCCCAGCATCTGCCAGCTCATGCTCATGCCTATGCATGACGAAAGTGACGGTCCAGATTCATAATGTGTCAGATTGGGAGATCCGGTGAACAGATGATGCACCCTAGCTATGGTACACTGCGCAGACACTGCAGTGTTGCCCAGCAACAAGCACCCTGGCAAAACAGATAGAGTGACTCCCGACTTGTTTGATTTTGGTGACTCCCCATTGCCAGCTGAATGGAAGACTAGAATTAGCCAGAAACTTGCCCAGAGAGATCAAGTGTTTTCATGGAAGGAATGGGATGTGGGATGTGTCCAGGGTGTGGAGCATCACATATGCCTGCATGATGAACGGCCATTTCGAGAGAGGTTTTGATGCCTAGCCCCTGCAGACATAGACGATGTGAGAAGACACTTGCAGGAAATGCTCACGGCTGGTGTGATACAAGAATCCAGAAGCCCATATGCTTCTCCCATTGTGGTTATGCATAAGAAGAATGGATCTGTGAGAATGTGTGTTGATTATCGAACTCTAAATCGGTGGACCATCCCCAATCAATACACTACGCCTCGTATACAAGATACTCTGGATTGTTTGAATGGCAGCAAATGGTTCTCGTGTTGGATCTTCACAGTGGATATTACCAGATTCCGATGGCTCCAGAGGACTATGAGAAGACAGCCTTCATCTGTCCTTTGAGGTTCTACGAATTCCTGAGAATGCCACAGGGGATATCGGGTGCCCCAGCCACCTTCCAGCGACTGATGGAACGAGCAGTGGGAGACATGAATTTGCTAGAATGCCTGGTGTACTTGGACGATGTCATTGTGTTCGGCAGCTCCCTAGAGGAACATGAGAGTCGACTGTTCAAAGTACTAGACCAACTGGAAGATTTCACCCTCAAGTTGTCCATCGACAAGTGCCAGTTTTTCCAAACCTCTGTGAAGTATGTGGGGCACATAGTGTCTACAAAGGGGACAGAGACTGATCCTAGTAAAGTTGAAGCCTTGACTACTTGGCCCAGCCCCACAATTTGAAAGAAGTATAATGTTTCCTGGGATTCTGTGGCTACTACCGCCGGTTCATAAAGGACTATTACAAAGTGATTTGGCCACTCTTGAATCTTACCCACGGTTACCCTTCTATCAATCGGAAATACAAAAAAGGGTCCATCAAAGAACCAGATAAAGCATATTTCCACCTAGGTGAACCTTTTGAGTCCCATTGGATGCCTGACTGTGAAACAGCTTTCCACGAAGTCATATACCAGCTCACAAATGCCCCCATCTTCGCTTATGCTGATCCACCAAACCCTATGTGCTGCATACTGATGCCAGTCTTCAGGTTCTAGGAGCTGTACTATATCAAGACCATGAGGATGGTTTGAGACCAGTGGCATTCACCAGTAGGAGCTTGACCCTATCAGAGCGAAACTACGCTGTGCACAAGTTGGAGTTCCTTGTGTTAAATTGGGCCATGGACGACCAGTTTCATGATTACCTCTATGGGGCAAAAATATTGGTGAGGACTGACACTAACCCGTTGACCTATGTACAGACGCCACGGGGCACTGGTGGCTTTCTGCTTTGTCAACATATGATTATGCTATCGAATACAGACCAGGCCTGAATCATATTGATGCTGACGCCCTATCCCGGAGGCCCACTTCCAAGAGCGACTGGGTCAGGCTGTCTGAACCTGACATCCGAGCATTGTGCCAAAAGTTTGATAGAAATGAACAGATATCTATGGACACAGTGGACTGCTTAGTAGATTGCTTGGGCCCCTCTGACACCTGCATACCAGCTGCATATTGCCACTTCTCTGCTCTAGATATTAGTGCACTACCTCAGTTTGACAATGACAGTATTCAGTGGGCTCAATCCCAAGATCCTATGATTCAGCCAGCCCTTGACGCCCTTTGTGCAGGAAAAGATGTGTCCAAGTTGCGTTCCTCAGATCTGTGAACCACTTTATTGTTTAAAGAAGGCCCCAGGTTGAAGCTGCTTAATCAGTTGTTGTATAGAGAGACAGTAGATTGGGGTGGCCAAATAAACAAGCAACATTGGTCCTGCCCACAGCCTTCAAAGATTTGGTACTGAGGTCCCTCCACAATCATATGGGCCACCTCGGTATCGACCGGACCCTTGACCTAGTACGGATCTCTATTCTACTGGCCCAAGATGGGGGCCGATGTTGAGCACCATGTAAGGACTTGTAGTCGCTGCCTGCAGAGAAAAGTCCTGCCTCAGAGGGCTGCCCCCCTTGTCAACATTACTACCAGCACCCCAATGGAACTAGTATGCATAGACTTCTTGAGTTTAGAGCCTGATCAGCGAAACATTGGCAATGTGTTAGTGGTTGCGGACCATTTCACATGGTATGCACAAGCTTTTCCCACCAAAGATCAAAAAGCATCTACTGTGGCCAAGGTGCTAGTGGAAAATTTCTTCATCCACTATGGTGCCCCCCCCCAACGAATTCACTCTGATCAGGGCTGGGACTTTGAGAGTCAGCTAATCAAAGAAATGCTCTCTCTGTGGGGGGGGTGCGAAAGTCAAGAACCACCCCCTATCACCCGCAGGGGGATCCTCAACCAGAACGCTTTAACTGCACCCTGCTAGACATGCTAAGCACCCTCCATCCAAAAGATAAGCATAAATGGAGCCAGCTGATTAGCACCTTGGTACATGCATACAATTGCATGAAGAATGATGCTACCTGGTTCGCTCCCTACTGCTTCATATTCGGGAGAGAGGCCCGGCTGCCTGTTGATGTCTGTTTTGGGGTTTCTCCCGATGGGGTCCAAGCTGAAGATTACCTGCAATATGTACAAAAACTGAAAGCTCAATTGAACCATGCCTATCAACTGGCCCAGACAATGGCCGCCAAAAGAAATCTAGCCAACAAAGAGAGACATGATAGAAAAGTAAAGGCTCAAGAGCTTAGGCCTAGAAACCGTGTGTTGTTGCAAAATTTATGATTGCATGGTAAACACAAAATTGCTGATCGATGGCACCATCTTCCCCATGTCATAGTTGGAAAGTTAGATGATTTGCCAGTGTACAAAGTGTGCCCACAGAATAACTCCAAAGCTGTCAAGACCATGCACCGTAACCACTTGCTACCTATTGGTCAAGTTATAATTGAGGCTGAACCTGTCAAGATTGATTCCCCTAGACCAGTGACTCATGCTGCTGCAAGAAAGAAACAGAGTCAGCCTGCCCCCATGGTTGCCGATTTAAGACTTCCCCCGCAGCAGGCCCAGAATGATAGTGACTGCCAGTCTAACTCGGATGACAGTGAGTGTGATAATGCCTATTACCCCTCATATGAACTGAGTCAGTTGTTTCATGGAAATCCTGTGTTGAATTATGGGGATGAAGCTGGGCCTTCTGGACTGCCTAGCGCCCCGGCGTCATCCTTGGAGCCAATGCTCCCTGAAGGTGAAGTGCAAAGTATCACGTCTGAGGATGCTGAGTCTTTGTGTATCGTGGAACTGTATGATTTTCCTGAAGGAGAGGCTGATGGTGTGAGTCTTTCTGGTGACATGCCAGAACTTGAGGAACACTATGAGAGTGCTGACAACCCCCCTTCAGTGCCAGAGTGTCTTCAAAATGAGCCAAGTGTTGCAGAAACAGAGACTACAGAGCAACGGGCTGACAGTGCTCCCAGCTTGGACATTCCCCTTCATGCAGAGGCACCCCTCACAAGTGGTGAAAGCTCCAAGACCACTGCTGAAAGTACAGAGACGGTGGTTGTTCACCCCAGAAAGACTGGCCGAGCTGTCAAGCCAGTGGTGTGCTTCAGTTACGATTCCCCCGAGAGGCCAGTGGATTTGCCTTTCAATGTAGTCCACAAAGGTCCTTATGTCTCTCAGAGCTCACTGCCCAAATTGAGCTTGACAGCCCGTTCCAGGTTACTTGTTCTGCCCTCTCACCATGGTGTCCCTGCCCCATCCAGCCCCAAGTTAGCTGATAGGGAAGGGCCCCCTCTTGCATTGTTTAGAGTACAAGAAGTTATTACATGATTCTATATAGTAATGTTCAATTTACCTGTATGAAATATGCATAATATATTGTCAGAATGGAAGTGATATAGTGGAGTACATTGAAATGTATAGTAAAGTGACAAATTATGCCAATTGATGAATCAGATAGTACTTGTATAGCATGCTAATGGTATAAATGTCTTGTATATGTTGCATTTTCAGTGTTATGATGGTACAGACTTGATGCGGATGCCAAGATTTCCCAGGCAGGGAAGGGTGTAACCCCCCTACAAATGGGGGTTCCCAAAAAGTCTTCATTGAGCTTGTCTAAATGCTCACTGCCAGGCTGGTGTCCTGCATTTTAACAGTTTAAATGTGATTACCAGAGCCTGTATAGCCTCTGTGTACTGTCTCTTTAAGAGCTGCCTGATTGCAACACAAGTAATCTGAGAAGGAGCTCTGTTGAATGATGTAACTATTTGCTGAAAATCATTTAGAGTGATAATGATAATGTAGTTTGTCTAACATGCTTTCTTTGCAGCAAGGACTGTTTTGTTTGTCTCCACTATCTTGATCCTGGACTGCAAATTGGACCAATCAGTTCTGTTGGGACCTAAAATGTAGCAGGACTACAGGAGCTGTCTGAAGTCAATATCTGTAGGAATTGTAGTTCTGAGCTTTTTGTGCCATTTTGCAACAGAAAGGGGAGCTCTTGCTTTGACTGACAGCCAAATCAGCCAACCGAACCTTTTGGATCTTGGGGAAATCCCGGACTGCTTACAATTTTGAGTTAGTTCTGAGCTGGGAAGTGAAATGAGAGGAGCTGAAGTGATTCTGAGCAGCAATCCTGAGTGGATTCGCATGGGAGAACCGAGTTTTTGGCTTGCATGTCTGCTTGCTGCTCCTGAGAGGGAGAGAAGAGAATTACTTTGGACTAAATCCAAGTTTGTGTAACTAAAGTAAGCTACTGAAGTGGTCCAGGCTCAACCTGAAGAAGACCGAAGATTTTGCTGAATGCGATTGGCCTGTCAGGAGTTACAGCTACCCCAGAGCTCCCGGTGTGTGCAGAGACTTTGCGATTGTGACCGGGGAGCTCTTTGCCTGGTACAGTAGAATTCCCTTACATGTAAATGTGCTGTGGGCTGCTAGTGGGTCATGAGTTAATTCCCCACTGTGTGAACTGTGTTCTGCTTGCTGGAAGCTGTATCCAGCCCAAAATGGACTGCATCCAAATTTGTCTCCATGCGGTCTGGGCCTTGCCAGACTGGCCCAGCCAGACTACCCACTGCACAGAGCAGCCATCGACGACAGATCTGCCTGGGGATCAGCCCCCTGCTCCACGCTTGAACAAGAATGATGCCTCTGTGACTTGTGTGGGCCCTGCTTCTCCTGGCATTCTAGATCAACCACCTGAAGTCTCGATTTTCATCCAGCCTGTGTCCAGTCTTGGGTATTGTGAGTAAATACCAGGGTAGCTCCCTGCAACAGCAGCTTAATTTGAGTGTGTCATCTGATTGTCTTGTTTTTTCATTTCCTTTACGAACTGAGCCCTCTGGCTCCGGATTACAAATATTGTGTACTGTGCATGTTGTGTTTTCCATCACAGGGCCCCAACCAGCTGCAATCCCGGGCAACGGTCCTGGCTAGCCCATCTCTTCTCCACCTCGGTACCCAGAGGTGGACTGTGTGGGGGGACTCAAAGCGCATGCATAACTGCTTGATTGATATAACCTTTAAGCTAATTAACCTGATTTTGCCCCACCCTTGTTCAAGTCCTCTGAATAAATCAGATCTAACTTTTTCTGCATGTAATCTGACTGTGGTTCCAGTTTGTGCTCAAAGTACTGTACTGTTGCTATTTGCTGTGCATAACCTTGTTTAACAGGGGGTCCCCAGGGTCGAGCCAGAGGAACCAGCCCTAGTGGTAAGTGCAAACAGTGTGGTTACTTGTGTGGTGTACCAGGGGTATTGTGAAAGTGATTATTGTATATTGTTCAGGCCACTAGAGGGGAAAGAGGGGGGGGTTACAGTGTCCTGGAGGGCTTTGCCCAGGTTAGCTTGACCATTACCAACCCTGACCTCCGGGTGGAGGCACCCGTTTCAGAACTCAGGCCCCCTTAACCTGCTACTAGCCAAGCAGGCAGGGGTAGTAGCCCTTGGGATAGCACCACCTAGGGGTTACATATACATTCTCTTAAAACTGTATTGTCTCTAACATTTCTTAAAGCTATACTACACATAACACAAAATAAATTGACAAATGCAAGGTTTGCGTTTTTTGTGCACTAAAGCTGCTCTGTGTCTGTGATTATACCCATTCTACTACAGTGAAACTGTGAACTTTCTTTGTTGGCGCCTAAGTTATCCAATGAGAGCTCTCAGACTGTGATTTACAGTAAAGGCAGACAACCGGAATACAGAGATCCCGGCCTACAGTTAAAGCATTTTGAACAGAAGGGAGTTCAGCTCAAGCTACTGAGAAGGAAGGAACCTGTATATGTGGGCTGAGAGAAACACAGGGGAAAAGACATGTTTTGCCTCCCTGCAGAACTAGAAAATGTGTGGATGGCCTAAAAGCAGGAGAAACTGAATCCACTTGAGCTCTGAGAGAATTTGGAACGTGTTTGGTGAGCTGGAAAAAACAGTTGCAGGGCATTTCGACCTGCCTTGCTGCCCAGTTGAATCTAAGCTGCCAAAATGTAGAACCGGAGAAAATAATCCTCATTTATCCTGACATAGTTCAGAGATTTTGGTGCTGGAACAGTGTTTTGCATGGAAAGAGGGCAGCTGAAAGAACTGTGAGAGAATTTCTCAGGCTAAGGACTCTAGTGCCATTTGGAGCCTGTGAATTTGTGTTGGTCTACTTCCACGTTTGGAAAAGGGGGAGACCTGTTGCCGGTTGTTCCTGTTTATTTCTTACCGAAGTTAAGCCAGCTAGCTAGCTGCAAATTAAATGACTTTTCCAATCTGCATACCAAGCCGAACTTCATGTGTAGGCCCTGTGCCATCTGTGGCCCTAATGACTGTTCCTGTACTAGATACACCATCTACCTCACAAGAAAACAGCCTAGGGGAGTCAGCCCCTACATAGAAGCAAGTCACAGGTTGTGGCCACCTACTGGGAAAGGCCGCAGAGGTAGGTCATGTTGGCACCGGTCCTCACCATCAATCTGGCAAGTCAGCAGATCCATGGTGTCATCATCCTTGTCTTCAACTGGTCTGCATGCAGTGAGTACAATCAAGGTAGCCCCCTGCAATAACCAAATAAATGCTCAGTGTCATCTGATTTTATTTATTTATTTAAATTATAAGTTTATATGCATTATAAGTTTTCGTTGTGTGTCAACTGTGATGACAGGCCATTTGGTCTGGGATTACAAATATTTCACTGTTTGCAAGTGTTTTAATCTGTCTAATAACAGGCTTTTATCCATCCAGAGCCCCAACCAGCTGCAACACCAGTCTACCCGCGGCTATGCTTCAGGCCTGCACCCGGCTATATCCTGGGTACCCAGCAGCTTAATAAACTGATAAATTCAGGGACAGATCTGATGCTCATTATTTATTGTCTGTTTACAAGGATGATGACACCATGGATCTGCTGACTTACCAGATTGATGGTGAGGACCGGTACCATAGCGCCGTGGATCTCCGGTTGGCCAGGGATAGCCGGCCGCAAGGTCGGTGTGGAGAGCCATTCATTACTGGGTTGGAGTGCGGACAGAATGGGCCGCCTCTCTCCAGCAGTGCACCGCATGTTCGTGGGGAACCGGGTGCTAAATCATTCGTAGATTACCTGATTCTGGGTCAGGGTTTCATACGTAGCAGAGCAGCAACAAGCTGCGATCTATTGAAAGTCAGCCCTTGAGCCAAGCTTTTGTATTGAGGAGGGAGGAGATGATTCTGCCACTGTATAGGTCATTAGTTAGACCACACCTGGAGTACTGTGTGCAGTACTGGCGTCCGTATCTGAAGAGGGACATTAAGTTACTGGAGGGGGTGCAGCGCAGGGCGACAAAGATGATCAAGGGACTGGGGGACTTATCATACGAGAGGAGGTTGAAGGAGTTGAACATGTACTCACTGGAGGAGAGGAGAGGAGAGATGGGGTGACATGATTGAAACCTTTAAATACATGAAAGGAATAAACAAGACAGGTTCAAAGTAAGGGAGGGGAGGGCCACCAGGGGCCATGATATGAGACTGGAGTGAGGAAGGTTCAGGAGGGAGATGAGGAGACACTTTTTTACAGAGAGGGTGGTGGCTGGGTGGAATGCGTTACCTGCAGAAGTGGTATACAGTAGAACAGTGGACTGCTTCAAACGAGGATGGGACAGGACAAGGGGGAGGGTAAATGAAGGGAAAGGGTGGAAGGGAGGGAAGGGGCAGCTGCAGAATAAGGGGTGCTAGCTGCACATCCGAGCAGACTTGATAGACCTCTAGTCCTTTATCTGCTGGCAAATTTCGTATGTTCGTACTTGCAGTACTATAATAATTAAACTAAATTCTCGCCTCTCCTTTGTTCAAGTGCCTTAATAAACCTGATTTATTGTTTGATGTTAAATCCAGTCTATTATTATTTGAGCATCAAACAAATCAGGTTTATTATTCAGCGTCCAGTTACTGAGCTAATCAAAAGGTACTGTGAAAGTGCATTCTTGTTGCTGAAAATTGTTTCTCACAGGGGTACAAGGTATATGCCAGAAGTCCAGACCCCGTTAGTAAGTGTGGTGTCAATGAGCATATCAATAGTGCTCCCAACAGGTTGTGTATTGAATGCTATATACTGTAATTGTGAAACTTGGTGTGTATGGTCACTAGCTGGGGTTGTGGGTAGGTACAGCTTCCCAGAGGGCTGTACTAGTTTTACAAGTAACCCACATAAGCACTGCTCTGGATGGAGGCACCATAATTGTAGTTTTAATGTTGGTAGGAAATCCACAGTAACCTTTAATTGCAAACCCAGGCCCCTCAACCTGCAGTCAGGGAGCAGGCAGGGGTAGTAGCCCTTGGTAAAGCGGCATCAGGGTTACATGTTGAACACTGTCCAACCAGTCTTTCAATGTCTTGGGCCATGCCCGGCCAGTATATTATAGCTCTATCTCTGGCCTTGCATTTCTCTGCCCCTAGGTGGCTCCCATGCAGTGTGCTGAGTATGTCATTCCTAATCTCTATTGAAATGATCAGTTTGTCATCATAAAAGGTTAAACCTTCTTCAGTGTGAATCTCATCTCGCTGTGCTTTGACTAGCCTGACTTAATTACATTTGCAAGGGCTTACAGTGTCAAGTCGGTTGCTGTGGCTGTTCTCATCTCTTCCAATCTCTTATAACTAGAGGCTTGTGATCTGTGTTTACCTCCTCCTCCACTCTCTCTATATATTTATATGTGTGTGTGTATATATGTAACCCCCAGAGGGCACTATCCTAAGGGATACTACCCCTGTCTGCCCTAACTGTAACAGGGTGAGGGGCCCAAATCCATTGGCAGGTGCCTCCACCCAGAGGTCGGGGTCAGAACAGTCGAGGTTGACTCGGTCACAGCCATCTGGGTTGCTGCAACCCCCCCTTTCTTCCCACTAGTGGCCCACACAGTTCAGTTACAGTGTCCTTACCATATACACTTACCCCCCCAGCTCAAATCACTCAGCTCACTCCGGGGATCCCCTGAAAAATAAGGAACAGTTACACAATATTCACTGAGCAGTATTACACCATTAATACACAAACTAGCTAGTGTACTTTTGCAAAACAAGCAATCTGATTTATTTAAGGGGAGATAAGGACCGGGGGAAATCAGGGTGATTGACTTACCACTACAATATATGAGTATCTACCTAGGGCTCTGTGCACAGGCCTAACCTATAAGTTACTGTCTATGGGTACCCAAGCCCTAAAGACTAGTTTCTCGATGCAGCTGGTTGGGGCCCTGACACAAATGAGCATTTAATTCCTACGAATATTAGATGGAGCCAGCAGGCTCAGTTAGTGTGGTCAGCAAAGTAACCAGAAGATCTTGCCCTTGCTAGGAACATTTAACAGGGAGCTACCCTGATTTAGTACTCACGACTCCAGAAGGAAAAGAGCTCTCACACCACTCGCAGGGCCGAGCCTGAACGTCAGACTCTTCTCCACAGATTTATATGAAAAGCAACAGAGGGTACCATACTGGCAGGCAGCTGCTCCTAGGGCCCGACCAAACTCACAGCTAATTGGGGAGTCAACGCAGCTTCACTTTTTCCTGACAGACCGAGCGCACTTCAGCAGATTCTCCAGTCCTCTACAAGGTGAGCCTGGTAGGTAGCTGCACTCCTGCACAGCCTCCTCTGACCACTACCCAGTGGATTTAGTCCGAAACTCGCCGGCGACCAAACCGCCCGACTCTGGCCTTCCACACACATGCTTCCCGTGCAAAAACCCAATGGCGCAGGAGCCCCAGAGCTCCTTCCTTGCTCACAGCCACAACGTCTCTGCCCCTCGGCAGTTAGGGCAAGTCTCACCACTCGGGCACCACCCAATCCCAAAGGTGGGCTGCAGATGCCAGTCACTTTATCTGGCCCCTATTGGTGCAAACAAGGCACCATTCTTCAGACTTTACTTCCCAGGATTCCTGGCTGTGTCTCATTGGTCAGCCGGCTCCCACATGAGTCCTGACCCTGGTTGGTCAGAAAGATCTCCATTTTAATGTTCCCCCGATCACCATTGGCCCAGTGCAATAGTCCAGGTCCAAAATAGAGGGGCCAAGCACACACAGTCCCCGCTGCAGAAGAAGCAGGTTAGAGAAGCGGTAATGCCACCGACACTCTAATTATGGCCAAACAGTCACATCTTTCAAAAGGGCTCCCTCTGCGCATATAGCGACTGCCAAATGGGAGCGCTTTCACTGCAGCTCAGGAGGGATTTGAACAGGGAAACACCAGTCCCCCCCCATACCTACTCGCTGGAACCCGTGAGCAGGCAGCTCTTAAAGAGACAGTACTGGAGGCTTTGGAAGCACTCACAACACCCACATTTAGGCGGCATTGCGCCGAACACCAGTTAGGCAGGGAGCATTTAGGCAAGCTCCAGGAAGGCTTTCAAGAACCCCCATTTGTAAGGGGGTTACACCCTTCCTGGCCTGGAAAGAACTTGGCGTTCGCGCCAAGTGGTTACCCTTAAATCACGTTAAGGTAAAACAGTTTAGATTGACAACACATTAAATCTTTTGTTACATACATTGGCACAGTATTCACAGTTTACTATGGTTTATGCAATATTACACACAGACAACCTTTTCCTTTTTAAATCCGGTCATTACTTCCTGCCTATGACACCTGGAAAGAGGGGGGCCCTTCCCTATCAGCTACTTGCGGGCTAACTGGGGCAGGGGCACCATACTCAGAGGGCAATACTTACGTTGTGCATCGTCCTCCAAAACTAACTTGGGCAATGAATTTGGAGATACATAGACCCCCTTATGGACTACATTTAATGGTAGGTCCACAGACTGACCAAGAGACTCATAATTAAACCTTATTACAGGCCGTACTTCTCGGCCAGTGCGTCTAGGGGTCTCAGTAAAATCTGCTACGGGCCCTGGCTCCATTTCTGCCTCATCTAGATTAGTAGAGGGAACCTCCCCATGAGAAGGGGACCCCGGGCCCATAGTACTTTCGGGGACATGACCCTCTATATCAGGACCCACACTACTTAGTTCAGTCAAGGGCACTTCTGGTACTACTGGGATGCTGTCAGGGCATTCAAAGTATTCTTCTTGCTCAGGCGGATCCCAAACAGATTCCCCCACGTCACTTTCCTCTTCTGAAAAGTCAGACAGTTCAGCCAGCCCGGATAATTCAGCCAGACTCATAGACCCTACTTCATTGGCTTTGAGGCCACTCACTTCATCCTCGGGGAGTATGGGCTCCAAAGACAAAGCTGGGGGCTCAGACAGTCCATAAAACCCAGCTTCATCCCCAGAGTGAGCTAGGGGGTTGCCTTTAAAAAGTTGACTCAGTTCACAAGAGGGGTAATGCTCCATATCATGTTCACTGTCTTCAGCCATAGATGGGGAATCAATTTCAAAAGGGGGAAGAGGGGAAGGCTCCCGGGGTTTAAGTTCTGAGGAGTCAACCCCTCTGAATCTCTTTTTGGCAGCAGCTCTAGTTATAGGCCCAGAGGGAGGGGCATTAAGAGGCGCAGTCTCTGTCAAAATCTGTCCAATTGGCAGCAGGTGATTTCAGTGTAAAGTTTTGACATCTTTTGAATTGTTTTTGGGCCTTACTTTGTACACAGGTAGATCATCTAGTTTGCCCACTACAATGTGAGGGAGATGGTGCCATCGGTCAGCAATCTTGTGTTTGCCATGCAGTCCCAGATTTCTTAGTAATACCCTATCCCCCTCCTGGAGTTCCTGTGCCTTCACCTTTTTATCATACCTCTCTTTGTTGACCAGGTTCCTTTTGGCAGCCATGGTTTGAGCCAGTTGGTACGCATGATTTAGCTGAGCCTTTAACTTTTGCACATACTGTAAATAATCATCAGCTCGAACCCCATCAGGAGAGACCCCAAAACACACATCCACTAGCAATCGAGCTTCTCTCCCAAACATCAGGCGGTAGGGGGAGAACCCAGTGGCATCACTTTTAGTGCAGTTGTAGGCATGTACCAGGGTGCTAATTTGTTGGCTCCATCTAGGCTTGTCTTTTGGGTGGAGGGTGCCTAGCACGTCTAGCAAGGTGCGGTTGAAATGTTCAGGCTGGGGGTCCCCCTGCGGGTGGTAAGGGGTGGTTCTGGACTTTCGCACCCCCTACAAGGATAGCATCTCTCTAATCGGTCGACTCTCAAAATCTCTTCCTTGATTGGAATGGATTTGCTGGGGGGGCCCCATAATGAACAAAGAAATTTTCAACAAGGACTTTAGCCACCGTGGTTGCCTTCTGATCCTTGGTGGGGAAAGCCTGGGCATATCGAGTGAAATGATCAGTGACCACCAATATGTTGCTGATATTTTTCAGATCAGGTTCTAAGCTCAGGAAATCAATGCAGACCAACTCCATAGGGGTGCTGGTAGTGATATTGACCATGGGGGCAGCTCTCTGAAATAGGGCTTTTCTTTGCAAACAGCGGCCACAGGTCTTAACATACTGCTCTACATCTGCACTCATTTTGGGCCAGTAGAATCTGGTCCACACCAGGTCAAGAGTTCGGTCTATGCCAAGATGTCCCTTGTGGTCATGCAAGGACCTCAACAGCAGTTCTCTAAAAGCGGTGGGCAGCACCAGTTGTTGTTTGTCTATTCGCCCCTCTTTGTCTACGGTCTCCCAATATAACAGCCTATGGTTCAGCTTCAACTTTGGGCCTTCTTTGTATAACAGAGCGGTTCTCAAGTCAGCGGACCGCAGTTGGGACAAATCTCTCCTGGCTTGCAGCGCCTCTAAAACAGGCTGTATCATAGGATCTCAAGACTGAGCCAGCTGGAGGCTATCATTATTGAACTGAGGCAGCATACTAGTGTCTAAAGCAGAAAATTGGCAGTAAGCAGCAGGCACACAGTTCTCAGATGGACCCAAGCAATCCACCATGTAGTCCACAGTATTAGGAGTCACCTGTTCCTCCTTGTCGAATTTCTGGCAAAGTGCTCTAATGTCGGGTTCAGACAACCTGACTCAATTGGCTCGGGACACAGACCTCTGGGAGAGAGCATCAGCATCTATATGGTTGAGGCCTGCTCTGTATTCAATAGCGTAGTTGTAGGTGGATAATGCAGAGAGCCACCTGTGACCAGTGGCATCCAGCTTGGCTGTGGTCTGAACATATGTCAAAGGATTATTATCAGTTTTCACCAGTATCTTAGCCCCATACAAATAGTCATGGAATTGATCAACAATGGCCCACTTTAGAGCCAGGAACTCTAGTTTGTGCACTGGATAATTCTTTTCAGAAGGAGTTAAACTGCGGCTGGCAAAAGCTACAGGTCTCGGACCATTCGAGTGCTCCTGGTACAATACAGCCCCCAATCCTTGCAGGCTGGCATCAGTATGAAGAACATAGGGTTTAGCTGGGTCAGCATAGGCCAGCACTGGGGCGTGAGTAAGTTGATATATAATGCCATAGAAAGCTTCCTTGCAGTCAGCAGTCCAGCGAGTATCAAACACATCATTGGGGCAAAAATAAGTCTTTTCAGTCCCAGACTGTGCAGTCTTCTTATATTTCTTATGGGTCAGGGGATACCCTTGAGTGAGATTAAGCAGAGGCCGGATCACCCAAGAGTAGTGTTTGATAAATCGTCGGTAGTATCCACAGAACCCCAGGAACCACTGTAGCTCCTTCAAATTTCTGGGTTGGGGCCAAGTGGTTAAAGCCTCCACTTTACTGGGGTCAGTCTCTATGCCTTCAGTGGATACTATGTGGCCCACATACTTCACAGAAGTTCGAAAGAATTGGCACTTGTCTATAGATAACTTAAGACCAAAATCCTCCAGCCGGTCCAGGACCTTGAACAATCGACTTTCATGTTCTTCCAACGAGCTGCCAAACACTATGACATCATCTAAATAAACCAAACACTCGAGCAAATTCATGTGCCCCGCAGCACGTTCCATCAGGTGCTGAAAGGTAGCTGAGGCACCTGAAATCCCTTGAGGCATCCGAATAAACTCATAGAAATCTAGGGGGGCAAATGAATGCAGTCTTCTCTCAGTCCTCTGGAGCCATTGGGATCTGATAGTACCCACTGCAGAGATCTAACACAGAGAACCACTTACTACCATTTAGACAGTCCAGGGCGTCCTGTATGCGTGGCATGGTATACTGGTCAGGGATGGTCTGCCAGTTCAAGGTACAGTAATCCACACACATCCGAACAGCCCCATTCTTTTTTCTCACTACGACAATGGGGGAAGCATAAGGGCTCCTCGATTCTTGTATCACACCAGCAGCAAGCATCTCTTGCAGATGCCGTCTCACATCGTCTATGGCAGCAAGGGCCAGGCGCCAAGACCTCTCCCGAAAAGGCCTTTCATCATGCAGTCGAATGTGGTGTTCAGCTCCCTGCACACATCCCACTCTTTTAGAGAAAAGACCTGGTCTCTTTGGGCAAGCTTCTCACTCACCCTTACTTTCCATTCAGCAGGCAACGGGGAGTCTCCGAAATCAAACAGGTCTGGCGTGACTCTGTCATCCTTCCCCAAACCCTTGCTATTGGGGAGCACTGCAGTGTCTGCACAATGCACACTAGCCAGAGTGCAGCCTCTATTTACTTGAATCTCTTTGTCAGACACATTATGAACTTGAGCCATCACTCTCCTGGCATAAGCATGGGCTCTAGCAGGCAAGATACTGGGTTTAGCCAGCAGTCCCCCAGGCAACTTTCCTTCCCCAGGCACATCCAGCATCAATAGTTTATTCTTGACATCCTTTTTAAGATGGACCTCCCCTTGCAAAACACACTAGGCATTTGGGGCTAGTAGCAACAGCTCTGGATCCTTCCTCCAGACAACACCCACCTGCCTTCAGGCTCCTCCTGACTGGCTTTTCTCTGAGTCTCGTAGGCCTTCTGGATCAGAGCGGGTATCCTAAGAGCTCGCCCAGTCCTGGACACCTGCTTTTCTGAACACAACTCTAAAAAGCAACTGAAAGTGTGGGTCTGCATAGGGCTGTTATGCACACTGGCAAAATATACCATTTCTAAATTGTGAACTGTTTTTCTTCTGTTATTTAAACTGTTTGTGTGGAGCCCTGTAATTCCAAACAGAAAACAGGAAGAGGGTAGGGTGTCACACAGGGACAGTGAACACCCTACTAAAAGTGCTTTTTAGTGTTGTTTTAAATTGTTTTAAACCAGTTTTGCACCTTATACTGCTTAATAGATAGCACTGGGGCTCATAAATACAAACTATTAACACAGTTTACTAAGTTTGAAACGCAAGTGTTCCCACAACCTCTGTGCAGTACTTCCGGGTCATAGGACCCATAAAAGCTCGCACTACAGCAAGCAGGGTGAGCGTGTGCAGGGCATGCTGAGACGCATGCAGAGACGCACGCATCTGCGCGTGTCTGCTGTGTCCACTAGGACCGTAAGGATGTAAGGCAAAATCTACAACTGACGTAGTAAGTACTAGTTTAGTATAAAATACAGCTCTATTCTGTAACAATACCAGATAAAATTACAAAATGGTTAAGACTAAAGCTAGAAAAAAATGTCATAGACCATGTATATCTTGCAAAATGTATACAGAAGAAGAAATAGTGGAATTTACATGTGAGAAGTGCATACAAAATCAGGCTTTGCATACTGAAATAGAAATAATGAAGAGGAGGATGGACAGTAGTAACCAAATAGAAACATTAGAAGTCCAGAGAGAGATTGGAGAATTAGAAGCTTACATAAATTCATTCATAGTTGAGAATGATATAGAGCTACTACACAAATGGGCCCAAAAACAGGTATCTGCCTCTATCTCTGAAATCAAATAAAGAGGCAGAAGACACTGCAGAGCAGGACACTGTGGCACAGGAGCTAGCACAACAATACTCACCCAAATCAGGAACCAAAACTAAACAAGCACAAAGGAAATCCAAAAAACTTCTGATCATAGGAGACTCCATGATTCGGGGAGTTGATACCCATCTCCAGCCAGGGGTGATGGTCAGATGTCTCCCAGGTACATCAGCATGGAGAGACACTGACCGCATTGCTAAAATTGTTCACAAAGCAGGAGAAAACATTGATGTCCTAGTACACATAGGGACTAATGATCTCACCAGCCGGTCAGTTGTGGAGACCAAGGAACACCTGACTAGGCTGGGTGACAAACTATCATCTATTTCGTCCGCATCTCCTTCTCTGAGATCCTGCCAGTCTGGGAGAAGGGAGCAGATGGACGGAAGGTCAGAAGGGGAGATGGGGAGCTAAACACGTGGCTCAAGGACTGGTGCCAGGAAAAGGACACAGATTTGTAGGGAACTGGCAACAGTTCTGGGAGCGAAAGTTCTTTAAATTTGATGGACTGCATCTGACTAAAGAGTCAGTGCATTGGGGCAGAAGTTTGACGTCTTTGCAGAATATTTAAACTAGCAAATGGGGAGAGGGTGCAGCACCCCATCGTCGAATGGAAGAACACCCTCCCCTCAGCTAGTGGTCAAACAGGAATTCAGCGTGTTTGCCGCTCATTTGCATCACCAGGTAAGAAAAAGGTTTGTCTCCCATACGATGCACAGGGTAATGCCAAACTTCACCCAACAACTAACACACCAAAATCTGGCCAATGGAAAATCATGTACACAAATGCTCACAGCCTGGGAAATAAGATCCCAGACCTGCAGGCAATTATGTCAGAGGCTAAACTGGACATAGTAGCAATTAGTGAGACGTGGTTTACCAGTAACCACACCAGGAGACTTCAGTACCTGGCTATGTATTGTTCAGAAGAGACCGAGGTGCAAGGGGGAGGGTGCCCTGTATGTTAATGAAAATATCAAAGCTACAGAAATTCAGAATACACATAAGGAGCCAGAAGAACTGTGGGTCACCCTGGAAACAGGAAATGGGACAGCCATAAGAACTGGGGTTGTCTACAGGCCCCCAGACCAGAGGGAGGACATAGACACATTACTGTTAGAAGATATACAAAACATGACAGCTAAAGGGAGGTTCTGATAATGGGAGACTTCAACATGCCAGATACAGATTGGTCAATACCAGCAGGAACATCTGCCAGAACTAGACTCATAGTGGATTCCCTGCAGGGAGGGCCTCAAACAACTGGTACAGCAACCCACAAGAGACAGGGCTATCCTAGATCTAGTACTGACTAACAAAGAAGGGATCACAGATCTCAGGTAGAAGGTCACCTGAGGCCAGTGACCATCACATGGTATGGTTCAATTTGGCTACTACATCTAAATCATCCCATTCCAAAGCAAAAATATGGGACTTCAGAGGAGCTGACTTTGATAAGATGGCCAACAGAGTTAAGCTAGCCCTGGCAAAAAGAAACACAGGTGAGGAGGTACAGGCAAAGTGGGCAAGCATTAAGGATACAATACTTGAAGCAACATCCCATTGTGTTAGACAGAAAGGAAGTGCAAAGAAGAAGGAAACCACTTTGGTTCTCAAATACAGTAGCAGAAAAGGTCAGAGCCAAAAGGCTGGCCTTCAGAAAATATAAGGGAACACAGCGGGATGAAGATAGGGAGGCATACCAAACTGCCCTAAGGGAAGCAGGTAAGGCAGTAAGGCAGGCAAAGTCCCAAACTGAGGAAACACTAGCACGAACAGTAAAAAAAGGTGACAAGACTTTCTATAGATACATTAGTGAAAGGAGAAAGTCCAGAGGGGGTATTGTTAAGCTTAATGGAGAAAAGGGAGCATGTGAGGAGGAGGACCCTGTAAAGGCATCTATCCTAAATAGATACTTTTGCTCAGTATTTACTGAAGAGAAGGTAGGGCAGGGCCCACAGCTCAGCATCATGGACACAGGGGGAGGAGGTGAGCACTACTCCCTTCACAAAAGAAAGGGTCCCAAAAGAGCTTGCTAAGCTCAAGGTGGATAAGGCAATGGGACCTGATGGCATACATCCCAGGGTACTTAAGGAGCTAAAGGAGGAACTAGCAGAGCCATTAGCAGAATTGTTTAGTGAGTCTCTGAGCACAGGAGAGGTCCCAGAAGACTGGAGAAGGGCTCATGTGATCCCACTCCACAAGAGTGGTAGCAGGGAGGAGGCGGGAACTACAGACCGTCAGTCTTACCTCAGTAGTGGGCAAGATTATGGAGGCACTCCTTAAGGAAAGGATAGTGCAACACCTGGAATCCATAGGGGCACAGGATCCAAGACAGCATGGGTTTACAAAGGAAGGTCCTGTCAAACTAATCTCATAGATTTCTTTGACTGGGTAACCAGAGTGGTGGACCAAGGGGAGCAGTTGATGTCGCCTACCTTGACTTCAGCAAAGCTTTTGACACTGTTCCACATAGAAGATTGATAAATAAGCTAGGTAGGCTCAGGGTGGGTCAGAAGTTGGTCAACTGGGTGGCAAACTGGTTGACTGGCAGAAAACAGAGAGTGGTGGTAAATGGTATACAGTCAGAAGAGATGCAAGTCACAAGTGGGGTACCTCAGGGATCAGTCCTGGGGCCAGTCCTATTCAACATCTTCATTAGTGACCTCGCAGATGGACTAGAGGGTAAGGCTTGTCTGTTTGCAGATGACACCAAGATCTGCAACAGAGTAGATGATCCAGATGGGGTGGGCAGAATGAGAAGAGATCTGGATAAACTAGCAGAATGGTCAGAAGAGTGGCAACTGGGATTTAATGCAAAGAAGTGCAAAATCATGCACATAGGGAAGAGAAACCCTGAAGCCACTTATAGGCTGGGAGGGTTGCTAGCAGTCACAAAGGAAGAAAGAGACTTGGGTATCATCATCACTGATGACCTAAAATCATCTAAGCAGACCTCTAAAGCAGTAGGTAAGGCTAGGGGGCGTTAGGGTGTATTAGTAGGGTATCACAAGTCGTAGAGGGAGTAATAATCTCTGTACAAGACATTGGTTAGGCCCCATCTGGAGTACTGCGTGCAGTATTGGAGGCCACACCTTCACAAGGACATTAACCAAATTGAGGCAGTCCAGAGAAGGCAACCAAAATGGTGCAGGGACTGCATCAGAAGACATATGAGGACAGATTAACGGAGCTCAATATGTATACCCTTGAGCAAAGGAGGGAGAGGTGATATGATCGAGACATTTAAACACCTTAAGGGCATAAACAAGGTGAAAGAGTCTAACATGTTTAAATATAAGAAAATAGCAGGACAAGAGGACACAGCATGAGATTAGAGGAGGCCGATTAAGGGGGAATGTGAGGAAATTCTTTTTCACAGAAAGGGTGGTAGATGCATGGAATGGCTTACCACAAGAAGTGGTGGCTATGAATACAGTGCAGGGCTTCAAACAGGCATGGGATAGGCATAGGGAGCAATACAAATGACTATGAATAGATAGGTCACTGACAGAGCAAAGGCCGATGGCACATTTATAAGGTAGAAAGAAATGGGCAGACTGGATGGGCCTTGCGGTCCTTATCTGCCGTCAACTTCTATGTTTCTATGTAAAAAGAGTCTCAAACAGAGACACCACAAAAACATGGTGATAATAAATGCTCTACCAAAAAAGAGGAAATAAATCAGCTGTTAACGTATTATCCAGAAACAGAAAATAGATATAAGACATTGGATCCGGAAAGGCAAGCTACACACGAGTCCTTGGAAGAAAGTCATGATGGGGGTAGGGTTTGAAGGTTAACCAAAGTCTAAAAGACTCTAGTTTAGGTCGAAAATTATTACCAGATAAAAGGATAGACAAAGTACATAAGGAATCCAAACAGAGTAATGTTTGCCAAAATATAAAAAAAGCAATATCATCCAAAGTAGATTCCGCAACAGAAAAAGAAACCACAACACAAATAAAACAAAAAGATATCCTAATAATAGAAGACTCCCTAACTAGAGGAATTGATACAATAGTGTGTAAAAACAGAAAAATGCACACTACTGTGAGCTCGCTACCTGGGGTAAAAATCTCAGACATTGGTTACTTATTAGATGGCTTGATGGAAGGACTACAAGACCCTTTAATCATAATTCATGTCGGTGTAAACGATGTGGGGCTATGTAGTATAGACGACATCATACAAGATTATCAACACATTGTAAATACAATGAAAAATAAAGGATGTGATATATTATTTCAGGTCTAATCCCATGCCACGGGAGACATGAATTTAAAACTCAGGCATTGAGATACTTAATATGAAACTGAGAACCCTTTGTAGGTATAATCATATTGGATTTATGGACAATTCAGGGACCTTTGGGAAAACACTCTTTTAAAAGTGATGGATTACACTTAAATAAAACAGGCATCAAATTCTGAGTATGAAAATAAACAATGTTATCTCTTTTCATTTAAACTGGAGGAAGAGGGGAGACTCACAACTTAACATTTACAACTATGGACCTCAAAGAGGGATGGAACTGCATTTTATTAAATGCACGTAGTCTAACAAACAAATTTGAGGAACTACAATGCTTATTATATGAAACAACATACAAATTGCACTAATAACTGAGACTTGGTGGACTACCGAAGATTGATGGGATAAAGAAATAACGGTTACAAACTATACTACCTATCAAGGGAATCAAGGAAAGGAGGGGTATAGCTATATACATAGAAAATCTTATACAATGTGAGGAAATAACTAGAGCTAAAGATGGCCTGGAAATGGTGTGGTTAAAACTCATACCCAGGGACAAACAAAATTAAATTAGGTCTGGTGTATAGACCCCCCTCAATGAGCCCAGATGGAGAACTAGAATTATTAAAAGTCATCAATAACCTAGATCCATCAGAAAGAATAATATTGACCGAGGATTTTAATTTCCCAGACATTAACTGGAAAAAACTTGAAGGTACAAACAAAAGAAGTACACAATTTTTGGAGGCTCTAAACCAGATAGGGCTTGTTCAGCTTGTTCTTGAAAACACCAGGGGAAATAACACTTTAGACTTGATTTTAACTAATATGGGACAGACAATACAAAATGTGCACACTAGTAACCCTTTGGGAAATAGTGACCACCAGTCAGTCAAGTTCCTATTTAAAGATGCAACAAATACTCTTTGGGAAGGAAAAACTACAGTTCTAAACTTTAAAAAGGCTGACTTTCCTGCTATGAGGAAATACTTCACAAATTGGGATTGGCAGAAAGAACTCGGAAATCACACAGCTCATAAAATGTGGGACTCCTTGGTCAATGTACTACACAAAACTATAAACATATGTATACCAAAGTACCCAACAAACAAAAATATCCCTAAATGGCTAACTCCAAGAATTAAAACATTGATAAATAAAAAAAACAGATGGTTCAAAAAAATTAAACATGAAATAAATAAACAACCCAACTTACAGTATAGAGAGTTTGTTAAAAAAGTCAAATGGGAAATAAAAAAGCAAAAAGACTATAATTAAAACTTGCATCACTTGTTAAGGACAACTATAAGACCTTTATTCTTATATAAATAATAAACAACAAAGAGTACTATTATTGGACCTTTTAAAAATAATGCAGGAGAAATACTTAGTAATAGAGACTGTGCAGAGTTACAAAATAAATATTTCTGCTCTGTCTTTAATCCAGTTACTTTACTAAATACTACTCCCAATACTACTTCCAGACCAGGGAGGATACAGATTAAACTACAAGATGTTCTAGATAAATTAAAAACAGTACATATAAACAAATCACAAGGACCTGACGAAATTCATCCTAGGGTACTGTATGAATTGGCAGAACAACTTGCACCACCTCTAACCCACATATTCCAAAATCCCTAGATATAGGACAAGTACCACAATTGATGAGAAGCGATGGTAGTTCCTATATACAAAAGCGGATTGAAATCTGAGTTAAAACTATCGACCGATTAGTTTGACATCGGTCATGGGTAAGATGATGGAATCCATTCTAAAGAATTATATAGTTGAGTACCATGAGGTTAACAAACTGCAGGACCCACTACAACATGGATTCCGAAAAAAAACGCTCCTGTCAGACAAATCTCTTGACTTTTACGAAAAGGTTGGGAAGGCATTAGATGCGGAAATTGTGTTGATGTTATTTTTTGGATTTTTCTAAAGCTTTTGACAAACTCCCACATCAAAATTAATACTTTCCTTAAACAGTATGCACTAGACACCAATATAATAAACTGGATAGATGCTTGGCTATGTGAAAGAAGGCAAAGAGTGGTGATACAAGGAGAAAAATCAAACTGGAGACCGTGACTAGTGGGGTCCCCAGGATCGTACTTGGACCCTGCCTTTTAACATCTACATAACCTCCTTGAAACTGGAAAATAAAGATATTTGGTTGACAAAATTTATGACGATTGCAGAATTGGTGCAATAACCAATACAGTAAAACCAGCAGGATCTACAAGAAGCACTAAATTACATACATCATTGGACTGTAAAGAGTAAACTTGAATTAAATAAAACAATTGTATAACTATGCATTTGGGTAAAGTAAAAACAACAACCCTCTCCCTACAAATTGGATAATACTGTACTCAATAAAATAGAAGAGGAAAGGGATTTAGGGGTAACAATTAGCTCAGACTTAAAATTTAGTACACATTGTAACAAAGTAATAAGAAAGGGAAATCAAATTTTGAATTGTATTCTGAGACACATCTCAAGTAGGGACAGGAAGGTGTTAATCCCTCTTTATGGTGCTCTGGTTAGACCAAACCTGGAGTACTGTGCTCAGGTCTGGGCAACTTATAAAAAAGCAGATATACATAATATTGAACGAATACAGAAAAGAGCGACTAAGTCAGTTGAAGAGTTGGAAAAGAAGACTTACCCTGAGAGATTAAGGGAGCTGAATTTGTTTACCCTGGAGTATAGAAGAACTAGGGGGGACCATTGTCTACTATACAGATGTATAAATGATCCTGCACTCTTGTCAGAACTTGGACTAGTCTGGAGGAAATCAAGATATGAACCAAGGGGGCACCCCTTCCAGTTTGAAACACAAAAATGGCAGACTTCATCACGAAAATATTGGTTCAGCAACAGAGTTGTGGTAGGATGGAATTCTCTGCCTAGGGAAGTGGTGTCTAGTACAAATATGGACTCCTTTAAAAACAAACTCGATAACTTCCTTTTGGATAGAATAGATAAAGGGTTATAAATAATAAGGCAAGCATCATGGACGAAAGTCTACCTAGCTTGAAATCACCTATGAACCTATGAACTGTGCTAGTCGACCAAACATGTGAGCATTGGTCCCAATCAACAAGGGTACCCCATCATATAGTCCAGTTGGGGGGCAGACTAAAGTCAAGGTTTCCACCTGTTCGTCCACCCCAGCCACAGAAGTAGGAAATGACAACCAGATCTGGATATACCCCAAATACGGATAAGCCTTGTCACTCAGCCCCCATACATGTAGACCATCCAAGGGTTGTAGTGACACCTCAGGTAGATGTGTCTGATACCAGTCCTGCAACATAATGGTCACCTGAGAGCCACTATCTAATACAGCTCGGGTGGGAATCCCATTTACTTGCACTGGGGCCTCCATCGAGCACCCGACCACATCAGTCCATTCAGGGGCCACAGAGTTGACAGTTGCTTGGGCATTGGCTGGGGTCACAAAGCCCTTCCTAGGGGGTCGGACGTGGGCCCTGCGATGCCAGGTGATCAATTCGCTGTTGACCTTCCTTAAATTCTCCGGCAACTGGCACTCAGTCTGAAAGTGTCCATCCTCCCCCCGATGGTAACAGAACTTGGGATCTCGGGAGTCTCTATTGGGAGGGGAATACTTCATCTGCTGGGGGCCATCCGGAGGGCGAGGGGACTCTCCTGGGCTAGGGCATTGGTTTCTAGATAACTCTGGTTCCCCGTTAGGACAGGGTGGGTAGTAGTTTGCTTCAAGTCCCTCACCAGTTCTTGTAAATTTCTGATCTCGGCCCTCAACTCACTTTCTACTTGGGGATCAGAGGAAATGGCACACACCCCAACCCCTCCTTGTAACTCTGGGCAACATCAGGCTCCCCCCGAAGGGTGGGTCTCATCAGGTTCACTAGACTCAGGGGTTTGGCTCAGATTCACAGCCCCCACATAGGGTTCCCACCCCTCATCATCAGTCTCTACTTCTCTAATTTCCCTCCTCAATTGACAGTATTCAGGCGGGGCAGCTCGCCGATCATGTAAGTTAAGTTTTAACAGTATCACACTGGAAAATCTAGCAGACTTTAGAACATGTTCCAACCTGACCTGGTTCAAGGCTGGGGTGGGAATCCCCTCTTTTTGGTAGGCCTTCTGTAAAGCCCTTTCCACCCTAGTAACAAAGGCAGAAAGCTTTTCATTCCTCCACTGCTTAGCAGACTTGAATTTCCATAATAAGTCTTCCCAGTTTCTGTGCTTCCAAAACCCCTCTAGAGCAGAAAGATACTCTGCTGTGGTAGCTTCGGGCTAGTGGCCCACAAAACCGAATGGCTCTAAAGCGGACCCTGCAGGCTCTCCATCAGTCTCTTTTGTTTCTCCCCTCAGGCATTGCCACTCCTGGACTAAGGGGTGGCATAGTCCATCCATGCCTCAAATCATCCTCCCTGAAGGCAGGGCACTGTGCGAGAAAAAGCTTAGCCTACAGTACAAATCTAGCTGTATAGAAGGAACCACTAGGGGTGGTGGGGCCAAAATAGAACTCTTGGGGGGGCCCAGGAGAGGTACTGGGGGAAGCCTGGGGGGTGGGATCACTGGAAAGATCCAAAGCCTGCAGTAACTTGTGAGTAGTCCTCCCCTCCATGGCTAACAATTTAAGCAGTTTATCTTTGAAGCTATTAATCTGGGAAGACCCCACCAGGGGTAACTGACCCACTCCAGATGTGAATGACCCTCCACCCCTGTTGGGCACCTTCCAGGTAAATCACTGGAGGTACCCTCTCAGGGTCAATGGCTACACTACATAACAGTAACACCTGCATGGTCTGATCGAGTAGGTCAGCCATAACGCCCTCTCACCTCTACCTTACCCAAACACTTAACCCGCTCCACTATGGAAAAAAGGTCAGTGTTCATTGTCCCTAGAGGTACATCTAGCAGTAACACAATTCTCTGAGAGTCCAACTCTTCAGCTTCACCCCAAACCATCAGTTTATGTACCATTGTCTTAATGGGGTCCAATTTGATTTTAGCCATGATATCCCTTTCCAGCTTTTCCTTCAATTTATCCATAGTTAGGTACTTCGTCCACTCGGCCACTAGGGGACGCTGATCCCAGCGGTGCCTCCACTTTGTAACCCCCGGGAGCACTATCCTAAGGGATATTACCCCTGCCTGCCCTAACTGTAACAGGGTGAGGGGCCCAGATCTGTTGGCGGGTGCTTCCACCCAAAGGTCGGGGTTAGAACAGTCGAAGTTGACTCAGTCACAGCCCTCTGAGTTGCTGCGACCCCCCTTTCTTCCCACTAGTGGCCCACACAGTTCAGTTACAGTGTCCTTACCATATACACTTACCCCCAGCTTGAATCACTCAGCTCACTCCGGGGACCCCCTGAAAAGCAAGGTACAGTTACACAATATTCACTGAGCAGTATTACACCATTAATACACAAACTAGCTAGTGTACCTTTGCAAAACAAGCAATCTGATTTATTTAAGGGGAGATAACAAGGACCAGGGGAAATCAGGGTGATTGGCTTACCACTGCAATATATGAGTATCTACCTAGGGCTCTGTGCACAGGCCTAACCTATAAGTTACTGTCTATGGGTACCCAAGCCCTAAAGACTAGTTCCTCGATGCAGCTGGTTGGGGCCCTGACACAAATGAGCATTTAATTCCTATGAAGATTAGATGGAGCCAGCAGGCTCAGTTAGTGTGGTCAGCAAAGTAACCAGAAGATCTTGCCCTTGCTAGGAACATTTAACAGGGGAGCTACTCTGATTTAGTACTCACAATTCCAGAAGGAAAAGCACTTCCACACCACTCGCAGGGCTGAGCCTGAACATCAGACACTTCTCCACACATTTATATGAAAAGCAACAGAGGGGTACCATACCAGGCAGCTGCTCCTAGGGCCTGACCGAACCCACAGCTAATCGGGGAGTCAACGCAGCTTCACTTTTTCCTGACAGACCGAGCGTGATTCAGCAGATTCTCCAGTCCTCTACAGGGTGAGCCTGGTAGGTAGCTGTGCTCCTGCACAGCCTCCTCTGACCGCTACCCAGCGGATTTAGTCCGAAACTCACCAGCGACCGAGCTGCCTGACTCTGGCCTTCCACACACACACTTCCCACGTGAAAACCCAATAGCGAAGGAGCCCCAGAACTCCTTCCTCGCTCACAGCCACAACGTCTCTGCCCCTCGGCAGTTAGGGCAAGTCTCACCACTCAAGCGCCACCTGATCCCATAGGTGGGCTGCATATGCCAGTCACTTAATCCGGCCCCTATTGGTGCAAATAAGGCACCATTCTTCAGACTTTACATCCCAGGATTCCTGGCTGTGTCTCATTGGTCAGCCGGCTCCCACATGAGTCCTGACCCTGGTTGGTCAGAAAGATCTCCATTTTAATGTTCCCTCGATCACCATTGGCCCAGTGCAATAGTCCAGGTCCAAAATGGAGGGGCCAAGCACACACAGTCCCCACTGCAGAAGAAGCAGGTTAGAGAAACGGTAATGCCACCAACACTCTAACTAATTATGGCCAAACAGTCACATCTTTCAAAAGGGCTCCCTCTGTGCATACAGCGACTGCCAAATGGGAGTGATTTCACCGCAGCTCAGGTGGGATTTGAACAGGGAAACACCAGTCCCCCCCATACCTACTCGCTGGAGCCTGCGAGCAGGCAGCTCTTAAAGAGACAGTACTGGAGGCTTTAAAAGCACTCACAACACCCACATTTAGGTGGCATTGGGCCGAACACCAGTTAGGCAGGGAGCATTTAGGCAAGCTCCGGGAAGGCTTTCAGGAACCCCCATTTGTAAGGGGGTTACATCTATATTTATACAATGTATGTTTTGGGATAAATAAGAGTGTAAAAAATGATATCTGAGCTGGCCAGTGAAGATAACATTGTTATCTTCATGTTCCTATACATCATACATTTATCTCCACATTCCTATACGTCATCACAATGAAACTGAAATAATTTCCTGTTGCTGTCTACTGCCCTCGGCTGTCTGTCTACCCCAACACCCCCCCCCACACACACACACAGCACACCATCCCCAAGCAGCTGTCAATCATCTGTGAAATTATCTGGTTGATCCTGCCATTATTTTCAATGAAATTCATATTTTAAATGCTTATCTGGTTGATCCTGCCACTCTGAGCACTTTCACTTTCTGTGTAAATGTAGCATGGTCGAGCGCTATTCTCACTGATGAGCGCTATATTCTGTGAGGTTTTCTTGTAGTTGGAAAAGTCAGAAAACGCTGTGCTTTATGCACAGCTTAGTGTTTCTTCACTGAGCAAAAGCTGCTGACTGCACACAGACTGAAGCGAGTGAATTTGCGGCTTTGGAATAGTAGAGGGAAGCGCGAGTGTCTGTCTCTATCATCCCTGGTAGCTAAGATCATATCAACTGCTATGATATGTACTCCAGTTATGTCACCAAAGATCTGCAGGCTCTTTTTCTGGAACACTTCACTGGCAGATTTAACACCAAAAGGCATTTGCAAGAACCTGTATCGCCTCCATAGAGTATTGAAGGTGCAGAGGTAAGATGACTGCTCGTCAAGTTTCACCTGCCAATATCCATCTTTTTCATCCAGAATAGTAAACATTTTTTTACCAGTCAAGCTGCTCTGGACTTCCTATGGTGTAGGAATGTGGAACTGTTCCCACTTGATAGCTACGTTCAGCTCATGGGGTCTAAGCATTGTTTTAGCTATCCGTTCCTCTTCCCAATGATCACTACTAAGCTACTAACCCATTTACTGAAAGGTCGAGCACTCACCACCTCATTCAGAAATCACTCCAGACAAAATGTAAAGTCACTACATTTATTGTTAAAAAAATGAAAAAAGCAAGTGGTGCAGGCAGTATCAGCCTGATGCATTTCAGAACCTGGTCCAAACAAGTAAAGCCCTGTGCTCAAGCAAGGAGTGGTGCACTGCCAAGGGTAGCCAGCCCAACAGAAGATTCGCAGTTCCAAAGTATTAGCGCTCTTAGTGCAAAATGAACCACACACAGCACAGGTGAGAATTCCTCCAGTACTGGATTTGTTAACTGTATAATACTGGCCACTGTGCTGAAAAGAATATTCACCCAAACTAGATAGCCCCCTACTGCCTCAGCAAACTTCCTTCCAGGGGACCATTCTGTCATTACAGTGGCCTGTATTATACAGTTAATAAATCCAATAGTAGAGGAATTGTCACCTGTGCTATACGTAGTTCATTTTGCACTAGGAACGCTAATACTTTGGAACTGCGCATTTCGGAACCTGTAGTTCCTTTCTCAAAGCCTATTGTCTTTAGTGATTTCTGAATGGGGTGGTGAATGCTTGTCCTTTCAGTGCATGTCTTGCCGTATTAGTCTGAAAGCACCACCATCCCAGTGCGACCCTTCTTTGTGATCTAAGGTATTAACCCAGTCTGTGAACTCATCAACTTTGACAATGATTTCCATTTTCACCAGGTGATCCATGGTGTTTCTGAGTTTTTTCCTGTCGGCTGAATGGTATTTTCCAGCTGGGGTGTATAACTGGTGTTGTGCTCTTACCACCTTTATACTGTTTTCTCCCTTTATCAGGCCTATGCCAGTAAATACATCAGCATATTCTTTCACTAGAATCACAGATGTGCTGACTAGATATGCTTGTCTGATCAAATCTGATTTCTCGTAGGTGGATTTTCTCAATAGTGGCATGGTTGAGACATCTGTGACATAGAAAGGAAACCTTCCTGTTGCAGTCTGTGTTCTACATTCAAGGCTGACATTTCCCAGCAGCTTTATCTTAAAGCTACCACAAGCAGTCAAAACCATTCTGGTTTTCTCTAGGGAACCACACTGGGCCAATTTGTTATTCACTGTTTGTGACAGAACATTTGCCTGGGACCCAGTATCCAACTTAAAGGTCACAGGCATGCTCGCTGCATCAATAACTGCATTCACATGAGATCATCTTCACTTTCCTCATGCACGCTGCCTATCGTCAACTCCACAATAAAAAGATTGTCATGGTCAGAGTCACTGCCCTGTATGACTGAGTTGATTTTTCTGCTGTAGCACATCTTGACAAAGTGGTTTTGGCAGTTGCAGTTGTAGCATGTTTACCCAAGGCTGGACACTGGCATGGCTCATGCTTCGTCCCATATCTGCCACAGGGTTTATCATCATTGCTACCTTTCCTATTCTTTGAAGGTTTGGCATTGTATTTAGGTTTTCCTTTGTGCTTCAGAATATCTCCCTTTTCAACACAAGCTGCAATGCTAGCAGCACTTTCTTTTTTTTAATTTTGCCTTTTATCCTGGCTGGACCACCGTCTGCTTTCTCTGCCCTGGTCACGGCCCCCGGAGACCTCCACCACCGCCTATAGCTGCAGAGGACCCTCAGTCACACCTGGCTTACCCCCCAGAGGGTGGGGCTGCAGGCCACCTTCGTGACCCCGGAACTGTGACTGGTTGGGTTCCGTGACAGGGCGGTATGAAGTAGGATCTCCGGGAGGGCTTCATCCTTCGTGGTCCTGCCCACCATTTTCCGTTTTCCCCAGAGAGGCGGGACGTGCAATGCCAGTGTCTGCCTGCCTCCTCCCCTCCCCACGTCAGCGTCGGCTGCATGAGAACTCCCAGCCACCATGAGTCCCCCAGCGCTCCGAGCGCCACCACCCTCCCGGAGAAGGAGAGCTGTCCATCGGATGCTCGATCCTACTCCCACCAGCCGCCCCTCCGATGACCCAGATCCGTTCCTGAACCCGGGTCGCCGGCGTCTCAAGTGGAAATCCCACCGCTGCGCTGACGGGCTGGCGATAGCAGCACTTTCTGCTTTTAGGTTGCCTGCTGTCACTGTTTCAGTCTGAGCTTTACTAGCTTCTGATACATGACAAATATCAGTGGCTCTATGCAAATTCAAATCACATTCACGCAGTAGCCTCTCCTTAAGCTTCCCATCTCTAATGCCCCAAACAATCTTGTATTTTATCATGTCATCTGTTTGGTCCTTAAAGTCATAATTCTTTGCCCTGGTGCATAGTTCTGTTACATACTGATCAAACAGACTCTCCCTCAGCTTGTTGCCTTTCTCAGAATTTATATCTTTCAAATACAACATTCGGGGGGGTTGCTATGTTTGAAACATGTCTAACACTGTTTCTAGATCATCCTGATCATCATCATCTTCTACAAACACAAAGGTACTGTACATTTCAAGAGTGCCCCCCCACACACACTCACACAATGTAGTAAAATTTCTACCCAAGTATCAGCAGGCTTATCGGAGGCACCAGAGGTCTTCTTGTACAGTTCACTTTTCTGCCACCATTTTGTCCACTTCTCACTCAAATTGCTTTCCAAGGAAAGGGCATTGGCCGTCGGAATTGTTCCATCTTTTTTCTGAAATTTCAGCAGTTTTGTTACGTCTTTGCAGCAGTTTTTAACCAGCATCTGACACCATGTAATGGATTCCTGAGTCAGCACACACACTTCAGGAAGCTAAGAATGTACTTTATTATAAAACCCACTCTGATTGGTCAACACTCACAACAAGCTATAGAGATGCAGTACACTGAAAACCACAGGGTGGCACTATAACTACAGCATTAATGTACTTTAGTATACTACTGTATATACAGTATATGCACAATGTGATCAACTACTGTATGTTATCCTGCCTTTATAGGCCCATCTCACAATCTGTTTTGGTTTGTGTCTGGGACTGTCCCTCTAGAAACTTGACAGCTCACAGGACACAGAAAAGACACCAGACTCTGATGCCTCTCCTGTTCCCAGAAACCACCTGGAGTCCCTTCCCCTGCAATGTTTCTGAGTGCAGTGCTGGTCCTGCCCAAGTGGGTCTACTACAGTACTAAAACCATTACTCCACTGTCAATGGGAGCTTCCTGCTATAAGTCCATATATTGGTGCATACTTTCTGAGAGAATTAACCCTTAGGCTGCTGACAGAATTAGAACGTATAGGAATTTTGGCTGATATATCAGTCCACAGCACAACAAGGGTTAAAGATGTATAGCATAATGCATGGTAATCCATGTGCAATGTATTTGTGTTGACATCAAGAGTTCCGAAGACATCGCTGACCTTGAGATCAAAGCTGGAGAAGTCTGCATTTTCATCAGAACGCAAGATGGAAACTCTGACTTGTCTACCTGGGTTGGCACATATTATTTTACATAACATGTAGTTAGCCTAACATGTGAAATACACCAGGAAAAATAGATTCACTTGCAGCTGTACTAGTGAACAGCACACTAAGCTCACATATGCTGCCATTCATTAAGAATTAATCAATTCTTAACTTTTAAATTAGTGGATTCTGAGATGAGTCTGGTGTATCTACATTTCCTGCAAACGATAGGAAAAACAGATAGAATTCAGCCATTAGAGAACAGGATGTGGTTGCATTTGTGCCTGCCCCTCTCTACCAACTTGGAACTGTGAACTATAAGTGTACATTTACTCAGAGTCAGATGAGTCCTTGACAATGGCAATATGGCCTTTGCTTTCCTGCTTGAAACTATTTAAAACAAGCATTTGTCAATGCCGAATGTTTGCTTGCTGGCATTGGCATTGGTAGGGTAGGAATTAGAGAGATGCATAATAGGAATGGCAGTGAAGTACTGAACTGAAGCCAACCCCACCACTACCCTGCAAAGACTGATAGGCATTGGGGTGTGCCTTTGGGTCATCAGGCATAATGCCCATGCCATTTCACCACACCCTACCCTGCTGACACTGACAAGTATCACAGTGTGCCTTGGGGTCTTTGGCCCTTACACGCGCACCCCATTCCATCAGGAAATACGGTGAGATGGGTGCAGTATAGGAGAATGGGGTAAACTTTGGGCCTGAAGAGTTCAAGGCACACCTCGATGCCTCTCACTGGCTGCAGGGTGGGGGTGGGGGTGGAATGGCATGAACATTACAGCCAAGAATCCCAAGTCACACCCCTGATGCCTGTCAGTCTCTACAGGGTGGGCATTATGGTTGGAAACCCTAACGCCCTGGGTGTTTGTTTGGTATTTTCATTCCAAATTTTCAACATGGGTTTTTGGTGACCCCCACCTCATGAACAGTGGCAATATCAGTTCGTTAGCCGAAAGCTGATTTTGCACAGTGACTATGCCATTTGGCACCACAGGTTCGAAAACACATTTTGAACAGGATGTGAAAAATGACAGCTGTACTGTTCATGGGGAGGTATAAAAAATGGCAATGTTGAAAATCTGGAGTGAAAATATAAAAAAACTGGTGAAGTCATGAGTGTGCGTAGAAACTGTGCAAAGCACACCCATAATATCATTAAAATACAAAATCACACATGCCCCCACAATGCAAAGCATCATGGGCTGCATATGCAAATCACCACAGAATGTTATGCTGGTCCAACTTTAAGCAGAATTGCATGTGGTGCGAAAGGCCTCTACACAGTTGCAAGGGTGCTAACTATTGCTTTTTCCTTGCATAAACTGTAATGAAGCTCTTCCCTTTCATTCTATAAGTAGACCAACTTATTCTGTGGTGTTACATATGCAACCATATTTTAGTGTAAGGAGCATGTGTTGTATTTTGTGAAACATGGCTTCCCAGCCAAATGCCCTTTGGGGTAACCCTTGTCTCAGTGTTTACGCACAGAGGTTCTTTGTCTTCATAATATCATTAGTTTGGGGATTTTTTACAGCAGATTGTCAACACAGGCATTTTGGGACCTACACTCATGAACAGTGTCACTGTGATTTTCTTAGTCTGTCCCGAACACTGATTTCTCACAGCGACCATGCATTTCTGCACCAGAAGTGTGAAAACAAATTTTATTTCAACCAGGGTGTGAAAAAAGACAGCTGTACTGTTCATAAGGAGGTGTGGAAAAATGCCAGTGTTGAAAATCTGGGCTGAAAATATTACAAATTTGTGAACTTACTAGGGTACGTGGAAACTGTGCAATGCATGCTCAAAACACAGTCATTTTATGGACTTTTGTCACCAAATTTTCAACATAGACATTTTAAGATCTCTGCTCATGAACATTGTCACACTGATTTTCTTAATCTGTCCCAAACATTGATTTCACACACCAACTGTGCCATTGTGCACTACATGCACGAAAACACATTTTGGGCAAGATATGAAAAATGACAACTGTGCTGCTCATAAGGAGGTGTGGTAAAATGGCAATGTTGTAAATCTGGAGTGAAAATAGTAAAAATTCTCAACGTTATGAGCATGCGTAGGAATTGCACAATGCACACTTGTAAAACAGTCATTTTTGGGAATTGTTTCACCAAATTTTCAACATAGGGTTTTGAGGGGCCTACCTCATGAACTCTGACACTGTAATTTCATTACTCAGTCCCAAAAGGTGGTTCCGGGCAGTGACAGCGACATCACCTTTTGAGACTGAATAACAAAATGATAGTGGCTGAGTTCATGAGGTGGGTCTCAAGAAAGCCATGTTGAAAATTTGGTGAACAAATTCCCCCAAATGGCTGAAATATGCACCAAAGTTGGAAAAAAAAACATTTATGTCATTATACAGCTTACCGGCATTTCTTCAGTTTGCGGTCGGCTTTGAAGAGTGCAGACATGTTCTGGGCCACCAAAGATTGTAGCACCAGCCTCCAAAGATAAGTATGAGGTGAGAGGGTACGGGGAGGTGGGGTACGCAGAGGGTGGGTGCGGTTGGGTTGAGGGAGCAAGAGAGTCAATGAGGGACAGTTTTCTTTTGTTCTAGATTTTTTGGGGGGTTTTAAGACGATGTGGAACTTTTGCCATGCTGGGGTGGGCTCCCAGCATGGCACTTCCAAGTTTGATGGGGCAGGGGCAGTGGAGCCACGGGGGATTGGGCACCCACGTGGGCCACAGATTTCAACTACACTGGGGTTGGCTCCCAGCGTGGCACCAGGAAGTTTGTTTTTGGAGGAGGGCAGTGGAGCCGATGGGGGATTGGGCACCCCCGTTGGTCACACAGTGTGTAGGAGTGGAGGGGAGCACATGAGCATGCTGGGGTGGGCTCCCAGCATGTACAGGAGGTGGGACTTTTGCCACGCTGGGGTGGGCACCAAGTGTGGCACCAGGAAGTTTGCTTTTGGGGGGGCAGTGGAGCTGATGGGGGATTGGGCACCCCAGTCAGTCGTACAGTGTCCGAGGGTGGAGGGGAGCGCATGAGCATGCTGGAGTGAGCTCCCAGCATGCTACGTAGGTGTTTGTGGGGGGGGGGACGAACTGTCTGACAGTTCAGATGCAATGCTGATGTGTTGGCAATTTGCATACTGCCGACGGCAGAATGCAAATTGCCTACACGTTACCACTGCTGATTGTAGCGGTGTTTTTCTCAAAACTGTACGCCACTGCATCTGAGCAGCTGTCATAGACAACTCGGACATTCACTGGTGCGGTGCAGCCGTGCCTGTAAAAAAGGAGCAGGGCATTGGAAGTGGGGAAGGCACACCTACGAAAACTTGTATGGTGGCATTATGTTTCTTGCACATGCATGCAAGCAAACATAAAAACAAGCATTTATCAATGCAGAATGTTGGTTGTTTGTTAAACCTTTTGTTTATGCAATTCTGTGCCCAAATTTTGAAGATTTCAACTGCTGCTCGAAAGGTGATTTAAGTGCTGTGATTGCAAAGTCACCTTTCGGGATGCAAAAAAACATTTTGGCCAGGATCTGAAAAATGACAGCTATGAAATGCGTGAGGTGCTGTGAAGAAATGGCTATTTTGAAAATTTGGGGTCAAAATATTGAAAATTGCCAAAGTTACGAGCCTGTGTTCACAAATTTCAATGCAGGCTCATAACTTTGTGAATAATTTTGCCCCAATTTTCAGCATACCTTTCTCATGACCCACCTTATGAACAAGTGCAGAAAACAATTTCAACACCTGCCCAAAAGGTGATTTTACACAGCAACTGCAAAATCACCTTTCAGGATGCAAAATAAAATCAAATTTTGGCCAGGATCTGAAAAATGACAGTTGTCACACTCATGAGGTGCTTTGAAAAAATAGCTATGTTAAAATATTACAAATTTCCAAAGTTACGAGCCTGCATTCACAAATTTTAATGCAGGCTCATAACTTTGTGATTTATTTTTCCAGCCTGCTCTTGCCCTGTGCACACACACAGCCACACTGGGGCCAAGAATAAAATTTATATGTGAATTATGTGACTATAACATTTCCCTCTGGCCCCCAATAGTCTCTCTCTCTCTCTCTCCCACCCCCACCCCCAGATGGTGGCACAGTCAAAGACTTATTTTGTCTGTCTGCTCTTGCCCTCCCTGTGTACACACACAGCCACACTGAGGCCAAGAATAAACTTTGTTTGTGATTTCTGTGACTAACATTTCTCGTTGGCCCCCAATAGTCTCTCACTCTCTCTTTTTCTCTGCTGGATGGTGGCACATGTCAGAGATTAATTTTGCCAGCCTGCTCTTGCCCAGTGCACACACACAGTCACACTTAGGGAAAGAATAAACTTTATTTGTGATTTCTGTAACTATAACATTTCTCTTTGGCCCCCAATAGTCTCTCTGTTTCTTTCTCTCTCTTTTTCTCTTTGTCCTATGGATGGCGGCATGAGTCAAATGCTTATTTTGCCAGCCTGCTCTTGCCCTTTGCACACACTCAGCCACACTGGGGCCAAGGATGAACTTTATTTGTGATTTCTGTGGCTATAACATTTCTCTTTGGCCCCCAATAGTCTTTCTCTCTCTCTCTTTTATTAGTTGTAGTAGGAGCGGCAGCAGAGGCGGGGGTGTCAGGAACAGGGTCATCATTTTTTGTATGCTAATTTTTGAAGATCCCTGGGGGCGGGGACATGCAATGATGCCAGCATCTGCCTCACCCCCCGCCCGTGCATGAGGTGTCAGCAGCAGTGGTACCCCCAGCCTCCACCAGAGCTACACAATGCACCAGACACTCTTCCCCTTCCCCCCAGAGAAGGAGAGCAGCCCCTGGGACACTCAATTCTACTGCCCCCGGCAGGCCCTCCAACTCCTGAGTCCATCTCAAACCCAGGATATAGGCTCAGCAAGCAGACGCTTGTATGTTGCTGTGATAACTTTGTAATTTTTTTATATTTTGACCCCAAATGTTCAACATAGTCTTCTTATCACCTTACCTCATAAATCCCATAGGTGAAAATTTCTTAATCCATGGCAAAATGCCATTCTGCGCCACAAATGCAGAAAGTCATTTGGGGTAGAATGTGAGAAATGATAGCTGCAGTATTCATGAGGTGGTATGAAAAAATGGCTGTGTTGAAAATTGGGAGTGAAAATATGAGGAATTAAGCAAGGATTCTACAGCCGCATCACGTGGAAACTGTCAATGAGTGTTTGTAACGCTGATGTTTTATGGTAGTTTTGCTTCAGATTTTCAACATGGCCTTTTTGAGAACCCACCTCATGAACAGTAGCACTACCAATTCATTACTCTGCCCCAAAAGGTGATTTCATGCAAGAATCGCGCTATTCTGTGCTACAGGTGTACAAACACATTTTAGGTGGGATGTGAGAAATGACAGCTATACAGTTCATGAGGTGGTGTGAAAAAATCTGTATGTTGACAATTTGGAGTGAAAATATAAAAAATGTGCAAAGTTATGTGCCTGCATAGAAACTGCACAATGCACGCTCGTAATGTGCTCATTTTTGAGGATCTTTTCACCAAATTTTCAACATGAGCTTTTTGAGACCCCACCTCATGAACAGTGACATGATTCTACACAGGGACTGCAAAATTACCTTTTGGCATCGAGTAACAAAACAGTAGTGCCAGTGTTCATGAGGTGGGGTCCCAAAAAGTCCATATTGAAAATTTAGTGCAAAAAGATCTAAAAATGGCCAAGATATCAACATAAGTGCAAAGTGCCCTTGACTGCCCCTTACCTTGCTTGCTTGCACTTACCTTGATTCTTCAGTTCACCATTCAGCTTTGAAGAGTGTAGACATGTCCTGGACCACAGAAGATGCCAGCCGCCGACCTCGGGAGGTATGTATAGGGTAAGGGGGGCTGTGGGGAGGTGGGTGCACAGAGGAAGGGTTGGGATGGGGGAGCGGAATGGGGAGATGAGAAGGACTGTTTTCTTCTTTACAGGTTTAATTTAAAAAAAGAAAAAGATGGGGGATTGTTTTCTTTTTTTCAGGGATAAAAAATGTTTGGGGACACTGGGGGTGGGCTCCCCAGTGTTCCAGATCGGTGGTGGTGGGAGTAACATAACTGGGGAAACTGGGGGTGGGTTCCCCAAGTCCCATAGTACAGCGGGATCATGGACACAGGGATTGGGCACCCCGATGTCTGACAGTGCTGGAGGGATTGCCAGCACAGGAACTGGGCAACCCAGTGTCAAACAGTACTGGGGGGCATCACCAACACAGGGATTGGGCACCCCAATATCAGAAACTACAGGGGGACAGTGCTGGGGGACTGTGAGCACAGGGATTGGGTACCCCGATGTCAGACAGTACAGGGGGATCGCTGACATAGGAACTGGCCACCCCTATGTCAGACACTATGGGGGGGAGGGGGATCACTGACATGGGGATTGGGCACCCCAGGTGGGCTGAATAGTCCTGTAAATCAAAGGGCCAAAGTCCTCTTGGATTAGAGCAGCTTCGATCATTTGAAGTGCTTGACTGTTCAGCCCGCAGAAAGTTGTCAGGACCACACCTAGTGGTCATTGGGGTAGACTGCAGAGCCCCTGGTTCTATGAACTGCAATGGGCTCAGCAGTGACCCCCCCCCCCAAAATCCCATACTGCCACAATACGTTGGTTTGCGCAAGTGCAATCAACTTAATAACAGTAACTCCCTGCTGAAAGACGCAGTGGTCTTCAAAAAGGTCAAAGTTGCTAAACAGGGTTTATAGATTAACTCAGCAAGCAACTTCAGATCAAGTTCATCTATGGGTGCAGTATGGACCTTATGAGTTTTGCCTATGTGAACAAAGCGGTAACTGAATTTCATGTCTGTTACTGTCTTTGGATGTGCCCATTTTTTTTCTTGCTTAGTAATACATTTTTCCAACATGCTTTTAGAAACAAACACACCTGCCATCACATTTAGAAGGGTTAGACAAGCCAGCGCTTGAACCAGTACCAGGTGGGGTACAAACCAAGGCAGCCCCAGCTTAAGGAACAGAAAATCATTCAAGAAGGTAGCACTCACCCACAAATAAAAAAAAATGGCACTAGGCAAACCACTTCGCAAATATTAATTATATTTATTGTGCCAAAAAGTTGCCAAATTCCACAGTCACCAACAGAAACCTTTCTGTTAATATGATTTGTATTTGCAATGAGGTTTGCCTTATGCCATTTTCCTGGTGCCCTGCCTTATCAACTCCCACTGCCTTTTCATACTTTGCTCTCCTGCTTCCCTCCTCTACCTCTCATAACACTCTTCTTCTGGAGTGTTGTGCTCTCACTTGACTCTGCCATCTCACCATGTTTTTGCTAATGTGTATATACAGTACTGTATCTCATTACCTGTTGTAAAAGATTGTATCATACTAGTATTTTATTTCAACCTTGTTGTTATGCATGTCTTTCTCCCATTGTTGCTATTGTTTGTGTTGTAACCCTATGGCTGTATGCTCTGAGTCGACCCGGAAAAGAGGACTGCAATTGTCTCATTAGACATACCCGGTTACCAAAACTCAATAAATAAATAAATAAATAAATGGCGGTGACAGACCTCCGTGAAAAATTGTTGGGGAAGGGTAGGAGGGTAAATAAACCACTGCATTTCTCAAATAACCCTGTGGAGGCATTAAGGGAAAAAAGAAAGACATTTATAAGATAGAAAATGAGTCAAACAGTGGAAGACATGTGGGCATATCAGGAAAAATGAAAGTGGCAAGCAAGGCAGTGAAACAGGCAAAGGTAGAGACAGAGCTAAACTTACAAGGAAGTGCTAGAGAGAGTGTAAAGGCATTTTTTTGCTATATACTAGTGCAATGCAAAACCAAAGGAGTAGAAGGAATGGATAGAAGGTGAAAAGGGTAGATAAACTCTACTGACCAATTGTTTGCAGTATTCAGGGTATAGGACGGGAGTCCTCTGCTAGGCTGTAGCATGGCAGCCAGCAGGGAATCGCAAGCAGGTGTCAACGGAGAGCACATAACAGAGGATAGAGAGCTGAAGGGGCTTCAAGTGCTGAATGTGAATAAATCAGTGGGCTCAGATGGGTTAACCTGAGGGGGTTAAGGGAGATGGGGCAGGTCCTGGCAGGTCCACTAATGGATCTCTTCAACTGATCTTTGGGGACAGGGATGTGCTGGAGGATTGGAGGACTGTGAATGTAGCCCCTTACATAAAAGTGTCAGGAGGAATCAAGCAACTGTAGACCAATGAGGCTGACGTCTATCGTGGGAACACTACTGGAGTCTGTGACTAAGGGAAGAATAGTGGAATTTCTGGAGGATTCCAGATTGCATGAATTTACCAGTGGGAGGTTGTTGCAAACAAATATGATGTGAACTCTTTGACTGGGTGACAAAGGCCATGGATTGGGATCAAGCAGCTGATATCTTGCATATAGACCTCGGCAAAGCCTTCAATCTAGTCCCAAATGGGAGACTGATGAAGGAGTTGTGGGACCTGAGGGTCTGGGACAAGATTACAAGGCTGGTAAAAAATTGGCTAAGTGGGAGGACCCAGATGGTGGTCAAGGGTGTGGCAGCTAAAATGTAATGCAAAAAGGTACATGGTAATGTACATAGGGGCCAACAACCAATGAACAAAGTAGAGGATGAATGGCACGGTAGTGGTGAGCCCAACAAAGGAAAGGGACCTGGGGCTGTTAATAATGGAGAACATGAAGGCAGTGGCACAGTGCAGGATGGCTGTGGGCAAAGCAACTCCGATGCTGGGGCACAAAGGGAGAGGGGTCACTAGCAAAAGGAGAAAGGTAATATAGCTCTTGTATAGATTCCTGGTTTGCCCTCACTTGGAGAATTGGAGTTGTTTGCAGTTTTGAAACCCGAATACCCACCCACCCAAAAAAAGATTTAAGTTGGCCTGTTGACTGGTCAGTACAACCCCCTGGAATGCTGCACCTGCCCACCTCCTCACTGTGGTCATCACTCCTGCTGACCCCAAGCAAACACAATTCCCCCAAATAGCATGCCCTGTAACTTTGGAAGGAACAAGGGTGAGTACAGTAATTTACCTCCACCTGAAGTGTGTGTGTGTAATTAGTCACCTTTTGCAGGTGCAGCCTAACCTGTGACTACCTTTAAGTGCCCATGCAGGCATGGTCAAAAGTAAACTCTTCCCTGCCTGTTTCTTGTTAAGCCTAGCCAGGCATAGCCTTTGCACACAGTGCTCACTCCAGCACTGCTTGTCACAGTACAGAAATGTTAGGTTGTCCTCCTGTGCTGGAAGCCACTAAACTCTTCCACCTACAACCAGCATTTTCCCTTTTAATGAATGAGAGTGCCCTTCAAACAGTTCCTGGGTTCCCAGGATTGGATTGATGCAGGCCCACTGATGTTGCCGCAAGTTGGCCAGCAGTGGTGTACTATAACTTTAAGTGAGCAACATGCTCAGTGATAAACCTCTAAACCCAAAGTCCATGCAATTGCCCAAAATGTTTGTGAAACCTCAGGAAGTGAGGTACAGTATTTGTAAGATCATGGCCTGTTGGCCAAATATGAATAGCAAATTCAAAAGTCATGTAGTTCATTTCCTTTCAAGCAGGGCAAACCATGATGGGCCAGCAATGTGAGAAGGCAGTAAGGAGGGCTGGGGGGATACTGGGATGCATAGGGAGAGGCAACACCAGTAGAAAACAGGTAGTTGTTGTCTCTCTATACAGACAGTTGGTAAGACCACATCTGGAGTACTGTGTACAGTTCTGGAGACCCCATCTCCGCAAAGACATAGACAGGTTGGAGGCTGTCCAGAGGAGAGCAACGAAAATGGTGCAGGGTCTGCACGGGAAGACATATGAGGAAAGACTGAAGGAGCTTAAGATGTATAGCCTTGAGGAAAGGAGGGAGAGGGGGGTACATGATAGAAACTTTCAAATACTTCAAGGGAATCAACAAATTCCAAGAGAGTAGCATCTTTCAGAAAAAGAGATGTGCAAGAACAAGGGGGCACAATTTGAAGATAGAGGGGGGATGGCTCAGAGGTAATGTGAGGCAGTATTTCTTCACAGAGGGTTGTAGATGCATGGAATAGCCTTCCTGAGGAGGTTGTAGAGTCAGAAACAGTGGGGGAATTCAAGAATGCATGGGACAGACATAAGGCAACTCTAGTGGGGGCTAGGAGGAAGTAGGCTGTTGGTTAAATAGGATCTGCAGCTTATCCGTTAGGTAGGGAAATGGGCAGACTAGGTGGGCCAAGCGGTCCTTATCTGCCATCAGATTCTATGTTTCTTTGTTTCTTACGGTTTTCAATCCGATGACTCTTTCACTCTGCAGGGCCTCAGGACTTCCAGTCTCCACAGTCTTTCTCAGTCAGATGGCCCACCTCTCTGGTCCTGTTTCTTCTACTTGCTGTCTGGTACTGACTTCACTGGTTACTCCTGGAAGTTCAGTTATCTGTCTCATTCCCTGACCACTGTGTGTCCATACCAACCCACATATAATGGCTTTCAGTCCCCTTGGGGTGGGTTGCAGCCTGACACCTGGCTGTGGTACCCGCTAATGGACCCTGTAGTTCTCTCACTGTTGTTATGCGTTGGACCTTCAGCATCATCTTCCATGCTGGGTAGCATGTGAATGCCTCTCTTTTCTTCCTCACCATGCAGATAGCTTTACTCACAGTTCATCTTTCACAGATGCTGATTGAGGGTGCTACTCAAACTCTCTCTCCAGACAGCAGTCCTTCCTCTTTAAGATCTCTCACAGATGTGACCACAGTTCCTCCTGCTTCTTCATAAGAAGTCTAGCTCCCATTGGCTCAGCAAGCTGTCAGTCTTGTCCCAGAAGCCCTGAACATCCACACCATGACAATTCACTGGGCCTCAAAAGAGCTCTCAAATTCACAAATGCTCCACATCCCAGAGACCTCTGTCCCCTTGTTCCACAATCTGATCCCCTGATTGGCTGGCACCCAGTGGCCCATGTCTCTATAATGACCACCTGTTCTTACCCTGAGTCTGCTACCATTGTTTGGCGTTCACTGATTTGATTTTCCAACTTCTGTTATTTAAAGAGCAACTCTGTATTGTAATAACTAGCTTAAAAATACTAGACTTACACCAATTACTTTTCAACTTTTTAACAGAATTAAATACCAAACCTACCTACTTGCCAAAAAAGCCTCACTAAATCTGCTGCCACCAGGAGTTCAGAACTTGCTCACACGACACGCTAGTGCTAAGCTGACCAGAAGCTCCAACAGTCACATTTTTAGCGAATCTAGATTTATTTTTATTTATTTATTTATTTTTTGAAAAGTTTCACCAGGTAGGGCACATTGAACAACAAGTTGCTTGCCTCATGGTGCGACCTGGGGAAGGGGGGAGTGGGAGATAAATAGTAAAATATTGTACAATAGTGCAAATAAAAACAGTTGCATACAGAGAAATAATTTCCAGAATATGCAATTACAGCATTTGCAGTAACATTTGTGTGACATTTATGGAATATAAACAACAAAATTATGGTCAAAGCACATTTACATTATGTAAGAAGACAGTATCAGTGACAATAGAGAGCTCTATGGCATAACGTGCAATGACTACTAGTAATAACTACATATAGGAATTGCACACGTAGAGAATGCAGATAGAGTGCAGTAAAACAGAATTAGCTAGTAGGAGCTCTCAGGGGGAGCACAAAAACACAGAGGCGGAGACGGACAGCAGTTTACAGTTTGCATCAATATAAAATGAAGAACAACTTTAAGTACATATTATAATAAGGGCTTGTAAGTGGGTCTCCCCAAATCACACAGGGCAGCAGACAAGGTGTAAGGCTAGGCGGGGTGTGGGAGTTAGGTGCAGATGCAATTAACAAAGAGAAAGTTATGGAGTGCAGTAGTTCATGACCTAGACACTGCATTGGCACAACGTGCGTTCTCCTACCATGCCCCATTGAATTAACACTCTACCACCTGCAATCTCCAGAGTAGCAACTATTGGTGCCTTCAAGCATAAGCTTCATCAGCACCTCATTGCCGAGGCCAACTGTGGCTGTTTTCATCTAACTTTTGGTGCATACAGTTGTAACCCCCCTACAAATGGGGGTTCCCAAAAAGTCTTCTTTGAGCTTGACTAAATGCGCACTGCCAGGTTGGTGTCCTGTGTTTTAGCAGTTTAAATGTGATTACCAGAGCTTGTATAGCCTCTGTGTACTGTCTCTTTAAGAGCTGCCTGATTGCAGCATGAGTGATGTGAGAGGGAGCTCTGTTGAAAGATGTAACTATTTGCTAAATATCATTTAGAGTGATAGTGATAATGAAGTTTGTCTAACATGCTTTCTTTGCAGCAAGGACTGTATTTTTTGTCTCCATTATCTTGGTCCTGGACTGTAAATTGGACTAATCAGTTCAGGTGGGACCTAAACTGTAGCTGGACTATAGGAGCTGCCTGAAGTCAAAATCTGTAGGAACTGTAGTTTTGAGCTTTTTGCACCTTTTTTGCAACAGAAAGGGGAGCTCTTGCTTTGACTGACAGCCAAATCAGCCAACCGAACCTTTTGGATCTTGGGGAAATCCCGGACTGCTTACAATTTTGAGTTAGTTCTGAGCTGGGAAGTGAAATGAGAGGAGCTGAAGTGATTCTGAGCAGCAATCCTGAGTGGATTCGCATGGGAGAACTGAGTTTTTGGCTTGCATGTCTGCTTGCTGCTCCTGAGAGGGAGAGAAGAGAATTACTTTGGACTAAATCCTAGTTTGTGTGACTAAAGTAACCTACTGAAGTGGTCCAGGCTCAACCTGAAGAAGACCGAAGATTTTGCTGAATGCGATTGGCCTGTCAGGAGTTACAGCTACCCCTAAGCTCCCAGTGTGTGCAGAGACTTTGCAATTGTGACCAGGGAGTGCTTTGCCTGGTACGGTAGAATTCCCTTACATGTAAATGTGTTATTTGCTGCTAGTGGGTCGTGAGTTAGTTCCCCACTGTGTGAACTGTGTTCTGCTTGATAGAAGCTGTATCCAGCCCAAAATAGACTGCATCTGAATTTGTCTCCACGCGGTCTGGGCCTTGCCAGACTGGCCCAGCCAGACTACCTGCTGCACAGAGAAGCCATCGACGAGAGACCTTCTTGGGGATCAGCCCCCTGCTCCACGCTTGAACAGGAACAATGCTTCTGTGACTCTCGTGGGCCCTGCTTCTCCTGGCTTTCCAGATCAACCACCTGCAGTCTCAATTTTCGTCTAGCCTGTGTCCAGTCTTGGGTATCGTGAGTAAATACCAGGGTACCTCCCTGCAACAACAGCGTAATCTGAGTGTGTCATCTGATCGTTTTGTTGTTTCATTTCCTTTATGAACTGAGCCCTCTGGCTCTGAATTACAAATATTGTGTACTGTGCATGTTGTGTTTTCCATTACAGGGCCCCAACCAGCTGCAACCCTGGGCAACAGCCCTGGCTAGCCCATCTCCTCTCCACCTGGGTACCCACAGGTGAACTGTGTGGGGGGACTCAAAGTGCATGCATAACTGCTTGATTGATATAACCTTTAAGCTAATTAACCTGATTTTGCCCCTCCTTTATTCAAGTCCCCTGAATAAATCAGATCTAACTTTTTCTGCATGTAATTTGACTGTGGTTCCAGTTTGTGCTCAAAGTACTGTACTGTTGCTATTTGCTGTGCATAACCTTGTTTTACAGGGGGTCCCCAGGGTCGAGCCAGAGGAACCAGCCCAGGTGGTAAGTGCAAACCAGTGTGGGTACTTGTGTGGTGTACCAGGGGTATTAGTGAAGGGATTCTTTGTACGGTGTTCAGGGCCACTAGAGGGAAAGAGGGAGGTTACAGTGTCCTAGAGGGCTGTGCCCAGGTTAGCTTGACCACTACCAACTCTGACCTCCGGGTGGAGGCACCCATTTCAGAACTCAGGCCCCTTAACCTGATACTAGCCAAGCAGGCAGGGGTAGTAGCCCTTGGGATAGTGCCACCTAGGGGTTACACAAGTGAAGTCTTCATCAGCACCTCATTATCAAGGACACCTGTGACTGCATCGGCTTACCCATAGTAATCACCTGCTGCACTCAGATGCACCTCTTGACCCAAGGGCTCCTTCCCTACCTCAGCACTTCACTGATCCCCACCCACCCTTGCCCACCCCTCACATCTCATGGCAACCCCCTCCCTCTGCCTTCTCTCCCTCCATTCCTCCACTATGTCACCTTTGTCTGTAACCTTCTCTGTGTCTATCTTCTCCAGGATGTTCTAACATGTGGACTCAGGCATATGTTCTACAATGCCTCAGCAGTGTCTACTTATGTGAACCTTTTTGTAACTTACTGTACCATCTCTGTACATGTATAAATTGTTGTTCTCTGCTGTTTTCTGTTCAACTGACCTGGAACCTACAAAAGAGCATCCGCTCACAGGTGTTTTCTAAGAACTCAATAAATAAAAATAAATCAATAAATAAATAAACCTTTATTGTCTTATAGTTCTTATTTCTTTTTGTACTTTCCCTTTGCTGTTGGTTTATATATTAATATGGCCCTCAGAGCCACTCGTTGCTGGATAAGAGAAGTTTTATACGTTCTGCTCAAGAGAGAACAGTGACGCTTAGCTGCTCTGGCTTGAGCAGAACGCAAGTAAAACCACTCTTATCCAGCAATGAGTGGCGACAGGGGACATCTTATTATGTTATCGATCAAGAGCAATCAATAATATGTTTTTTTTAAACTCTCCCAGAACATGCCCATTTCCAGGGCATCTGTGCATGAGATGCTCTTCACAGAATAAGAGTGTCTTGTGCAGTGGAAAGGAGCTTTTCAATTGGTTGGGAGTGCTCCCTCGATCTATAATGTTAACTATTGTACGTAATGCAGCAGTTTGTTCACTGAGTCTTTAAAAATGTATCTGACTCTCCCCTGCTAACGACACAATTTCTGTTTGACATCACAGTCTGTTGTCATAGTGAGCACTATGATGTTATAAGCCAAGGTACTGTGAGGTTAACGGGAAGAGGCAAATGTGTTCAAATGTTATTTCTACAGGCTTTTTAGATTGACTACCAAGATGTGCTGTAAATCTTGGAATGGAACATGGAGAATAAAAAATTTATTCTCTAGGAAATTGTAACAGTTGAACCATCTTATTTACGAAAACACATGCTGAAGTGCAAAGTTGTTCTTTAAGCAAGACTGCCAATGAATTCTTTCCTTTCTGCCTTGTGTCAGTGTCTCTCCCTTTGTCCTCCCCCTCACACATTTCTCTTCTGCCATACCTGTTCCTTGCTGACTTACTGTGATCCATCCAAGTGATACAATACTTGTTCTGGGCAGACAATATGGTCCAAGGGGCCTTTTTCTGTTGACCTATTCTATTTTTCAGTTTTTCTAAATAATAAACTGTATCTGAATATCATATTTTAAAAGGTTTTCCTGGATACAAGAAAACTGCTTTAACCTCCTTGTACACAACCTCTTCACAGTCTTACTCAGATCTTGTGCTGTGCTCTTTGAATCTCACTAAGCATCTGAAATAGCAATAACATTCTGTTCCCCTGCCTCTTCTGGACTGCAAGGCACTTTTAGATAATTTGTGTGAAAAATGTTATATGAAACCAAAATTACTTCCCATCCTCTGGGTCCAGTTTCTTAAAAATCAAAGCTCTGGGTTTAAGAGGGGGTTGAAATCCTTAAGACAATTTCATTTTAAATCTCAGCTTGGCTACTCTAGCTGGGGACCCTGCATACATTGCCTGATGTTCCTGCGTTCCTCTCAGCTGTCTAACTGGATAGAAACAGGACTCCTGACTATAAGCAAGATGTTATATCCTGGTTGGGTTACATACTGTTGATTAAATAACAGTGAAACACCTTTTTTTTTCAGAGTGATGTGATAATATACACCACCGGTGAGGACCTGACTGTGGGGACAGACTACACTGGCAGAGTGACATTTGGTAGTAATGTGGAGCAAGGGACAGCAAACATTTTAATAAGTAAGGTGACCATGGCAGACAATGGCACATATCATTGTGAAATCATGATACCCTCCGACATGACTGGTACCAGGACCGACTCAGTTCGCCTTCTTGTGCTAGGTAAGGACTTGCTTTTGTTTTGGAAACAAGGTACCAGCCTTGTGCTATAGACAGGGTGGCATGCAGCCTACTGATTAGAAAACTGAATTGTGATCTAGGGGATCCTAGGTTCAATTCCTACCAGTTTTACTAACTCAGTATGCTAAAGGGAAGTGGTACTTCTCAATATTCAATTTTGGGACCTAACACTTCAGAATGTTTTGGGTTCAGATCCAAATGTTAGTAATGAGGCACCCTGAGGTCAAGATCCATATACTACCCTGCCTTTCAGTTGACAAATAAACACCCTCCCCATATATGGAATCCCCGATTAGTAGTGGTAAGATTAATTATCTTATCAGGCACAGCAATGAGTGCAGTTGTAGACCCTTAATAAAATCAGTCCCCACATCATCAGTGAGCTTTACCTTCCCTAGACTGTCCCCAGTTGCCCTTACAGGACACCCCACTGCATCACAATGTAATGGGGAAGTAGGAAAGCAACAACGGATGGGACTTGTATGTTTTAGTTTAAAAAGGATGGTATTGCACATATACATATATATGCTGAAATGGGGTTTGTATATAGTTGGGGATAAAATACATGTAAAAAGGTAAGGTAGTTGTATAAGTGGACTACAATAGGCAAAGATTTATTTATGCTTAGAATGTACTAAAATTAACATTGAGAGCAGCACTCTCATATGTTGGGAGAGGGGCTGTATATTGTCTGTCATGCTATAGTATGCTGAATGTCTACCTGAACAACAATAAAAGATTTTAAACATAAAACAAATGATGGCGATGGCTGCCACAATGGCATAGTGGTTAAGGCATTTGTGTTCTACCTGAGGGATCACAGGTTCAATCCTGATTCTACAGCCCCAATCGGGAGTGGCAAGAGTAGCAGTCAGAGAGATGCTGCCTCCTCTTCTGGTGGGGTATCCTTTAGTCTGTGCAGAACAGCTGCCCCCCTGGTAGCCCAGGGGATGGGGAGTCATTCCATGTTGAACCATGCTTAGTTCTGCCTTCATTTGTGATGCCAGGCCTCAAGAAGGTGCTCACTGGTGGGTGGGCATGGGAGCATTGATGCCAGGTCCCATCACCAAGGACTGCTAGGAGTTATGACAGCTGAGAAGTTAGCCCACAGCAGTAACTGGCTGTGTCTCTCCGCGCCCATCCTGTAGGTTTACATGGTGATAGCTGCTAATGAGGATTCCCTTCATGGCTGCTTAGTGTTTTGTAGTCACAGTGAGTCGGTCAGGGGATCTGGTTCTTTCTCTAGGCAGCACAAACCCTGCAAAAGCAGGTGGATGACTTCAGTTATGGCAGGATCCCTGTTTAGGGCAGGAAAGCCAGGAAGGAGTGGGACAGGTAAGGGAAGAAAACAAAACGTATAGTTCCAGGATGCTTACTGTCTTGTAAAGGCAAATAATCCAATAGTTTAGAGCAGTCTCTGTCCTGGAAGCAGTTCCAAGAATCCAAGCAATGGAAAGAAAGGTTCACCTCCTAGTCCCAGTACAGCTTTTTTTTGCTTTTTTACCTCCACCAGTGCCAGTTTCATGGCACGTGGCCGGTTCATCAGGAATAATGGTTTAACACTATAATGTTGCTTGCTGAAGCTAAACTAGAAAGTTTGTTTCTGGCTATATCGTAAATGTTAACACAGCTATCTTCTGTGAGGATATCTCCCTCCACTGGGCCACGTCATGGAACTGTAAGCCATCAGTGTCAGGACCACCCAAACATTTTTGCTGGTTGTGGACGCTCACGTCAGCACACCTCATCGGCACCTATGTAACATGGGTGTCCCCAGCATGCCTCAGTGCTTTCTCCCTTCCTCAACTGCTTGTTGGTCCACTGCTGCTGAAAAACTTTCTACTGTCAAACTTTAGGAGTTTTGCTGTCGCTACTACCTTCAAGTTTGCGAGTTTACATTTTGCTTTTGTGCTGCCACTGACAGAAGAGAAACCGTTGTTCCACTATTGCCATTGCAGCGACATTAAGATTTAAAATGACCACAACCACTCCTTTTGTATCCATTGCCTCAGCATAGACAACAACATTAAGGTCTGCTCAATTTACTGGAGCTTTAACCAGGCAACTAGGAGACATCATCTTATTTACCCCTTCATTTTGCCCCCCCCCAAGTACTTAAAGTAAATAGCTCACTAGAGTCTGACTCAACAGCCGTAGCTGCGGAATTTAACTCCTACTATATCCCCTGCGCCACTGAACTACTGAAATCCCGCCCCAATTACCTATCCCCCTCCCCACCATCTAGCAGTGTGTCCCCGCCAGCACTCTCCCACCTCCCCTTCTCTTTTGCTACCTGTAACCCCAAACAATGCCCTAAGTGCCCTCCTCACCATCAGTCCCTCTAAAGGTGCCTCCCCTGATGGCCTTGACCCAAACCTCCTCTCCTTCTCCACTTTAGCCATTGCCTACCCCCTCTCAATAATCCTAAATCTTTCATTCTATATTGCCTAGATCCCCTCTTCATGGAAACATGCAGTGGTCCTCCCTCTATCCAAAGGGCATGACCCCTCATCCGCTGGCAACTATCACCCATTTCTCTCCTCCCAACCTTTGCCAAACTTCAAGAACACATTGTCCTCTCCAAACTCACCTCTTTTCTGTCTGATACCACCTTTTTCACCCCTTTTCAGTCTGGTTTCAGGAAAAAAAAATGCTCAACCACCACCTCTCTCCTATGACTCACAGGCTCCATCCTAACAGGGATGGGCAATGGCCAAATTTCCTCTGCCAGTTTTGCCAACCTGCTCAAGGCCTTTGACACCGTTTCTCACTCCCTTCTCCTCGACTCACTCCCGGCAGCTGGCGTATCTCCCTCCACCACAAACTGGTTCAAGGCTTACCTTATTGGCAGAACCCAATCACTTAAGATCTTGGGCGCCACTTTCCCTCCCCTCTCGATCAGCACTGGCATCCTCCAGGGCTCTGTATTAGGGCCCTTCCTATCCTCCATTTTCTTAAATGATCTTCCCTCTGTTTTCTCCCCCTCCTCTGCTATACATATGTATGCCGATGATACAGTTCTATATGCATCTGGCTCCTGTCCTGCTGAGGTTACAGCCAACTTATAGAAAGACTTCAACAAGGTTCAGCTCTGGTTTGCTAACCATTAACTTTTCCTCAATGCCAAGAAGACTGTCTCCATGACCTTTGGCACAAGGCAGAGACTCTCTAGGCTTCCCTCCCCACACACTTTCCACACCCTTTATGGGACTTGACTTGAGGACACATCCTCCTTCAGGTACCTAGGTGTTTACTTGGACCAACACCTATACTTCTGTGGACATATTGATGCCATCCAGAAAAAAATGTGCCCTAAGCTTGGTGTCCTGTTCAGGAACCATAGTTGCAGCCATCCTACGGCTAAGCATGAACTTTTTCAGAAGATGATACTGCTGCCCATTTTCAACTACTGTGACGTAGTCTATGGTGCAGCCCTTAAGTCCCCTCCGGCCAGACTGGACACCCTCTTCAATTCCTTCTGCCTCTTTCTCCTGGATGCCCCCACTCACCACTGCAGTCTTTAGCATGCCCTATCCTTCCCCTTTCTTACAAATAGGTGACTCTCCCACTGTGCTAAATTCATCTCCAAGCACTAGCTGGGTGAGCTCCCTTCCTACCTCGCCTCCTCCTCCTTTATAACACCTCCCCATCTTCCCATTCCCTTAGATCAACCGACTGCTGAACCCTGGTAGTCCCCTGCAGATCACCCAAATTGGCCAGTTCAGTTACTTTCACTGCCTCCCAAAAATGTAGAATGCCCTCCCCCCTCAAACTTGGCACTCGTCCTCCGCCTACTCCATCAGTTCTGCCCTCAATAATTACCTTGTGCCTAGCTGCTCCTGCTATGTCCCTCCCATTCTCCCACAGAGACCACCCTCTCCCCAAGGAGACCAAAGGTCACAAGGGCCTGCCCTGAAGCCCTCCCTGCCTGCAAAATCCCCAAACCCAAGCCACACCAGAGACCACCCCCCCTCCCCCGAGGAGACCGGAGGTCGCGAGGGCCTGCCCCAAGCCCCCTGCCTGCAGAAGCCCCAACCCAAGCCACACACACCAGAGACCACCCTCCCCCGAGAGACCGGAGGTCACGAGGGCCTGCCCTGAAGCCTCCTCGACCAAGAGGCCCCAACCCAAGCCACATCAGAGACCACCCCCCCTCCCCCAAGGAGACCGGAGGTCACGAGGACCTGCCCGCAGAAGCCCCAAACCCAAGCCACACCAGGTAATTCTACCTTGCTCCAGGCTGCTGCCATGACTGTTGGGCATCACAGGCGCCTTTTCTGGGCGGCACAAACTCCCCTTCTCGCCGCACGAATCCCAGCCAAAAGCACCTCGAGTTGCTGCTCAGGCCTAGCCCCACCGAATGCTATGCGTTCGGCTCCCCACTGCCCCCACCACCACCCTTGGTTGGCACTCGAATTTATAGCTAGAGCTAGTCAGGTGACCTGCCAAAATAACCTATCAGCCCACTTTTCCAGCTGCAGTTTGTACTAACCGAACTCTGGTGTCCTCTGTAACATTCCTCTCACTTACTTCACATACAAGGTATTCCCTACTAATAGCAACCCTACTGACTTCCAGGATCATACAGCTTGCTCTACAACCCCGGCCCCCCCCGAGGCTCCTATACCACACCACTACATCTACTACACTAATCCTTCAGCTATCATTGATAACTGCGGACCCAGTCCCTCCAACATCTCCCACTCATGCCAAATTGATCCCTATGACTTATACCCATGCACACACACGTTGACACCCACACTCACACATGGTTTGCATTGTACCTCAGCTCTCCCCCACTTCAGACCTCAACCCCCCACCACCCACGTTAGCCCCATTACCATCCCCCTCATTTCCCTTTCCCTTCTATCCAGCCTCATTCCTAGTCTCCCAGTCCCCACCTCCAACAAAAAAAGCCAGTCACCCTACCAGTCCCAGCATCTATCACCCAAACTCTGCAGGTTGGCCCTCCTGTGGCACACCCTCCTACTTCTCTTACTATCTGGCAATATCCACCCCAACCCAGGACCACCCTGCACTAAGACCTCTCAAAAAAACCCTCAGGGGAGTCTGCTGCTAGCCATCCTTAATATTTGCAGCCTACCTGAAAAACACACCCCTCTACAAGACTGGATTGCCCAACATGCACCAGCTACATACTAGCCCTCTCTGAGACCTGGCTGTCTTGAAAAATTCCCAATGATGCTGTCTCCCTCTGCAATTATACCATCTTCTGAGCAGATAGGACCAGCAAAAGAGGCAGTGGCTGCACAATTTATGTTAAATCCTCACTCAATGCCACAGAAGTACATATCCCCACCCCACAATATGGAGCACAGACACTAACAGTCAAACTCAGTCTGAGTACCAAAACTCTCCACATCATCTCGGCCTATATCCCCCCAAAAACCAAAAACTTGCATTTGATTCGATCCTTAACATTATCTCCCACCTACCTAATACTAGTGAAATCATATTAATGGGTGACTTCAACGTCAACTGGCTATCCCCAGCCTCATCCAGCTTCAAAGACACTGCTCTGGCATTTGATCTTACCCAACTAGTCACCTCCCTGACCAGAAGGGACTATAGATCCAGGACCTCCACCCTTCTAGACCTAATTTTCACCAACAGCCCGTAACCTCTCCCATACAACTGTGCTCCTGACTCTATCAGTGACCACTCCCGGTTAACTTGCTGGTGGTCAGGTAAATTGCCCCTGCCCTCAAAAATCTCCTGGCAGCGAAGGCTAAAAAGAGGAGGCCTAGAGAACCTCAAAGTCCACCTATCTAATAGCAACTGGCTCCCCATTTACACTGCGCAGTCAGTAGACCTTGCACTTGCCCACTTTATTACCACCTTCAACAAAGCCTGTGATATATTCGCTCCCCTCACAAAGCACGTTGTGAAAACTAGAACCACCCCCTGGATCACCCTCTCACTACTAAACCTGCTACAACAAAGGGACAACCTTTAGCACAAGGCCCTTGACTCCCAACGCACCCAGGATAGACAGCTTTACTGGGAGGCACGCAATAAATGTACATGGGCCTTTCGGCAGGCGAAAGCTAATTACTACCAACAAACCCTTACCTCCTCCTGGGGAGATGGAAAAATTCTGGAACAACATAAAAAACTCAGTGGAAAATCCTGCTCCCCACCCTACCCAACTCAATCTAAGCAGGGGATGTCACAGAGATCCGCCACTATCTGAAAGCCCTTAACTCCGCCTTCTTGGACCTCTCCCATATCCTCCCTCCTAATTTCTTCAACCCTCCCACACCCCACCTTCCCTCCAAAACCCCGTGTAGTGTCAACTCACCTCCCTTCTGGCTTCGAGTCATCCCCTGCAGCTAGGCAAAACACTATATTACCAAAGCTATTGTCAATACCCATTACAGCAATGACTCCCATGATCTTAAACTCATTAGGCTTACCCTGAATGTCACACTAGCCCACCTTACAAAAATTCTCAACCTCTTGCTATGCCTCAGTCAGTTCCCCTCAACCTGGAAGACAGCCATAATCACTCCCATTCTGAAGAACGGTGACCCCGCTAACACCAGCAACTATAGACCTATCTCAATACTTCCACCTCTCTCCAAAGCACTGGAAAAAATAGCCTTGGACCAGCTAACAAAACATCTAACTAAACACAACCTTCTCAGCCAGGAACAGCATGGTTTCTGGACTGGCCATAGTACCGTCACTGCACTCTGAGCTCACCTCATTCATCCACAAGGCCCTTGACCAAGGCTCAATCGCAGGGGCGATCTATGTGGATCTGACCAAGGTATTTGACACGGTCAGTCACGAGTTACTGCTTTGTGTCTTTCCACAACTAAATGTATTCCGAGAGGCAACTGCCTGGTTCAAGGATTACCTCTCAGGCCGGTCACAGCATGTCAGGATAAATACCACCATCTCCACCTCCAAAACAGTTTGCTCTGGGGTCCAGCAGGGGTCTATACTTGGCCCATTGCTTTGCACCATCTTTTTAAACTCTCTCCCTAAGGCATGCAGCGGTCATCTTCTACTGTACACTGATGATGCAGTTCTGTATTGGAAACACCCTCAACTGAGCGCCCTCCAACTGGCCCTTCAGGGTTTTTTCTAGGAGCAAGAGAACTGGTTCACTGAACACCGCCTGATCATCAACTATAATAAAACTAAGTCCATGATCTTTGCGCATCGCCAAAGCCCACATGGTCAGTCAGCACTCCTAATTAAGAACTCACTAGGCACCCCACTGGAACACGTTACAAATTTTAAATTCCTGGGTATCACATTAGACACCTCCCTCTCCTACCATAGTCACATCCAACTTCTCTCTTCTGCTGTCAACGCTACAGTGGGCATCCTCTACAGACTCAAGCACTGCCTACCCGCACAGGCTATGCAACTTGCAGTCACCTCCTCCATCCTCTCTCTAGTTGACTATGGGATAGTTATATACGGCTCAGCTGAACCCACCACACTAAGCAGTATAAACACTGCCTTGAATAAAGCCTGCCGCCTAGTTACAGGCAGTGACAGACTAACCCACACCTGCAATCTTTATACTTTGGCTGGTTGGCTAAACTTCCAACAAAGACTAAAGTACCACAACTGCATCCTCACAAAAAAGATACACCTTCAGCTAGCCCCCATCGGCCTACTCCCCATTATCAGTGCAGCCCCAATCAGGCGCAGTACAAGACTCGCAGCAAACCCATCATTTCTGGTCCCCCTTTGTAGAACAGCCCTAGGGCAAAGATCCTTCAGCTACCGTGTCCCTCTCTGGCTCAACACGTTACCACCCCCACTCTCCCAGACCCATAGCATCTCACTGTTCAAAACAGACCTAAGCTCAACTACTGGAGAATGCTAAATGTGACTGTGGCTAACGCTGCCTACCCTCTTTGCTCCCAAATCCTCCACATTTCCTGACACAGGGCCTCTCTAGACCCTATGAAATGGCACCCTACAAGTCTCTGTCAAGGGATTCCAAGAATACTACCTAATTACCTCACCAGCTAAATAAGTTCAAGCCTGGACTGCTCTGTCAGTACTGATACTGTAAATACTACCTGTTTATGTTCGTCTTTGACTGTATTTGTTTACCCTCCACCCCCTGTAACCGACGTGGAGCCTTTGCAAAAGAGTCTGTGACTCAAAGAATTGTAATTCCGATTGTATTCAATAAATAAATAAATAAATAATTCCCTCCTCTAATCCCTGGACAAACCCTACCCGTTTACTGTCACCTTTATTTTGCCCTGTGCACCCCAACCCCCAAAATTTCTAGCTCTCCTCCCCTTCCCCCAAATTGCTCCCTCTTACTGGCCTCCCTTGATCTCTAACAGAATGTAAGGGACCCTGAATGCTCTCCATGGATTCTTCTCCTACCCCCCCATGGGGCTTGTATCTCTCATCTACTCCCTTCCCCCACCATCCCTCCTCTCTCCCTAGACTTGTGGTCCTCTTGTAGGGTTCTTAGCATCCTGAAGGGATCCTACTGCACCTAGGCTTGTCTCCTCTCCTTACCCCTCCCCCATCTACCTGTCCCCCTAGCCTTTGCAGTCCCCTGGCAGGGTTCTCAGTATCCTGAAGGGTCCCTACTACTCCTAGGCATGTCTCCCCCTCCTCCATTCTCTTTTCTTCCTAGCCTTCACAGTCCCCATGCAGGATTCTCATCATCTTGAGGGGGTCCTACTGCACCTAGTCTTTCTCCTCTCCTTCTCCTCCCCATCTACCTTTCTCCCTGGCCATCGCAGTCCTCTTGATGGGTTCACAACATCCTGAAGGGGTCCAACTGAGCCTAAGAATACCTCTCCTATTCTATCTAGCCACTATCTTGGCTTTCCATGACTGCTAGCTGGGTCCAGTGCATCCCACTGGCCTATTGATTAGTCCCCATCCCCTCCAAAGGTGCAAATTCTCTTCTCTTCAAGGGTTCAGTTCTCACTCCCTCCCTCTCCTATCACTCTCTTAATCCCTATTTACGGACCTTCCCAACCCCCTTGCAGGGTACCCTGCATCCTGAGGGTCCTCTCTTGGGTTAGGTCCTATTCCCCCTCCTAGCATTGTCACATCTCCTCCTTCTTTCTCTTCCCTCTTTATAACCCTACAGCCTTCTTCCCCTTTCTGTCTAGCCCCAGAGCCCCCTTGCAGGGTACCCTGCATCCTGAAGGATCCTCGCTTGGGTTATGTCCTATTCCCCCTCCTAGCATTAAGCCACATCTCCTCCTTCTTTTTCTTCCCCTTCCTGTCTAGCTCCACAGTCCCCTAGCAAAGTTCCCCACATCCTAAAGGGGTCTCTCTGGAACACTGCCTTGTCTCCTTCTCTCTGGTCCCCTTGCAGGGTTCCTCGCATCCTGAAGGGTTCTCCAGAGACATGACTCTTCCCCCTCAGATCCACCTCACCTCTTCCTCTCCTTTCCCCCTTTTCTTTCACATAAGCACTAGTTTACTTATTAACCCAACACTTATTACTGTCCACTTCTTCTATCTATTATGCACAACACTGTTGTAACACTGTTTGTAACACCTGCCATACAACTGTATGTTAATGTTGATCTTGTAACTTGAATGTTTAATGTCTTATTCATTTTGTACCCTTCCCCTCCAGGTCACACTGGGAGATGAGCAACTTGTCACTCAGTGTGCCTTCCTGGTGAAACATTTCAGTTAATAAAAATTACAAGAAGGCTTTAGAAGTATATCTAAAACTTAAGGAAATAGAGAAACCGTTTGTGGCAAAAGCAGCTTCAGCACTGTCATCTGCTTCTGTTCCTGGTTTGACATCAGCCTGTTAATCACAGCTGTCAATGGAGTCTGTCACTGACTCATCAGAGAAAGGGAACAAGTCCTCTAAGTTTCCAGAAAAACACTGCCACTCAGAGAAGGAGAAGCAGCACAAGGACAAGACTGCTTCCCCAGACAACTCCCATTTGCCTCTAAGAAGAGGTAAGTGTACTAAAAAAGATGGGCCCACAGCCCTGGCTGCCCCCTGCAACCATCTCTCAGACAACAAGGCTGGGGTCCAGCACCAACTCACCTCTCCTGCTGGGGTATTCATAGTTATTTCCAAGTTTTCCCCCGGGGAGTGATGTGCCACCAACATCAGGCATTCACCGATGTTCACCACGCCCTTTCTTAGTGTGACCCACTGCATGATGCTATACCCATAGCCTCTGCCAGGAGTCGGCAAGTGCAAGGTTGGCCCCTCTCCTTCCCCCGAGAGAAGGTAAGCAGTAGTTGTTGGTTCAAGCCTTCTCTCCTGGCCAGTCCTCGATCGTCCTTGATCCATTCACGAACCCGGGTCTCTGGCATCACAAGTGGAAATCCAACCACTGCACCGACAGGCCAGCTACAAAGGCTTCTTAATCAAAGGGTAAGATGTAGTCACCACAGAAACATAGAAGTTGAAGGCAGATAAGGACCGCAAGGCCCATCCAGTCTGCCCATTTATTTTTCTACCTTATGAATGTGCCATTGGCCTTTGTTCTGTCTATGGTCTATCTATTCATACTCATCTGTATTGCTCCCTTATGCCTATCCCATGCCTGTTTGAAGCCCTGCACTGTATTCATATCCACCACTTCCTGAGGTAGGCCTTTCAATGCATCCACCACCCTTTCTGTAAAAAAGAACTTCCTCACATTACCCCTTAATCAGCTTCCCTCTAATCTCATGCTGTGTCCACTTGTCCTGATATTTTTCTTATATTGAAACATTTTTTACTCTTTCACCTTGCTAATGCCCTTAATGGGTTTGAATGTTTTGATCATATCACCTCTCTCCCTTCTGTGCGCTAGGGTATACATATTGAGCTCCATTAATCTGTCCTCATATGTCTTCTGATGCAGTCACTGCACCATTTTTGATTGCTCTTCTCTGGACTGCCTCAATTTGGTTAATGTCCTTGTGAAGGTGTGGCCTCCAGTACTGCATGCAGTACTCCAGATAGGGCCTAACCAGTGTCTTGAAAAGAAGGATTATTACCTTCCTCTTATGACTTGTGATATCCCTACTAATACACCCCAACAACCCCCTAACCTTACCTACTGCTTTAGTGGTCTGTTTGGATGATTTCAGGTCATCTGTGATGATGATGCCCAAGTGTCTTTCTTCCCTTGTGACTGCCAGCAACTCCCCTCCCAGCCTATAGGTGACTTCAGGGTTTCTCTTCCCTATGTGCATGATCTTGCACTTCTTTGCGTTAAACCCCAGTTGCCACTCTTCTGACCATTTTGCCAGTTTATCCAGATCTCTTCTCATTCTGCCCACCCCATCTGGATCATCTACTCTGTTGCAGATCTTAGTGTCATCTGCAAACAGACAAAACTTACCCTCCAGTCCATCTGCAATGTCACTGATGGAGATATTGAAGAGTACTGGCCCCAGGACTGATCCCTGAGGTACCGCAACTTGTGACTTGCATCTCTTCTGACTGTATACCATTTAGCACCACTCTCTGTTTTCTGCCTGTCAACCAGTTTGCCACCCAGTTGACCAACTTCTGACCCACCCCAAGCCTAGCCAGCTTATTAATCAATCTTCTATGTGGAACAGTATCGAAAGCTTTGCTGAAGTCAAGGTAGGCAACATCAACTGCACCCCCTTGGTCCACCACTCTGGTTACCCAGTCAAAGAAATCTATGAGATTAGTTTGACAGGACCTTCCTGCTGTAAACCCATGCTGTCTTGGATCCTGTGCTCCTATGGATTCCAGGTGCTGCACTATCCTTTCCTTAAGGAGCGCCTCCATAATCTTGCCCACTACTGAGATAAGGTTGACTGGTCTGTAGTTCCCCTGCCTCCTCCCTGCTACCACTGTTTTGGAGCTGAATCACATGAGCCCTTCTCCAGTCTTCTGGGAACTCTCCTGTGGTCAGAGACTCACTAAACAGTTTTGATAATGATTCTGCTAGTTCTACCCATAGCTCCTTTAGTACCCTGGGATGTATGCCATCAGGTCCCATTGCCTTGTCCACCCTGAGTTTATCGAGCTCTTGTAGGACCCTTTCTTTTGTGAAGTGACTAGTGCACACTTCCCTCCCCCTGTGTCCATGGTGCTGAGCTGTGGGCCCTGCCCTACCTTCTCTTCAGTAAATACTTAGCAGAAGTATCTATTTAGGATAGATACTTTTACATGGCCCTCCTCCTCACATGCCCCCTTTTCCCCTTTGATCTTAGCAATACCCGCTCCGGACTTTCTCCTTTCACTAATGTATCTATAGAAAGACCTGTCACCTTCTTTTACCGTTTGTGCTAGTGTTTCCTCGGTTTGGGCCTTTGCCTGCCTTACTGCCTTCCCTGCTACCCTTAGGGAAGTTTGGTATGCCTCCCTATCTTCATACCTCTGCGTTCCCTTATATTTCCTGAAGGCCAGCCTTTTGGCTCTGACCTTTTCCACCTTACCATATTTTGGTACCACGTAGGGGAGAAGCCTTCAAATTTACACACACATTAAAGTAATGATTGTTCACTCTTATTGTATGTATTACTAACATACTAAAATGCCAGCAGAATAGGCCCAACAGTCTTTTGCGTCTGCTCGTTTGGTCAGCCCCTACCCTGGGAGCTGACCTTGTTGCCCCCCCTCACCTTCTCTGGCTTCTTCCTTCCCAGTTCCAGATATTCTTGCTGCATTGGATTTTGCTTCCAGAACCCTTCCCCTGTACCTGTCCCACCCCTCTTGAACCCCTCCACCAGCCCCCTGGGCAGCGCATTCCATGGCTCCACCACCCTCTCAGTGAAGTAGCACCTCCTCCTTTCTCCCCTGAATCTTCCCCCTCCAGCTTCCACCCATGCTCTCTAGTTGCCCCCTCCTCCTTCCTTTGAAGCACCCTGACTGCTCCTCCCCTATTTACCCCCTTCATGTACCTGAAGACCTCTGTCATGTCCAATGTGCACATATTTAGCTCTTCGAGTATCTCCCCATAGGTCCTGTCCCCGAAGCCCCAAATCATTTTGGTTGCCCTCCTCTGGACCCTCTCCAGGAGTTTAATGTCCCTCTTTAAGTGTGGCCTCCAAAACTGCATGCAGTACTCGAGGTGCGACCTCCCCAAGCAGTTATACAGAGGAAGTATCACTTCCCTCCTTCTGGAGGTGATCCCCCTAGCGATGCATCCCAGCATCCTGTTGGCCTTGGCTGCTGCCCTCCTACAAGTCTCCGAGTTGTTCATCTTGACATCCACCACCACCCCAGGTCCCTCTCAGCCATCGAGACTTGTAGCATTTCCCCCCCAAGGGTATACACTTGGCCCGGGTTTCTGGCCCCCAGGTGCAGTACCCTGCATTTCCCTACATTGAACCTCAGCTTCCACTTTCTAGACCATCTTTCCAGAGCCTTCAGGTCCCCCTGTAGGACCACCCTCCCCTCCTCCTCCCCATCCACCACCACCCCCAGTTTTGAGTCATCCGCAAAGAGACTCATCTCACTCCTGATAGCTGTCTTTATGTCAGAGATGTAAGCGTTGAACAGGAGGGGCCCAAGGACTGATCCCTGTGGGACCCCACTAATGACCCTCCTTGGGGATGAGACTATCCCGCCAACTATGATCCTCTGGGTTTGGTCCTGGAGCCAATTGCCTATCCATCTGATCATCTGATTCCCCACCCTCATTTCTCCCAGCTTATCCAACAGGCTCTCGTGAGGAACAGAGTGAAATGCCTTACTAAATGTCTAGAAAGAGGACGTCAACTGGTCTACCCAGGTCCAAGGCACTCGTCACCCAGTCATAGAACTCCACAAGGTTTGTCTGACATGATTTCCCTGGGATGAATCCATACTGTCTATTGTCCAGGCACCCTGACTTTTCCAGTCCCTTCCCCCAGCCTCTCCTTGACAATGCCCTCCATCACCTTGCCCACCACCGATGTCAGGCTGACAGGCCTGTAGTTCCGCCACCTCCCTTGATCCCCCTTGTGGATAGGCACTATGTCGCCACCTTCCAGTCCTGGGGCACCACTCTGTCCTCAGAGAGATGGTGAAAAGCCCCACCAGGGGTTTCACTAGGACATCCTCAAGTTCCTTCAGCACTCTTGGATGTAATTTATCCGACCCCAGTGCTTTTTCCATCTTAAGGGACCTGACTGCTTCCCTCACTCTCTCTGCTGTGATTTCCACTTCCGCTACCTCTTCTCCCTGCTTAACCTTCCTCCCTCCCTCCTGCCAGTGATGCCTCCCCCTCTCCCCAGGCCCGCCAATCGGTAAGGGTCCCCCCTCCTCAGTATCACTGTCTCCTCCCATGTATGATGCAGTACCCCCATTTCCCTTGGTGAAAACTGAGGTGAAGTACTCATTTAGTACCTCAGCCTGCTCCCCCGGGTCTTGTGCCCATCTCGCCCCTGTTTTAATCCTGCTAATCTGCCCCTTCATCCTCTGTTTTTCCCCAATGTATCTAAAGAACCCCTTGTACCCTCTCCTAATTTCCCTGGCCAGGTTCTGCTCCTTCCTTGCCTTAGCCGCCCTCACCAGCCGAGTGGCCCTTCTAGCCATCAGCTCGTACTCCCCCTCGATCCCTTCCACTCCTTGAGCACTTGAATTGCCTCTAGGCTGCCTTCTTTCCGCGCACCACCTCCTGGACCTCCCTGGTCTACCAGCAGGGTTTTCGGGCCCTACCGCATTTTCGTCTTGCTCTTGCACAGGTGCTGGTAGCATCCTGCACCCCTCTTCTGATGATTTCCCACCTACTGTCAGCGTCCATGTCTGACCCAATCACATCCAAATGCTCCTTAAGGATCCTTCCCATTTCCTTAAAATCCGCCCCCTGAAGTCAGTTACCTCCATCTTTGTGCAGCCTTCTACCTCTCCTAGGTCCAGGCAGAACCAACCGTGGCATGGTCACTCCCCTCCAATGGGTCCCTTACCTCCAGGCCCCAATCTGGTCACTGTCTGCCAGGACCACATCCAGTACCCGTGCCTCCCTGGTCGGTTCCCCCACTTGCTGAGTTAGGAACGCGTCTTGAAAGACTTCCAACAACTTCTGTTCCCTGGCCACCAAGGATGTCATAGTCTCCCAGTCTCTTCCTGGCATGTTTAAGTCCTCCAACACCACCACCCTTCCCCTGCCCAATCTGCAGTGTCTCCCAATATCTGCCACCAGACTGTCTGCCAGCGCAGGGGGTCTATACACCACTCCTATTTTTACTCTCTTGCCCTCCCTTGTTATCAAGGTGACCCAAATCGCCTCCACGGTTCCCTCTACCTCCTCTACTCCCCCTATGCCAATGCAGTTTTTGACTATCATTGCTACCCCTCCTCCCCTTCCCTCCCCCCGTCCTTCCTGAACATACTGTAACCCTCCAGGTTCAGGTCCCAGTCGTGTCCTGCGGTGGCCCTGGTCTCAGTGACCACTGCCACATCCACCGCTGGCTCAGTTAGCATCACCTGGAGCTCAGGTATTTTATTTCCTAAGCTACTGGCATTTAGCAGGACTATCTTCCACTCTTTCCCTATACTTCCATTTCCCCTGCTCGTGTTCCCATGGGGATTCCATTTTCCCCCTGGTCTGCACTTTACCAGTCGGCCTTTTCCCGCATTCCTCCAGCTCCCCAGGGGGGTGGAGACAGAGTCCCTCCTTTATTGGACCCCCCTTGACAGCCTTTTCTCCCTTCCCTCCCCCCATCACAAGTTTAAACCTCACTTTTCACCAATGAACCCCTCTATTTTCAACTTAAGGTTTCCCCTCCCCTCCAAATTGAGATGGAGCCTATCTCTAGCATACAGTTCCTTATCCTCCCAGGTCTCCCCCATCAACCCATACCCTCTGGCCTCACGCCACTCCCTGAGCCACTGCTTTATCTCCCCAATCTTCCTTTTGTGTTCCCCACTAGCCCTTGGCACCGGCAGGATTTCTGAGAAGGATACTGTGCATCCTATGTCATGACAGACCCTGGCAAGCTCCCTGAACCTTGTCTGTATCTCTAGCTCACAATTTCCCTCAATGTCATTTGTACCCAGGTGGACCAGTATGTCCAGGGAACCCCCACAATCCTTTGCCAGCTGATATACCTCGTGCTTGGCCCTGTGCACCGTTAGTCCAGGGAAGCATTTTGTTCTAACTGGCCAGGCTTCTCCCTCACTATCCCATTTGATACCCCTGATCATAGAATCCCCCAACAGGAGCACTCTGACCGCTCCTTTTCCTCTATTTCCCACCCTTCCATGACCCTCATCCTTTCTACAGGCCCCTCCACCCAGCCAGCTCCTTGTTCCTCCCCCTATCTGGGTGCCACATGCCGCCCCCTCCTTATTTACCCTGGCCACCCCTCCCTCCGATCTATGCCTCTCCTCCTCCCGAGTATCCTTCTGTACCTCGTTAACCCCCCTCACTGCTCATGACTGGTCCTTCTCCCCATCCACTAAACTAGCCTGGCTCATCCTCCTCCTTCCTTCCTGTCTCCGTTTAGTCCCTCCTTGCTTGTCATGCTCCCCTGGCCTAAACCCTCAGCTCCCTTTACTGTATCCTTCTTGTACTTCTGGTCCTTCTCCTTGCCCTTTCCTCCCAACTGGTCCTTCTCCTTGCACTTTCCTCTCTCTTCCCCCAGCCCCTCCTGCTCTGATCAACTGCTCCCCCCTTTTTCCTGCATTCCAGGTCCCCCGTTCCTCCTTCCCCACTCCTTTCCAACTCCAACCACCTCTGTCATGGCTACATCACCCCCCCTCATCCTCAAGCAGAAGAAGAGAATTGGAGCGGTTACTGAGCATAAGGTCCAATCCACTTCCCTGCCTTGCTTCCTTCTGTCCAGCCCCAGCCATCTGCCTACTTCCCTGAGAATGTTGTCCCTATGGCCCCCTTTGTGAGGGTCCCCAGTTACCTGCCTGCTTCCTTGGTAGTGTCCTCCTTTTGGGCCCCCTCTGCCAGGGTCCCTATGTGACCCCAGAGTTTTCTACTGCACTCCTTTCCCTATTACCCCACCCCTAGTGCTTGGTACAACCCCGTGGGATATCTCCTGCCCTCTTCCCCAACCATACCTCCCTCTTCCCCAGCTGTCTCCTAATCCCCACAACCACTTCCCTATGCTGTGCCAGCTGGTACAACACTGGGAAACCACTGAACTTCAAGCCCAGTCCAGTATAATGGCTGCCCCACTCCTGTGCACCCACCACCTTCCCAAAGATGCGGCCCTAATGACGTGTGGTCCCATCCCCTCCAAGTAGGTTCCTTGGGTGAGCCACCAGGTTCCCCACTAGTCCAAGATACACCCCTACTGACCAAATAGGTCACCCACTAATCCTAGATACAGTCCCACAGTAAACCGTAACCCTGTTACTAGGTGCAGTACAACACAGTAAACTTATAAGGAAGTGAACAACTCCCTAAGCTTCTTTCCCAGCCTTTAAATCCAACCCCAGTGACTAGAACTACATGAGCTGCACCTGCAGCCTTTTCCTCCAATTGCAGGGTAGGTGTTCTTCTATAAATAAGCAGCACTCTGGGGAGGGAGGGGTGGGGAGGGTGGGATTAGAGCCTACACCCGACTCTCTCGAGAGTGCATCAGCCCTGTGTCTGCTCCCCAAGCCCTGCAACCAAAGAACCAGCCCCAAGCAAATCCCACTAAATAGGTTTTAAATCAGAAGAAATAGGCCTCCACCAGCGCAGCCTGTTACACAGTGAAACATCCAACAAATGAGCCCACTTAGAGCTACCAAATCAGTTTTCAAACTTCCAACAGATCCAAAACAATACTCTGCTGGCCCCTTAAGTAAGAAAGAAAAGAATAACCTTCTACCAAGTAAAATCCACAAGAGACCCTGTAGAACCAACAAGAAGCAGCTACTGTACTGGAACACAACTGATCCTGCCCCTTCTAGTTCCTTCTAATCTAGGATTAGAAAATAACTTTGAGCACAGTGGAACTCATTTACAAAGGTTCCATGTCAATAATGGGGAAGGGGTTACAAAACAGACAGACTATAAAACACAATAACATGTAAAGATAATATCAAATACAGTGAACAGTAGAACAGCACAATACATAGCAAACATAGGTGATTGCAATTAGATACATAGTTGGCATTCTAGGAATTTATAGGTGACGTGTTTGGGTAATCCCATTTGGAAATCAGGAAGGGTGAGTCAGGGGATGAAGAGTAGCAGCAGGACAGAGAACAAGGGGGGATGCAGCGGGTGGCATTGTCAAGCGTGTTGAGCGAGGCAGGAAGGGGGTAGAATGGGTGGGAACTGGAGCAAGCACAGAAGGAGAAGGTGACAGGAGGGAGGATGGTGAGGTGTGGGGGAGGAAGGAAGAAGGGAGGGGGAGGAAGAAAGATGTGGAAAAGAGTCAGTTAGGGGTCATAGTGGGCGAGTTAGTGGGACAGAAAAAGAGGGTCCAGATGTGACAAGTAGGGGGGAGGGTGAGAGAGGCAATTGAGCAGGGGAGGAAGGATGCAGCCAGGGGCCTTGCCGAGGAGGCTGGGGAATGCAGATTGCCAGATGAGGTGCAATGACTAATTAAAGCAGGTACACTCCACTTTCCTTTGAGATGTGAGATGCAGAAGATGCCTTGAACTGGGTAAGTTGAGGTATGCTAGTCAGTTCACAGCTCGGGCCATTCATCCAGTTAGGATGTGGTGCAATATGGTGCCCAAGAGCAGCATGATTGTGACAGAGATGTGAAAAAGTCCATATTAGGATAGTCCAACAGAGTATTTGTCACAGAGGAACACAAAGTATTGTCATGCATTTAGCCTAAAGCTAAAAAACAGCATAAGTACGTGAATAAGCAACACTTAAAAATACCAATTGTAAACTATTATACAAGGAAAAATAGATAACCCCAGAGAGCCTGAAAGTAAAACAGTTTACATGGCTGATAACAGAGGACTACAAACATACTTTAGGAAGTATAATATAAGTTCTGTTAAAACCAGAAAGGTCTTCGTTTCAAAAAGAACTTGACATATACAGTCATCAGTTACAGTGTAAGGGACACTGTGAACAAGAGTCTATTGTCGTAGGTCTGGAAATGAATGGTAGAAACAAAATTACACTGAATCCCATAAAAAAACAGAAGAGTTCAAAATACATCCCAAAGCTGTAAAACACAGTTTTTCATCAAGCCAGTTCTTCACAAACATAAGGGGGTGATCCCCCTCAATGTCCTCAGGCAGCCCAATAATCTGGAAATTTGTGGCCCTGGCTTGCTTTTCCGAAGTTTCTAAGCAGGCTCGCAAGTGCTGTTTCTCCTTCAAAGCCATGGCTGTTGCACCTGTGGATGATGAAGCTTGATTTTGGACATCCAACATGTCTGTTTTAATACAATCCACAGTGGTTTTGATCACTGTTACCCTCATATTGAAGGAGTCTGCTTTTTGATTTAAATCCCTAACAGACTGAATGAGTCGCTGAAGTTTCAGCCCCAGGGACTGTAATGTTTCCATTCCTGAGCTGTGCCCAGCCATGGTGTTGACCTCAGCTGATGACTGTGAGGGCTGAACCACCACTGCAGCTTTACCTCTCCCAGACTCCGATACCATCTTATCTTTAGGATGAATTCTCATTGTGTGCCCAAAAGTAAAAGAAGTGCGGGTTTCAATCTGTAATCTGTTTGCTAAGTAAAGTTACGAAAACAGAGTTTTAATTTGTTTTCCTTTGAAGATTGCAGGAACTGTTAAGAAGTGCTGCCTCCTAGATCGGGCTCCACCAGAAATGTCTGTTTGACTTGTTAAAAACAGGCTGAACAATTGAATTACATTTACAGTAGTCTTTGTTGTTTGTTGACTGGGACAGTCAGGAGGCTCTAAAGGTTGACTTGTGCTCCAATGTTACGCTGATGAATTTTTTCATGAGGGGAAAGGACATCTAATGCATCCAGAATGTCACTCCATACGTGCATGAGAGCAGTGTGCGTTAGGATCTTCTGGCTCATTGTGCTATGCACCTAAGTTTTAAGGTGGCGGAGGGCAGAGAAAAATCACTGTGACCCTGCAACAGACACTGGTAAACACAGACAAAGTTTAATGAAGTTTTCAACTTCTTTAAAGAGTCCTCTTGTTTGTGTCTGAAGCGCTCAAAAATTCAGCAATCTCTGAAACACTTTTTAACTCCTTTTCTTTGGCTAGGTCACCCAGCATCATTAACTGCATATAAAGATTGGGTTTATCAAATTGCTAAGGAAGGTGAAGTTCCTTAAAATCTGCAGGGATTATCCTGACAGATACTGAATTAATAAATTTTCTCCCTGTGTACGGCAGTCTTCATGAAGTCCTGGTTGAAACTTCACTGTAGTTCAACATTTTCCAGCTCTAGGGCTTCATAAATTTCCTGCTTCCACAGTGCTTCATGTGTTTCAGACACTACTTCATCTGGCTAAGTGGTTTGTCTGAATTGAACTGGGGCTTTGCCTTTTTTAAATGATTAATCACACTTTATTAAAAAAGTTTTATAAAAAAAAAATCTAAAATTGTAGAAAAAGGATAACCGGAACTAGTAAGTCCATATAACAAATATACAACAACCCTTCAAATCACGTATAGAAACAAGTCAACCTGTACCAAAATGAAGAAGCACAGTTATAGAACTGGTGTTTTGCTGACCCTAGTGGTCTGTGGAATCTTCAGATTGTTCTTGGCAGCACAGAAATTCATTCTATAACGTAAGGTCGAATGTTGCTATCTTCAAAAATCCATTATTTAATAGGGTTGTTCCAATGATGTGATGTCAGGATGTTGTTAACCCATTGATGGTACAAGAAGACACAATCTGTACATGCTCAATTCCCGAACCACCAGTCTTACTGAAGAGGCCTCGGCGTTTACTGATGGACCTGAGAGAGCGGCAGCGATGATTTAAAAATAAGAAGCAAGACCAGGATATGCTTTTTTTTTTGTTTAAACTGATCAGACCGATGCCCATACACTATAAAAGAGAATGTATGGGCATCAGTCAACCACTCTATTATCCCTTCTCGTGGTTGCCATGACAATTCGAGGTTTATCTAAGTTGTCATTGCAACCACTCGAAGTGATAATAGAGTGGTTGTTCATCAATGCCCCTACATTATCCTCCATGTTAATCATTCCTTGAATGCTTACATTCTCTCTTAGTACTGTACATTTATTCATTCTCTTATTAATGTTACAGATTCCAGTGCTCCCAGTGCACTTGCATTAATACTCTGTAGGCCTTTGGCTACCATTTCACAAGGTGCAAATATAGCTTCACAGCACAACAAACCAAAGTATGTCCTTGCACTTTTAGCACATTTAAAAAGCCCAGCAGTCTTTGCTCTTATATTGCCTCTTAACAGTGCTGTCATGTTGAAGCGTTGATATCATCTCTAGAAGTACACTGTAAGCAGAACAAACCCAGGAGATTACCACTGTAAAAATGCAGCATCTCATAGGGCACAGCTTCCCTGCAGCCAAAGACAGATTTGTATATGTTTTTTGCACTTGGCAGAGTCTAAAATAAAAACTGAAATGCCTTGAACAATCTTTAATGTGTCTGCCTCAAGACGTACTTCCCAGTCATATACCGTTGCTTCGTTGAAATTTTGACATTAAAATCCAGTACAGCGACAACCTTGACGCTGTTGTTGTACTGGGCCCGACGGCGAAATTTCCCTGATTTTGAGTGCCCCCCCCAAACAAGCTCTGACTCAGAGTTTGTTATATTAAAGAAGGGAGGTGCAGGTGCCGGTTGGCACAGCCCCCAAAGGAAACACTCGATGTCAGTCATGCTCAATTTCACCTGTTGACAGTGTTACTTCTGCTGTGCTGCATCTCAAAAACTTGGTTGTCGATGCGGCTTGGTGGAACCCTTCCCAGGCAACCGCTAGCAGAACAAGATCCAGTGAATAGTTTCTACAGTGAACAAACAGTGCATCTGGGTATAATTTTCCAAGTCGAGCTTACACACCCAAGAAACTAACAGCCATGTTGCTAACACCATCAAAGCAATAACCCTGTAGACATTCGGCAGGCAGATTCAGTCACAAACATATATTTAATACACATAAGTAACGTTTCTGCATTAGTATCAGAGGCATTGTAAAATCCCAGAAAATGATTTTCTACTTTAAGGTTTTTGTCCACAAACTGCAGACTAAACAAAAACTGTTCACACATACTTTTATCAGTTGTTCCGTCTGCAGTAGTCCAAAGAATGGACTGTCTAGGGCTTTTGAAACTATCTCTCGCTGAACTGCATGAGCAAAGATTTCAATTATCTCATTTTGCATGGTGTTTGACATCCAGTTGTCTCATCGGTGCTGCCACTCCCTTACACTGGGTTTAGTTTCTGTTCGCTCTTGCATTAGTTGACAGAGTATTAAATCACAATTTTGATGGCCTCTAAAAAGCAATCCTTGACAACCAAGGGACTTAATCAACCCAAATAACATTTGCAATACCGTTCTTACAATGTTTTGCTCGTTGCCAACATGTTTGACAGCATCTCATTAATGGGAATGCAAATCAGCCCAGTAATTTTTTTCATAGCTTCTGTGTAGAAGTGTGATCTTCCATGCTCCTTAAATTTTTCAGATGCTTTGCACCACTGTGTAAAGCCATCCCTTACAAAAGTAGATTTGTGTCTTACACCTGCACTTATCAATTTTTTTTCTGTTGCTTTTAAACAAGTAAAACAAAGAACACGATCAGTTTCTTTAACATAGTGGAACCAAGGCCATTTTTCAAACCAACCAGACTGACGTGGTCAATTGAATTCTTCTGTCCCAAATCAACTTGTAGGAAAATTGTAGTCCTTTGGTAGAAAGAGTTGATCCTGCGACTCCTGAGGCCGTGCAGCTGCAATCACTGATTGAGATGGACCACCAGCTGCAATGGGGACCTCCCTCACAGGAATAGCTGTATGACTTTGACTACTTGTTGTGTTTTTAGTATTGCCCCACACAGGACCCCAGTTAGCCACATTTGTGAGTCTGATGCTTACTTTACAAAAAAATAATTTTCGAGATAACCATTCAGCTACAGATTCCATGGCCCGCTAATCACTAAACCTGTATTATTTCTAAAAGAAAAACACAGTATAGGCAATACAATTAATAACTAACCATTACACTCTCAGGCTAGAGAACTATCAATTAATAGGAACAAAGCCTGTAGAGACTTAGAACCAACGGCCCATGATATAAGTGCAGAAACTTTGTAAGATAAAAGCCCCAACCTAAAACAGTTGAAATGCAGAGACCTAACCACATAAAACTGAAACTAATTGTAAGAGTATTCAGTGTCCTGCTACCATAGCCTTTTACTTACACAAATACAGTGCAGTACTGTACTTCAGGCACATATGCTCTCATTTTTCCCCCAGTACACCACATGACTACTTTCCAGGTACACATGAGCATCAGTTATGTAACTACTCAAGATAATAATCTCAGTGTTTACAGACTGAGGCTGGGATTAAATATGATCCCTCCAGATGATTGCTTTTTGTTTTTGGGGGGGAAGCAGGGAGAATAAAGGGGCATAGCCAACCAGTTATCAACACTGGTAGCAAGTGTTGTCATTGGCAGGGCATAGTTGCATGGAAACTCAAAGACTGACTTATGCTAGCTAATTAGAAATTTTGCTGACTCAGTTTTAGTTAGCACCTGGAAAAGACATTGCTCTGCATTAAAGTAGTATTAATGCAACTGCTGTGTAGAAAATGTCTCATCAGGGACCTCCAGCTTTCTGTCTTAAAAACAAGTTGCCATTTACTGCCTTCCATCTAAAACTGCGGTCCTGCATGGGTCTAGTTATCCCCTCTCCTTGGAGCCAACACTGCTGAGTGAAGAACTGGAAAACTTCAGTTCCAGGGATTACAGGGTTAAACATTAGAGTAGACAGCTGTTTTGTAAAATCAAAGCTCTTTTAAGGAAGAATCCCTCCCATCCCATCCCGAAACAACATTGTCTGCCTATAGTACTTCTCAGGGAGCAGGGAGCACCTAATAACTGTGTCCTTCCTAATAGCTGTGTCCATTAAGAGGGGGTTGGACTGGTGTGTATATGGCATGGTTAGGGGTAGAAGTAAAGCGGAGTTGTGCAAAGGAAGGGATCTCAAGATGATTCCACGCAAGTGGTAAAAGTCCAGTGACTTTCTATGCTTATGACATTATTATGTCACTCAATTAGTTATAAGTAGGACTGGAAAGAAACAACATCAAACATGGATGCTTCTACACAACCATAGCAGAATCTATTCACAAAAATATAGGAAGCAAGGACAGAAAAGAAAAGGACCACTCATCCAGTCTTAAATTATTATTTTTTTTTTGCAAGAAATGGTCAGCGTTTGGAATGAAGCCTTACTAGCCTTCTAGCATGTGAACTTGTGGGTCTAGTCCACTGTGACTCCTGACTTACCTTAGCAGCACAGACCAGGCCACAGGCTCCCACTGGACCATCGACATCTCCCAACACCCATCTCTCTCACTCTCTCTCTCTCTCTCTCACACCTCCTCTGTCCCATTGCAACTCCACTCATGACCTGGTCTTCAAGTTCTAACTAATACAGTATTTTAAATACAAACAGACTGTCAATGACTCCATGAGTCACATGATGACTCTAGTGCCCAGCGCACTAACACACCACACAGCGTGAATGGTGTATGAAGCTACTTTGGCAGGTGCTCACTGATGCACAGCCATGACCCAACATGATGAGTGAGTGTGCAATGTGCCTGATATGTGCCTAATTATGCAATTTAATACTTGGTTTGCTGTATGTACTATGTTCTGGCAGTGTGTTTTGAACTGGGGGTCATTCGTTATTGTTACGCTGAGATCCCTTTCCTCAGTTACTCTTCTTAGTGGGCTGTTATTTGAAGTGCAGGTTTTATTAGGACCCACGTGCATAATTGTGCACTGGTCCACATTAAAGTGTAATTTATGTTTCGTGGACCAGTGTTGTATAAGGTTAAGTGCCTCCTGTAATTTTTTCGCATCATCCATTGTGTTTATTATTGTTCCTAGTCTGCAGTCATCTGCAAATTTGGTTAACCATATGTTTTTGTGATTGTATTGTAGAGACGTGGCATATAGGTTAAATAAACATGGTCCCAGAACTCACCCCTGAGGAAACCCACTTGTAACCTCAGTCCAATCTGAGCACACACTCTTGATGCTCACTTTTTGTTTTCTCTCATTTAGCCATGCATATATTCATTGTGTGACGTTTTCATGTATACCCATGTCTGTTAGTACCTCCACTAATTCTGAATGTGGTAGTTTATTGAATGCTTTGGTGAAATCTAAGTACACCACATGCACTGAACTACCTTTATCCAATGCTCTGCTGACTTCATCATAAAACTCTTTAACATGTTGGTTTGACAGGACCTGCTGTTTGTAAAACCGTGTTGTGTTACATCATTTTTGTTAGTATCATTTATGTAGTTAGCTGTATGGTCTTTTATAATGCCTTCAAGAATTTTACAGAGGGTAGACGTCAGACTTACTGGGCGATAGTTAGCCGGGTTCTTTTTATTTCCTTTCTTGTATATGGGAACTACTATGGCTGACTTCCATGAGTCCCCCGCTTTACCTTTGTTTAGTGATGTCTGAAAAATGTTGGTCATGGGGGGGTCTAGTTCCTAAGCCAGCTCTTTTAATACTCTGGGCTGAAAACTATCTGGACCAAGGGACTTGTTTGGATTTATTCTATTTAGCCTATTTTTATCTCAGATAGCAGAATGTGAATGAGGCTTACTGTATAGGAAATTCTGAACTCTCACTGCAAGTTTTGTTTTTATTGAATACTGATGAGAAGTATGCATTTTGTACATCAGCCATCTGTTTTGGGTCCGATACGATGTCCCATCCTGGTCCATTAATGGCCCTATCATATTTTTGGCTCCCCTTTTGTTGTTGATATATGTGTAAAAGGTTTATAGTTATCCTTAGCTTTTAGTGCCAACTTTTCCTCGTAGTTTGCCTTTGCCCCTTTAATCTCTTTTTTTACCTTCCTTAGTATACTTCTGTAGTGGTCCCAACCTCATTCACTATTATTCCTTATACTTCTGTAAATTATTTTTTTTTTACCTTGTATTTATCCTCCTTCTTCCCACAGTAGCCCCTCTCTTCAGGGTCCCATTGCATCCTGTGTCGGAACTCCCCCCAAGGACCACCAGCCCATATGGCGCTCCGCTGTTTAAACACTGAGACTCCAGATGACTGCTCTGGCTGGGGTGGAGGAGCCTCCCTATCTCCCCCAGACCTTTACCACTTTGAGCGTGTACCTGGCACTTTCTCTTCATGTTCCCTGAATGCTGGAACAGGGATCCATCTACAGCGCCACTGCAGGGTATTTCCTGTTTTTCTCCTCCTCCTGCAGTGTCAGCATGCTAGGAGGATCAATGAGACAAAAACATGGTGAGACATGCCTTTGCTCTGGTCCTCAACTGATATCCGCCCCTCCCCTACCTATCTTGCTGCCTCCTACTGTACCTTCTCCCCAGGTTCCCCCAGGAGGTGGTATTTCAGCAAGGTCTACGGTCCTCCCCACCTGGAGAAGGACAGCAGCTGCTGGGCACTCAATCCTTCTCCTCCCCTGCTGACCCCGTTGGTCCATGCTCATTTCCGAACATGGGTCGCCAGCGTAGCGCAAGGTAAGATGTCCAGCACCTCAGAACCACCGGGCCAGCTCATTTTTCTTTTTAATTAGCTTCCTGATTGCTGGTGTCATCCAATATGGAGTCCTACCCCCTTTTTATATTTTTCCTAGTAGGAATGTTGCTATAAATTACCTGGTTTAATCTCGTACTGAACAGTTCCCACGTAGTGTTTAATGACTTGTCCATGAGGCCTTGCTGCCTATTCCAGACAGACAAAATCCTCCTCATATTACCAAGTTTGCCTTTGCAAAGTTTAATACCGTATTTTCACCCAAGTTATCTAAATTATTTTCCTGGATGTTAAATGTTACCATTGTTTGGTCGCTATTTCCGAGTGGTACAGTAACTTGACACTCTGTTACATTTTACCCTATGTTAGTTAGTATGAGGTACAGGGTTTTATCTCCTCTAGTTTTTTCCCCCAACTCTTTGTTCTAGACCTATTTGAACAAAAGTTTCCAGACAACTTTCTTCAGTTTTAGTTGTACTTTGTAAGGTTTCCTAATTGATTCCTGATAGGTTAAAATCCCCCATTGGTATTAACCTATCCACTGGATTAATTTCCTGAATGTACTTTTGGAGGGCTACATCTATCTCTTGTTTTATTGATGATGGCCTATAGATAACTCCAAGAATTATTCTGGGGGCCCTGGTGGTAGTTCGATCCATACCTGTTCTGTATTATTTAAGCCTACATCTACCTCATCTGTCTGAATTTTGTTCTGCCGTGTAGATTGCCACACCTACCCTTTCTGTGGACTCTTGATTTACTATGTAGAGTATAGCCTACAGTGTTCTTATCCCAGTCGTCATTGATATCCTACCATGTCTCTGTTACTGCACATATTTGAATGTCCTGTGAGGTCATTATACTATGTGTTTCAGCTCATTAAATTTGTTTACCACACATCGGGCATTTGCTAGGAGTCCCCTCCACCCTCTTGCAATTTTATCAGTCGTATGCCTTAAATTGGAATTTTTTTAGGTTTGGTATAATCTCTCACCCAACATCCCTGTCTTTTAGTTTAAATGTCTCTGTATGATTTCATTAAATCTATGGGCAAGGAGCCTGGTACCTGTTTTATTCAAGTGTAACGCATCAATCAATCAATCAATCATAATCTTTATTTATCCAGGCGAACATCATTGAGCAGAGCTCTTTTACAAGATGGGCCTGGTTAGAACAGGGTCGGGTAACATCCATCATAAAAACATATAAATACATATATAAACACAAACACAATGGTGCAGTAATAGGGGAGTCAAATGATAAAAGGAAGACAATGCAAGCCATAACAGAGGAGGATTCAAATACAATGGGGCAGGTCCACCATTGAACCATGCAACTGTATATAAACCATGTTCTCTGTATAGAAGTACCAGTTAGTTCATTTACCAGGGGCAGTCACTAGTACTAGCCATGAAAATGGTTTGGAGAACCACCAACTAATGGGCGGTGGGGTACCAGGAGGGGTATGTAATATATAATTGAAGGATAAACATTGTGAGAAGTGAAGTCCCAAGGATAGGTCAGTAAAACTGATGAGGCGGTGGGGGCCTACAGGGAGAGGGAAAGGGGAGTTAGGACTTTTATAGTATGATTGCATGTAGATTGTGGATGAGTGCAGTACAGAGTTGTGAAAAGAAGGCTGGAGAAAGTGGGAAAATAGACCAGTATCAAAGGGAGGACAGAGGCATCAAGGTGTTACATGAAAGCATGATGACAGACCAGGGCCAAGGAGACAAGCACTGTAAGTAATTTGTTCATAGTTAAATGGTACAGGTTAGCATGATGACAATTCATGGTCATGGGAAACAATTGCACTGATCATTTCTGAGGACGTGAATACAAGAGCTTGAAAGATGAGATGCCGATGGGTGACCTAAGTTTCAGTTTTTTGCAATTTATTCCACAAGGAGGACAGTGTAAAGCTTATATCAGCCCTGCCAAAGTGAGAGTTAACTTTGGGAACCATCAGTAGGAGAGATTTGCAACTTCTCAGGGCGCAATTGCCTATTGGTTTTATAGGAAGACGGTCTGTAATGTATTGGGGCAGTTTTTTGGAGATGGCTCTCAGGGTTCATAAGGCTGCATTTATATTATGCCTGAATTGAAGAGAACTCCACCCCACTGATTGATATAGGGAGCAGTGGTGAGTGGAATAAGGCAGGCCTGTGATGAACCATAAAGTTCTATGATATAATGTGTCAAGTTTGGTGAGGTAGGAAATGGGACAGTGACTATAGAGGATGTCGGCATAATCTATCAAGGATAGAAAGGTTGATTGTACCAGCTGTAGCTTGGCATCTCTAGTTAAGAAGCAGGCTATCCTAAAGAACAGGCCAAGTCTCTGTCGTAATTTTTTGAGTAATTCTTCGACGTGCTCTATAAAGCAGAGCCTATGGTCCAGCCATACTCCCAGGTATTTGAATTTAGGGACAAATTCCAACGTCTCACCAAGAATTGTAGTAATCTGTGGCACAGGATCTGATAGGGCTGAATTTACCATTTGGGCAGAGGGAGAAAAGAGCATTGCTTTTGTTTTCTTGGCGTTAAGTAATAGTTTTTTGTTTAGGAGTTGGTGTTGCAGCAGGTTGAACTCAGATTGAAGGTCATTACATGCAGATTGTATTGACGGCTCATAAGAACTGTGTCATCTGCAAACAGATGAATGTTGGCCTTAGTTATGATTTCATCAATATTGTTGATGTATATTGCAAATAAGATTGGTCCTAAGATAGAACCCTGGGAACACCTCTTAGGAGAGGTTTGAGAGTTGAAGATCCCTTCCACTTTCACCTGCTGGAAAGCGATCAGAAAGGTAGTTGTTGAACCACTGTAAAGATAATGGGTCAGCACCTAGTAAGGTCAGGGAAGAGTAGCAGAGAATGGTCGACAGTGTCGAAGGCCTTGCTCAGGTCCAAGAATACGTGAGGTGTAATTCCTGTTGTCTAGCTGTCTTTGCCAGTCATTAGTCACTTTGGCAAGTGCTGTAATGGTGCTGTGTTTAGCTCTAAACCCTGATTGGACTGGATTAAGCAGGTTAAGGAGGGTAGCATCTCTCAGAAAAAGAGATGTGCAAGAACAAGGGGACACAATTTAAAGATAGAAGGAGGGCGGTTCAGGGGCAATGTGAGGAAGTATTATTTCACAGAGAGGGTAGTGGATGCATGGAACAGCCTTCCTGAGGAGGTTGTGGAGTCTAAAACTGTGGGAGAATTCAAGAATGCATGGGACAGACATAAGGCAATTCTTGTGGGTGGTAGGAAGAAATAGGCTGTTGGTTAAGTAGGATCTGCGGCCTATCCTGTAGGTAGGGAAATAGGCAGACTAGATGGGCCAAGCGGTCCTTATCTGCCGTCAAAGTCTATGTTTCTGTGTTATTAGCTTCTAGATACTGCCTCAGCTGGTTACTTACAACTTTTTCCAGTAATTTTGACAAGACCGGGAGAATTGAAATTGATCTGTAATTATTTAGATCACAGGGATTTCTGGACTTGAACAGGGGTATGATGTGCGCTGTTTTGCATATTGAAGGAATGGATCCTTGAGTTAATGATAGGTTAAATAAATGGGTTATGGGCTCGCTAATAAATGGATGGCCACCTTCAAAAATATGGGTCGAGGGTATCGCACAGCACTTTTTTTTACATCTAGTTTTAGCAATAGGTCTTCAACTTCTTTCAGTGTAGTAGGACGCAAGGAGAAGACTGAATTGGTGATGCTAGGATCTCTATAGCCAGCAGACCTGTATAGCCTTGCATTTTTGAATGTGTCCCAGTTGTCCATAAACAAATGTCACTCTCGTGTGCACCATTTCCTCAGCCATCCATTTACAAAAGTGATGTCTCTTATTTTCGGGTATTGGTTTCCCTGTATAGGTAATATTCCTAAGATAATAACGTCACCCCCTATCTTTTTAATTCTGCTTGCTATTTCTTTATAGTCCCTACATATGTCATATAATCTTCTTCTGCCTATGTCACTTACCCCAGTATGGATGATTGCAAGAGACTTTTCTGAATGTTCCATTAGGCCATTTAGCCAATGATTTACATAACTAATCTTGGCCCCTGGCAGGATACTGACTGTGATATGTTCCTTCCTTCCATTACATACTGTTGCATCTGTACCTCTTATAATTGAATCTCCCATTATTATAATGTCTCTTTGTGTCTGAATTGATGGGTCTGGTGCTTTCACATCTAAGTTTGCTCCATCTGTTCCTTCAGTGTTTGATTCAGTTCTTTTATATTGTCAGACTGTTTAATATTCCTCCTGTTTCCATCTGCAGATGTACTGCATTTATGCTTATATAATAACTGATTAGTGATGATTATCAACTGTGGGCAGAAGCTGTTAAACTCTGTTATACACGGGTGATTATACACGTATTTGTATAATGGAGTTTCGTTATACACATGTGTATACTCACCCATGTATAGTGGAGTTTGGTATAATCACCTGTGTATAATGGAATTTGGTTACGCACCTTTTGCAAACATTTTAAAATAAAAAAATCAAAGGAACAAGTTATTATAAAAATAAAACACGGGAAGTATGTGTCATCTCGGTTTTATGCACACCCACAGGTGTCGATGCCTGATAAACCCTCAAGCTTCGCTCTCAGGGTTTATGGGGCATCGTCACACTGGTGTCATAAAATTTCATTATACACACTTCCCATGCATTATTCTATATATTATGACTACTCTTTTTGTTTGTTTTTCCTTGAGTTTGAGAAGTGCTAGGATTTGGCTCAGTGGTGCTTGCCTCTTTTTTAGCATATTAATCCAGTACCTCAAACCTATTTTTGAATTCTATAGTGGTGTTATATACCTCTCCTCCCCTCCTTCTCTTTGTACCTGCCATTACCTTACACCAGTCTTCTGTTTCTATTTTGCCCCGTGGGATGGTGAGCATCTCCCCTTTTCCTTTTATTCTGTTGTGAGTTAACTATTTGATTTTTAACACTATCATACTGTGGTGTGGCTACTTACTCAGCAATGTTGTCTATAAATCCCTCCAAGATCCCAATTTCAGATTGTGCTGTCACCCATTTTGTTAACATTTCAATTTCTTTTTGCTGTGTTTTTATTAACAGGCATTTGTCACATACAACGTTTGTTATTGGTTCTTCCGTTGTATACAAAGCACTAAGAGTACATATGTTTCTCCTGTCCCCCATTTTGTGGTTGGAGTTACTATGTATTGTTATCACTAATTTATTGTTTGTTGCGTTATCTGACACAGCTTTAATACTCCCACAGTCTTCAGTTTTACAACAATAATCTGTGGTATGTAATAAAGCACAAAAGCTTCTGCAGATGTTTCACTAGATCCTTTTATCCAGTTTACCTGTCCTTGATTCCATGTTAGAGTGATTTTAGCTCTCCCTGCTGCTTTGCTATAGTCCCCACTCTAGTTCTTTTCCATCACAGTTTATCTGATCATTCTAGAATAGCACTATTGCAGCTCTTATTTGCTCTCTGATACTACTTCACTCTTATGCAGCTGATTTATGTGTAAAATTGTAGTACCTTGAGTTTAGATAGGGTGTTATTTCCTAGTCTCTGTGTCCCCAGTGGACACAGCAGACACGCCAGAGATGCCCTTGTTCTGCACGTGATGCTGCGCACTTGCCCCACTGGCCGGGTGCATTGTTTATCATGGAGTACCAGAAGTCATTTGCCTGCACTTCCGTACCTCATAGCTAGGTCAGCAGCCAGGAGTTTAAAAAAAAAAATTTAACCTTATACATTTTACCACCACCTCATGCAGTGGATTTCTATGTTAAAAAGTACCGCCTAGTGCACAGCAGATAAAATAAATGCCAGCTTCTTACAAGTCCTGCCTGTGGAACCTGCATGTCCCTCACAGGTCCACAATCCCTAGCAGGCTTTGTAGCAGGAGACTTCCTTGTTTTCGGTTGCCCAGGCAACAGCCCAACAACACCCTGCCCCCAGAGGGACGCACATAGAAAATTTCCCAATAAAAGTATATTTCACGCTAAAGTTTTAGCCCCTTTCACCAGAGAGACCACTCATACTCCACAGAATCTCTGTCCAGATGGTCCTGCCAAGTTTGTCTTTACAGACCCTAACTGGTCTACAGTGACGCTTCCTCCTCCCCCCTTCCTATTTACTAATATCTCCCGATGTCTATCTCAAGCATGCTTGAATCTCCCTATTGTTTTCACCTTCACCACTTTTGCTGGCAGTCTGTTCCAGGTGTCCACCACTCTTTCAGTGAAGAAGTACTTCCTCATATCCTTCTTAAACTTCCCCTCTCCATCTTCATTGCATACTGTCTTGTCCTGGTGGTCTTTTATATTTGAAAGAGACTCACCTCCTGCACCCTGTTCACCCCCATGATGTACTTATAAGTCTTCATCGTGTCTGCTTTTGCTTTCCTCTCTTTAAGAGTGTATGTCTTGAGATCCCTCAGTCTCTCCTCACAGGGCTTTTGATGCAACCCTTGTATCATTATGTTTGCTTGCACGCATGTGCAAGAAACATAGTGCCATCATCGGAGTTTTCGGACGTGTGTCAGCCCTCTTCCAATTCAGTCAGTGTGTTTGCAGGCGCGGCCACAGTTCTTCAATGCCTGCTGGAGCTGTCTACGACAGCTCCAAAATGCAGTGGTGTACAGTTGAAAGGGGAAGCTACGCTTCAGTAAGCAGCGATCAGATATCACCTGCTCATGCGCGCTCCCCCTACATACACACACGCACACACACACCCACACACACACACACACATGCCGTGCGTGCCCCAATCCACCATTGGCTGTGCTGTGCCCCCAAACACAGTTTCATATGCCACGCCAGTGTCCACCCTAGCATACACGCGGCAGCTTTAATGGGTGCCTTAACTCATCAGCTCCACTGTGTCCCCCTCCCGAGTACAGGGTGCCACGCTTGGGACGCACCCAGTGTGTGGCAACAGATGCCATGGCCGACGGGGTGCCCAATCCCCATCGGCTCCACTGTGTACCCCCCGAGTACAGGGTGCCATGCTGGGAGCCCACCCCAGTGTGGCAACAGATGCCATGGCTGACGGGGTGCCCAATCCCCTGTTGGCTCCACGCCCCCCCAGCCGTCCTTCTGCCATGCTGGGAGCCCACCCCAGCGTGGCAAGCGTCCCTCCGTCGCTCATAAAAAAAACAAAAAAAAAACTGAAAATCAAAAATGGTCCATCGTTGTGTCTGCCCCCACCCGCCGCCCACCCACAGTGCACCCTGCCTCCCACACCCCATACTTACCTCCGGAGCTCGGCGCAATGTTCTTCATGGACCGGGAACACGCCTGCACTCTTCAAGCTGACCGCGAACTGAGGAAATGCCGGTAAGCTGTATAATGGGATAGATAGGGTTTTCAACTTTATTGCATATCTCAGGCATTTTTGGAATTTTGCACCAAATTTTCAACATGGGGTTTGGGACCCCTTCTCATGAATGCTGTCACTGTCATGGCGTTGGTTACTCAGGCCGAAGGGTGATTTCACAGCCACGCAGTGAAATCACCTTTCTAGAAACGATTAACAAAATGACACTGACAGTGTTCATAAGGTGGGCTCTCAAAAGTCTATTTTGAAAATTTGATTGGCATCTAAAATGACTGTTTTAGCGTGCGTTGCGCGGTTCCTATGCACACTCGTAAGTTTGTGAATTTTCAATATTTTTCACTCCAGATTTTCCAACATTGCCATTTTACCACACCTTCTTATGAGCAGTACAGCTGTCATTTTTCACATCTCACCCAAAATGTGTTTCTGCCCATGTAGTGTACAATGGCAGTCAGTCTGAAATCAATGTATGGGACATATTAAGAAAATCATAGTGACACTGTTCATGAACAAAGGTCTTAAAATGGCTATGTTGAAATTTGGTGAAAAAATTCTAAAATGACTGTTTTATGAGCATGTGTTGCGCAGTTCCTCACTGCCTTTCGTAAGTTAGTGAATTTTCAATATTTTCACTCCAGATTTTCAACATTGCCATTTTACCACACCTCCTTATGAGCAGTACAGCTGTCATTTTCACATCCACCCAAAATATTTCCGCTTCATGTAGTGCACACAATGGCTCAGTCAGTGTGCAAACAATGCACGGGACTCATTAAGAAAATCACAGTGACACTGTTCATGAGCAGAGGTCTTAAAATGGCTATGTTGAAAATTTGGTCAAAATTCTAAAATTACTGTTTTATGGGCGTGCGTTGCAGGTTCCTTGCGCTGCGTGGGATTCATAAATTTTCAATATTTTCCTCCAGATTTTCCAACATTGCCATTTTACCACACCTCATATGAGGCAGTACAGCTGTAATTTTCACATCTCACCCAAAACGTATTTCCGCCCATGTAATGCACAATGGCTGATCGGTCTCTGCGAAATCAATGCTGGGACTCATTAAGAAAATTACAGTGACACTGTTCATGAGCAGAGGTCTTAAAATGGCTATGGTGAAAAAATTCCTAAAAATGACTGTTTTAGGAGCGCGTTGCGCAGTTCCTACGCACGCTGGCAGGTTTGCGAATTTGTAATATTTGCACACCAGATTTTCAACAGTGCCATTTTACCACACTTCCTTATGAACAGTACAGCTACCATTTTTCACATCTTGCCCAAAATGTGTTTCCGCACATGTAGCGCACAATGGTACAGTCGGTATGCGAAAACAATGTTTGGGACAGATTAAGAAAATCACAGTGACACTGGTCATGAGCAGAAGTCTTAAAATGGCTATGTTGAAAATTTGGTGACAAAACTCCATAAAATGACTGTGTTATGAGTGAGCATTGTGCAGTTTCCACGCACCCTCGTAAGTTCATGAATTTGTAATACTTTCAGTCCAGATTTTCACCACTGGCATTTTTCCACACCTCCTTCTGAACAGTGCAGCTGTCATTTTCCACAACATGGCTGAAATGTGTTTTCACACTTTCAGCACAGAAATGCGTGGTCGCTGTGGGAAATCATTGTTTGGGACAGATAAAGAAAATCACACTGACACTGTTCATGATCGGAGGTCCCAAAATGCCTGTGTTAACAATCTGCTGTAAAAAAAATCCCCAAACTAGTCACATTACGGGTGTCGTTGCTGGCAGTTTCTCGCCCTTTCGTGACTTCACCAGTTTTAAGATTTTCACAGCAGATTTTCAACACTGCCATTTTACACCTCCATGAACAGTAAGCGCTGTCATTTTCACATCCTGTTGGAATGTGTTTTTGCACCTGTGGTGCCAAATTCCATAGTCGCTGTGCAAAAGCAGTTTTCGGCTAACAAACTGATATTGCCACTGTTCATGAGGTGGGGGTCTCAAAAAAAACATGTTGAAAATTTGGAGTGAAAATACCAACGAATGCCTGAGGCGTTAGGGTTTCCCACCATAATGCCCCACCCTGTAGAGAATGACAGGCATCAGGGGTGTGACTTAGATTCTTGCCTGTCATGCTCATACCATTCCACCTTCACCACACCCTGCAGCCAGTGAGAGGCATCAAGGTGTGCCTCAGATCTTGAACCCAAACTTCACCCATTCTCTATACCGCACCCACCTCACCGTGTTTCCTAATGGAATGGGGTGCGTATAAACATTCAAAGCCCCAAGGCACACCGTGACACTTGTCAGTGTCTGCAGGGTAGGGTGTGGTGAAATGGCGTGGTCGTTATGCCTGACGACCCAAAGGCACATCCCAATGCCTGTCACTCTCTGCAGGGTGGTGGTGGGGTTGGCTTCAGTTCAATACTTCGCTGCCATTCCTATTATGCAGCTCTGTAACTTCTACACTACCAATGCCATTGCCAGCAAGCAAACATTCGGCATTGACAAATGCTTGTTTTAGTTGCCCTCCACTGGACTGCCTCCATCCTGGCTAAATCTTGTCTGAGGAAGTTCAGCCACCAGAAGTGGACACAGTACTCCAGGTGGGGTCTCACAAGTGAACGATATACTGGCAACACCACCTCTCTCTTCTTGCTGAAATACCACTCTCTGTGGATCCCAGCATTCCACTGGCCCTACCTACTGCTTTGTCACTCTGCCATGCTACTCTGAGGTCTTTAGATATAATGACTGAAATGTCCCTTTCCTGATTAGTGACTGCCTGTACTGTCCCACCATCCTATACTCAGCTCCTGGGTTCCTATGCCCTAGGTGAATCATGTTGCACTTTTTGACATTGAAACTCCAACTGCCATGCTCTTTTTTTTTAAACTTCAAGTTTATTCAAGTCAGACACAGAAAAATGAATTGTACAGGCAGATAAATCATGATACATCTTCACAGATAAGAACATGTTGTACTTTATCTATATGTCTGTAATCAAGCCTGCCTTTTATTATGACCTCTCAAATCATAATTTATGTCTAAAAAGAAAAAAAACTACAGCGTATATGTTAATAAAGCATATGAAAATAACTGAACTTAGTACATGTCTGAATATTTAAGTGTCAATGACTTTCTACTGATTTCTGTTAGCGGAATATTACCCTGTCAATGTCATGGATTGTCTGCTCAAGAAGTCTTACAGTAATCAGTGGGAAAAGGCCTGCTGAGATAAGACCGAGACACTCTCCAGGTCCTCAATCAGGTGCATAAATAGCAGCCATATTCCATTATACTTCTCTCCCCTTAAACGGAGTTCAGCTGTTATCCTTTCCACCCGGGAGATCTCCTTCACTATTTCTTTTTTTCTTCTTCTATTTTATCTGCTGCTGAGCCACGAACCATCTGCCCAGGTCACGGCCCCTCCGCTCCACTCCCATATTAGCTCAGATACCCTGCATTACCCTACAGGGTCGGTTGTAGCACTGGCCCAAGTGCTGCAGACAATGGGATAGGTCTGGGAGCCGGCCTGGGAGCTCATTAGAGTGGAGGGGCAGACATCATCCTGGTGGCCTTGCAGCATGATTTCTTTTCCCCTTTAGGCGGGGGCAGGGACCTGCAATGATGACCTGCGTCCGCCCCGCCCCTGAGCTTTGCTAGGCATCAGCACTCATGGTGCTACCCAGCCTCCGCTGGGTGTCCTCACAGTGCTGAACACTTCACCACCCTCCCCCAGAGAAGGAGAGCAATCATGGGATGCTCAAGCCTTCTCTTCCCGACCGGCCCTCCGACGACCCGGGTCTGTTCCCAAACCTGGGTCGCCAGCGTCACAAGCGGAAATCCACCTTCACTATTTCTACCCATTCAGACAGAATGGGAGGGTTGAGACTGAGCCAGCATCTGGTGAGGGCCTAACATGTAGCTGCCAATAGGACTCCTGTGAAGGATCTCTGCCTGTTTGAACATCTTCCCTTAGGGAGGGCACCCAGAATCATAAGTTTAAAGCTGGGTTGCTCTTGAATTCCAGTCAATCATTGGAACTGGCCCCCTACTGCTCCCTAGTAAGATTGCAGTACTGGACAGGCCCAGAAGATGTGGTAGTGGTTCCCTATAGCTCCACAGTTCCTCCAGCATCTGTCTGAACCACCCATACTATAGTGTTTAGTTCTGGTTGGGGTATAGAAGAATCTTATTAGAGTCTTCCACCTCAGTTCCCTCCAGAGGCTAGAGGCAGATTTGTGGAACACCCCCTCACATATCTGTTGCTAGATTTGAAGGTCTAGTTCTAAATATGCCTCCCTTTCCCAAGCTGTCTGACACACCAAAGGGGCATGCTCTGTGGACGTTATACAAGTAGAAACCAATCTGGAAATCAAATGTGTTTCCTTGGGGTTGAATGCTGCATCTAACATAAGGAGTTCCAAAGGATGGTGGGGGAGGTCCTTTGCACATCAACCTGATAGGTGCCAACTCGCAAAAAAGAGACCACCTGTAGCTATCTAAAGAAATGTGAGGCAGGCAGGTAGAAGTCCCACTGCAACTCCTGAAAGGCTTTTAATCACCCTTGTTGAAGGAATTGTTGGAAAAATATCATGCCCCATCTCTTCCAACCTTCAAACAGATGGTTCCTTCTTGGCAGGGAGAAACACGTGCATTGTGTAATTTCTGCCCTATTAGACTGGGAGGATCCATACCAGGTCTTTTTCACCTCCTCACACCCTATACTTTTGTTTTAACCAAGGTTTTCTATCTCTATTTACATAAATAGTCAGGTGAACTGGTAAAGTCCATCATTGGCAGTGCCTGTGGGCTACTTCCGAGATTCCTGCTCAGATCCATACATTCTCTGGATCTCTTTTCTTATGTGCCACCCAGTGTAACAATTGGGCCATCAGGTAGTAAGTTTTTAAATTTGACAGTCCAAAGCCCCCATGGTTCTTTGCCCTGATTCGTGTCCCCCAAGCTATCCCAGCCCTTCCCCCAACTTGAATTTACACAGGGCTTTTGTTATTTTTTTTTCCACTCTGAATTTGAGATACGTAAGGGTAGGGCGCTAAGCAAGAATAAAAACCATGGGAGAATATTCATTCTGATGGAATCAACTCGTCCCATCAGTGACAATGGGAGAAGTTCATATCTGTGAACACTTCCTTTATTAGCTTTCCATAATTAACTAGATAGAGTTGTTTCAAATGTAAAGGAATGTAAATGCTTAGGTATTGGATGCTAGAGGATACTCCTTTGAATGGGATTGACTGGATTAAATCCAGGGACTGGGTGCCACTAACTAGTATAATTTCAGTTTTATCATTATTAATTTTAAACCCAGACATCTGTCCATAGGTTGTCAAAATTCATTGTAAAACTGGGAAGGTTTCAAGAGGGTTTCTTAAATATAGCATTGGATCATCAGCATAAAGCAATATTTTATTTTCTTCCCTCTGACCCTAATCCTCTCAACTCTGAATGCATCCTACTGAGCTCAGGCAGGGTTCCATGCTCAGGGCAAACAGTATATGGGGTAAAGGACACCCCTGACGTGTCCCTCTTTGTATGTCCAACCCTTCTGATATAGTCCCATTTATCCTGATTTTGGCTCAAGGTTTATGATAAAACAGAGAAACATAGACTTTGACAGCAGATAAGGACCACTTGACCCAACTAGTCTGCCCATTTCCCTACCTACAAGATAAGCTCCAGATCCTAGTTAACCAACAGCCTATTTCTTCCTACCCCCCACAAGAATTGCCTTATGTCTGTCCCATGCATTCTTGAATTCTCCACAGTTTTAGACCCCTAACCTCCTCAGGAAGGCTGTTTCATTCGTCCACCACTCTCTCTGTGAAAAATACTTCCTCACATTGCCCTGGCCATCTCCCTCTATCTTCAAATTGTGTCCCCTTGTTCTTGCACATCTCTTTTTCGGAAAGATGCTACCCTCTTGGACTTTGTTGATTCCACTAAGGTACTTAAATGTTTCTAGGGGTGGGACAGGTACAGGGGAAGAGTTCTGGAAGCAAAGTCCTGTGCAGTGAGAATATCCGGGATTGGGAAGGGAGAAGCCAGAGAGGGCAAGGGAGGGCAGCAAGGTCAGCTCCCAGGTTGGGGGCTGACCAAACCAGCAGACACAAAAGACCATTAGGCCTATTCTGCTGGCGTTTTAGTATGTTAGTATGTCCCCCCCCCTCCTTTCCTCGAGGGTATACATATTAAGCTCCTTTAGTCTCTCCTCATATGGCTTCTTTTGCAGACACTGCACCATTTTAGTTGCCCTCTACTGGACTGCCTCCTTCCTGTCTGTCTTTGCGGAGATGGGGTCTCCAGAACTGGACGCAGTACTCCAGATGGGGTCTCACCAACTGTCTGTACAGAGGAATAACAACTGCCTGTTTTCTGCTGGTGATGCCTCTCCCTATACATCCCAGTATCCCCCAGCCCTCCCTACTGCCTTCTCACATTGCTTGCTAACCTTAAGGTCATCTGATATGATTACCCCCAGGTCCCTTTCCATTTTTGTTGTTGTTACTACCCCCCCATTGTGTAATCTTTCCCTGGGTTGTTTCCCAAGTGCATTATTTTGCACTTCTTTGAATTGAATCCAAGCTGCCATACTTCTGACCATTCCTCCAACCTTGCCAAGTCCCTTCTCATTCTTTCCATGCCTCCTTGTGTATCAACCCTGTTGCAAAACTTTGTATCATCTGCAAGGGCATACTTTTCCTTCTAGTCCCTCTGCAATGTCACTTATAAAGACATTAAAAAGGACTGGACCCAGTACTGAACCCTGTGGTACTCCACTAGTAACCCCTCTTTCTTCAGAGTGGACTCCATTTACAATTACCTTCTGTGTCCTGTAGTCCAGCCAATGTTTTACCCAGGCTACCACCCTGGGACCCACTCCAAGGCTGCTTAATTTGATTATTAATCTTTTCTGTGGGACTGTGTCAAATGCCTTGCTAAAGTCTAGGTAGGCCATGTCCACAGCCCTCCCTGGTCTACTACTTTGGTCACCCAGTCAAAGAAATCAATTAGATCCGTCTGACATGACATTCCGCTGTGGACCCATGCTACCTTGGGTCCTGTGCTTCTTTCCTCTGGGTACTCAACAATTCTTTCTTTCAGAAGTGATTCCATCACTTTCCCTATCACAGAGGTCAAACTGACAGGTCTGTAGTTTCCTGCCTCTGTCTTGCTCCCACTTTTGTGAAGGGGAATCACATCCACCTTCCTCCTGTCCTTGGGTACCACTCCATCCTCCCATGCTTTGTTAAAAAGGGTAGTCAGTGGTGTCACTAGTTCTCCCCTTAATTCTTTTAGAATTCTGGAGTGAATTCCGTCAGGCCCCATTGCTTTGCCCACCTTCAGTTTTAGGAGTTCTTTCAGAACCCTTTCTTCTGTGAAAGGATTGGGGTCAACCCCCTATCCAGAGTGCTTCTGTTAATTGGATTAGGCACCTCCTTCCTCCTCTTTTGTGAATACTGAGCAGAAGTATTCATTCAGTATCCCTCTTTTTCACTGTCCCTCTCTGCCCACCCACTGTCCTTTCTATTCAGCCTCACTATCCCTCCTTTGTCTTTCTCGCTCCTGATGTACCTATAAAGGTTTTATCCCCTTCTTAACTGAGTTGGCTATCTTTTCCTCAGTTTGGGCCTTTGTTATTCTGACTTCCTCCCTGCTTCCTTCTGCCTTAACTGGTACAGTTCTCTGTCCTGCTCCTTCTGTGTTTCCTTATACTTCCTAAATGCTATCTTTTCTCCCTAACCTTCCCGCCACCTCTTTTGAGAACCATAGTGGCTTTTCTTTCATTTTGATTTGTTTATTTGCTTCACACAAAGGCTTGTTGCCTCTGTGATGGCAGTTTTGATGTTTCCCCATTGTTGCTCCACCCCTCCTCCTAGCCTGTGTGCTAGTGCTTTTCTAAGGCACTCTCCCATCTTGCCAAAGTCAGCCCTCCTGAAGTCCAGTACCCTCACTTTTGTATGGCTTGACTCTGTAGCTGAGTTTATCATGAACCACACTGTTTGGTGGTCACTTGTTCCCAGATGGCTACCCACTTCTAGAGCTGAGATCCTCTCGCTGTCCCCATTTGAGCGTACGAGGTCTAAGATTGCTCCCTGACAGGTGGGTTCCAAAACTAGCTGTCTGAGGCATGCCACCTGTAGGGCATCGAGAATGGCCCTGCTCTCTGCTGTGGCTGCAGCAAAGGTGATCCAGTTAACATCTGGCATATTCAGTTCCACCATCAACAATATCTCTCCTTTCTCTGCTATCCTAAGGATGCCTTCTATCATAACCTTGTCAATTCCCTCTCCCTGACATGGGGTCTGTATACAACCCCTGTGCGGATTGTGGTGCCATTCCCAGTCTCTAAGCTGACCCACAGTGCCTCCTCTCCTCCCTGTTTACTTTTTTGTTCTGTTGCTTTTATTCCTTCCCTTATATAGAGAGCTACTCTTCCCCCTGTTCTACCCTCCCTATCTCTCCTGTAGGTTGTGTACCCTGGTATGTTAACATCCTAGTCATGGTTCTCTGTGTACCATGTTTCTGTGACTGCTATGATATCCAGGCATCCCTCTTCCATCAAGGCCACAAGTTTAGGGAGCTTGTTGCCCAGACTACAGCGGGGATTGGTACTCATTACCCTCCATTTCTTGATGGTCTTACCCTTTTGCCCCATCCCTGTCCTTATTGCCTTTGTCATTTCCCCATTTACTCCTGCCCTTCTCTCTCTATCGACATCTCTATCTTGGTGTTTACCTCACTTACTACGCTGATTTTGGGGGTGGGGCTAGGATTTCCTACTTTCCAGTGCCTCCCCTTGGCTAGTTTAAATGCTTCCAATGAAGCATTTATAAACCTATCACCTAGGATCCTGGTTCCCTCCTAGACAGATGCAGACCATCATGCCAGTATAGGCCTGCATCACTCCAGGTGGACCCCGGTCCCCAATGAAGCCAAATCCTGAGCTGTACACCAGTTTTCAACCACTGATTGAATCCCTTGGCATGGAGCACCTAGCCTCATCCATGCCATGAACAGGAGCACCTCGAGAAGGTTACCGTGCATGCTACTTGTCAAGGCTCCTCCCAACTCCACAAACTCTTCCTGCGCTGCTCTGATCCCTTTCTCAGCCAGGTCATTTGTCCCTAGGTGGACAATTACATCCAGCTCCCTCCCGTGCAGCTGCTCCAGTGACCCTGAGGATTTGCTCCTGTCCCTCCAAGCCATGGAGCCAGGCAGGCACCTACCTCCTCTCCCGTTCCTCCCAGTTCTACCCTCCTAACAATGGAGTCCCCACCAGGAGTTGTTTCCTTCCCCTGTGGGGTCTCATGCCACTCTCCTGTGGGTCTCCTTTGTGGAGGTTCCCAGCATCCTCCTTGGTCTCCACTGCAGGTGCCTTCATAGAGGAACTACACTTTGCCAGAGCGGCATATGAATTGTGGAGAGGTACAACTGGAGGGATGCACTTCTGTTCCACCACCCTCACCTCCCTGAGCCCTGTGGTCCAACCGCTCCTCTTTCTTGGCAACCTCTGAGGCAACGGCAGTGGTCCTGGTGGTCCCTGGGTGGAAGAGGAGGTCCCTCAAATCCTGGCCAACTCAGCCTGGAGATGAGCATCCTCCTCCTTCAGCCCAGAGAGGTGCTGCAGATGGGACAACACCGGATCCTCCAGAACGTCTCCTGGAAGACTGCTGCTCCACAGCCATTGCACTGCACCACTTCCATCATGTCTTATTTCTGGCTCCTTAACAGTTGTTTGGAATATTTACTCTTTCCTCTGTTTGTTTTTTTTCTCCCTACCTACTTACTGCCTCTGTGCCCTTTAAGCTCCTGATCTTTCTGTTCTGAGACAAGAAGTTCCTATATTTCTCAGTAGTCTCCTTATTTGCTCAGATTTGGACCTCCAGCAGCTGGAGGGGAGAAGCTCTCCTTTCCCTTCTAGGATGGTGAGTCTTTGTGGTCTGTGATCACTCACTTCCTGCTCCCAAACAGGAAGTTCCTTTTGTCAGTCAAATCCTGTACCTATAAAAGTAGAACTGGCTCAAATAGACCCTCATTTCACCTAAGACTGGTCAAGACAAAAGAGGTCCTAACTCTTCTAAGGGCTCTGAAAGTCAAAGGCTCAGGAGGACCTGATGGGATCAATCCCAGGCTACTAAAGGAAGGCCCAAGCCCTCGCCAGACCTTTGACATGGCTTATCAATAGATCCCTACTGGAAGGAACTGTTCCAGACCAGTGGAAACAGGCAAATGTGGTCCCATTCCATAAGGGTGGCTCGAGAGAAACAGAAGCAACTTATAGGCCTATCTCCTGCTCTGTGCCCTGTACAAACTGCAAGAAAGGCTAGTATATGGTCAACTCCATGAATACCTGGACTTCCACCTGCTCCTAGCCCCCACCCAGCATGGTTTTCAATGCAACCATGGCACTGACACTGTCCTCCACCAACCTCACGGTTGATATACTCAGAAGCAATGGACACTGGGAAGCTGATGGGCACAGTTTTTATAGATCTCTCCAAGGCATTCAACCTTGTGGACCATGACCTGCTGCTAATAAAGCTAGACAAAATCGGTGTAGACCCTCTTGCCCTCAAGTGGTTTGAGAGCTTTCTGGCCACACTCAGAGGGTCATTTGGAAGGGTGCGCGGTCTGACCCACTACCCATAAAGGAGGGAGTACCGCAGGGCTCAATCCTTGGTCCCCTCCTGTTCTCTTAGTTCACAAATGACCTAATCCTCCACTGCGGGGGAAGCTCAGTCGTTCAATATGAGGACAACACAGTCATCTATCACTCCTTGGATAATCTGTATGCCCTAGGTCCTCTCCTCCAAGCAGACCTCATGACCCTTGAGGCCTGGCTAATATCAAACAAAATGGTCCTCAATGCAGGCAAAACAAAAGACATGCTGTTCGGTCCCAGATCCCTTGGACAAGACAGGACCAAGTCACTGCAGCTTAACTCACTTGCTGGTAAAAGCATTGATGTGGTGGACTCCCTAAAATAGCTAGGGCTAACAATTGACCACGGTCTCATCTTCAAGACCTACATCGACCAAGTAATCAGGACCATCCATGGCAAACTTGGGACCCTGTACCTATTAAAAGACCAGCTTATTATGAAGCCAGACTCGCAGTTGCCTCTAGTGTCCTGCTCCCAACACTTACCTACACTGCCTCAGTATTACAGGGCATGTCAAAGCATAAGTTCAACTGGCTACAGATACAGTACAACAAGGTAGCTCAGTTCGCAACTCAGGGTCACTCTAGAAGCCACCACTGTGATATGCTGGCCCAACTACAGTGGCCTTCATTCGCTTCTCGACTACAGTACCCCCTGCTCTGTCTGGCATTTAAGTTACTCAGCCCAGCTGCTCCACCTAGCCTAGAAGGAACAATCACTACCAAGCACAACCCTTGGAGGCTTAGGACCTCAGGTCGGACTCTGCTGGAAATTCCTAGGATTAGAACTAATGTGGGCAGCAAATCCTTCTCCTACATTGCCTCCTACCTGTGGAACAAACTTCCACCCTCAGTACAGGAAGCCACTTCTCTTCTGAACTTTTGTACCAGACTCAAGGCCCATGACTGAGACAAGCATCTGTTATTGTCACGGCACCTGATAGCTCCCTCCCCACAATCCTATGCCAACCTCTAACTTGTTCACCACTGTTCTCCACATGCCTTATGTCACCCTTATAGACCTCAAGGAAAGGTTTTTATCATACAGTCACAGTAGGTTTATCTAAATGACTCAGAAAAGTTGCTATTGGCATGTAACCTGTTTAATTATCTGTACTTACTCTGTAACCAATTGCATCTGTGTTTCTCACCCTGTAATGTTATTTCCAGGTCACCCCTGAAAAAGGGACGTTCGGGGCTCAGTGGGCCTACCCGGTCATCAAAATTTAATAAATAATAAATATCTCTTCAAGGGTGTAGTGAGTGATCACCTGTCCACGATCCCCAGTCTTTATTTTTTTCACATATCTGTCAGCTTGAGACCTCCTAAGCATAAAGGCGAGAAGTCAGTCAGCTTTATTGCCATGCTCATAGTATCTTTGATTAGTGTGTCATAATTTCCCTTCAGTCTGTTGATCTAAAATGTTTTGTAGGTCTTTACTAGTTTTATTTAAACCAGCCCATACTTTTGAGTTGTTCTACTGCTTAGAAATGGCTTCCGCTGTTTTAATTATTTTTCTAAGGCTTCTTGTTTTCTTTTAGGTTGCTTTTCTAGCTATGAGGCATGTGAGATTATCTCCTCTCGCATAACTGCTTTTAACCCATCCCAAAACCACATAAAGCCAGGTTCCTCCATTGTATTGTGTCTTTGGTAGTCCTAATAACATTTAGTATACGGTCCTGAATTCTTCCCAACCTAGCAGAGAGAATTCATCCTCCAGGAGGTACACCTGCTCCAGTCATCCAGTTGAAGAGTTAAGGTGACTGCTGAATGGTTACAGACCAATCTGGGGTGGATGGTGCAGTCTGTTATTTTATACAAATCTGGGCTACTAGAGAGAAAGTAGTCTATTCTGGAGTATGAATCATTAAGGGAGAGTAAAAGTGTAATCTTTCATTGAAAAGTTCAGCTCCTCAGACATCTAGGAGAACTAACTTCTGCATATTCCTCTGACTGCCCAATGCATTTTATGTTTGCTTGCATGTGCAAGAAACATAATGCCTTCATCAAGATTTCGGAGTGTGTCACCTCCTCCTCAATTCAGTCAGTGTGTTGTAGGCGCGGCCTGTAAGCCAATGCATGCTGGAGCTGTCTATGACAAGCTCAAAATACAGTGGCATACAGTTAAAGGGAGCCTACGCTTCCGGTGAGCGGCGATAAGATATCGCCTGCTCTTGAGCAACTCCCCTACACATATACACACACACACACAGAGAAGCATGCATACTGCGTGCCCCCCACAAACACGTGGCGATGGGGTGCCCAATCCCCGTCTGCTTGCTGCCTCCCCTCCCAAAGCCTTCCCATGCCACGCTGGGTACCCACCCCAGCGTGACAACTCATAGAATAACCAGGGGTGCCCAATCTCCCATCAGCTCCACTGTCCTCACCCCAGTACTGGGTGCCACGCTGGGAGCCCACCCAAGCGTGGCAACTGATCATATAGCCGACCGGGTGCCCAATCCCTGTCGGCTCCATGGCCCCACCCGTCCTTGTGCCATGCTGAGAGCCCACCCAGCGTGGCAAATGTCCCACGTCGTCTTTTTTTTAACCTGCAAAAAAAAACGGTCCCACGAGTCTTCCTGCCCCCTCCCCACAACCCGCACCCACCCACTCGCACCCTGCCTCCCCACCCCCCACCCCATACTTACCTCCGGAGCTCGGCGCGATGATCTTGTGGACGGAACACGTCTGCACTCTTCAAAGCCGACCATGAACTGAGGAAATGCCGGAAAGCTGTATAATGGGCTAGATAGGGGTTTTCAACTATTGCATATCTCAGGCATTTTTGGAATTTTTGCACCAAATTTTCAACATGGGGTTTTGGGACCCCTTCTCATGAATGATGTCACTGTCATGGTGTTGATCGGGCCTTTAAGGTGATTTCGCAGTCCTCACACACGCTCGTAAGTTCGTGAATTTTCAATATTTTCACTCCAGATTTTCAACATTGCCATTTACCACACCTTCTTATGAGTAGTACAGCTGTCATTTTCACATCTCACCCAAAATGTGTTTCCACCCATGTAAGCGTACAATGGCTCAGTCGATTGTCTTGAAATCAATGTACAGACAAATTAAGAAAATCACAGTGACACTGTTCATGAGCAGAGGTAATAAAATGGCTATGTTGAAAATTTGGTGAAAAAATTCCTAAAATGACTGTTTTCACGAAAGGCGTGGTAGTTCCTCACGCGGCGCAATGGTCCTAAATTTATATTTTCCTCCAGATTTTCAACATTGCCATTTTACCACACCTCCTTATGAGCAGTACAGCTGTCATTTTTCACATCTTGCCCAAAATGTGTTTCCGCCCATGTAGCGCACAATGGCGCAGTCGATGTGCAAAATCAATGTATGGGACACATTAAGAAAATCACAGTGACACTGTTCATGAGCAGAGGTCTTAAAATGGCTATGTTGAAAATTTGGTGAAAAATTCCCTAAAATGACTGTTTTACGAGCGTGCGTTGTGCAGTTCCTATGCATGCTCATAAGTTTGCGAATTTAATATTTTCACTCCAGATTTTCAACATTGCCATTTTATTACACTTCCTTATGAACAGTACAGCTGCCATTTTTCATATGTCGCCCAAAATGTGTTTTCGCACATGTAGCGTACAATGGTGCTGTTGGTGTCCGAAAGCAATGTTTAGGACAGATTAAGAAAATCACAGTTACACTGTTCATGAGCAGAGGTCTTAGAATGGCTATGTTGAAAATTTGGTGACAAAGTCCATAAAATGACTGTGTCAGTGAGCATCGCGGTTCCAAGCACCCTCGTAAGTTCATGACTTTGTAATATTTTCAGTCCAGATTTTCACCAGTGGCATTTTTACACACTTCCTTATGAACAGTACAGCTGTCATTTTTCACAACATGGCTGAAGTGTGTTTTCACACTTTCAGCGCAGAGATGCGTGGTCGCTATGGGAAATCATTGTTCGGCACAGATAAAGAAAATCACAGTGACACTGTTCATGATCGGAGGCACCAAAATGCCTGAGTTGACAATCTGCTGTAAAAAATCCCAACCTAATTATATTATGGGTGTGCATTGCACAGTTTCTATGTACGCTCGTGACTTCACCATTTTTTTAAATATTTTTACTGCAGATTTGCGACATTGCCATTTTTTACACCTCCCCATGAACAGTACAGCTGTCATTTTTTACATCCTGTTTGGAATGTTTTTGCACCTGTGGTGCTAAATGCCGTAGTCACTGTGCATAAGCAGCTTTCGGCTAACAAACTGATATTCCCCCTGTTCATGAGGTGAGGTCACAAAAAAACATGTTGAAAATTTGGGTGAAAATATCAACGAATGCCCTGAGGTATTAGGGTTTCCAACCATAACGCCCAACCCTGTGAGAATGACAGGCATCAGGGGTGTGACTTGGGATTCTTGCCTGTAATGCTCATACCATTCACACCCTGCAGCCAGTGAGGAGGCATCAAGGTATGCCTTGGACTCTTCGGCCCCAAAGTTCACCCCATTGCCCTATATCGCACCCATCTCACCATATTTCCTAATGAAATGGGGTGCGCATAAGGGCCAAAGACCCCAAGGAACACCGTGACACTTGTCAGTGTCTGCAGGGTGGGGTGTGGTGAAATGGCGTAGCCGTTATGCCTGACAACCCAAATGCACACCCCAATGCCTGTCACTCTCTGCAGGGTGGTGGTGGGGTTGGCTTCAGTTCAGTACTTCACTGCCATTCCTATTACGCAGCTCTGTAACTTCTACACTACCACCGCCAATGCCAACAAGCAAACATTCGGCATTAACAAATGCTTGTCTTATTTGTGGAGGCAGTTTGAGAAGAGCGGTCCATCAGAGGGTTTAGGACATAATTAAAGTCCCCACCTAGCAAAATCAAACCCTCCCGGAGGTTTGAGATCTTAATAAAAATAGTTTTGTAAAAGGTGGGTTCATCATTATTAGGGGCATAAATATTAATAAGGTGTACCTTCTGAGCAAATAATTACCCAAAACTATAACCCCTCATCCCTCTTCTAGGGACACTTCCCTGGTGATTTCCAAAGATATGTTCTTTTTTTAAATATAATTGCAGTGCCTGCCCTTTTCCCCGAGGGGTGGGAGGCTCCACCCACTTTGCAACCCAGGATCTTTTCAACTTGAGATGTTCTTTAGCTTGGAGGAAGCAAATATCTATGTGGAGCTGATTCAAATAGTATAACATTTTTGTTCTTTTAATGGGGGAGTTAAATCCCTGAACATTCAGGGATGCCAGCTTCAGGGAACTCATCTTAAAATATCAGTATTACAACCTCTGGGTAGGGGAGCCTCTCCTGAGTCTTGCCTTAATAACCACACCTTCCCACACAGATCCTCCAGTGCAGACAGTTTAAAGTATTTAGCCCTCCATCTGGCAAAAACAGTACCCAGCCATGTTGGTATAGCATGACGCACAACCGGTGCAAAAAGTAGAACACATGTAAAACTTGTAAACATCTTAAAATCAATCAACATTAAATAACAAGTAAACTTAATATTTTAAGCTTCCTAGGTATAACTGATGGTACCCTGCTGATGTGCAGGGATTGGTAGTGTGAGCTACTGTGCCTGAGATATACAAAAGCCTGACTGAAAAGTGTGCATTAAGGCTTGCCGCTGTAGGTCTTCCGGTGACATGAACAACAGCTACTACCACCTTGGGCTACAGACAGACTCTCCCACTTTTAAATAAGCTTCAAAAGGCAGAAAAAATATCAGGGGAGAGCCACAGAAGTGAATGGGAGGTAAAAAGAGAAATACTCGTACTACCAGTGTGAAGGATTCAGCAGGATTCACTCACCCACCATCGGGCTCCACAGCGTACAACCATGACATGGCAGCCTCTAACATGGCCTCTGCCATACAGACAAGCAATGCCACTACATTGAACAAGTTACAAGACTTTCTTACTAAAGCATGCAATTTTCGTACTAACCCTACCTCTGAATTAAGTAAACTAGCTACCAGAGTCACAGAACTTGAGGCCCACCATACAGAAACAGATGATCGAACGGACAGACTCGAACACATGGTGGTACATCTCCTAGATGAGCAGCAATCACTACAGGACAAATGCAAAGATCTAGAAAATAGATGCCATAGGAACAATCTGAGGATCCATGGGGTTGCTGAGTATGAAGATGGTAGATATATGCTGACGTTTATAGAAGATCTGCTCCGCAACTCCTTACAGCTTGATCCAGCCTACAAGCTTGACATTGAGAGGGTACACAGGGCCCTCTCACCAAAACCAATGCAGCTGGACCAGTGACCACACTCAATTATCCTAAATTGTTGAATTATACAGTAAAACAAAGAGTTATGACCAGCGTGTGAAGAATGCAGGAAACTAAGTATAAAGATAAAAGAATTTACTTTGCTAATGACTATTCTCCCATGATTACAGCCAAACGGAGGGCCTATGCTCCAATCTTGCATCATTTAAAGCAACAGCAGCTCAGATTTGCTACCCATACCCAGCACGGTTAACTGTCATGTTTGCTGATGGACTTTTGAGACCCCAAAGATGCCACTAAAGCTCTACAGGCAAAGGGACTAGCTTTACTTTCCTCGGATTGTCCCATCACCCGAAAGCTACAGCAAGTCTTAAGAAAAGAAACCTGGGACAAAATCAGGAACCCACAATCAAGAAAGAGACAGGGCCAGGCAACTCTCGAGGATGTGAAAAAGCTTCTTCCAAGATTTCAGAGGACAGCGCCCGAGTGATGTGTGAGATGGATCCAAAAGGGACTTTTTACAATTGCTAGTGGTTTAGTATGGCCGCATGTAAAGGGGTACACAATTAAGTAGAGGGAGGTAGGGTGGAGGTGGCTGAAGGGGGGGAAAATTATATCTTGTAATATTTCACTGATGCTACTGGGAAAGGTCTGTTGTTTAGAGCCCCCCCCCCACTGACCCTGAAACCATAAGGAATCCCATATAACTCATCTTTAATACAATATAAGTAGCCCCAGATGGGAGGGATAAATTAATGTTTGTTTTACTGTTTTCTTGAACCGTAGACCACCTGCTTCTGAGAGGAACCATCCTGAGCGGTTGATGAGGATTAAAGTTCACCCCAGAGATGAGGAATGTGGGATCATTCTTTGGTGGTCCCTACACCTGTTAAATTTCTCCAGAGTGGCTATCTGCACCACAAGAGGCCAGAGAAACTGTGGTGCTGGGGGCCATGGGTTCGCTATGACTTACCTGTATGGGGCACATCCAACCGCCCTAATAAAAGAGGGGATCAGTTCCACTCTCTATCTTGGGAGTTGTTTAAATGTTTTAAGGCAGACAGAGTGAGTTTGGCTGTAGCTTGTTGAAAAGTTTTATTACATTTTCTGCCCGGTTGGCAGTTAGTTAATTACAGGTGCCCTGTCACTCAGTACAGTAAGATTTTGGATCAAAATCAAGTAGATTGCACCATTTTCAACTTTCAGAATTTAAACAGCGTGTACCTGAAATTACTTGTTGTTACAATTTATATGATGGTTTATTGTCTTGGGGAAAAAATGGTTAAACTTTTTGTAGAGATTAAATTGGATAAGGCAAACACAGGCATAGATAAAGAAACTCAAAAGGATATAAAATTAGTATCTTTTTGGTACGGAATAACTTGCATGGGTATTGAATGCGAAGAGATAGTGACAGACATACAGCAAACTCCTGAGGGGTCACGTGATGCAGAGCACCTAGAAGCAGCACTACTCTGGAGCTCCCGCCTATCGACCTCTATTAAACCACTTTTTCGCCCTACTATTATCAAAGAACGCATTCCAGATTCCAGCTTTACGCTATTTTAATATCCTGGACCTCTGCAATCATTGTTTTGCCTGTTTGTAGCATCGCAATTGGCTTGGCAGCCGCGATGGAAGCTGAGATGAAGCAGGCCAGAATTAGACACACTCCACCACCTACCCCAGAGAAAACTACTAAGAAATCAAAGCATCAGAACTCTGGGAATACTCCTAAGTCCGGCTCCTCCAGCTCCTCAGCGATTCCCCTAACTGAAGATCGCTTCCTCCAAGAATTGTTGCCATTCAAAGAAACATTGGAGGACATCTCTGCAGAATTAAAATCTATCTGAGGAGACCTCAGTTCTCTGTCGTTAAGAATGGGGGACTCGGAGGCAAGAACCTCCTCTCTGGAGAAGTGGAAAGAGAAGATGGACCCAGAAATTGTCCACCTTCAGCAATAGATCAGCAAGCTCCAACTGAAAACTGAAGATTTGGAGGGGAGAAGCAGGAGGAATAACGTGCTGATCTTAGGTCTACCTGAAGCTGAGGAAGGAGCTGACACTATCGCCTTCCTCCAAAAATTTTTCACTAAGATAGTGGGCCCATCCCACCTCAATCCACAGTACCACATAGAGCGGGCCCACCATTCTCTCAGGCTGAAACCTCTACCTGGAGCACCACCAAGGCCTATAATAGTGAAATTTTTAAGCTTCTTGGCAAGGCAGCATGTGAAAACCAAATCAAAAGAGCTCCAGGCCATTTTTTGGGGTAACTCCAAATTGAGGACAGCCCAAGATCTTCCCTTTGAAACTCGTCAGAAGCGATCTGCATTCCACTCTACGGTCAGCAAGCTGATAGCTGCAGGAATATGTTTCAAGATGATTTACCCTGCCAAGTTACAGGTGGCAATTGATGGCGCATGGCATTCCTATGAATCCCCAGAGAAGGCAGTCACGGATCTCGCCATCAAGTTACCCAACCTGTTCAAGACAGGATGAACTTTTACTGCATTTACCCGAGGGATATTGGTCCTTAAATTTGTGGGGGTTAATCATTTACCTGTTCGGAGACTTCTTTTTTCCCTGTCCCTTTTGTTTTTCACAGGTTAATTGCGCAGGGTAGGTAGGCTGTTGTGAGGCCTAGCAGGCCTAATCTCATCTCGGTGGAGTGTCTGTGTGCTCCAGTGGGGGGGAGAGTAGGAACCTTTGCTCAGTGAGCGTTTCCACACGCCATTAGCAGGGATGGACGATCTGGTCCTATTGGTTTTCAGGTCCCCCTGTCACTTCCTTGCTCTCTCAGGGTCGGAACTGCCCCAGGGATAGAGGAAACGCCACAAGTTAAGGGGGAGACTTGGGGCTTCCACCCTCCCGACTGTCAACCTAATATTTTAAGCTGGCCCTAAATGATGCTACCTGGAGCAACAGCCTTATCTGAAAGTAGGTTGGATTGCTAAGGCTTACGACAAGGCTGACTTTTGCCTTTTAATCACTGGGGAATTATGACCCCTCCAAATCTGCAAAGTCCCTATCATTTTCCTTTGGTTACTCCGAGTTTGGTTACACTAGTCAGGGCTTACACTTGCTGTTTTCTTAAGGGGGTTGGTGGGTGGGGGGCTTTAGGATGGAGCAAGCTCAGGGAGAGCTGCATAACGCACCAGGGAAGGGGATGAAAGGCGCATTTCTTGGGAGGCACGTCAGTCATGGAGAGCTCCGAATTTCTTTGACACACCTTCCAGAATTAGATTATGGTACCATTTCAGATCTGGCATTTAGATTTAGATTCGGCCTCTCATTGGAATACCGCCTACTGGTTTGGTCCTCGGAACCAGCTATAAAGGAGTCTAAAATCGCTCTCACAATCATCTGGGGACCTGTTGTATATAGTTCGAGGGGTTTATTGGGGTCGGGTTTATTGCTCAGATGTCTTTCCGCTGACTACACCGTCCTGAGGTTAAAGTAAGACTGTTAAACCATGTATATTTTCAACAATCCAGACATTTAATGAAGCTTATTGGGAAGGGTGTTCTTTCTTTATTAGTATTCCTTTTCAGGGGTTGACAGGGTAGGGGTGGTACTGGAGTTTGCCTTTTAGGTTTTCTTTTCAGTTAGTAGTACATGTTTGTTTTCCTTTTAATAAGATAGTTAATGACTTTGGTACCAAATAAAATTGCCACATGGAATGTCAGAGGCTTCAGAGACATGACAAAAGATATCAGGTTCTCAAAACTGTGCTCTTTAAATATTGACATTCTTTTGATGCAGGAAACCCACCTCCTGGTCACTGAAACAAATGGGTTATGCCGACAGGATTTTCCCAAATTTTTACTGCCTGTGGGTCGTCATCGAGTGGGGGGGGGGTGGCAATTTTGATCAAAAGTCACATATCGTTTGTGGCAGAAGAGAGTCTATCAGATCCAGAAGGTAGATTTATAATAGTTAAAGGCACACTCAATAATACTACTGTTGTATTGGGTGCAATCTACGGTCCAGTCGGAGGAGATGCGGATTTCCTTATGAACTTGGCTGGTTAAGCTGAGTGGATTTTTGCCCTCCATGCTAATTCTGGGTGGCGACTGGAATATTCCCCCGTCACAAGACCTGGACAGAACTTACAGGCCATTAAAACCCCTATCCCCTCCACAACAAGCCCTAAGGTTTTATGGAGTTATTGAGACTATGTGATCCATGGCACCTGCTGAACCCTCTAGTCAGCTTTTTCCTTCTATTCCCAGGTCCACCAGTCGTGGTCCAGACTAGATTACATTTTATCCAGTACCTCTCTTTTAGCTGGCCTTCACCAGACAGGAATCGAACCAATTGTTATATCTGACCATTCAGTTGCATGGCTTTTGATTTCCCCTGATGCGAACCTTCAAAGGGATACTACCTGGAAACTAAACACACAACTCCTAAAAGAGGAGCGAATAATTTCCCACATAAAGACGCTAATCTTCTCCTTTATAGATATTAATAAGGGTGCCACAATAAGGAAGGACTTAATATGGTGCTCTCTTAAATGCTATATCAGGGGGGAATTCATTAAGCTAGCTTCCAAAAGGAAAAAGCAAAGAGAAGCAAGAGTTATTTCCTTGTCGAATCAAATATGGGTTGTTGAAAGTACTCTATCTACATCCTCCTCTCCAAGCTCCTTGGAAACCTTACTTAAGCTTAGGAATGAATATGCAGATCTGCTAAAAGAAAAGGCGGAATATGCCATCCTAAAAAACTAAGGCTCATTATTTTGACCAAGACGAGAAACCGGGTAGAATGCTAGCCCTCCGCCTGCGGGAATTGGAAAATTTGAGGCTAATCCCCTCATTGCAAGCACCAGATGGCTCCATTAAAACTTCCTCTCGAGACATTTCCCAGGTCTTTGAAACCTTTTATAGGGCTTTATACAGTAAAAGTTCCTCTCAAGCTCCCCTTTCATGTATAGAACAATATCTGGAAGGCCTTAACCTCCCATCCCTGCAGGCCCATCATTGTTCGGTTCTGTCTTCTCCAATTACCTTGGGGGAGGTAAAGGATGCAATTAATGGGTTTGTACTGGACAGTTCGCCAGGCCCTGATGGTTTTCCCTCCAATTTTTACAAAATCTTTTGTAAGGAATTAGCCCTCCTTCTCTTAAATTTATATGAATACATGTTCACCTTGGACACTCTAGACCCCACCCTGCTGGAAACTATGATAGTCCTAATCCTGAAACCAGATAAACCGCATAGTGAGCCCACTAGCTACTGACCAATTTCGTTATTAAATTATGATATTAAAATCTTAACAAAAATCTTATCTCTTAGGATCAAAGGATTTGGTCTCATCTGCTGAGCCCTGAGCAGGTGGGGTTTGTGCAAGGCCGATCTTCAGCCAACCATCTAAACCCTTTCACATATCTTCCATGCTGCCCAAAACTCTCAGATCCCCATGGCCTTAATCTCATTAGATGCAGAAAAGGCCTTTGACAGAATAAATTGGGATTTTCTTTGGGCAGCTCTTAAGAAATGGGTTTCCGGCAGCTTTCATTCAATGGATACAAATGGTATATAAGGCTCCCCACAAAAATTTATTATAATGTGGTTTCTCTTCTCAGTTTTCCTGTTTACTGGCACCAGGCAAGGTTGCCTTGTCTCCTTTTTATTTAATTTATACCTGGAACCCCTTTTACTCAGCATTAAGCATTCACCCCAGGTTATAGGTTGCTCAGTGTATCAACAGTCTTTGACCCTTTCAGTGTATCGGATGACATTCTCCTCCATTTGGCCTAGCGGATGTTTCGCTAACACCACGCCCTACAAATTATTAAACAGTTGGACTTGTATCTAATTATAAATTAAACTTATCAAAACAGTAATATTTCCTTTAAATGCCTTCACTCCCAAGTTAACTTCACTCATTTCGGTAGAGTGGTCCCTCACTCAATTAAATATTTATGCATGCATCTTACTAAAGACCGGAGGCCTTCAGGAAACTCAATCTGGATGATTTAGTGATGAATATTCAGCAGGATCTCAAAGATGGGTAAAGCTCCTCTTTCGTTATGGGGGCGTATCAGCATTATAAAATGAATGTTCTGCCCGCCTTTTTATCCTCTAAATTTACTGAATCTTTGGCTCCCAATGTCCTACTTTTGGCAGCTCCACTCCGCCCTCTCCAAATTTATCTGGCAGGGCAGACATCCTAGATGTTCTTTCCTGAAACTTAATCTTCCCAAATAACTGGGTGGACTCTGCCTCCCCAACTTCACTTTTTATTACTGGGCGAGTCACTTGTCTAAAATGGGGAGATGGTTCTCAGCTACAGCCGACGAGCATCTTCCTATTTGGCTACAGTTGGAAAGATGGCTTCTGGACTTGCATAACCTCAATCTGTCCAGGATATTTTTTTCTACAATTTCTGCATTACCAACCTTAATACAAAATTCGGTTGTTGGTGTCTCAATAAAAGTTTTAACCCAATGTTGGAGTTTTTTCAACATTTCACCTAAAAGAGATACTGCTCAATCCCTTATTCTAAACCCTAATATCAAAATAGTGGGATCACTGCTTTCTCTGAATAGGCTTCCCCAGCTACAAGGTGTCCTAGTGGAAAACCTGTTCTCTCAGGTTGCTCTCCTCTCTTCCCTCGAAATAATAGCTACATTTAATATCCCTCAGAAATATATTTTTAAGGTTTTCCAGCTGAGGCATCTTATGGTTTCTATCTTTGGAACTACATTTAAACAGTCTCAGGTTAGGCCCTTCCTAGACCAGATACAGGATTATGCAAACAAACCCCATGGAATTTCAGTGATTTGTTCCTTTCTCCTGAGAATTAAATTCCCTAATGCCCTTCCAGGATCCAAAATTTGGACTTCTCTTCTGCCAGACGCTACTCTGGTATGGAGTCAGATCCGGGAAGATATGCACAGATACCTTACTCAAGATAGGCACAGACATATTCAGTATCATATATTAAACAACCTGTACTATATACCAGTCAAGCTAGTCAAATTGGGTAGGCTTCCTGCGGCTGTATGTACTAGGTGTGGCATATATGAAGGGAACCTGATACATATTTTCTGGCATTGTGATAAGGTGGCACCATTGTGGAACACAATTCAGTCCAATCTAGATCCTTTACTAGGATTAAATGAATTGTTTACCATAGAGATATGTATCCTAGGGATGTTCTCCAATATTAGAGTCCAGGAACGTAGATTCCACATGGCTCTAATTTCTGTGTAGTCAAAGATTGGTACTAAAGCACTGGATGGACCAATTGGTTATATCATACGCTGAATGGTTGAAGGAAGTATCACTCTGTTTCAATACTGAGAGGCTGATAGCCAGCTCCCGAATCGCATGGACTCATTTAATTATAAATGGGGCAAACAATATACCTTATATTTGAATTAAGATCCATGTAATGCATGCCTCTGCTTGTTTCTGTTTGTCTTAGCTTTTCTGGTACTCTGTAACTGTTTGGGCTATAATTTCTTATTATTTCCATGCCATGTTGAGTTTATCAGGCACACTCGGGGAAGGTCAGGTTGTGAGATAGGGTGGGGTGGGTGGAGGGAGGAGGGGTTTCATAGGAGTATTGGTATTGTTATTTTGATTATATTTGATCCAGAGACAGTCTGGTGTCATGTTACCACTGTTCTATATTGGTTATTACTTGTGTTTTGTTAATTTCCCTTATTTTTCTGTAGTTTTGTGTTATAATATAAAATTAATAAAGATGCTGAATTAAAAAGACAATACAGCAAACTTCTCCAGGTAACAATGGCTAAGCAGTCCTTGATCCTTTCCCTTAATATAAATGGGGTTAGTAATCCAATCAAGTGCCCCCACCTTTTTCAATTTATTAAAAGGGACAAACCTGAAGTCATTTTATTACAGGAAACTCATATGTCTTCAGATGAGCATAAAAAATTCCAGAGGTTTGGCTTTACGGTAGTTGCGGAAGCAGCTTATCAAAAAGGGAGAAGGAGAGGGGTGATGATTATGTTGCCTAACGGGGTACCCTTTGAAAAAAGAGTGGAGGTGGTTGATCAGGAGGCCGATATGCCCTTGTAACAGGCAAGCTGTACTGTAGTCCTGTCCCTCTGGCTTTGGTATACTTCCCCCCAGGCTCACCAAAAAATCTGGCGGTTAGACTTTTCTCTCATCTGTGGTTGGTGCTTGATGGGCAATTGTTAATTGGGGGAGATCTAAATATCATTGTAGATCCTTCTCTAGACTCCGCTAGCTCACAGGCTCATAGAATGAGTGCACTTCAAAGATATATTAAACATACTTTGCCTACATTAGGCATACTTGATACCTGGGCATTGTTTCCCAAGAGGAGAATTTTCCTCAGGACTCTGCGTTCTGGGGAAAGGCTCGCCTAGATTATTTTTTCACTACCATGGAACATTTAAATTGCCTGCGTAATGTCCGGTACAGAGTAACTTTTTTTTTATCGGACCACGCTTCTCTGTATGTCAAAATGAACCTCGGGGCAATTCTTAAAAGAACCCATTGGCATCTGAGTCTCCAACATTTGAGAGATTTGGAGTTCTTAGAATTGGTACAAGAGGCTAGTCCCAGAATTATACAAAATAACTCGCAACCAGACGTCTCCCCTACAATTTTCTGGGACACTTTAAAAGTAGTTTTAAGGGTGGAAATGATCTGATTCTCAGCTCAGAAAAAAAAGAGAATGGAAAAACAAAATTAAAGAGTTACAGGAAGAACTGTTCCATTTACAGAAATGGCCAAGCCAGGGAGATCCCATGATACAACTCAATATTAGGTCCGCCAGACAAAAGCTACAAAAAATACTATACCAGGTTACGGAACAAAAGTTATTTTATCTAAAACTCAGGCACCATGAGGGAGAGCCTAAAGCCTAGAGAAATTTGGCAAGAAAGCTATGAGAACATAAAACAAGAGCATGTGTGATGACTATGATAGATCCTAAAACAGTGAGAACAATCTCGAGACCTCAAGAAATCAGGTATATATTATTGCAATATTATCAGGACTTATACACCATAGACCAGGAGATATCTCCTAGTACAAATCGAAACATATTTAGCTAACCTTCCCGTACCACAAATCATCTCAGACCAAGCAAAGGCACTGTTGGCACCGATTATGGAGGGAGAGAAAATTGGATAGTAAACACGCACAACCCTTAAAGCCCCAGGCCCTGATGGCTACCATCTGAATTTTATAACAAATTTAAAATCTTCTTTTATCCACATTAATCCCAGCCTTCCATGCGGTTCAAAGCAGAAACCTCCTCCACCCTCCTGGCAATACACGATTATAGCGGCTATTCCTAAACCCCAGAAAGATTTAAAATACCCTTGCTCATATCGCCCAATTTCTATTAAATTATGATTACAAAATCTGCATGTCTATTATGGCATCTAGAATAGACCATTTGCTCCGAATATAATAGACCCAGATCAAGTAGATTTTATTAAAGGCAGACAAGCACATGACGCCATTAGACGTATCGATTTGATAATAGATTATGCCCTCTCTAGAAAACTCCCGTTAGTATTATTAGGACTTGATGCTGAGAAGACATTTGACAGGGTGAGCTGGCCTTTTTTATGGCAGATCCTGCTTCGATTGGCTTCCTATTCCATTTATCGACAGCTGCAAAATATCTACACCTCTCCTAAAGCAAACTTAAGGGTGGACAGTGCACTGTCAGATATTTCAGTTACCTAGGGGACTAGACAGGCATGCTCTCTGTCCCCACTTTTATTTGCACTCTATCTTGAACCATTGGCAGTTGCCATCAGAACAAGCCAAAGGATTGAGGCATTCCTATAGGAGGCCATCAGCAGAAGATGTCATTATTTGCTGATGATATTCTGTTAACTATAACAAACCTGGAGTTATCCATACCAGCAATATGGGAACAACTTCAAATTTTTGGAGACCTGGCAGGGTATAGAATAAATAACCAAAAAACAGAAGTGTTGTTTTATAATTATACCCCTTTCACTAAGCTTAAAAAGGAATTCCCATTTAAATGGCATAGACAGGCGATAAGATATCTGAGAATAACATTGACAAAAAATTCTATCCATGCGGAAATGCTAAATTTAGAGCCTTTGACTCTAAAGTTATCAGAGGATCTCTCTAGATGGACCCAACTCCCCCTAAGTTTCTTGAACAGAGTAGAAACTATTAAGCAAAATGTGCTCCCCAAACCCTACCATTCATGCCCTCCAAAATCTATTTTCAGATGTGGGAGATAATAATCTCCTGCTTTACCTGGGGAGAGCAACCGCCAAGAATCAGAAACTCCATCCTACAGCTAGCTAGAGAGAAAAGGGGTCTAAACCTCCCGAATCTTAGAAAATATACGATGGCTGCTCAATTAAAAGTAATTTAAGTTGGATAAATCCACAGTATGAGGCCCATGGGAAAAAGCTGGAATTGACATGGGAGGAGATCTGTTTGATTCTCAGGAACACCTGTTCAGTAATCCCCTAAATGCAGATCACTGGTAAATTACCAAGTTCTCAAGGAACCCCTTAAAAAAATGACTAAAACTTAGAGGTGACTATTTAACACAGCCAGAAAGATTATTTTTCTGGTACGCTGGCTTTTGATGCTGTCCTTACAACTAGCCAAATGGGCCCCTACTTGACAAAGTGGCAAAGATATGGGGTAAAATATATTTTTCAGTTGGTTGGAGTCATAGGCCTGTACCCCTTCGTATCTCTACAAGCAAAATATCACCTCCCCCAAACATATTTTATATCTTATTTACACATTAAATCTTACATACTGCACTGGGAAGAGTCCCTCTCAGCCCTGACTGACAGCCCCCCTCAACTAGTACAAATAATCCAAGACCATATAATGGGGACCACATCGGAGCATCTAATTAGTAAAATGTATATAGCACTGAAAAAAGGCATCTCGTGGTCAATTTGAATTGCATGGTCTGAGGAGCTATGAGGGAAATAAATGAGATAGCATGGAGTAGCCCGAAACTTCCAGCATTTAAAATATCATCTTCTCTATACTGGAGAAATATGTCTGAACTCGGTCCCATTTTTCCGACTCCAGCCATATTGGCCAAATATAGAGAAATAACAAAGTGTGCTGGAGGAACTGTGGCTGTTCCTTGGCAGACCAGAGCCATGTCTTCTGGCATTGCCCTGGGGTAACGACCTTTTGGGCAGAGGTGCTTGGAGAACTAGTGGCTATATATGGGATCTCGGATCTTTTCACTCAATCATACATTCTAACATTTATTAAACCACAGACCTGAATTGACAAGAATATGTTCAAACAAATTTCCAAATTGGTGATTGCAGCCCATAAGACTATCACCAGACTGTGGTTTACAAATAGGACCCCTACCAAGGAGGCATGGCTAACCTTGGCCAGGAGATTTTACGCCCTGGAGTGCCTTTCAGCCAGGCTGCTTGACAGAACCAAGAAATTGATAATCAGTGGCGGAAATGGGTGACATATCAATTAGACCATTATGAGGATTTTGTGCCATAGAGGGCACAATATCTTTAGTAGTTAAACATTAGGAGCACACGATACAAGAGGAAGAGACAAAAAGATCTGTCAATGTCTCTTTGTAGCTATGAGTAGAGATCACAAGTATACTACTGAAACTGTAAGTTGACAAGGGTTAAGTCTGGACATCATAATTTAAGGGATACCATGCAGATAGAAAGTAAATTTAAGTTACCAGAGTTAAAAGCTCTCCTTTTAAAGTAACGAGTAATTAATAAGCAGTGGAAACTATATATTTTAACCAAAGATATATCCTATATTATGCTGAAATAAGATAATGAGTTTTGTTTGTGTAATTCTGTGAATGTATTACAATGAGTTTTCTGTAAATTGCATGAAAGAAAAAGAACCTAATAAAAAGTTAAATAAAAAAAGGCTTGCCACTGTGTCTCCCGCACCACACAGGAGGTTCAGGGTCACCATTAAAGACAGTTGTACTACACATACCCAGTACTAGCTGTAGTCTAGTGACTCCTAGGACCAACCCAAATTGGGAGCAAAGTTCTGCTCCCTTCTCATTTCCCCTCATATTCTCTGAGGTTTTAAAGTAAAGTAAGAGACTCTAGGCATCTGTCTTCTAGGTACCCCCTCCCTGTCCATCGTAAGACAAGTTTTTAATAGTGAATAATGTCACAAACTGCCTCAGCAGGTCAGGCCTTCTGTTCCCACAGTGCCAACCTCTGAGCACAGTAATGTGAACAGGTAACAGACAGGGTAACCCTCCTGTCTTCTTGTGGGTCTGAATCACATTTAGTCTCAAGTTCTGGGGGGATTCAAACTGTGAACCTTATGATGGCATACCCAAATGTACAGGCTCAGATAATTTGCTCTTTGGGGAGGATGCCAGATATCTTTCACCAAAGGGCACCTAACCAGATTTCCATAATGAACCCTTAAAACTCTTTAGACCTTAAGTATATTCTTACCTTCTACCAGTGTAGCAACATCATCAAGCTCTGAACAGTTGTTGTCAGTCTTAACCCTCTATACATCACATGCAAAAATAACTTCGAAGACACACTCTGGCAGTCTTTTAAAATAATATTTTTACTGAAATGGATAAAAATATGTAAAATGTAAACAGAGAACACTATATCAGAAAGCATACAATCTCTTAAAGAGAACAAGGTTAAAGTGCAAAACATAAACTCCTACCACAATACAATTAGACTTTTCTATCTAATGTACTACCTCTTTACAGTGCTTAAGTAAGATCAGAGATCTCGTTTCTCAAAGTCAAAAGATATGTCTCAAAGATCAGACACAAGTCTTAGTTAAACTGTGTCTCTCTCACACACACACACACCCCTTCTATGATGTCATCTAGCGCCTCCTTTTAGAGTCTAAAAAATATATAAACTAATGATTTTCCTGTCGGGAGATATTTTAAATACTGTGACTTCAGCAAAAACTAATTTCCCAAATTATGACAGTCTTTAATCAAGCATTTCCTTTGATCCGGTGTGGTTTTCTGTTACCAAAGCAGGTCAAAAATTTTACAACTTTTCACATCATGGTATAAAATGTTTTTCCTCTAAGACATCATAAAACTTTACTAGCCCTATATCCTGGCAGCTGGGTCAGTTCTAATTAAGAGAGAAGAAAAACAGGAGACCCTTAATTAAGTCTCTCTAGTCTTTAAATTTCCTCCTGGTTTCAGGTCACTTGACTGTAACCTGGGGGGGGTACCCATAGCACAGGATGTCTGATATGAGACACTCGCATACTACATTCCTAACAAAGGCATTCGACACAGTCTGCCACCCACTCCTCTTGTCTCAACTGCATGCCCTTGGTGTTTCCCCAAATGCCGCTGTATGGTTCCAGGACTACCTAACCTCCCAGTCTCAAAGGGTCAATATAGGTCACTCCATATCTGCCTCCAAGGAAGTATCAGTAGGGGTGCCTCAAGAGTTCATCCTGGGTCCACTGCTCTTCAGCATGTTCCTGAATTACCTACCTGATTTCTGCACTAGCAAAGTCATTCTATACACCAATGATGCTGTCCTACTTAGCTGTCACTCTCGCATAGAGCACCTATATACAGGCTGAACTACAATCATCCTTCCAGCAACTAAAGACCTGGTTCTACTCCCAAAGGTTGTTACTAAACTACAAAAAAACCAAGACGATGCTCCTCTCTAGCCCCCAACTAAAAAAGGAGATGCCCAGAACTAACAATCACAAATCATCTGACTGCCCCACTGGAACAGGTTCACTCCTTCAAGTACCTGGGTGTCATTGTGGATGATACCCTCTCATATGTTCAGCACATTGACATGGTGGTGAAAGCTGTGAACACTAAATTAGGGATCCTGTTTAGGCACAAGAAAAGCCTAACTGCTGAAGCCACCCGGCTCTCAGTCTCCAGCTCTGTCCTCTCCCTGGTCGACTACGGGCTGGTGGTTTATGGTGCTGCCACTGATATGGCCCTCAAAAGGGTTGCCACTGCCCTTAACAAGGCTTACAGAATTTTATTAAATGCTGACTGCTTCACACACACTTGTACTCTGTATGGTCTGGCCCACATTCTACCACTTCAATCCAGAATCAAATACCAAACTTGCCTGCTAGGGAGAGAAAGGCCATGTTCTCCCTAACTCCTACCTGCATTGCAGACCTGGCAAAGGAAGCAAGCTCCAAATACAACACACAAAGAACAGTGACAACACAGCTTGATGTCCCATTTTGTAGAACTTCCCTAGGACAAAGATCCTTCATGTACTGAGCTCCACTATGGCTAAATGAGATCTCTGCTGCATCTCTTAATACAACAAATGTTTGGTCCTTTAAAGAGAACTGAAGCAATACCTGCTGAACTCAAATGCCTGTGACTGCCTTACCTGAATCCATATCTTCAACCTGGATACCCATCCTTAAACACCTCTGACTCCCTTACCTGTGTCCATATCCTCAACCCGGATACCCCCTCGTCTGTCTGAGCTTTCCTACTGTTTTACATACCCTGGACCCCACCCACCATCCCTGCCCCCCTCTCTCAAGCTCCCTCCAACTCCCTCCCTCCATACCCCAACACCTCTCCTTCCTACCCACTCTCCCCTAAATATTCTCCTTCTCCCAGTCCCTTTCTCTCTCTCTCTCTCTCTCTCTCCCCCTCTCTCTCTCGCTCTTCAATCTACCCCTCATTTGCACTCTCCCCCTTTCTTTCTCCTACCCTTTCTGATACTCTACCTTGACAGGTCCCCCCTGGGGCAGCTATGCTGCACATTGCTAATTGGAAAACCTTGTTCATATTCTCCCCCTTTCTTTCTCCTACCCTTTCCGATACTCTACCACTGACATTTGAGTCAGCTATACCATATGTTGCTAATTGGAATCTCCTCCCGTTGTTTAAGTTCAGTTGTCTAGGTTACTCAAATGTATTATTTATCTATATTCTGCATTACATATCAATCTTATGTTTTGTGTTAACTGTCAAGTTTTTGTTATGTCTCTGCGGTTTTACATCCTGAAGTGGAACCTTTGTAAAAGAGTGTATACTCAAATGTTGTATCTGAATTACCAAATAAATAAAATAAATAAAAATAAAACATTCTACATTACAAATATCATAGAACAATCATAACCAGCTGGCCAAGCATCACAAATAACATTCCCCTTGACTATATACCCCATAACATCAATTAAGCCCCAAACACACAGTATTAGTTTTGATAAGCAGTAAACATTGTTTTATAATCCGATCCAGTCTTTGAGCTTAAAACTTAACAATGTTACTCCTATGTGGGAGTGAAAATTTCAGCTCCATGAGGGAGTTCCTTTCAGGGGAGGGGGTTTAAGAAAGGAAAAAAATACAAAAGTAGAGTTCAAGAGTAATCTTAAGTTCCATGAACCCTTCAAAGGTGTGCAGGTCTCTACTCCAGGTCTAGAAGTGCACAATAACCACAAGTTTAGTTCAGGATCTCTAGTAAGCTGAGAGAAAAAGGTTGTCGTGGAAAGTCCAAACTGAGAAAACTCAGTATTTCTCCCTCCTACTCGAGTCATGCAAAAAGGATCTAATCAATTTCCCACTGTACTGTTCAGGCTGGTCGCTCATCAAAAGGAACCACACTCCCCTCATCATCCTGCTGTGAGATTTTATTTTCTCTTGCCAGCAGTTCTTTAAGATCCAGACTTAAGTGGGATGGCCAAGATACTCGGGTGGAGTAATAAAGCTGAATCTTGATATTTTTTTTTCTTTTTGGCTTGCTTGATTAACTCTTGAATCTAATATCTTTTGTTATTAAGCTGGACCTAGAAGTCTTGGTCAAAATTTTTTTTTCCCCATCTAGTTGTAAGTCTCTGTTTCCAAGCAGTCCGAAGAACTAACTGTTGTTCTCGGTAACTTAGCATTCACATGATGATGGAGCTGGGACAGGCAGACTGCTCCTCTGGTTTTGGAGCTGATGAGTGGTGCACTCGCTCAGTTGTGAGACGGACATTTTCTGGAATTTTCAGTATATCTCTCCAAACATCTAGCACAAACTCCTCTACTGTTGTGAAGGATTGTTCCATGTCCTTGGATACTCCATACAGCCAAAAATGATTACGGCAAGCCTGATTTTCTTGATCATCTAGCTTGGACTGCAACTCTCACTCCCTCACCAGTAAATAAAGGATGGCTCTGTTGTGCTGACTGGTAGAATCCACCAGAGTTCCTATTGCTTGTTCTGCAGCCTCAGTACACTCACCTATTTTTCTCATATTAGCTCACAAATCGGCCACAGAGGATTCCACACGATGCAGCGTTTTGATGATTCCATCTAATTTCTTGAGTATCGTGTGTTGTTCCCCAAGCTCCATATTGTTTTCTGAGTCAGCAATGCTTGTTACTAGTGATGCCGGGCACGATTCGGTATTTATGCCCGATTGTTTATCAGTGTCCATCAGTGCCTTAATGTTTGCTGATTGTGAGTTTTGCCCCTCATTTTGTTTGTCGCCATCACCCGCATCACTTTGCTGGTATTATTCTAGACTGATATTGCTGTTTAGCTAGTATTTTTGTCCCAAATGTATTGATGGCCCCCGAGCTCTCCATCTATGTGGCCATTAAGTCAGTGACATCACTGGAAGTCCAACTGCTATGCTCTTGACCACTCTTTGAGTTTTCCAGGGCCCCCTATGCATTCTGTCCACCCTCTCCTGAGTGTCCACCCTATTACAGATTTAGGTGTCATCTGTAAAAAAAAAAAAAAATGAGACATACCTTCCTTCCAGTTATTCTGCAATCTAGCATAAGAAGACATTAAAGAGGACCAATCCCAGTACTGAGCTCTTCTGCACCCCACTGGTCACTCTTACCTCATTAGAGCGAGTGCCATTAACCACCACCCTCTGTCACTTGTTCATTAACCAGTTCCTTGCTAAGATCACCACTTTGGATCCCACTCCCTGGTTGCTCAGTTTCCTTATCAGTCGCTTGTGTGGCACAGTGTTGAAGGCCTTGCTAAAATCCAGATAGGCTGCATCCACTGCCCTCCCCGATCTATTTCCCTGGTCACTCAGTGGAAGAAATCAATCAGATTCATCTGATCCCCCCTCCCAATGAATCCATGCTGCCTTTGGTCTTGTCGCCCACTGGATTCAACATTCACTACCAACCATTCCTTTAAAAGGGTTTCCATTAATTTCTCCACTACTGATGTGAGATTGACTGGCCAGTAGTTGGTAGCCTCCTCCCTGCTGCAGATGTTATTGAGTGGGACCATATCTGCTCTCCTCCAATCCTCCAAAACCATGCCTGTTTCCAGTGAGCTGTTGAATAAGGCCATCTGTTGGGCAGCAAGCCTCCTCCCTGAGTTTCTTTCATATGCCTGGGTATATCCTGTCCATTCCCCGGTGTCCACCTTGAGGACTCTTTCCTCTAAAAATGGACTTATATCCACCTCCTTCCCCCACTAGTGTTCCTGCTGTTCCTTGGGGGTCCGTACCCCTCCCCCAACTGTGAAGACTAAGCAGAAGTACTGTTCAGGATGTCTGCCTTTTTCTGATCCTCCTCTGCACAGTCACCCTCTGCCATCCTCCTTATCACAATCCCTCCCCTTTCCTTCCTCATCTCGCTTATGTACCTGAAGGAAATCTGGTCCCTTTTATCTATTCACTAGGCAGTCCTTTCCTGTTTACTCACTTCCTTCATGCAGTAGTTGGTTGCCTTAATTATGCCCTCCCTCATTTTTCCCCACTGTACTTCTACCCCTCCATAAGCAATCCCCCTCTACAAGGCAGTTTCTGAAGCAGTGTTCCAGCTCTATAAAATCTGTCCTTTTAAAGTCCAGGACCCTCATCCTCATGTGGTTTGCTTCTGTTCCATTCTTAACATTAAATTGCACTGTACGATCATCACTGATACCTAACAAACTGCCCACCGTGATGTCTGCAAAGTCATCCATGTTTGTAAGTACCAGGTCCAGCACTTCCCAGTCCCTAGTGGATTCCTTGACTGGCTGCCTGAGAAAAGCCCCTTTTTGGGAGCCAAGGATATCCCTGCTCCTTGCTCAAGCTACATTTGGAAGGCTTCGATCCTCATCTGGCAGACTGAAGTCCCCAATTAGCCACACATCTTCTTTATTTGCCATCCAGACTATGACTTCCCCAAGAATATTACCCAACTCCTCTCCATGTGCTGCAGGTCTGTATACCACCCCTGTATAGATAGCAGCCCTAGCACCTGTCTCCTGGATGGTCCCCAGGCACCTCCAAGTACGAATTCCAAGAGCCCTTGTGTATGTGTCATATGCAACCCTCCCCCTCTACCTCTGCCCCAATTATCCCAAATTTCCTCTCTCTAGCTACCTCCCCAATCATTCCCTCCCATCATCCCCTTCCACTCCCCCTCTTTTTCCCACCCTACTACCTGCCACACCCGAACAAAGTCAACTTTTGACTGCCCTGTTAATTTCTCTCTCTCTGTATATATATCTGCCACATATATATCTATATATATAGACACACACACAGATGTAATCCTAATCCCCTGCTAACCCCTCCGTCTTACCTCCTCTCCCACTACCTCCTCTTTTCTTCTCCCTCCCTACTACCTACCACACCCAGACAAAATCAACCTCTGACTGCCCTCCCTACTGCCTACCACACCCGGACAAAGTCAACCTCTGACTGCCCTGTTATTTCTATGTAAATAAAATATGTAAACCTAACTGTGCATTATTCTTATCCAGATGTTCTCTGTATATACAACTATGTATTCTTTTGTAAATGCAATTCTGTATTCTTGTTGTATTACATTCCATGTTGTTTATTCTACACTGATATCCTATTGTACGTTGTATTGTTATGATGTGAAACCTTTGTAAATGAGCTCTTAGCTCGAAGGTTATAACTCACAGACAAATAATAAGTAAATAAATAAAATAAATGCTTCCCTTCCTACACCCAGGGATATGGACTGCATTCATACATGATTTATATGTTGGCTGTATTGAATAGGCCTCAGTTTTCAGCAGACCTAAAGTGGAACTCTCATGAGTAAATCCCCCTTAAGTGTGTGTTGAGCTGCCACCAATTAATAGATTTTGTATTATATATGTGTGCGTGTGTGTGTGTGTATGTATGGTTGATCCAGCCATCACCCCCACCCCATCATCTTACACAGCGCATGCCACTCTGGGCACATCTTAGAATCCCCATGGCTAAAGTTAGCCACAGATTGCAGTTGCAAGAGATTAGATTACTCTTATAATGCTTTTAAGCTTTTAGATGCTGTGTTTTCATTGGTTCACTAGTCTTGTTTTACTCTTAAGCATAAGTGATCCAGGTGTCCTTTGCAGCATGCACCACAAAGAAAAAGAACAAGCCACCCCCCACCCAGTACACAGAGCATGTCCATGGTCTCTGCTGCACTGTGTGCCCCATCTGGAGTCCATGGTGATGGGCTATGATTGCATGGCTCGGTGGTCACAGTATGAATATGTACCAAATTTTGCCACTGCATGCAGCCCACTTCCCATCTTTCCTGAGAATCTTAAGACAGGAGTACTGAGGAGGCCCTGCTTGCTGTCTTTAGGATCTTTAATTTGTGTTTTTTTTTTTTGTTTTTTTACAGTGGCTCCTTCTACACCCATCTGTCAGATCGAAGGGACAGCAGAATATGGTCAGAATATCCGGCTCACCTGCCGTTCTGCAGAGGGCTCTCCTGCTCCGACCTATACCTGGCAGAGTTACAGCCCACAGAATCAGCTCAGGCAGATGCCTCCCAAATCCTCCCAGGGTAAGTATGTACTATAATGTGTAATGTTGTCTCACCATCATTGCACTCCAAATTGCATGCCCTGTCATAAAACAATTTTGAATGCCACTTGATAAAGGTGTCCTTTAATTATAAAACAGACAACACGTTTTGTTAAAGTCAGCCTTTCTCCACCAGCAATAAAAGCCAGGTGACATCTGCAAAACACAGTCACATAGCGTTCTCTAAAGATTGAATTTCAAGCCATTCCATTCTTTTTATTATCACATGAAAACTGGATCTTTCTCCCTTGCAGTTAGTTACACCAGAGGCTTATTCAGGAAATGAAATAATTGGGCCCTCAGTCTGTTGCTGTGGAAATGTCTGTGATGTCACAGTTTTATTTATTTACATTTGTTTCATTTTCATTTTTTTTATACTTGTTAGCAAGATAAGCAAATTGCCCGTTTTCACAAGCTACAAGTAGAACATAAGACTAAAAACATTAGAGGGGCACTGTCAGCTTTTCCCCTCAGTTATCGTTTATTTTATATTAGTGGCTCTCTAGGCACATACCTCTGTAAATGCTTTTGTAGAATGCCCCCTGCATAAAATAAAACACAATCCATGTATCTGTTTTTTATAAATTAGCATCCTTTTCAATTCCATCCATCGCGCATTAAAATTCCCTGCCCACCGGAAGCAGATTGGTGGCGAGAACGCACGTCTACCGGAGCACTGTGCCGACAATCACATTTTAACATCCCCATCCTAACAACCATATAATCCAGTGCAGCAAGTTATTTTAAGGTGCTCCTGGTATTTGTAACAAAAAAACGAGCACTCGCTCAGCCGCAAAATAGTATTGGAATCTGGTGCCGAAATCCCATGCATGCGCAATAATGCCCGGTGGACAGATCCCGCGCATGCATGAGAATGTACGCTATTGCACATGCACAGGATTTTAGCATCAGATTCTAAATATTAACAATTACAATTACAATAAGAGATGGTATTCAGTCATTGAGTAAGATTGTTTTTGAAACTACGTCCTGTCGTAACATTAGTAACTATGAGTGGAATACAATCGAAAAATGTAATTGACTTAAATATAACTGACCTCTGACCAACTGTTTTTTTTTTTTATAAAGAGGGACTCTGAATAAACCTCTAAACTGGGACTGTGTTTCTAAGTAGCTTTGATGAGTGGGTAAAAGATCATGAATAACCTGGGGGAAGTAAATCCCATATTCCTTTAAACACTAAAACTCCCAATTTTATTTTTATCCTGCCTGAAAAGGAGGGTCATTTAGCTTCCTTTATCAATACACAATGATGCATTCTAGTTGGGAGGCCTGTCATAAATTGTAATACATTATGATAGGTTGGCTGTAATTTACGAATCATTTTATCACTGATTCCTGAGTAAATCATCGGACCATACTCAAGCACACTCGGTAAATAACTATGTCCTAGAAGCCTCTTAGATTCAGGAATAAGAAAAGATTTAATCCTGAAAAGCATTCCTAGCCTCTGATGTATTTTTTTGGATATCATGTTAGCTTGAAGATCAAAAGTAAGTTGAGAATCAAAAGTGACCCCCAAATAATTAAAACTATCCACCAACTCAATAGGGTTTCCTTTCAAATCAACAATCTGAACATGTACATCTCTAGCTTTCCTGGGACCTGTAAAAAACATGCATTTAGTTTTGTCTGAATTCAAAACAAGGTTACTAGACAACAGCCATTTTTGAAGTGTATCAAAATCCTGTTGGACCTTGACTAATGCAAGGTCTGGTTTGGGTCCATCTGAAACAATCACCACATCATCTGCATACATGATTAGATTGGACCCAACACAACTGGATGCAACAGAGTTCAGAAAAAGGGAAAACAAAAGTGGGCCCAATATTGAGCCTTGTGGCACCCCGCAAGAGATTAAGTGGGAATCGGAACATGCTTGCCCAGTGATGGTTCTGTGCCCCCTATTATTTAGGTATCCACCTATCCATGAAATAACATCCTTGAAAAATTATACTTCATTCAAAGTACTCAACAACAGAGTATGGTTTGCTAGATCAAAGGCCTTGGTGAGGTCTACGAATACTGCAGCAGTGGAGTGCCCTACATTTGTTAACCAGGTAAACAGCACTAGGCCATGTGGCTCTTTTACAAACATACAAAATGCTAGCAGAAACAGGCCTCATGGTCTATCAAGTCTGCTGAATTATGCGGCTAGCCCCTCAGCTCACAGCTGCCCCACCCACCCCCACTCCTCCTCATAATTGCCTCCCTTTCACTCTGTCCCATCCCCTCTTACGACCATCTACCATGCTACAGGCTACTACCTCCTCTGGCAGAGTATTCCACTTATCCACCACCCTCTCAGTGAAATGTCTCCTGACTTCCCTCCTGAATCTTCCCCCTTCCAATCTCATCTGGTGCCCCCTCGTGACCCTCCCCCTTCTGATCTGGAAAATCTCTTCTTTACAAGTCTTGTTAATCCCCTTTAAGTATTTAAAGGTTTTGATCACATGCCCCCCCATCCTTCCTCTCCTCGGGGGAATACATATTCTGCTCACCCAGCCTCTTCTCATGGGAGTATCCCTCTAATCCCTGGATCATCTTTGTCGCCCTCCTCTGTACACCCTCCAACAATCTGATGTCCTTCTTCAGGAATGAGCACCAGTATTGCATGCAGTATTCCAGGTGCGGCCTGATCAGCGACCTGTAGAGGGGCAGGATCACTTCCCTATTTCTGAAGAAGATTCCCCTCGCTATACACCCCAGCATCCTGTTAGCTTTTGCTGCCACCTTCCTGCACTGAGCTGAGTTGTTCATACGCCCCATTATAAGCACCCCTAGATCCTTTTCCTCCTCAGTGCATTCCAGCTGTACTTCCCCAATCTGATAGCTCCTCCCCTGGTTGTTAGCTCCTCCCCTGGTTGTTAGCTCTTCCCCTGGTTGTTAGCCCCGGAGTGCAATACCTTGCACTTTTTGGCATTTAACCCCAACTGCCATGCATCCGACAACTCCTGTAGTTTGGTCAGGTCCTCCTGCAGCCCCCCTCCACCATTTGATGTCATCTACCACAGCTCCCATCTTGGTATTGTCAGTGAAGAGACTGATCGTATGCTGGACCCCATGGGAGATACCAGGCTATGAATACCCCAAACAACACCAGTCCCAATACTGATCTCTGTGGCACCCCGCTTGTCACATCCCTCGGTGATGAGAGTCCTCACCACCACCCTTTGCTGCCTTCTGTTCAGCCAAGTGGTGATCCAAATTAGCATCTTTGTTCCCACCCCTATATATTCCAGTTTCCAGCCCCAGCCTCTCTTGTGGCCCAGAAACAAAGACCTTGCTGAAATCCAAATACAGAACATCCACCGCATGGCCTTTGTCCAATTGCTTTTTGTCACTCAGTCATAATACTCAATCAGGCTTGTCTGTCAGGATCTTCCCGAGACAAACCTGTGCTCTTGACCATCCTGGAGACTACTGATCTCCAGAAAGGTCACCAGCCTCTCTTTTAAGTTTGTCTCCATGACTTTTCCCACAATTGATATGAGACTCACTGGTCTGTAGTTCCCTGGTTCATCCTTACGTCCACTTTTTTGAATGGGTACCACATTCAGGCCTTAGACTGTGTCTAAAAGACACACACAGACATAAATCTATGATACAAGTTAATTAAAACATATTAGTATAAAAAATTACTCTCACATAGCATTTACAGTCATTAAAAAAGTACATGATACCAAACAGACAATGTACACAGTAGAGATTAAAGCTGCATTGTCAGTGGCATTACAAGGATATTGGACATAGCCAGAGAATCACAAATACAATTTCTATTTCACTACATGTGCAGCACTTAATGCTATAAGCTGAGCATTATGAATTCGGATCCAGAATCGGCCCCCGCTGTAGACAAAAACTGTACAGGGAAGAGTCCCTATGTTCATGCAGATGCCCTCACACAGGATTGTGAAATGATGATCATGTCAGACAAACTTCAGGGACTTCTTTAACTCAGTGTTACAGGCAATGGATAAGGGCTAGGTAGTGGACATCTGGTATCCGGAATTCAGCAAGGCCTTTGATGCAGTGCTGGACAGAAGACTCGTCAGGAAGGTAATATACATGTATATACAGTTTCCAGCCCCAGCCTCTCTTGTGGCCCAGAAACAAAGACCTTGCTGAAATCCAAATACAGAACATCCACCGCCTATGTAATATGGCCTTCTTAGATAACTAAGTTATTTGATTATGTGTGGACTTTACTATAAATTTGCTACTATGATGATATGTTGATTTTTTATGGATGTTTTTATGATTTTTATTTAGAATTTTTGAACTTGTTTTTAAAATTGTTCAGCACCTTGATATTTTGAAAGGTGCTATACAAATAAAATTATTATTATTATGTACTCAACATATATACTCTCAGTATACATGTACGCATTACACATGTACTCAGCATACTATGAATGCACTCAATACTGTATCTGTGCACTCATACATAGACTCAAGACCTGTAGATGTACTCACTATACATGTACTCAGTATACTATGAATGTACTCAATACTGTATCTGTGCACTCATACATAGAATCAAGACCTGTAGATGTACTCACTATACATGTACTCAGTATACTATGAATGTACTCAGTACTGTATCTGTGCACTCATACATAGACTCAATACACTATAGATGTGCTCACTATACATGTACTCAGTATACTGCAGATGTACTCAGTATAGATGTTCTTAGTATGCATTTACTCAATATACAAGTTCTCAGTATTCTGTAAATGTACTTAGTATAGATGAACTCATATAAGCATACGAAATACAGATGAACTCATTATACACGTTCTCATTATACATGTACTCAACATACTGTAAATGTACTCAGTATACATGTACTCAGTATAGATGTATCCAATATACATGACTCATACATGCACACAGTATACTGTAGATGTACTCAATAAACATGTACTTGTTGTATATGTACTCAGTATATACCCACTTAGTATACATGTACTGAATGTACTATAAAAGCAGTTAATATAGATGTGCTCAGTATATAGATGCACTCAGAATACTTGTACTGATCACCTGATCTGCTTTTTTTTCTATCTACCCAATTCCCCATTGGCTCCTTATATTTCTCTACCACTAGAGGCATCTGATTGTGGCTTCCCACACAAAATCTGCAGCTCGTTAACTCTTTACATTCATCCACTAGTGTTCTCTCACCCTCACTGCGCATACTGTGGAATCCTGGACAACTGTTAAAATCTTGCTTCTGCCGTTCTTACTTCTTTCACTCTGTACTGTGCTGCCGGTAGACTGACCTAGTCTACTAACACCCCCGATGCTGATTGACAGCTCGGCCTTCCCCACTGGAACAATGCTTCACCCGGTTGTTACTTTACTACCCCACTGCCCTACTCTCCCCTGTGCCATGTTCACTTCGGCGTCCGCTCAGCTTATTACCCTCCTTAAGACAGTATCCTTGCCTATCATTCTGTCCTTCCCCCCTATAACTAGTAAACGATTACTCTATCACTCACCCAAGAGATACAGGCTATCACAGCTCCTTATTTTCTTGCTGCTTCTAGCATCTGGCGACATCCACCCAAACCCTAGCCCTGCACTTGCCCACCCACCAGCAGGTGCCCACCCAGCCACAAATCCAGTCTCACTATCAAATGGCCTTAAAATCATCCACCTAAATATACAAAGTCTTGTTCCCAAAATCTCCCTATTGCAACCCTTGGTCCATGCCTACACCCCTGACATCATTGTGATCACTGAAACCTGGCTGTCCAGATCTATCACTGACCACTCCATTGCTATCCCTGGCTTTACTATAACTAGACAAGACAGGATTGGACAAGGTGGCGGTGTGGCTATCTATACCTCCTCCACCCTCCAGATCACTCCCTTCTTCACAACATCTGTTCAGTCATCCCATGAGGCTCTCCTTTTAAAACTGTCCTTTCCTCACACAGTCCCCATCTTCCTCGCTGGAGTTTACTGTTGCCCTGGTCAGCCACATTCCAGCATCACTGACTTGGTCACCAAGCTCTCCTCACTTGCCAGAGGTGGGGAACTATTCATCCTGGGTGACCTAAATCTAAACTGGCTCACCCCATCGTTGGCAAATTTCCATTCCACTATCGAAGCCCTAAACCTCCATCAGCTGATTCTGGAACCGACACATCTAAACCTTAAAACACTAAACCACTCCCTGCTGAACCTGGTCCTCACCTCCCATCCCTACTGAGTAGCGGCCTCTGGGCTACTACCAGATTTGATCAGCGACCACCATAAGATCTTTGTAGTATGGAAAATACATAGGCCTAAACTCCCAGCTAAAACTATTCTCACTAGACCCTTCACATCACTAGACCTGCAATCCTTGCTCCACGACCTCGTACAAGCTGACTGGGCCCCCCCCCTTATCACTGCAGCTTCAGCTGACAAGGCCCTTGCCTTCTTCTCCTCCAAGTTTCTTTAGGTTTGGAATGCCCGTGCTCCACCCCATAAAACCAGGGTCCACAGCAGGCACCTCCCCTGGGTCATTCCAGAGCTCCTGGCCTGCCAATGTGCTCGTGACCTAGCGTGGTGTAAAGCCAAAGTCTCAAACTGCCCTGGTGATCACCAACATTACTGTGAACTTTGAAATGGCTGCACCAAAGCAATCCATCTTGCCAGAGCAGAACATTTCAAGTCAAATTTACAAACTAATACAAACAACCCTTCTAAATTCTGGAAGGTCATTCCCTCCTCTTCTCACCATCCTCTACCCCTCCGCCTCCCATTCTCAGGCACAATCACTCTGTTCTCTCTGAACCTATCGCTATCATGGAATGCTTCAACTCCCACTACACCACCTGTGCCTCTTTTCTGCTAAGCACCCTCCCAAGCCCATCCCACACCCGGTGCCCCCCTTCCCTACCCCTGACACTAATACACCCCTCTGCTATTCCTCTCACCACTATGTTGCCCCACATCTTGTCCGCTCTCCCTTCAGCTCTGCTGCCCTGTCCCCTCTCTGAACCCCCATGCCCCCTCCCTGTTCTCCTTCTCTCCTGACACTACCCTTCAAGCTCTGCTGGCACTCAGCCCTACCAAAGGCTCATCGCCTGATGGTCTTGACCCTAGGCTCCTCTACCTCTCTGCTCCCGCCATAGCCTTCCCACTCTCCCTGCTACTAAACCTCTCCTTTGAGACTGCCACTGTGCCCTCTATCTGAAAACATGCTGTTGTCCTCCCCCTCCCTAAGGGGGGGTGACCTCTCCTCTCCTCTTCTGGGAACTATCATCCTATCTCTCTACTGCCAACCTTAGCTAAATTACAAGAAAACATAACCTTCAACCAACTCTCCTTGTTTCTCTCTGATTATGCTTTTTTCACCCCCTTCCAGTCTGGCTTCAGGAAATCCCACTCTACCACCACCTCTCTCCTAAGGTTAACTGACACCATCACCTCAGGCTTTGAAAAAGGGCACATTACCTCAGCTATCTTTGTAGACCTGGCCAAAGCCTTTGATACTGTCTCTCACCCTCTCCTCCTTCACAGCCTTACAGCTGCGGTACTATCCCCTTTTGCTATAGGATGGTTCAGTGCCTACCTGTCCGGCAGGTCGCAATCAGTAAGAATAGCTAATGCTATCTCTTTCCCCCTGCCTATAACCACTGGAGTCCCCCAAGGCTCACTGCTAGGGCCCCATCCTGTTCTCCATATTTTTAAATGACCTCCCCCTGGTTTGCACTGCATCCAGCATCCACATGTATGTGGATGACACAGTACTGTATACCACTGGCAAGTCCATTGCTGATGTCACTACCAGGCAAAGTCCAACTTCACTAAAGTCCAACTCTGGTTTAGTTCTCATCAACTCTTTCTAAATGCCAAGAAGACAGTCTCCATGTCCTTTGGCACAAGGCAGAGACTTGCTAGGCTAAGTCATCTTCCACCTTTCACACCCTTGATGGGACTGCTCTTGAGGACTCCTCCTCCTCCTCCTTCAGGTATCTCGGCATCTGGCTGTACAGACACCTTGACTTCTCTGTACACATTGATGCTGTTCTGAAAAAATTAAGGCCCAAGCTCGGGGCACTTTTCAGAAACTGTGGCTACATCCTGCTCGCCGCCAGGCGTGAGCTGGTACAAAAGATGATCATGCCTATTTTCAACTACTGCGACAGTCTATGATGCTGCCCCACAGTCCCACCTATCCAGACTGGACTCCTTCTTCAATTCCGTCTGTCGCTTTGCTCTTGATGCCCCTCCCCGCACCCATCATTGCGATCTCTACCGCTGTCTCAACCTCCTTCCCCTACACTCCCAGCGTGCGCTACATGGTGCTAAGCTCATCTTCAAATTCTGGCTTGGATCTCTCCCCTCACATATCTCCTCCTCTATTCACTGAGATCCCAGGCTGACACTCATACCCTCTCAGTTCACTGCAGAACTACTGTCTCTGGCCAAAAAGCCTACTCCTACCACTTGCCTAAAATGTACAATTCACTACCCCCCACAAATCTGCCACTCCTCATCCCTATATTCCCTTACCTCTACTTTTATATTACCTTACACCCACCTGTGCCACCTGCCCTGACCCCCTGCATACCTGCCTCCTGTCCCCCTCTGCCTGTTCCTGCACTTATGCTACCCATATAGACTAGCACCTAATAAGGGTAACAGGATCCATTATGCTCACCCTGCTGCATCTGCACACATTAGCTAACTGCCTGTTTGTATGCAGTTGTCACCTTTGCATCCTATGCTTGGTCCATGTACCGACTCTATATTGTATGTTGCTCCTATGTACTGCCAATTCTGTAACTGTAGCATCTGCTTATTATGTACTCAACTACCATAAACCTGTGTTGCAACTGTATGAATGTATCCTCCATCTTTTATGAATGTAGCTAAACCCTCACTCTATACTTCCCTCTCCCTATTCCCTCAGGACGTACCGCGAGACGAGCATTAAGTTGCTCAGTGTATCTTTCCTGGTGAAACAATTCAATAAATAAACCTGCAGATGCACTCAGCACGCATGCGCTTAAAAACATATGTACTCATGTGCATGCAAATGGTTCATATAAATTGTGGCCAATATTCTGTCATTAACACAAATGTCTTCCCTGCATACACATCATACATGTCTGTAACTCCACTGTCATATCTGTAAACTGGTTGTGTCTTGTCACCACTGGGTTGTCCCTGAAAAACAGCTAGTTTTTTGTGGGTTCGCCCACCTATCAAATTGAGATTAACACATGGGTAGGTGTGTGTAACCAAAATCTGATACATACCTGAGGTGTGGGATGCTACGTAAGCCCAAAAGCAAAGCTTGAGAAGTTTATAAAAGCATCAACAGTGTTCAGGGTACAGTGCAGGGCTTCTAGGCATAAGGGAGCAATACAGATGAGTATGAATAGGTAGGCCATTGACAGATTAAAGGCCTATGTCACATTAATAAGGTAGAAAAATGGGCCGACTGGATGGGCCTTATGTCCTTATCTGCCAACTTCTATAAGCTTCTATCGCACACTGTGTGTGTGTGTATAAAATTCTGTGTTACATGCCTGCCCTGTTTTGTTTTTTGTAATTACTGTCCATCATTTTTTAAAAGGGAAGGGTCTAGAGAGACACAATGTAAGTTTAGTTACATGAACTCATTGTGGAATTCATAGTTCAGTTATGTGAACTTCAGTTTGTTTGTTTATAAACTGTAACAATTCAGTTGCTTTTCTGTGAGGGACACTCACCGGAGGGATATGATAAGAGACGTTCAAATACCTCAAGGGTATAATTAAGATACAAGAGGGGAGCATTTTCCAGAAAAAAAAGATGCTCAAGAACAAAAGGCGCTATTAAATTGGAGGGGGGGGGTAGACTCAGGAGTGATGTGAGGAAATAATCCTTCACGGAAAGAGTGGTGAATGCCTGGACTAGCCTCCCAGTGGAGGTGGTGGAGGCAAAATTGTAGTGGGGTTCAAGAATGCATGGATAGGAATAAGGGCACCTTAGTGGCAAGGTAAGGGGTAGAGACGGAGATCTATAAGAGTTAGTGGTAATACAGTAGGTAGGGTACAATGGGCAGACTACATGGGAAAAGCAGTCCTTATCAGCTGTAAAATGTTACGTTTATATGCTTCTTCTAATTGTTTGACATGAAAGGCAGTTCTGCTACTTGGAGAATGCAGATTCAGCAGAAAGAGTTTGATATACAGCTCACATTTACACATGACCTGAAATTTACAATGTGGTTATTTAAATATTAAAATGCTGGCCAGTAATAGAAGATTAACATAAGGATGATAGAATGCTTTCATCCAGTCAGAAAGCTCTATTTCAGCCCCTTGTTATAATTATATTTTATTTATTTATTAAAACTTTATTGAATACCTTTGAGCCCAAGTGTTCATTTACAAAGGTTCCATGTCAGGAATTGTCGCTGTGTCAGGCTCAAAGCACTTAAGACAGGTCAATTATATACAGTTTTGAAAAAATTGTACAGATCATTGTTTAAAAAGTCACAGGATATGTACAGAGAAAAAACAAATAAAACGACTTAACATTTGCAGTTCCAGTGGACTGCAAGAGCAGACCACAAAGATCTCACAAACTGATTAATCATGTGGAGATTCAGCAAAGTATCAGGCAACTTGTTTAACCAGTTAGTGTCCCTGTCCGCAAATGACCTCTTGCCCAACTGGATATGCTGCAAAGGAGGCTCAAGGGTATTCCTGGCCATATTCGTGGTGTTGCACTGGTTGGAGACAGTACGGAAACAATTTGTTAAGACAGGGCGAGGGTATTAGGTCCAGGGTCACCTTGGTTAGCAAACTGGTCTGAAGCTTTATTCTTCTGGGTAAAGGTGGCAAGAGTGGGACTACGGTGAGTGCCATTATCTGCACCAAATACAAAGCAGCATGACTTATTGCAAATCAACTTTACTCTGTTAGCAGCCTGTCACAGGCAGCTGCATAGACAGGGAGGCCATAATCTATAAGTGACAGAATGGAGCTGGTCAAAATAAGGTGTCTAGCATCCCCAGTGGGATTGTTTCAGTTACAGTACAGGGCACCCAGTCTTCTGTTAATGATGGCCTCTAGATTGTCAAAATAGGGGACAAAAGATAAGGTGTCATCCAGAGTTACTTCAAGATATTTGAAGGTCTCCTTCTGTTCATGGTTTTGTCCCTGGCCATTTTGAATGACAAAGGGCGGAGCTTTCCTTTTCTCTGGGAGACCAAAGAAGAGCATGGTCTTCATTCTTTTGTAATTAAGGACCAGTTTGTTGTTGGAGAATCCGCTTACTAGTGACAATTCATTACTTTGGAGAGCAGCAGTGAGGCTGTCAAGGTCAGGGTTTTTGGAATAAATGGCAGCATCATCGACATGGAGAAGAATGTTGCCTGTCTGGCAGGCATCAGGCACTTGACTTATGAAGAGACCAAATAGGAGTGGGCCCAAGATGGAGCCCTGTGGGGCACCAATATCTACACCCCCAGTGAGAATAATTATTCACAGAAAAAAACTATGTTATTGCACCAGTTAGGGTTCAACTGAATGAGACAAAAGTATAGAACTGTGGCAATAGGGATTCCAACCCTAACTCCCCATGGCCACCTCCCAATCAGCAAAAGGAAAAATCATTAGAGTTTTGGGTCTCCGGAGTCATGGCAAATCCGTGGTGGTGTCTTCCTTGCATGAAGAAAGGATATCATGTCTGACATTGTTTGTTCAGGAAATAGGGTGGGCATTTGGGTTGACAGCCCCAAGGAAGACCCTATCACTGATTCACCAAGACTAGAGACACACTAGACTAGGTCACCTGCTCTGCAGCTCCACTGCAAATCCTGTCACCCTCAGTATATGCACCCCACCCCCCGGCTGCATATGGGACCTATGCCAATGTTTCTGGTTCTATGGCAACCAGCTAAATGCTGGTGTGCAGGACTGACATCAGTCCCTCTGACACGAAACACAACCTGCAGAGTGACAGCACAGCTAGAAAGGAAGATCTGCTAAACAGAGAAGCTTTGCATCAGTTTCATGAGTGTTGAACACAAGTCATGCTCAGCAACAGAAGTGGAGCACCACTTACAAATCTGCCATTTCTACCAGGATCAAATACATTGATTTGCACATATATCAGTTCCACAACATTTTTTCTTGTGAATGCTAAATGAACAACATCCAACTAAATATAGAATAATGCATGGGAAAGTGTGGTTTATGAGGATTTTATGGACACCCGAGGTGTGTGATGCCCCATATGGGGTTTATCTGGGCATCACACACCAAGGGTGTGCATAAAATCTGAATGTTTACAATTTCCAATATTTTAGTTTTTATATGTACTGTTTTATTCTGATTTTTATGCAATTCCATCTAATATCAGAGGGTAGCATGGTCCCACTAGTGTCAGCTCTGTGGTGGCCCTCCTTCCTGATTGCTCCTTGTCATGGGTTTTAAAAAACAGAGAAAAAACAAATACCTTTTTATTAAACTCCAGATGATAGAAGGCTGTGTGCACAGCTTGTTGTGCTCGTACACAGATTTGCACCTTCTGAGAGCACCTGAAAGTTGAATGTACTGTGGAAAAAAAAAAAAAAGTACAGAGCTTCACCTATGCCTGGTCTCTGAATTAGTTTATATAATAGCGCAGCTATTTTTTTTCTTTCTGTCAGTTCTTCCTGTTTTTTTCACAGTGGCAGTTTTCTTTGAAAGACATGAGTGGACTGCCAGTGTGAAAACATCTGACAGAGACTTGTGGCTGAGTTGACAAAGTGTAGTTTACAGAACTCCATAATTCAAAAGTGTGAATTATAGAGTTTGCGAGGGTCTGCCCGAGGTGGTTTATTGACCCTAACCAGTAAATATACAATAATCAACCCTCACAAGTATTAATTTGTACTTAACTACATATACTTATACACTCACATTTCTGGTTCTTGGCATAAAGGAAGGCTACAGACAGGCTTGCCAACCACTCCTCTAGTCTTGCGCTCAGCAGAAAAAGAGCTCAGTGTTTGGGAAGGGGTGGCTTACCCCAGCTCCATTGAATATCAGTCCAAGTAAACCCAGCACTTGAGGACTAAAGACTTGGATGCAAAAGAAATTCCAACAGAAAGCAGCAATTACAGAATAAATACTTTACTTCATTCATTCATACCACCTTGTAGATACCATGCCTATACAGATACCAAACTAACTCCCCAGTGCTTCAAACAAGGTTTGGTCTTTGTCTGGGGGTGGAGTCAGAGTAGTTAAATTCAAACTTAAGTACTAGTTCAGCCAGGTAACAGACTGGCATCCCCATATTTAGCACTTGGCTGAATACTCAAAAATCAGTGGCCTAGGGAGGATTTGAACATGTGAAAATTTTTTTGTGTGCAAATAACCTGGAATGCCCATATTTCTTTTCCCTCCAACTCCATTTTCTTGCCTAAGGGCTGGGGCATCTCTCAGAGGTGCCCTCTCAATTTGCCCTCTACTCCCTACTGAGACCCTCCTCCTTAGTCCCTCCCACCAGGACTTCCCAGCCCCCAGATCACCCCCCAGAGGAGGGGCCCACCTGACTACCTTGTGGCTTTTCTGTATATTAGAGGGTCTGCCCTGTGTGGGTGGCACCTGGGACCATCAGAGGAGAAGTCTGGTATTGGGGATGTGGGGCCAGGTCCCTGGGGCCCACATTGCCTCCCCAGTCCTCTGGGGTTTGGTTGTTAAGTTGTATCCCCTTGGAGTGTGGGTGTGCAATAGCTTCTATGGCACTGATGTGTTGACACCCACCGACGCTCCAGCCCTGTGTCTGCAAGTGCCACATGTTCTGGCACTGCCCCCGGCTACCACCGAGAGCTGCGTAGGAACCACACTAACCCCAGATCCCTCCCCAGGAAGGGATATCAGTCCTCTTGATGCTCAATCCCTTGCCTCCACTGCTGACCTCCAGCAGCCTGAGTCCACTCCTGAACTTGGGTCGCCGGCATGGCACGAGATGTGCCGTCCAGCACCTCAAACCTTCACGCCACCAAGCCAGGACTGGAATGCCTATATTTTGAGAGGTAAAATGAGGAATGCTCAGATGTATGCTCAGTGAGTCTGTCCACACTGTGATACAGTAATAAAGTCCAATGTTTTGCAAGTCAGCCTGTTTTCCGATACAAAACTCAGACATTACAAAAATCTAATTCTCAATTGGAAAGCAGGTTTCATGTAAAGATGTGTGGAACAAACTACCAGTCCTGACTTTTGCTTTCCCTTCCCCAAACTATAGCCCAACTTCTTTGTATTTATAAACTTTTTTTTATTATGTCAACCAGGTTCACCATGTAAGGGTACCCATTGAAAACGAGCTGTGCCTCAATGGGGAATAACCATATTCATGTACAAGTATGTTACATTGAATACAAATTTTACTACTACTGCTTTCACTTTACCCATTCCCACTGAACAATACTGAAACTGCTCTGCATGTGTGGTATGTTATCTCCAAGCCCAAATGCCAAGTGACTCGAAAGTGGTAAAACCCAGTTTTGAAATGTAAATATCTTTAAAAAAAAATCACGGCATCAAACCCACACCCAGGAAATCCTTCCCTATCAACCTACAGAACCATACATAATTTCAGAATTTAAAGATTTATAATTTTTATCTAGATGAGAGCAAGAAATCAGAAAAACATGAAGGAAAATTACATTTTTTCACATGTTAATGTCTCTGCAAATACTGAACTAATTTACATGAGACTTTCCAGGATTGTAGATTCTGCCATGGACAACAAATCCTGAATGTTTCATGTAAATTAGTGACACTATCATTTTGCAAGCAGCAAGCCAATAATCAAGTTTAATATAGAACTCACCAGCCACCCTAACGCACCCCATAATGGGTGAGGTGTTGTACATAATGAGTTTTTTTACACATGGAGGGTGTGTTAAAAAAACACAATTAATGTAATATCCCATTTTTATGCTGCTTGCACGCATGTGCAAGAAACATAGTGCCATCATCCAAGTTTTCGGAGGTGTGGCACCCGTCTTCCAATGCAGTCAGTGTGTTTGCAGGCGCGGCCCCAGTTCCCCAATCACTGCTCCAGCTGTCTATGACAGCAGTTGAAAATGCAGTGGCATACAGTTGAAAGGAAGAGCTCTGCTTGAGTGAGCAGAGCCCCCCTCCACACACACACATGTGCACGCACGCACGCACACTGTGTGCTCATGCGCCTCTTCCCCCTCCCCCCCACACTGTAGGCCAAGGGGGTGCCCAAACCCCGCCGGCTCCATGCCCCCAAAGCATCCAGGTGCCACGCTGGCAGCCCACCCCAGCGTAGCAAAATGTTTTATGGCCACGGGGTGCCAATCCCCGTCGGCTCGCACGCCTAAAGCATCCAGGTGCCACGCTGGGAGCCCACCCCAGAGTGACAATTGATGTTATGGCTGATGGGGGTGCCTCAATCCTCCATCGGCTCCAGCCCTCCCAACAGCTCTTTTCTCTCATAGCCACGCTGGGAGCCCATCCCAGCGTGGCAAACGCCTCCTAGTCTTCGGCCTCGTAGTCTTAGTAAAAAAACAAAAACTTGTAAATACAAAACTGTCCTCGGCGCTTCTCCAGCCCCCTCCCACAATCCACACCCACCCACTGTGCACCCTGCCTCCCCACACCCCCACCTCCATACTTCCTCTGGAGCTCGGCGCAACGATCTTCGGTGGACCGGGAACACGTCTGCACTCTTCAAAGCCGACTGCGAACTGAGGAAATGCCGGTAAGCTGTATAATGGGATAGATAGGGTTTTTTCAACTTTGTTGCATATCTCAGGCATTTTTGGGAATTTTGGGCCCAAATTTTCAACATGGGGTTTTTGGGACGCCTCCTCATGAATTCTTGCACTGTCATGGTGTTAATCGGGCCCGAAGGGTGATTTCACGTCACTGCGAAATCACCTTTTGGGACCAATTAATGAAACAACACTGCCAGTGTTCATAAGATGGCTCTCAGAAAGTCTTTGTTGAAAATTTGGTGAAAAATTCCTAAATGACTGTTTTACGAGTGTGCATTGCGCAGTTCCTACGCACGCTCATAAGTTCATGAATTTTCAATATTTTCACTCCAGATTTTCATCATTACCATTTTACCACACCTCCTTTTGAACAGTACCGCTGCCATTTTTCACATCTCACCCAAAACTTGTTTCTGCCCATGTAGCGCACAATAGTGCAGTCGGTGTGTGAAATCAATGTATGGGACACATTAAGAAAATCACAGTGACACTGTTCATGAGCAGAGATCTTAAAATGGCTATGTTGAAAATTTGGTGAAAAAATTCCTGAAAATGACTGTTTTATGAGTGTGCGTTGCGCAGTTCCTACGCACGCTCGTAAGTTCCCAAATTTTCAATATTTTCACTCCAGATTTTCAACATTGCCATTTTACCACACCTCCTTATGAGCAGTACAGCTGTCATTTTTCACATCTCACCCAAACCGTGTTTCCATGCATGTAGTACACAATGGCGCATTCGGTGTGTGCAATCAATGTTTGAGACAGATTAAGAAAATCACAGTGACACTGTGCATGAGCAGTGATCTTAAAATGGTATGTTGAAAATTTGGTGAAAAATTCCCTTCAGACGTTCTCATGAATTACTAATGAAGACATTGAGCAGAACTGGCCCCAGGACCAATCCCTGCAGCACCCCACTGGTCACCCCTCTCCTAGACTGCACACCATTTACCACCACTCTGCCTCCTGTCTGTTAGCCAGTTTCTAACCCAGTTTACCACCCTTTCCCCATGCCCAGCCTACCCAGCTAGTTTATCAGCCTCTTATATGGGATGGTGTCAAAGGCTTTGCTGAAATCAAAGTAAGCTTGTCCACTGCCCCACCCTGATTCACTTCCTTTGTCACCCAGTCAAAGAAATCAACCAGATTTATCTGACATGATGTCCCCACTGTGAATCCATGTTGTCTATGGTCCCGGTCTCCATGGCATCTAGATGCCCCACTATCCTTTCTTTAAGCAATGTCTCCATGATCTTCCCTACTACTGAGGTGAGGCTGAATGGCCTATTGTCCCTGCCTCCTCCCCACTGCCGGACTTGTGTAGAGGGACCACATGTGCCCTCCTCCAGTTTACTCATGTTGAATGACTCAGTCAACATGGCTGCCAGAGGTACTGCTATCTCCCTTCGCAGTTCTGTTAATATCCTTGGGCGTATGCCATCTAGTTCCATCGCTTTGTCCACCTTCAATTTAGTGAGTTCCTGCAGGACTCTTTTGCCTTTGAATGGACTATTGTCCACCTCTTCACCCCCTTGGCAACTGCTGTACTACAGTGGCTCTTGCCCCTCCCACTCTTCTCTGAATACTGAAAGGAAAGACACAGTGGATGTCTTGGGAGGAAGGCATGGAACTATCACTTCCAAATACCTAAACAGCACATACAAGCAAGCAACATTTGGCATTGACAAATGCTTGTTTATTATAGGGGTGCAGTAGCACCTTTGTAGTTAGGGTCACTGGTGACTTCTGTATTAAACCTAACTTTCTGTTTGCTACTTGCAGCAAGATGGATTTACATACTTATATGAAACTTTCAGAATTTGTTGTACATGACAGACTCTACAATCCCTGAATGTTTCATGTAAATTAGTCTTATATTGTTGGAGCTATTAAAGTGTGAATACATTTATTTTTCCATTCATTTCAAACGTGTTTTTTTTTTCAAATTTTTTGTTCTTGCATAGAGAACAAAATATAAATATTTTAACAGTTGTAGTCATTGGTTGGGAAGATTTTCCTTGTTGTTCATAAATGTATTTTTTAAGATATTCACATTTTGGCACTACAGAATCGGGCTGGATTTAACAGACCGGAGACAACGCACTGCATGTTTAGAGCATGCCCAGAAGTTTCAATGCTGTTGAGTGGGAATCAGGACAGTGAAAGTCCCTCTCAGCAGTTCAACAGTGCCTTTCTTGCAAATGACACTGCTTAATGGAAAGTGGCAGAGAATCTAAGATGAGACATTTTAACAACAGAAATGGCATCTATTTTCTCATAGTAGATAAGGTCATGCTGTCATCCAGTGCTGTTTCTGTCACTTTTCTTATTTATCATAGGCAAAGTTGTCAGTCTGTTTAGCTTCACTACTGGTTGGGAAAACAGACATCTCATCCTTCACCCCTATTTACAGCCGATAATTAGGGACCAAAATGAAAACTGTCATCCCTGCCCATCCCAAAAATTGTGTCTGTTTGTCTGTCTGCCTGCCTGCCTACCTACCTACCTATCTATATACTGTACTCGTACGTTATTATTGATTAAGCAGACTGGGATGCCCACCCCCAGTACTGCTACTTTCTCCCCCCTCCCCTCCAGGTCACCTGCCCATCCCCCTTCCCAAGACTTTCTGCATAGATAGATATAGATATATATTTAAATTATGTATGTGGACTGGGGTGCCCTCCCCTCATACTATTTGTTCTCCCCTCTTCCCTCCAGGTCCTCCACCCTGTTCTCATTTTATTGGTGGTGCAACACCAAACAATCTCATGGCACTGGGGTGCACAATCCCTAGTATCAGATAAATCCCTTGTAGCAAAAAAAAAAAAAATGTTCCTCAATGTTTTCTTTTATCCTACAAAAAAAAAGAGTCCCTCAACAATCTGACTCCCCCACCTCAACCTCCCACTCACCACTCCACACACCCCTCACCCCCACAAACACCCTTACTCACCTGAACATGTCCCACAGCGTAGATCGATTCTTTGATTGAAGATGGGTCTTACTGCTGAAACCGGCGACTGCATATGAAAAACTAAAGTAAGTGCAGCTCAATGTATTTAAGTAGAGTTTCTAACTTTGATGCATGACTTTGTCAATTTTGCATATTTTGACCCCGTATTTTCAACATGGCCTTTTTGGGACCCCACTTCATGACTAATGGAGATGGGATTATGCAAATCTGGTCCATAAGACGATTTCTTGTTCACTTGGTGGAATCACCTTTTGAGCAGGATTTGAACATTTTTATTGCCTTTGTTCATGAGGTGGGGTCATAAGAATGCTGTGTTGAAAATTTGGGGTCAAAATATTTAAAAATGGCAAAATTCTGAGCATACGTTAAGATTTTGCAATGCACGCTCATAACTTTGGTAATTTTAAATATTTTCAACCCAAACTTTTCACATAGTCATTTTTTCATATCTCCTCATGAATGTGACAACTGCCATTTTTCAAATCCTGGCCAAAATGCATTTTTGCACCTGTGCCACAGAATGACGATGTTAATGTGCAAAATCACCTTTAGGCTGGCTTTTGGAAATTTTCTCTACCTTTGTTAATGAGGTGAGATCATAAGAAATCTATGTTGCAACTTTGGAGTACACATATTACAAAGCAAAGTTATGAGTGTACATTGACATTTTGCAATACATGCTCATAACTTTGGTAAATTTAAATATTTTGACCCCAAATTTTCAACATTTTCATTTTTCACATCACCTCGTGATCATAACAACTGTCATTTTTGAAAACCTGGCCTAAATGTGTTTTCACACGTGAACTGCAAAATGATGTTTTGGCCAAGATTTGAACATTTTCACATACATGAGGTGGTTCATAACAAGGCTATCTTGAAAACTTGGGGTCAAAATATTAAAAAATCAACACAGTTATGAGTGTACGTTGACATTTTTTTATGCATGTTCATACATTTGGCAACATTTGACATCCAGCACTACACAGATGGGCATGGTCAACAGGGCCCTGCACTTTTGTAGGTGAGCAAAGTGTTCCCTTGGCACACATCCAAGACAGCCCTGCACTTCTGCATCTGTTCACACAGGTCCTAAAGGGATCTAAGTGAATAAGGATATGATTCCAGTATCTCAAAAAAAGGGAAATTCTTTGCAAAAAAACCTTTAACGCACCAGTTAGGGTAACATAACACCATAAAAGTGGAGAAATATGACTTGGAGTTTCCAACCCTAACTCCCCATCCCACCCCCCAAGAAGCAAAATGAAAAAACGTTAGGATTTGTGGTCTCCGGAGTAATGGAATAAGGGAGCAATACAGATGAGTATGAATAGATAGGCTACTGACAGAGCAAAGGCCGATGGCACATTTATAAGGTAGAAAAAGAAATTGGCAGATTGGATGGGCCTTGCAGTCCTTATCTGCTGTCAACTTCTATGTTTCTATGGTGAATCAGTGGTGGGGTCTTCTGGTCCAAGCTGCCTCATAGTGATACACTCTTCAAAGGTAGAGAAGTATGTCTTTCCACATGTTGCCAGCACAATGTTTTGTATCTTCTTCACTCAGGGCCCAAAGGAGATCATGTGTGATGTTTTCTCAGGGAATGGGATGGGCATTAGGGTTCACCCCAGCACTGATTCACCAAGACTCCAGAGAACCAAAACCCTAATGTTTTTTCCTTTTGCTGTTTGGGGGTGTGGAGTTGGGGTTCGGCACCCTAATGCCACATTTCCCTACTTTTGTGGCATTAAGTTACCCTAACTGGTGCAGTAACAGAGCTTTTTTTTCAATTAATTTAATATAATTGCTGATGTAAAGCTCTCATTGAAAACTGCCATGAGGAGAGAGAGAATACAGAGGCGCAAACTGAAGGCTTTCACATAGACAGGACTCACTTTCACTCAGATTTTCCACCTGTGTATATTAATGAAAGGAAAAAAGAGATTCAAATTGCGCTCAGTGTACGAGGAGTGCACTACAAATGGGCGGCAACCCTAAAATTCAGTAAACTGTTCAAAAATATAGAGCACTCTTTAGAAACCGCACAAAATAACCACAGAACAACATAATTTAAACAACTGGTTGTTGCATTATTAATCCACCTTGCGAGAACCCCTAGCGCCTCAGCTTAATGCCTTCAAGGGGGCGTTTTACATCCTGGTTATAGGTGCACATTTAAATACATACAAACTGTGACATCACATTTAAACAGAACTAATCACCTGTTAATAAAAAACTACCATTACAAATGTATCTAACTTTTCAATTCACTCATTTTACATCTCATGTGTATCACACCATTAGTAAGGATAGTAAACACAAACTGATTTCTCTTTTACTGGAAAAACAGTACAGTGAAGGTTTTTATATAATTTCTTTTATTGTCTTTTATCCTTGGCTACAATACTCATTGATTTAATTCTATTATTATATAAACAGGTTCTCCATAGTTGGGATACACTGAAGTCAATATTCATTTATGGAATACATAAGGAGCCAAAACCACTAAAAGATGTACTTTCATTCACAAGTAAATTTAGAATTTTGGGAATTTTACTTACTACCTAGCTTCAAGAAATCACAGGGAAAACCAAAAGAGGGAGGGTTAGTTTGTTTGTATGGTCCGTCCAGGACCGTTACATTCAAAACATGATACAAGAGCTCATGCTGGCCATCTGTACCGGAAAAGGTTTTTAACACAAGTACCTGAAACAGAAAAAGGCATTTTTAGTACAAAGCAATACTTTTTCAGAAAAAAACACAAGCAAAAATTCTATACACTGCTGTCTAATAATTCTAAGCTGCATTTGATTCAGTTAATTTCCTATGTTTTTAGGAAAGGTTTTAAATCCCATCTTTCATTCAAACCTATAGGATTTACTGTTTCAGCTCTAGATATCCATGAACTCCCTTTTTGTAACAACAAATTAGATCTGTCTCCTCCTCCTCTTGGGGGGCATTTTATTTGTTCTATCCCCATAAATCTGAAACTTGCAAGGTCAGAGTTATGCTTAAGAAAAAAATGTCTCCCTACCGGTGTATCCAATTTCTTGTTTAGAATAGTTCGTACATGCTCCTGTACTCGTTCTTTCAGTGGTCTCACTGTTTTACCTATATAGTGTCTATTACAACCGCACCAAAGAATATATACAAGGAATGTTGTAGTACAGGTAATAAAATCATGTGTCTCAATTTTTGTGCCATTTGCTAGTATCAATTCCTTACCAGTAAACATATATTGGCACACATTGCATCTCTTCCATTTGTGGTTGCCCACTGGTTTACTAGGTAACCATGTGCTTATTGGTGTTTCTTTCTTAAAAAAATGACTTTTAACTAATTTCTCCTTTAGATTTGAAGTCCTTCTAAAAGTGACCCTAGGTGTTTCTGGCAGTATATCTCTTAGCTTAGGATCTCCTTTTAGGATATCCCAACATCTCCAAACAACATTTCCCACTTGTCCTGATACTTTGTTATGTTCTAATGAACATGTAATTTTCTCATTATTTGTATCAGGCAAGGCGCATTTAGTTTTACAATTCAAAAAATCTTCCTGTTTCTTATTTTGTACCTTACTCAGAGCATCATTCAATACTTCAGTTGTATAACCCCTTTCTTTGAACCTTTTCAGCAATTAACCAGCTTGTTTATTGAACTCTGTATCATCAGTACAATTTCTTTGGATTCTAACTAACTGTCCATAGGGAATGGATTATTTGAGTTTGTATGGATGACGGCTGTCATTTCTTAGAAGTGAGTTAGTAGAAGTTTGCTTTCTGAAGCCTTTTGTACTTATTCTACCTGTCACCTCATTACCCATTAATGAAATGTCCAAAAAGTCTATTGATGTTTTATGCATTGTAGAGGTGAATTTAAGATTTAATGTGTTGGTATTCAGCCAATTCATAAAATCTCCAGCTTTTTCCATACTTCCTGTCCAAATACACAAACAATCATTTATATATCGCCTTTGATGATATGTTGAAAGTACGGATTTTCATTTTGGTTTATCAGGTGTTCTTGTTCCCACAGCCCCATAAAAAGGTTAGCATATGATTGAGCCATAGAAGCCCCCATAGCTGTACCACAAATCTGAGCATAAAACTCATTGTTAAATTCAAAATAGCTATGGTTAAGTACAAATTCTAAAGCTTTTACTAAAAATGTCACAGGTGCACCTGTCTCATTTTGGTCACGTTCCAGAAAGTACTTAGATGCCTTAACTCCATCTATGTGACAAATAGAGGTATAAAGTGCCTCTACATCAATACATATCCACAGATATGTTGGTTCCCATTCCACACATCCAAACTTTTGCATAGTGTCTCCTGTATCGCTTAACTATGACAGCAAGGTTTTTATGCTGTACTGGAGAACTAGGTCAATGAATTCACTTAAATGCTCAGTTACAGAGCCTACCCCTGAAATAATCGGTCTCCCAGGGGGTTCCAGCAAATCTTTAAGTATCTTTGGTAAGCAGTATAGAGTGAGAATCACTGGAAAATCACAGTAGAGATACTTAAATTCATTATTATTTATACTTCTATTCTGTACTGCCTGATCCAACAGACCACACAGCTTTCTTCTGTACTGTAAGGTGGGATTACTTTTTAACTTCTTGTAGTTATTGACATCAAATAATAGCTTTTCAACCATTCCCTTGTAGTTATCATGACTCATTAAAACAATGCTCTCACCCTTATCAGCATTTTTAATAATAATGCTGGGTTACTAGACAACTGTTTCAATGCTTCTCTCTCTGCATATGTTAGGTTTTTAGCTTCATTCTTATTGTCAGACTTATCCAGCAATTTCCTTACCTTAAATAATACAGTATTGTCGAAGACATTTATGCTGTTATTAAATGTCAGAGGTATAAATCTGATTTGCATTTAAATAAAGTAGTCCTCACTGCTATGAATTCCGCTGCTCTTATTTCCTGCAGACTACTGTCCTGATCCCTGGTTTCCAAAATAAGTTCCAAGAGTCCATCTATGTTGGTTTCCACATTACTGGCTGACAGCAGTTCTTCACTTACTTCTCCATAATTTCTCATCATCAATTCATCTGTCAAGACTAAATCCAAATTTTCATTCAATCCCAACTCTTGTGTTGATTCTTCAATATAGCCCATATTAACTGTATCTGGATTGTTCTTATCAGCAAAAAAGAACTTAAGCTTGATTTTACGAAATAATTTAAATGAATCTATGAAAATCTGAAATCGATCTATAGGGGGCGATGGAACAAAGTTCAGTCCTTTACTCAGGAGAGAGTATTGAGATTCATTTAAAAAAAATCACTCAGGTTTACTATTTGGAATTCGGATTTCTGGACATCCTTAATGCACGTCTTCTTTCCTGAACTTTCTTCCTCCCTTCTTCCTCTTCTTGTTCTTGTTCTAGTACTACATTTCTTAGCACAGTCTCTTTGTTCATAAAAGATTGTACTGTAGTATTTGAAGCTAAGTCTATGGTGACAGTTTTACTGTTCTTCTTATGTGTTGCCTTATCAGTCACTTTACTTCTGTCTTGGCTCTTATTTTTGTTTCCATTGCTGAAACTTTTCTCTTTAGATCTCCCTCTGCTTCTTGACCTATTCTCTTTGGATTGAATATGGGCTCCCAGTGTTGTAGTCCCCAGCATCCTATCTTAATTTAGCTTGCTTTCAGTCAATTACTTCTTTTTCATGCTTTTTTCTTTTATTTTTTCAGATTTCTGTCAAGCTAAACAAAATCCTTATGATGTCTGTAACCTGTAAAATCGAATTTAGCTGCTTTAAGTTCGATTTCTAAATCTTTATAATTCTCAGTATCCTCCTCTATTATCAATTGTGTATATGCCAATGAAGTGGTTTCTGAGATTCTTAGCCAGGCACCTTTTCTTTTAAAATGTTCTTACCCGCAGGAGGGTGATTTCATAACCCTCAAACCTCATGGTGCTTGTTTCCTCTCTTGATATGTATCTAAAGATGCTATATTGTAGCTGACATTTATTTCCTTAACCAACAAGTGTTCTAATTTTAGTAAAGAAGCTTTGATGTTACCTTCATTGTCTGTAGCCTTAGCCTTTACTCCTCCAGCCGCACCTCCTTCAAAATTGCTACGTAGTTTCTGTTTACGCTCCTCCAATGGTGCTTTGCTTCCCAAATAAAAGCTCTCATCTTCTTCTTCTTGCATGCCACTAGTTCCGGGTTGTGTCTCAGATATTGCCAAGCAAGTGCCGAACAAGTACAAATTAATGCTTTCCTCAGCAAAGTTCACGCATTACTGCCTTAGAACTTGCAATAGTTTCAGCTTCTCAAGTTCTATGCATCCTGCTTTTGGCTCTTTCAATAACTACTGGAAATACTAGACAGCAAATTCAAATTTGACTCTGGTGTAATAAAGGGTTGAAATCTAATTTCCAATTTTATGAAGTAGGAACGTTTAAATCATTCTAGTAACTACAAAAACAATCCTCCTTAGGCAACACAGATCACTGTAGATATTTACAACTTCAACACTATATGGGAGGATTTGCTGGGACTGACCTGGGACAGAGAAACAACACACCCTTGAGTTAATTTGCAGCTGAAATCTATGTCAGGCTATGTACTAGAATGTGCTACTGTATTCCAATGATATATATAAAGCAAGGAGAACACTACTTACTGGTTCTACACTTACGATTAGCCATAAAGATGACATTATTCCTTAACAATTCTCTGGACAAGGCAGGGGTTGTGGGAGACTGGGGGATTCTTTCTTAGGGGGGTGCAAAGGGGATTGGAGTGGTACTGACTGCTAGAATTTAATTATGTCTCTGTGACCACTGTTCTGAACTGTCTTTATGTATAATTGAATGGTTGTCATACACAGGATCTCTCTGTATATCTTAATGTTGTATGAAGGTAATGCAAATGGAATTGCTCAAAAAAATGTTTTAATAAACTTTAAATAAAAAAAAAGAAAAATAGAATGTGTTAACAGAAAGGGATTGGTAGGCCCATCTAGCCTTCCCTAGTTTCCCTGCGTAACACTACCCCTGGACTCCATTCAGTCACAGCTGTTCCTTCCTCCCCTTTTGCCTCCATTTATTACACCCATGTTCCTATCCCACACATGTTTGAAGTTCTCCACTGATTTCACCCTTACCATCTCTTCTGGCAGGTTGCTCCAGGTGTCCACCACCCTTTCCATGAAGATGAATTTCATCACATTCCTCTTAAATGCCACACACCTCAATCTTCGCAGCATGCCCCTGTGTTCTGTTGCTCTGTCATGTGAAAGAGACTCTGCTCCTGCACCTTTTTCAACCCATTGAGGTACTTATAAGTCTCTATTGTGTCCCCTCTCATTCTCCTCTCCTCCAGGGAGTACATGTTGAGTTTCCACATACTCTTTTTGTGTGGCTTCTTCGTGTGCAACCATCATACTATTTTAGTAGCCCTCCTCTGGACCTCTTCCACCCTGTCAGTGTTCTTGCTGAGGTGTGGCCTCCAGAACTGTACACAGTACTCCAGGTGGGGGTCTCACAAATGAGCGATACAGAGGTAATAGCACCTCTCTTCTCCTGCTAGAGATCCCCCTCCATATGTACCCCAGTATCATTTTCACCTTGGTAGGCAACGTCACATCTGCCCCGTCGCAGTGCCCTGCCATCTTGCAGAACAAGAACAAGGGGGCACAATTTGAAGATAGAGGGGGATGGCTCAGAGGTCATGTGAGGAAGTATTTTTTCACAGAGAGGGTTGTGGATGCATGGAACAGCCTCCCTGAGGAGGTTGTGGAGTCAAGAACATTGGGGGAATTCAAGAATGCATGGGGCAGACATAAGGCAGTCCTAGTGGGGGGTAGGAGGAAGTAAGCTGTTGGTTAACTAGGATCTGCAGCTTATCTGTTAGGTCAGAAAATGGGCAGACTAGGTGGGCCAAGCGGTCCTTATCTGCCATCAGATTCTATGTTTCTATCTTGAGATCATCCAATATCATCACCCCAAGGACCCTCTTGTGCTTGGTAACTGCAAGTACCTCCCCCCTCATCTTATATTCAGCTGCTTTCTCCTCCCTAGGTGCATGACAGCACGTTTTGGCATGAAATCCAACTACCACTCCCTAGACTACTTCTCTAGCTTCCTGGCATAAAACCCAGCTACCACTCAGACTGTTTCTCTAGCTTCCCTGGATCCCTTAGTATTCTCTCCAGCCCCTCCTGGGTGTCCACGCTGTTGCAGATTTTTGTGTCATCTGCAGAGACACACCTTCCCTCCAGTTCATCAGCAATGTCACTTATGAAAACATCTAAGAGGAAAGAGCCCAGTACAGTTCACTGTGGTACTCCACTGGTCACTTTCCAGTACTCGGAGTGAGTGCCATTTACCAACACCCTTTGCCTGCTATCTTTCAACCATTTGGCTACCCAGCTCACCCCTTCCTCCACCACCAGCAGCCTGCTAAGTTTTATGATCAGCTTCCTGTGTGGTACAGTAGCAAAGGCTTTACTGAAATACAGATAAGCCACATTCACTGCCTTCCCCTGTTACCCAAAGAAATCTATGAGATTTGTTTGACATGACCTCCCACCTGTGAAGTTGGTGCTGCCAGTGGTCCTGCAGCCCATATATCTCCAGGTACTCCAACAGTCTCTTCTTCAGCTAGGAGTCCACTAGGAAGGTGGACACAGCAGAAGGGATACAGGACCTAAGGGAAGATTTGGAAAAGCTGAAGAAGTGGTCCAGTATTTGGCAACCTGGCTTCAATGCAAAGAAGTTCAAAAATATGTACATTAGAGCCAAGAACCCAAAGACTGAGTAAAACCTGGGGGAGGGTCCAGGTAGCTGCATGCAAGAAGGAGAAGGACCTGGGAGTGATGATCACTAGTGACTTGAAGCACTCCATGAAATGTAGTATAGTGACAGCAAAGGCAAATAAAATGTTAGGTTGTGTTGCCAGGGGAATCAGCAGTAAGTGGGAGGAGGTGATACTGCCCTTGTACAGGTCAATGATGAGGCAGTGCCTAGAGTAGAGCATGCAGTACAGGTGCCCATACCTTAAAAGAAACATAAAACTGCTAGAAACAGTCCAGAGGTAGGCCACCAAGATGATCAGGGGGGCCAGTAGGGTAGGATGTACAAGAAGAGATTGGAGGTCCTGAACATGTACTCCCTAGAAGTGAGGAGAGAGAGAGAGAGAGAAAGAGAGAATGAGAGAACATGACTGAGACCTTCAAGTATTTAAAAGGAATAAATACAGTGAACAGTTCTCTTCAGTCTCAGTGGAAATTAAAACATGAGAGAACAGTCTCAAGTTGGAGGTGAGATTTTTAACAGAGAGGCTAGGAGGCACTTCTTCAAGGAGAAGGTGGTGGACTGGAATGGCTTTCCTGAGGTGGTGGTTTCATTGAAAATCGTGGGCAGCATCAATAGGTGATTGAATAGAGTTAAGGGAAAATTTGGGTCAAGAGGGCATGGATGGAGGGTAAGGGCTGGTCCAGGAGGGGTGCAGGGTCAGTAGCTGATGCTAAGTACTCTGCAGTTCAAGCAGACTAGAAAGACCTAATGGGCTTATTCTGCTAGCTTCGTCATATGTGTGTATGACGTGAAACTGACTGGTCTGCAGTTGCTGGCCTCCTCCCTGCTGCCACTCCTGTGCAAAGGGACTACATCAGCCTTCCTCCAGTCATTTGGAACCATCCCCATCTCCAGTGAGATGCTAAATAGTGTTGCCAGAGGGGCAGTTAGCACCATGATCAGTTCCGTGAGTAACCTTGGGTGGATACTGTCTGGCCCCATTGCCTTGTCTTCCTTTAGGGCTTTCACCCCCTGTGGACTGTCTCTTCCATAAATTGACTTATGTCAACTTCCTCTGGTTCCTGTTTATGCATGTTGGCTTATCCCCTCTTCTGCTGTGAAGACCGAGCAGAAGTAGTCATTTTAAATTTTAGCCTTTTCTCTGTCCTCCTCTGCACAGCCCCCCCCAACAGTCTTGTGATTTTCTGTATACCAGCCCTTGCCTTCCTCTTTTTGCTCATGTACTTGAAGAAAGTCTTGTCCCTCTTCTTGACCTCCCAGTTAGTCCTTTCCTCAGTTTGAGCCTTTGCTGTCCTTACTCACCTTCTTGCTTCAATTTGGGTCTCCTTATACTTTTTGAAAGCCATTATTTTTCTCCCTTCCCACCTTAGCCACCTCCTTTGAGAACTACAGTGGCCTCTTTCTTCTCTTTCCCTTGTTTATTACCTTTAAACAGCTTGTCGTATTTTTAGTTATTTCCTCCTTCATTCTATACCATTGTGCCTCCACCCCCCCACTCAGCTATCCCTCTCATCGAGGTATTTCCTGAGACAGTCTCCAGTTTCTTTGAAATATACTGTCTTGAAGTCCAGGACCCTGGTCCTGGTGTTTTATCTCCTGCTCTATCCATATGCCAAACCACCCTGTACAATGATCTCTAGTACCCAGGAGGATACCCACTGTGACACCTGCAATACAGTCCCTATTCATAAGTACCAGATCCAGTACTGCCAATTCCCTAATGGGATCTGTTTACCAGTTGCCTGAGAAATGTCCCTTGCAGGGAGTCTGGGATGACCCTGCTCCTAGTTGTACCTGTGGACAGGATGTTCCAGTCCACATCTGGCATATTAAAGTCATCCATGAGTACTACTTCCCCTTTTCTTGCCATTTTGCTTATGATCTCCCCCCAAACTCTGTCAAATTGCTCCCCCTGCATTGGTGGCCTTTACACCACCCCCACTCATATAAAAACCCCAGACCCCATCTCTAATCCAACCCAAAGATCCTTCAGCTTCTCTTTTTCCTTACTGCTTCTTTATATTTCCATGGCCTTTATACCTTCCCTTACATATAAAACAACCCCTCCTTCCTCCCTGTCTTTCTGAAACATGTTGTAACCCGATATGGCCACCTCCCAGCTGTGGTTGTCAGTGCACCATGATTCTGCTATGGCCATTAGATACCAGTTCACCTTCTCAATGGTAGCCTCAAGGTCAGGAGTTTTGTTCTCTAGGCTCCTTGTATTGGCACACCTTTTGTTCCTCATTGCCTATACTTTATCCTCCCTTCCCGAGTCCATCCTTTATACTTCTTTTTTCAATGGTACTGTCCTCCCCTTTTTGATTCTCTTGTCTGCCCACTCTCCCTAGTATTTTTTCTCAGCCTTCGTTCCACTTCTTGACCCCCCCCCCCGATTCCTTCCCACTTGCCCCAATTCCACACTACCCTCAAGGTATTTACTTCTCCTGGGCTTTTCTTAATTGTTGCTCCATTATCTGGGTTGGAGGGGCACATACTGCCTCCCTCACTTCTGCCTCCTTCCTTGGTGAGTTCAGCTGGGCATTAAGCTTTCTTCTATCATCTCACCTCTCTATGGAACCTACTCCCTTTGGTACTCCATCACTCACCCTCCCTATCCTCCCATATGCACCAGCTCAAACTCATCCCACCTCCCTCCTGCACCCGTCAACCCCTCTCCTGGCCTGCCTTTCCCTCCCCCCCTTAATTTTTGTCCCATACCATGGGGTGGCTGTATGCCTCCCATTTCTCTGCACTGTGATGGTCTACCAGTTGTTTGATTTTTATCTCAGGAAAGTGTGCTTTCTTGCTCCTATTACCTTGTACATTTTGCACCTTTTGCCAAATTGCACCACTGTTTGCACTTCATCTGTTTGATACCACTTCTTTATTGTCTTTACTTGCTGTTTTCCTCTAGCCTTTCTCCCAGGTCACACATGAAAATGAGCCTTGGCTATGTGTGCCTCTGCTGGTTACCAATTTTTAAATAAATGAGATTCTCATCGAAGTAGCATTTAAGCGCTCCACCCAGAACTGCTGTTCTCCTCCTGGATGGATGGAGGCCATCCCACCTACTTTGTCATTTCCTTTTTCCTAATTAGATGATTTTTTCAGTCTGCTAGAACTAGATATCCTGTGTGGAACGTTACTCTACTTGGAGACTGACATAACTAGTTATCTTCCCCTTTGTACCTCACCAGAAAGTGACCTCACTGACCATGACATCACAATTAACCAAGAAGAGACACTCCCATTCTGCCACATTGCTCACCTGTAATGTCACAATGAAATCATACTGATGAGGTATATGAAGGGGAATAGCACTAGATATTAGAGTTTGATAACTTCACCAGCTGGTTTCAGACTAATTGTTTAGTACTGAACCAGTCTAAACCAGTCTCAATGCTGTTTGGTACTCACCAGTGCCTGATTGCTATCCCTTATCTATATATTGTTACTGTGGATGGGAACCCTCTCTCTAATGCCTCACAGTTTCAGTATCTGGGTTTCACTTTGATCAGTCCCTTGATTTCTCTTTACATACAGTATACAGCCCCTGGTCTCCAACTGTTTTGAAAACCTAGGAGCCCACTATAGGGTAATAAATTACATCTCACAATGGATGAGGAAGCTTCTTGTTGAGCAAACTATCATTCCTTTTTTTTTTTTTTGTCTTTTTTTTGGTGGGGGGAGTTCAGATGGAAAGTTAGGCAATAACATCAGCTGAGCACAGTGATCCATTCTTTAACCTTTTTTTCATCATCATGACCCTCCTGCCTACTGTGCTGTACCTTTAGGTCCAAGATTCTAGTTACTATATACTATTTGATATCTATGTATTTATCTAGCTTCCCTTTACTTAATCTGTCAGTATCTGGAGTCTACTGGGCTTAAATTCCATATTATGTATCTTTATTAACAAATACCCTGTTGAACGGACTCATGAAAGGGGACCCACATTTTTTCAAAGGAGACTTTATCTTCTGTTTTTAAGTAACTCAACCTTTCTAATTTCATAATATTTACCATAAAGTTAATCCAGGTCAGGGGGTAACAACTTCCTTGCATTTTAGCAGTATGCATTTTTTGGCCAAGCTCATTGCAATTGTTGAAAAAAATTGTTTGATAAATATCTAATTGATGATTTGTTGGTACTATAGCGAATAATGTTAGCAGTGGGAGGAAATGTAATTGTATTTTCATTATTTTCTCCAAAATGTTAAATATTTTAGACCAAAGATTTGTAAGGTATGGACAATCATGAAACAGATGTATTAGTGTGTTAACTCTATGTGCACATCTTGGGCAACTTTAGTAGTTCATTTTGTGTAATTTTGATGGGGTGAAATATGTTCTGTGTAGAACATTAAATTGAATTTGTTATAATTTACATGTTTTTACTTTTGCTATGGGCGTGGCTAATATTTCTTCCCACAGACTTTCTGTAATTTCTATACCTAGATCCCTTGCCTATTTTAACTTTAGTTTTAATATGTATTTTGTTTCTTGATTATTACTACAGCCATAGATCAGAGCTATCAGTTTTTTTACATTCTTTTTGCTGAACTAGAGTTTCTAGAATGAGTGTATTTTTTAGAACTAAGGCTCTATTTGTTTTAATTATATAGTTTTTTATTTGTATATAATGAAATAGCTGGTTTTGCGGGATGCTATGCTGAGTTTGCAGCTGATTAAAGGATTTATATTGGTTATTTAAGAATAATTGGCCAAATTCATATAGTCCAAATAGTTGCCACTTTTTAAATTCTGGTTCATTTATTGATGGTGGAAAACCATGATTATTATAAACTGGTGTATGTGCGGTTATTTCTGTTTTAAATTTCATAAGTTTATGTAACTCCTGCCAGCTGTGTATTGTTGTTTGTGTTGCTAAGTTTCCCTTTTTTATTTTCTTTATTTTCGTAATGACTTAATTTTAGATATTCATACATATCTGTTTCAATTTCAGTTGTTTTTAAAGATTGGTTTTGATTTATTAACCAATGGCAGATTACACTTACCTGAGTTGCTAAACAATATTTATAGAAATCTGACAATGCTAATCCTCCATGTTCTTTTTGAATGGTTAATTTTTTTTATATGCCAACTGTGGTTTCTTGTTTTTCCAGATGAAGTTCATTACCACTTTCTTGATATTGTTGAAATAAAATTGTGTAACTTGTATGGGTAACTCTTGAAACAAATATAATAGTTTAGGCGATATTTTCATTTTTATTACATTTGGTCTTCCAATCAGTGTCCCCAGAAGATACTGTCATCTCTTTAAGTCTGCCTTTATCTCTTCCAATTATTCCAAAGTTAATTTAAAATAAATTTTCCAACTGATTGGTTAAATTAATTCCTAGATCGTGTATTTTATCCATTTGTTGACAATGACAATTGCCCAGTAATTGTAATATGAATTCTGAGTGTAGTTTGAGCACTGCACTTGTTTCACAGTTAATTTTACACCCAGATGCTTTGCTGTAAATTTCTGATATATTAATTCTTTTATGGAATTTAGAGGGCCTGGAATGTATAGTAATGCATCGTCTGCATATAAGTTGATTTTGTGGGTTTTCTTATTAATAGTAATACCTTTAATGTTCTGATTATTCCTTACCTCAATTGCAAAGGATTCCATAACCAGGGCAAAGATTAACGGTGACAAGGGGCATCCCTGCCTTACTCCTCTGAACAGTTCAAAAGGAGGAGATACATTGTTGTTAGTTTTGATTCTAGCTTTAGGGTTATTGTATATTATTTTGACCCAATTTATAAATTGCTGGCTAAAGTTCATTTTTTGTAAAGTCTGCACAATAAAGTTCCATTCAATCCAATTGAATGCCTTTTCTGCATCTATTGTTATTATGATTGCATCCTTTGTATTGTGATTTGCCCTTACATTTATTGTTCATCTGATATTTTCATTTATCCTTCTAGCCATGATAAATCCATTTTGATCCTGTTCTACCAGGGCAGGGAGTACCCCTTCCAGTCTTGCCACCAACATTTTCACAAAAATGTTATAATCTGCATTTAGCAGAGATATTGGCCTATAAGATGAACAGATATTTGTTTCCTTGCCCTGCTTATGAAATAAAAGAATGTTAGCCTCCTTAAATGTTTGTGGCATATTGTTTAATGTATTTATTTTATTATGTAAAGAGGTTCGAATTAGTGCCAAAATATTTATATATTTTTTAAAGAATTCTGTCTGTATTCCATCTGGTCACAGCGCTTTGCCTTCAGTAAGTTTGTCTATGACTGATTCAGTTTCTGTTTGTATTATAGCCTTTTCTAATGTTAGTTTCATCTTGATCATTATTTTTTTTTTTGTATTTAACCTATTCCAGCATTTTGTAGCCTAATCAGTATATTTATTAGGTTGTGATATGTATCAAGATTTATAATAGTCTACAAATGTTCTGTTAATTTGTATTGGTTATTTGTGTTTCCTAATTGATCTTTAATTGTGGATATGTTATTTTGTTCTTGTTTCTTCTTTACGTGCCATGCCATGAGCTTTAGTGGTTTCTCTGATGTAATGTAATAATTCACCCTGGTTTGAAGTATTAGTGTTTCTGCTCTATCTGTAGTTAATTTATTATAAGGTTCCTTTTTTTGTATTAGCTTGTTATATATCATTTTGTCAAATGTGGTACTGTGAATTTGTTCTAACCTTTGTATATTTTTTCAAGCTGATTTTGTTGTTCTGTCTGTTGTTTTCTTTTTAGACTATTTATCATTTGCAACTTTCCTCTCAACCATGCTTTAAATGTACCCCAAATTACCATTATTGTTGTATTATCCTCCTCTGTATTTAGTCAAACAAAAACACTCCATTTCCTGTATTATTGATTGGTTTATAGTTTGATCTTTTCCATAGTTAATATCCATTTTCTGTAGGTATTTTGCTCTCATTTCCAGTTCTGCAATACAGGGGAGTGATCTGAAAAGACTATTCCTGGGTACTTAATATTTTGTATTTGATATTGTATTGTTCCTGAAATTAAAAAAAATAATCAATACATGAGCATGACTGATGGTAAAAAAAAAGAGTGTTTTATTTTTAATTTGGGAATTTTATTCTGTCCCTTGAACATTTATTTTTAATTATGTTTAAAATGATTGACAACCTTGATAGATGGCTGTATTGATTTGTAACATTTGAAGATCTATCTTTTTTATTTAGAGTGAGATTAAAATCTCCACCAGTTATGTAGGGAGCTTTCCCCATAGTCAGCTAGAGGAAAAATGCTGTATAGAAAGTTGGATTATTATAATTTGGACCATAAATGGTAGCTAGTGTAAAATTATTGTTACCTGTGCAGACTTCCTTAATGAGATATCTGCCATGGGTATCTTTTTTAACATTTGTATACAATACCTTAAGTTTGTTTATGATAAAATATTCCCACATCTCTTGAGGTCTGATTATAGGAAGACAATATCTCCAAACCCCATCTACTCTGAAACCAATGGAAATCCCTTTCAATAAAATGTGTCTCCTGTAACATGATGCAACTATTTTTTTTCTCCAGATAATTATTACTTTGTCTATTTTAGTTCTATTTCTAAGGCCGTTTACATTCCATGTAGCTATACTTATTTTATCCTTCATTGAAAAATAACCTAATTACTGACCTACTTTTCCTGAATCTTAATTGCTTTTTATTTTTGAATCTTGGCCCCAAACTCTCTTTTGAGAAACCCATTGCTAAGCCCAAAATACAAACCCTGCTCCCCTCATTACCTTATATAGTACAGAAAGATGGGCCCTGGTGCAGGTTTTAACTGTGGGCCCCCTCAGCAAGTGAAAATTAAGCATGCAAATTAATCACTTATGTTCATTTCTTTTGTGCAGTGCTTTTCATCTCTGACAATGACTGTATGCCAACACCTTCAAGTGTCAAAAAACTGTCACAGAATAAATACCTATCATCAGCCTTGTGCTTTCCAAAATCTACACAGCTGGCTGTTAGACCCTACTGGGTCAAAATGTTATACACTTAATAGCGTACAACAAAACCCCATACAGTAACTGCAACAGTGCAGTGCAACTGTGCGAGAGGGTGCAATACCAAGAATGGGTCTGTGCATGGTACTGCACCCTCTCACTGTCCCAGGCAGAGGATGAGACCTCTGCTGGGACAGGGTTCCACTGAGCAGCTGCCGTGGCTTGATACAGTGAGCCACTGGCAGCAAGGAAACGAAGCAATGCATTTGGGACCAGATTTGATTCCCGGTCCCAGAAGCATGGAAATTTTCTTACACTTTGTGTGATATTGGTGTTAACCCCCCAAGAGTTAGTTATATTAGTTGGGGTGGCAGGGGGCACAGCACCCCATAACGGGTGTGCAGGGTGCGGAGCCCCCTCGTAAAAAAGACTTATGCTGCATGGCATCTATCGCACTGTTTTGGCAGCATGGTATATGCAAGTGGCAAAATGTCTTGCAACATTATGACCCCATGCTCTGTTACTGTAGTGATGTCTGCTGAGGGCAATTTAACTACAGTACACCCGATCCTACTTACTGTTACTGCTGCCTGCCAGGCAAGGCTGTACAAACCAGTCCTACAGCTAAGCATCTCCCTCATTCTCTACCACAAAGCTTTTCCCACAATAGACATTTTACAACATGAGGCCACCATATGCTCGAAACCCTCTTCCTCTTTTCTACTTGTGTACCTTTTCTAGCTACAAGGCTACCCGTCAAATGTGGAGTTTGCAGAGAGGCTGCCTCTCAATTCAAAGCTGAGAAAAGTAAAATCGATATTGTCTCTTTCAGCACAATCCCCAGCCCCCATGATGCCTGCTCTGGACAAATAAAAACACACACCGCCGCCCCCCCAAAAAAAGTTACATGGTGTACTGGTGTGTGTATATATAGATATAGATATAGATATAGATATAGATATAGATATAGATATAGATACAGATATACACACACACACACACACACACACACACACACACACAAAATCCCCTATACCCATATGTTGCTCATATGTTGTCCTTTTCCTCTCCTATATCTTCTGTACCTTCCCATTTCCATCTCCCTTCTTATAAGTCTTTTTAATACCAAATCCCCAACAACACATATAGCAGAGGTTAAAAGGAAAATATACCAGAGGCACTCTATATTATTTAGAACTGTTCTATACTGCCCCCCATTTCTCTGTTTCCCTTGCCTCCTCATTTTTTTTTTTTCATTTTTTATTTAGGATTAATTTTCTTTAGATGAAGTTTCTGTTTCTTCAGTGTGGTTATTGTGTTTGTAAGGATGAGACCTAGGTTGTTTAGGGTTATTACTTTGGCTATTATAAGCCAGATCAAAAGCCTGTTGCGTGTCTTCTGCGTCATCAAAGGTCATTAATTTCCCTTTTACCACAAACTTTAGTTTTGCTGGATATGCCATTGAAAATCTTATCCCATGCTCAAACAGTTTTCTTCTTTACAGAATTAAAAAGTTTGCTTTTAACTGTGTCTGTAGATAAATCTGGGTATACATTAAACTGCGCATTTTCGAATTTTAATCCCCGGTTAGTTCTTCCTTCTGAAGAATTGCCTCCTACTCTTGACGGTTATGGGGCTTGATGTAAATGTTGAGAGGGTAACCCATGTTATTGTTAGAATACCTTGCTCCCCTCCATGTGCTCTACCCAAGGCAGTTTTCTGTTCAGGTTACTTCCTTCCCATCACAATGGTAATACATCTCAGAAAACTGTAATGGCTCACCAGCCCCCTCCAACTCCTCCGGTACATTACATAGTCTTAAATTCCCTCTGTGTTCACATTCCTCCATCTCTGCAACCTTCTGAATTAAGGCTTGTAAGTGCCTGTCATGCTGGGTTTGTGTTTATAATAGGGGCCCATTCATGTCCTCTATTTTAGAGACACAATCCTCTAGACCTTGTGTTCACAAAATGAAACCTTTCAGTTTATTACTCAGGTCTTTCATAAAGTCTGAAACCCCTTTAATGTAGTGTTTAATTTTTCCCAATGACTGAAGCATTTCTGCTCAAAAAGCTGTTACCATTTTCATGAGTACAGCACTCTGCTCTTTAGATTTCATTTGTTTAGGCTGTGTACCAGCCTGTGTTGCCTGGGATTCTGAAATCATTTTATTTTCTACTCCTGAATCCCTAATGTATTCAGACACAGTTCTTGTCAGTTCCTCAGTCTCATCTCCTATTAATGGCTCAATCTGTTCTAGCAAGGTAGTGGAAATATCTTCAGTTAATTTAGTAATTATTTTCCTAATTGCCCCGCTCTACTTTCATTGCCCTCCATTTGTTTTGAAGATTTTTTGGGGGTGGCATACTGGTCATTTCTGCAGAATGCTTTTGGATGTTGGAACTGCCTGATGCTTAGCTTTCTCCACACAATAAAAATGAATGCTACCTGGTGTGACAGATGTTTTATTTACTGGGGACTCCAGAAGAGGGGAGAGATGGTGCGGGTTCACCAACCCGAGTGCTTCAATTTTTGGAGAGTGGATTTTGAGAACCACCATTGAAGTCAATCTTTCTTTTTCCTGTTTCTTGTCCTCTGAGCATTGTTTTTAAATTTCCTTTACATGGCGTACCACCTTTGTTATATTCATTGTTCTCAGTCCTGCGTGGATATACAGTTTACTGCTTCAGCCTCTTTCCTTTGTTTATTTCATTATATGCTGTCATTTGACAATTCTGTACCTGCATAGAGAAATGCTAGGGAGCACAAGAAAAAATTACTCACCTTAGTAATGTTGTTTCTTCTAATGGAGTCTTGCTATATTATGACAATTGCAGTTTGTCCCACCATTAGAACTGCTCCGGAGGTGAAAGGGTTAACTACCATTCTAAGAATGGAGTTTAGAGTGCGAGCTCGGTTAGAGAAGCTCTGTCTGGATAATTTCAAACTGAAACTGTCAGATCTTTACGAGCAAAGCTCACAAGGTTCTGTGTGGAAGCTGTAACCCACACCAGCCAACTGGCTACCTAAATATTAACACATATTCCTGGTCCCAACACAAAACACTCTAGTCAGGGAACCAGAAAATAATAAAATAAGGTAGAATAAAACACCACACCCAAAACCCCAAAAGGGTGAAAAACATATAATGGGCATAACCGGTGCCCATACTGGACTGCCCACCCCATACCCAAGTAGAAGTTCTGAGAGGGGCAGGTTAGAGGTTATAATATAGCAAGACTCCATTAGAAGAAACAACATTACTAAGGTGAGTAATTTTCTTCAAACAACATGAAGTCTTGCTATATTATGACAATTGCAGAATACACAGCAGTACCTCCAAGGAGGAGGGACAGAACCTACTTAGGAATAGGCTCTGAAGCACAGCTGTACAAATCTAGCATCCCTCCTGGCCTGGATATCCAAAGAGTAATGCTTGGTGAAAGTGTGTACTGTTTTCCAGGTAGCTGCTTGACATATCTCTAAAATAGGATGTCTCTGGCAGCAGCTATAGACGAGCTGTACCTCTGGTAGAGTGAGCCCCCAGGCCTGAAGGGGAACCTTTCCCAGTTTTTGATAACAAAATTGGATACAAGAGACAATCCACCTGGCAATGGATCTCTTAGTGGCAGGTTTACCTTTTCCAACCTCACCAAAAGTGAGAAAAAGTTGAAGGGATTCAAACCTATGACCCTTGGTACACTCTATATGTTAACTAAGGGCCCTCTTAACATCTAAACTGTGCAGCCTCCTCTCACCAGAGGAGGAATGGTCAGTAAAGAACACTGGAAGGGAGATAGATTGGTTAAGATGGAAGTCTGAAACCACCTTAGGCAAAAACTTCCTGTTAGTCCTAAGGACTACTTATCCCTGTGAAAGGAAATAAAGTCAGTCTCCACTGACAAGAGCTTGTAACTCACTTATGCGCCTGGCAGAAGTGATGGCTACTAGGAAAACAGTTTTCCAAGTCAAATACTTGAGCTCTGCAGAAGACAGAGGCTCAAAGGAGGTTGCATCAACTGAGCAATGCAAACATTAAGATCCCAGCAGGGGCCGGTCCCTGAAAGGTGGATTAGTATGAAGTAACCTTGGAAAACTTGGAAAAACAGGGTAAGTGGAAAGAGAAGAGGCTTTCCTGCTGAAATAAAAGCAGAGACAGCTGCCAAATGAACTTTCAGGGTAGCTGGTCTCAGGCCCAAAGAATTAAGATGGACCAATAGTCCAGAACAATGGGCAAATCAGCAGATTCCGGGAACATGCTTCCCGAGCACCAGATGGAAAACCTTTTCCATTTAGAATTATAAGTGGTTCTAGTGGAAGGCTTTCTGGAAGCCTTCAGGATGTCGAGAACACCTTGAGAAAGGTGTAGGTCAGCAAACTCTAACTCCTCAAGAGCCAGGCCTTGAGGTTGAGGGATTTGAGATTCGATACCAAACCCTCCTGGGCACAAGATAACAGATTGTGTCTCCTGGGGGCACAGGAAGATGGACTGTTAAGGACAGAAGGAGGGTACCAGGGCTGCCTGGCCCAATCTGGAGCAATCAGAATCATCCTGCAAGGCTGGGATCTGATTTTGACTAGCACCTTGAATAGGAGAGGGAAGGGAGGAAAAGCATATAGAAACTTCCCTTCCCAATCTAGGAGAAAGGCATCCAGAGGGACTGAGCCCATCACTGGGGGCCTGCAACAAAACAGTGGAAGTTGGTGATTGTCTGGGGCTGCGAAAAGATCTATCTGAGGGGTGCCACATCTGGCAAAAACTATCCCCAGTACTTGGGGATCCAGTGACCATTCATGATGGCCCTGGGAAATCCTGCTCAGAGCATCTGCCACGACATTGTCCTTTCCTGGGAGGTGAACTGCTATGAGGGAAGTGTTCAGGGAATAAGCCAGAGACCATAACTTCATTGCTTCGGTGCACAAGGCCGAAGACCGAGTGCCCCCTTGTTTGTTGATGTACCACATTGTGGTGGTGTTGTCTGTTCTGACTTGTACCACTTTGTTCTGAACAGATGCAGAAAACACTTGAAGTGCTAGAAAGACAGCTCTGAGTTCCAGCAAATTGATGTGGGGCAGAGATTCCTGAGGGGACCACACTTCCTGAGTGGAGAGGTCGCCCATGTGAGCTCCCCATCCCAGAAGGGATGCATCCATAGTGAGGGTCAAGGAATGCGACAGAGGGATGAAGGGGACCCCCAGTCTTAAATTGCTCTGATCATGCCACCACTGAAGGGCCTGGATCAGGGTTCGAGTCACTGGGACCAACTTGGAAAGGGGATCTTTTCTCTGAGACCAAAAGGCTCTCAAGTGAAACTGAATGTCCCTCATCTGAAATCTTGCTCCTTGCACTACAGCTGTGGAAGCAGCCATGTGCCCTAGGAGCTGTAAGAGTGCCTTGCTGGTCGAGAGACCTGCAGAGTGAAGGAGGAGGCCAGGGCCACCAGGTTCCTTACCTCTCTAAGGGTAGGAAGGCTCTGGCCTGCTTTGTGTCCAATTCTGCACCTATGAAGGTGAGTACCTGAACAGGTTCCAGAACTGACTTTGGAAGATTGAGCAAGAGCCCAGAGAGGTGAGCAGCTGCTGGGTAACTTGCAGGTGTGATTTGACTCTGTTCTGGAGACTGGCCTACAATGAGCCAGTCATCTAGATAGGGAAAACAGCAATCCTTTGCCTTCTTAAATGAGCAACTGCTACTGCCAGACATTTTGTGAATACCCTTGGGGCAGAGGAGAGGTCAAGGGCATTGCTCTGAACTGGTAGTGACCTGAGGGCAGTTCGAATCTGAGGTACTTTGGTGGGAGCTTCTGATTAGAACATGGAAATAGGCATCCTGAGGTCCAGGGAAGCTAGCCAGTCCCCTGGCCTTAGAGAAGGTAAAATCATTGCCAGAGTCACCATTTTGAACTTTGGTTTCAAAAGGTGCTTGTTCAGATATCTTAGGTCTAAAATGGGCCGCCATTCTCCTGTCTTTTTTGGGGTAAGGAAATATCTGGAGTACAGACCCTTGCCCTGGTGTAGGGGGGAAACCCTTTCTACAGCTCTGAGAGCTAGGAGGGTTGAGACTTCTGTTTCTAAGGTAAAAGTCTCTAGAGGGTATGCAGGTGGAAAAAATCTGGCTCTCATCTTTGGAAATGTTTTGAAGCCGAGAACCAGACCTTGGCTTACTACTTCCAGGACCCATTTGTCTGATGTTAGAGACTCCCAGTCCTGGGCGAAATAAGCCAGCCTGCCCCCTACAGGTAGTGGAGAACCGGCCCTGGGCACCCCATCAGGGTGCCTGTTTGGCAGGGGCTTTAGTCTGAGGGGTGGGAGCAGACCTACTTGCACCCCGTCTGCCTCTGCCTCTGAAGAACCTCCTCTGAGCATAAGCAGAAGAAGCCTGGGTTTGGTAAAAAGGCCTGTGAAAGGGCCTACCTCTACCCCTGGGGGTCTGCTTCTGAGGAGTGGCTTGCCGCTCCTTGGCTTGTGCACTCCTATAAGTTGTTCTGTATTCATCCATCTTCTTCATGTAATTCTCTGTTTGCTCCCCAAACAGAGAATTCCCCACCACTGGAAAATCCATAGCCTTAGACTGGGTATCCTGGACAAGTTAGTACACCTGAGCTACTGCTAACCACGAAAGGCCACAGATGTAGCCATGACTCTAGAGGATACATCATTAGAATCACAGTGATGGAATTGCACCTGAAGCCTCAATACCATCAGAAGCCACCTGCTCCAGCTCCTTGGCAAGCTGGCCAGGGGCCTGTTTAGCCAAAGCCATGACAGTGTCCCATCTAGATTTTTGCATCTTGCCACATAAGCCATGTAATTTGCTTGTCTGAGTCCCAAGGATGCTGCCATGTATTGTTTTTAGCCATGGCATCAATCTTCCTGAGTCCTTGTCAGGAGGATGTGAAGCCAGGGAATGTTAGCTTTATCACAGGCTGCAGCCTGAACCACCCCAACATGACTGCATTGCTGTGAAAGAAAGTCTGTATCAGGACCTGACAAAGTGTACCTCCTGTCCATCTTTTTGTCAACAGGAGGCACAGAATTAGGGGCTTTTAGAATTTTTATTGTTTGCTTCCTAAAAGACTTATGTAAGGGATAGATAATCTCCTAGACTCTGGGATATCCATCATTTCCACAAAATCAGGTTCCTCTTGCTCATCCACAGCTTCCTCTAATGGGAGCTGGAGGGTTTCAGCAACCTTTTATAAAACAAAAATGAGAAGGGACTCCAGAAAGCATAGGGGAGATTCTAAGGTCTGTCTGGGAGATGTCCGTTCAATCAATGGCACATCCAGACTCTCAAAGTCACATTCACACTGTTCATAATCCTCCTCCCTCCTCTGGTTCATAAAAATCTCCAATATCATATTCTTGAACTGTGGAACCGATCAACCGACCTCCTACCAGACAGTGGCGGTTCGGACAGAACCGGAGAAAGTGACTGTACAATTTGTATAGCTTTTGCTATTTCTGCAGCAGTTGGAGAAGGAATTTTGGACTCCATACCTGCTGATTTTATAGTTTTCTTTGCTGGAACTGGCTCCTCAGAGCCAGCTTTACGTTTGCCCGAGGAAGTCTCGCCCTGGTCAGAGGGCACTCCCTCCGGTTCGGTTGGCACCGAACCAGGCTGGCCATCCGGGTCAGCGGACTTTTTGGCCTCTCGTTCCCTGAGCCTGCCCACTCTCTTATCCAGGGTGGCTGCAGGGAAATTCTTACAAATCTGGCAGTCTGAATTGAGATGGTCAAACCCCAGACAATAAACACATAAGTGTGTGGGTCAGCCTTGGCAAGGCTTCCCCACAGACACTACAGTGTTGAAACCCAGTGGGCCGGTTTTCTTTTGGTTTTCTCAGACATGATGCCAGCCTAACCAACAAACTTGCCCTTTTAATGGCAGTGCCAGGCAAGACACCCTTATCGGTTCCCAACCGTGTCACGGGTCGTGGAAAACCGTAATGAAACCGCTTTTTAGAACCGATAAGAACCGGAACCGCACTCTAAAAGCTTTAAATGCTTAAACTTTAAAGTTTTATTAACCTGATCGGTTCGAACTCAACCGATAACATTTACAAGTTCCACACAGAAATAAAAAACCTGTCTGTTACTTACAATACCACAGACAGAGCTTGAACCGATCGGTTTATGGTTAAAAATAATAATACTTCGGTTGAATTTAACTGAGAAAATACTGTTTAAACCGAGAAATGAACCGAGCAGTAGGAGAAATCGAGCGACTGTTCAGTGAGGCGGAGTAAAGAATCTGACAGTTTCAGTTTGAAATTATCCAGACAGAGCTTCTCTAACCGAGCTCGCGCTCTAAACTCCATTCTTAGAATGGTAGTTAACCCTTTCACCTCCGGAGCAGTTCTAATGGTGAGACAAACTGCAATTGTCATAATATAGCAAGACTTCATGTTGTTTGAACAATTATTAGAACTTGCTGCCATTAGGTACTGCAGCTGCGAACTGGCATTCTGCCCAGCCCCACTTCTAAGTCAGAACTGAAGTTATCCTCTGCAAACTATCCTTCCTATTACTGATTATGGACATGCTATCTATAGTATACCACTGCTGCCAAGTGTCTCTTCTGTAAAACATCCAAAGGTAATCTGACTATAGCTAGCATTGGACCAAAGGTCTGGAATAATCTACCACATTCCCTAAAGGTAATAAATGGGAAAATATCATGGAATGGATAAAATCTTATTTATTTGAATTTTGGTAACCAGGTAAACCCACAGACAAAAAAGTTCCTTTTTCAGGGGTGACCCAGGGTAAGATACAATGAGAGGTACAAAGAATACAAAGTAAAGTAAGATAAGTGTGCAAAGACACTTGTACAATAGAATGTGGAGCACAACATATGTACAGAAAGGCATATACAAATAATACAAGACATATACATCATATACAAATATAGTGAGTACAGATGCTGCAATAACAAGTGATGAAGATAAATACAAGTTTCTTAGGCGAGGTTATACGTACTGTATATACATAATTACATAACTGACTAAAGTAGTTCATACAGTGCAAAACTGTCAGCAAATGATTCGAGCAGAACAGGGGACTAGGGTGAGAAATTAGACAGTTAACAGCGTAGGACACTATGCAACAGAGTAACCCCATGAACAACTCATGGGAGGAGTTGCAAGGCCAAGTGAGGAAGGGAATGGTGAAGGGAGCAGGATGAGGCAATGGAGGGGGAAGAAGTAAGTTGGATGGTAGGGGTGGGAATCCATTAGTTACAGGTGCAGATGTGAGGGGAAGATAGGTGGGACTTAAGAGTACTCTTGAAAGAGTAGAGAGAGGTGCAGGTCAGAACAGTAGAGGGCAGTGCATTCCAGAGGGATGACCCAGAAAAGGCGAAGGCATGCCGGCCCACTGCTAGATGGGGTTTTGGACTAGAGAATAGAGGTAGGTCAGTTGACCTTAAGGACCTAGTAGAGGTTTTACATTGTATGATGTGTAAGAGAAAGGGAGGGGTGAAGGTATGAACATGTTTGTAGATCAGGCAAATGGTAGGATATTGAAGTCTGGCTTCAAAGGATGGTCAGCCAAGGGAGTCAAAGACAGAACAGTGGTGCGTCCTGGCATGAGTACTCAGGGTGAAGCGAGCAACCCTGTGGTATGCTTGCTTAAGTTTGGCAAGATGGGAGACTTGAGCAGAGTGGAGAATAGGGGCACCGTAGGTAATGAGTGGAAGTAATGAGGTGGACACTATGACAAGTTGGGTGAGGAATGTAAGGTTGGGTAAGAGGTGGTAAAACAGCCCAAGCTTTTGATAAATGGTCTTGATCATAGTTGAAACATGTGAGTCAAGGAATAGGTGGGAGTTCAGTGTAATGCCAAGATATTTAAAAGATTGAACCTGATCTAGGGGTGTCCCCTTGATTGGAGTTGATCACCAAGGGAGGTAGAGGGGTAGACTTAGGGGTCTGGTGGTAGAAGAGCAATGATTTCATTTTCTTAGTGTTGAGCACCAAGAGTTTATTGAGAAAACAGGCTTCAAGAAGATGGAAGTCCTGTTGCAAATGTAGATTCAGCAGGGTAGGGTCAGAAGAGGGCATGTACAAGATAGCATTGTCTGCATACAACTGAACTGACGCACCTCCACAGTGCTGCAGGTGTTCGCTGACAAAAAGAATAAGAAAGGGCAAAGGATGGACCCCTGAGAGACACAATCTCTTATGACACTGAAGGTGGAGGTATGTCCAGCCCAACTCAGGCATTGGGTATGACTGGAGGGATAGCTCAAAAACCAGTTTAATGATGGGATATTGAGACCAAAAGAGAAGAACGTGTGGAGCAGGAGGTCATGGCTGACAAGGTCAAAGGCCTTGGTAAAGTCAACAAAAATAGTACTAGTTACAAGGTCTTTGTCCATAGAAGAAAGGACATCAGATGTTACATTAATGAGGGCAGTGTGGGTACTGTGGGAGAGTGAAGTATTTAGCTCTAGGTTTTGCTGAAGTTGTGCATGTATAATTTTTTCCTGTATTTTAGCAAGGGGGCAGAGTGTAGAGATTGGCCAGTAGTTCTTGAATGCAGAGTTAGGCCTGCTGTTGTGAATAGGGGCAACAATAGTGGCCTTCCACTTGAAAGGCACAGTGCCAGAGCAGAGACACTTGTTTATTAGGTCATGCCCAGGGGAGGCAATGGTGATGGCTTCAAATTTTAGGATTTGGGGTTCAAGGGTGTCAAACCCCGGGAGGAGGTTTCCTTAATACTCTTAAGGTGGCGCATCACCTCATTCTAGATGGCCAGTTTAAGGTGGAAGGTGGAGCTAGTAGAGATCGGGGTGAGGAGGGAGGAGATTGATACTTAAAAGAATCCTCCCTGCCTAAAATATGTTGTGCCTGCAATAAAAAATGGTAATTAGAGTATTTTGATATATATTGATCTATTGGTAATCTTGCATCTACTGTATTTGAAATGCATATGCTGATGTCTTTTATATAACTAAATGTTTTAAGTAATGACAATTTAACAATGTTTGAATGTTTGTTGTGTGCTTTAAGAACCCCACTGTAAATGAGCTTCCGCTCAACTGGGTTATCCTTTTCTTGATTTTTAAGAATAAACAATTACTACTACTCCTCCTCCTCCTCTCTAGGCTAGATATGCTATATAACTCCCTCTGCTACTTTATTTTCCTTTGCTCTTTTCAGACCCATATTGTTTCTTGTATGATCTGCTGTATTGACCACACTTGGCTACAGGCACTCATTGCACTTTGGATTATTTGGGTTTCAGTACTGACTCAATAAACTTCCAACTTACCTGCCTGTGCTGTTTACCCCATCTCCAACTCGGGACACAACCTACCTTCACATGTTGGAAATATATATGAACACATGAAATTGCCAGCAGATTAGGCCTTGAGGTCTATTGCATCTGCTCGAGATGCAGCTTACAATTTGATAACTGCTGCTGCCCCCTCTTCTCCCTTCCATCCCTGCCCTGATTACCATTCAGAGTTCCCCTTGTCTCCACCCTCCCTACCTGTACCATGCCCATGTATCTATCCCATCCACTCTTAAAAACTCCCACTGATTCCATTAATAATGACTCCTTAAGTAGCATGTTCCAAGGCACCATCACCCTCTCCATGAAGTAATGTTCTTTCAGGTCTCTTCTATACCTTCCCCAAACCTTTATATTAAGGACTAATTGAAACCTAATGAGATCGAGTTAAAGCAAGTTCTTGGGAATGAAAATGAAATAATATGGACTAAACTATCTGCTACTCCTGCAGAACTATTTGCTGGCCTAGGCTATTGCTCCCCCAATTTGACCACCGAGGAAACACATTTTCCTCAATGAAATTGAAAGTATGGTCATGAGAAATGATGTCCTACTCATGGGTGATTTCAATTTTCCATGTATTGACTGGTCAAACTTAATTGGGGTGGGTAGTTTGGAAAACATATTCATTGACATAATTACCCATGGCAACCTGGAACAAGTGGTGCATGAGGGCACCAGGATGGCAAATGTACTGGATTTAATATTTATAAATCCAGACTTATGTTTCTCCAGCCCTAAGGTATTGCCTCCCCTTGTCAATAGTGACCACAATATAATTCAGCTGGATTTACATATTACTGTGACTAAGCCTATTAATGATATAACCAAATTCAGGTATTTTTTTAAAGCAGATTACCACAACATTCTCCTGACGGCGTCTCTGGACACTTACTTTATCTATCGGCAGACAGTTTGTCAATTCTCTTAAAATTGTCATTTGAGCTCTGTCTGAATTATAATTATGTTCCTGATTTATGGAAGACTGCTCATGTAATCCCTATTTACAAACAAGGCCTTAGAAACCAATGGGAAAATTACAGACCTATAAGCCTCACATCCCCTATAGGAAAAGTATTAGAAGGCATAATTAAGGACTTGATTTCTTCATCACTTGATAATCTCAATATGGAACAGCATGGCTTTAAAAAGGGGAGAAGTTGTCTGACCAATTTGCTATGTTTTTATAATGATTTAAGTATGCAGCTAGATAGCAAAATTCCATATGATGTGATCAACATCAATTTTAATAAAACATTCGGTCTTCTTCCACATTGGGCTCTGTTACTCAGACTTCATCAATTTAACATTAATTCAACCTTGATTACATGGATAGCTAACTGGTTAGACAAACGCATACAACGTGTATTGATAAATGGCCAGCTTTCCAGTGAGGACTCTGTTTTGAGTGGGGCACCACAGGGTTTGGTCCTGGGATCTGTCTTATTCAGCTTTTTATTTCTGACATTACAAAATCCAGTTATTCCAATGTAGTCAAGTATGCCGATGATATTAAAATTGGTGGACCATGTGCTAACTCTGAACAAATTGCCCTAATTCAAAATGATCTAGATTTAATAACACGGTGGATTTCAACTTGGGGGATGAAGGTAAACTACACTAAGTGCAGGATTCTGCATTTTGGGGCTAGAAACTCCAAGCATGATTATATATTGGATAATAGGATGATAGCCAGCTCAGATGCTGAAAAGGACCTTGGAATATTGATATCTGATGACTTCCTTCCTAACCTACAGATAAATGAGATTATCCTCAAAGCAAATAGTTAACTGGGCTATAAAAAGAAACTTAGAATCTTAATGCCCCTTTACAGAGCCTATGTGATCCCTCATTTAGATTTTTCATCTCAGTTATGGTGTCACTGTAGAAAACAAGATATTACATGTTTGGAAAAGGTGCAGAGGAGATACACTAAAATGATCAAAGGCTTAAGAGACATCTTGTATGAAACCAGATTAACCACACTTAACTTGATGCCTTTATCCACCCAGCAGTTAAGGAGCGATCTGCTCCTCATGTATGATGTTATGAAGGATCCATATCTAATAACTCACCTGGGTTTTAACTTCAAGGAATCTACTTATAATTTAAGAGGTCATCCATTACAGTTACAAACAAAAAAGTTTAATTATGTCCCACATAAATTCTTTTACACTGTACGTATCATTAAACCATGGAATGTATTACTTATTGAAGTGCTTGTCAGTAGCTCTAAATCTATGTTTAAATCTCGACTTGATAAGTTTATTCTTTCTGGCTCACTTATTAATTATTATTAGCAGGTAGGAGCAATTGTGGACCTTATTGGTTCTTTTTCTCCTCACAAAACCTAGAATGAAACCTAGCATGAGAAACTTCCTAGGTCATTGGGATTGGATGAATGAGTTGGATAACCTTGACGCTGAGCAGATCTGGGATAGATTGCATAATAAATTAAATATATGTATTAACACTTGGGTGCCAGAAAGAATAAAATATATAAAAAGGCATAGAGTCCCTGTTTGGTGGACCAGGAAAGTCAAGTAAATTATAAGAAAGAAAAAGAAACTATATAAAAAGGCTAAAATACATCCCACTAATATCAATAAGGTAGCATATACGAAAGCTGTTAAGGATGCAAAAAAAATCATTTAGAAAGCCACAAAAGCTGTAGAATTTAAGTTGGCTACCACAGTAACAGATAACAGAAAGAAATTTTATAATTATATACAGTAGGGTTGTTGAAAAAAACTGCAACACTGTAGGGCCAAACTCAACGGAAAATGGAATTATGAGTTCAGAAATGGAGATGGCTTCTGCTTTTAACCAATATTTTGTTAGTGTGCACAGTGAGAAAGAGGTATTTTCTGGTGATTTACCGGCATTACAGACTGACTACCCAGTATTGAGCCCTAGTGATATTATGCAAACAGTTAAATTAATTAAAAATAACAGTTCGGCTGGACCAGATGGCTTGACACCAAAATTCTTGAAGGAACTTATCACTCAACTAGTTGGACCTCTCTCTGTCTTGTTTAATACCTCCCTAAAAGATGGGAAATCCATAAAAATCTGGAATAATACACTTGTAACCCCTATTCATAAGGGAGGAAAAACCAAGATGTAAAAAATTACAGGCCTATTAGCTTAACGTCTGTGCTGGGTAAAATCTTCAAAAGATTACTGCAGAAACATATTATAAAACATCTAATAAATGTAGGGCACTATGATTTGTCTCAGCATGGTTTTGTATCAGGTAGAGCTTGTCTAACCAATCTATTGTGTTTTTGTGAACCTGTTCAATCAATCAATCAATCAAAATCTTTATTTATTCAGGCGAACATCATTGAGCAAAGCTCATTTACAAGATGGACCTGAGTGGTCATAACAAAAAGGTTACAGATTGTATACAAAAACATGATATTGAATAAGCACAAATACAACCATTTATGAGTGAGATAGATGTATAAATATTTACATATATACAAGGCAATGGACAGTAAACCTAAAACCTAATAAAGGAGAGAAAACAAACAGTCTAGTAGGGATAAGGCTTGGATAATGGTACATGGGTGGGCATATATGTATGAGGTTTGATGGGAAAGGACCAGAGGAATGATATAAGAATAGGGAGGAGCTTAAAAGGGGTGGAGGAGAGAGGGGTGGAGGGTGGGGTGGAGGACTAGGCCTTGTGGAAGCAATTGCACGAATCTGGGATTAGGCTGGTATACAGCTTTTGAAGGATGTAAGAGGAATCAGTGTATCCATTTTCAATGACTTTGGATAGAATTCCAGATAAGTGCCAGGAATAACTGATTGCAGCTCTTCCAAACCTGGTGCAGGTGATAGGAATCTTCAGCAGGATCAGTTTGTTGATCCTCAAGGTGTAGGCCTGAATGTGATCTGTTGAAGCAGTCTGAGATGTAGGAAGGAGTTTGTTTGTCAGAGCCTTGTAGATCCAGATAGCAGCATTTTTTTTCTTCTATGTTGCAGGGATGTCCAACTGACTGCATTGTAGAGAGAGCAATGATGGGTGCTAGAGGAAGGTCAGTAATGAATCTAATAGCTCTATGATACAGGGTGTCTAATTTGTTTAGATGGGAGAGGGAGCAATGACCATAGAGGAAGTCAGCATAATCAATGAGGGACAGGAATGATGCTAGGATTAATCTTTGTTTGGAATCTTTGGTCAGGTAGTGTTTGATCCTATAGAATAGACCAAGTCTTTGTCTCAGCTTTTTCAGGAGCTCTTCAACGTGGGTAGTATAGTCTAATTTACTGTCAATCCATACTCCTAGGTATTTGAATTTCTCAACATATTCCAGATTTTCACCAAGGATGGTAGAGAGTTGTGGGAGGTGAATGGTGGATAGTGGAAGAACAGTTCTTGGTGGCAAAGAACATAGCTTTGGTTTTCTTGGCATTTAGTAATAATTTCTTTTCTAATAGGTTGTGCTGAAGGATGGAGAATCCAGACTGTAGGAGCTCACAGGCTTTTGATGGTGAGGGATTGCTCACATATAGTACAGTGTCATCCGCAAAAAGGTGGATATTAGAAAGTGAGAGATTGAAATCAATATTGTTGATGTAAATGGCAAAAAGGATGGGACCCAGGATGGAGCCTTGCAGTACACCTCTTAGGAGTGGTTTAGAGGTAGATAGATCACCTTCATTTTTTACCAGTTGTAATCTTCCGGAGAGATAGCATCTGAACCATTTAAGAGAGAGTGAGTCAAGGCCTATGGAGTACAGAGAGGAGATTAGAAGATCATGATCCACAGTGTCAAAGGCTTTGCTTAGATCCAGAAACACAGCACAGGTATTATTCTTTTTGTCTAGGGCAGTCTGCCAGTCATTTGTGACTTTGCTAGTGCAGAGATGGTGTTATGATAGATCTGAACCCAGATTGAACTGGGTTTAGGAGATTGTTGGTATCAAGGTAGGCAGTTAACTGAGAGTTTACCAGCTTCTCAAGCATCTTGGATAGTACTGGTAAGATGGAGATGGGCCTATAATTATTGAGGTCCATGGGATCACCTGCCTTAGTAATGGAAACACTTGAGCTGTTTTCCATATTGAGGGATAGAACCAGTGGCAAGTGATAGATTGAAGAGGTGGGTGAGGGGGGGTTAAGGCATGCAGAGCTACTTTTAGAAAGTAGGGGTCCAGGAGTCTGCACCTGCACTTTGGTGGTATCTAGCTGGAGTAGAAGGTCTTCTACTTCTTTGAAGAATATTGGTTTGAATGAGAATGTGAAGCAACCTTTGACCCTCAGTAGATTGTAGGTTTAGAGATGATCTTAATAGGTTTGCAGGAGAGGAGTCGAAAGCAGGCCAGCTGTAGTGAAATGATCGTTAAAGGCATTCAAGATATTTTGCTTGTCGATGATTTCAATACTGTTTAATTGAATTTTGGGTGGTAAGACAGGGTCAAGTTTGACTAGGATGCCCTTTATGGTACCCCAGAACCTGGAAGGGTTGTTATAGGAGGCATCTAGTTCAGCTGTGTAGAAGGCTGCCTTGGCTTTTCTTACTTGTTTTGTGCAGGAGTTTCTGGCTTTTCTGAATTGAAGCCAGTCATTTGGGTCCTTTGTCTTTCTTGCCCTTTTCCAGAGTTTGTCTCTGGCAAGCAGTGCGGATTTGAGGTCGGCAGAGAACCAGCGACAGGATTTGAGTTTGGTTCTGACACTGGTGAGGGGTGCATGTGAGTTGAGGGCACTTGTGGTTATATCATTTAGGATTTGAAGAGCTGTCTCTATTGAGGCTGTGAGATAGAATTCTTGCCAACATGTGGTGTGGCACAGATCTTGAAGATATCCTGAAATATTAAAGTTCTTTTTTGACCTTCGTGGGAGGAATTTTGCAGGATTGAGTGGCTTGATTGTTGATCTAATGGCAGCTATGGGACAGTGGTCACTTATGTCACTGAATAGTACTCCTGCATAGGGATAGTGATGAGGTTTATTTACCAATATAATATCCAAGAGTGTGCTGTTGAGAATATTCTTTGGGTTGATCCTTGTTGGTTCTTTGATTAATTGAGAGAATCCATAGGTGTCACAGAAGGTTACCAGGGGTGCAGATGCATTAGTCAATCTGTTAGTGCTGCTTTAGACTAAGGAATGCCTGTGGACGTGGTGTTCCTGGATTTTTCAAAAGCTATCAGTTCTATCTCTATTAGAATCCTTGTTCAAGAACTAATAAGACTCCAGTTCCATCCAAATATAATCAGGTAGATTATCTCCTGGCTGAGTAACAGAACACGATGTGTGTCAATCCATGGCCATATGTCTTCCTGGGGGGAAATGTCCAGTGGAGTTTCCCAGGGCTCAGTTTTGGGTCCTATTTTATTTAACATTCTATTATCCTCCATGCAAGTTCCTATAGGTACTTGGTCTTGTAAGTATGCAGATGACTGCAAAATGGGTGTCATTGTTTATAATGCTAAAACAGTTAAATTATTCCAAGATAGCTTAGACCGTCTAGCTCACTGGGCACAAGAACACAAACTAGTTTTCAATGAGCAAAAGTGCAAAGTTATGCACTTTGGAACTCATAATTTAAATTTCCAATACAGTATTAATAATATTCTACTAGAGGTCAGCACTAATGAAAGGGACTGTGGGGTGTGGATAACCAGTAATTTAAAATTTGATTTCCGCACAGATGAAACCATTAGGAAATATAACCAAATTATACGCTGCATATTGAGGTTAATAAACAGCAGGGATTCTGCAGTTATTCTTCCACTATACTCAGCAATTGTTCTTCCACGTATGGAATACTGTCTACCTTTTTGTGCCCCCTTTTCTATTCAGGGGAGAAACAGACTAGAAAGGGTACAAAAAAAAAAGCCACCAGACAAATCTTGGAAGTCAAGGGTTTACAATACCATGACATATTAGGGTATTTTCAGTTATACTCTCTGGAATATAGATGCCTGAGGGCTGAATTATGTCTGATTTTCAGAGCTCACAATAACCCAGAATTGTTTGAGCTGATTGGTTTAAACAAAAGCACAATTCACTATAAGGACACAAGGTCACATAACCTCAGACTTATTTCCAGAAAGGAACAACACTGTTAAAAGAAGTCAGTGGTTCACACAGAGAGTTGTTAACATCTGGAATACATTGCCAAGATGTGTGGTTGAGAGTGAAATTATGACAGTTTTTAAAAACAGTTTAGATATCTTTATGGGTGAAAAAATATTCTTCTGTTCCACCATTTAGTTTGAATGGTGGCAAGTTCATTTATGGACCTCGGTCTTCCTGAACTTGATCCCAAACTATGAAACCATTTTTAGGCAAGACACCTCGTGGTCCCTTCCCCCTTCAGTATGAATAATCCCTCAGTGTTTACTCTGTTAATACCCTTCAAATATTTAAAGATCTCGATTATGTCCCCTCTGTCTCTTCTTTCTTCCAGGGTGTACATGTTTAGGTTTCTAAGTCTCTCCACATAGAGCTTATTTCCCATTCTGAGGATCATCTTTGACACCCTCCTCTGGACCCTCTCCAGGAGCATAATGTCCCTTTTTAAGTAAGATCACCAGAACTGCACACAGTACTCCGAAGTGCGGTCACACCAATGATTTGTTCAGTGGCAGGATTACATCTTCCCTTCTCGATGTGATCCCCCTAGCAATGCAACACAGCATTCTGTTTGCCTTAGCCACTGCTTTCCTGCATTGCCCTGATTGATTCATTTTACTAGTGATCACTAGTCCCAGATCTTTATCTTCCTCTGAGACTGCTAACGGAACCCCACCCAATAGGTAGCTGTACCCTGGATTCCTAGCTTCAAAATGAAGTACACTGCACTTCTGAGCATTAAACTCCAGCTGTTACGTGACCAACCACTGTTTTAGTCTTTCTAGGTCTTCCTGGAGTGTCCTCCTTTCCTCTACACTGTCCATAACCACTCCTAGGAATGTGAAGCATAATGTGTGGGTGCTCACACACAACGAGGCTGTGTTTCTATCGAGGTGCTGAGATAGAAACATAGACTTTGATGGCAGATAAGGACCGCTTGGCCCACCTAGTCTGCCCATTTTTCTACCTATTGGATAAACTGCAGATCCTAGTTAACCAACAGCCAACTTCCTCCTCCCCCTCTCCCTTCCCTAGATACTAGCTTATGGACCTCGTGAGCAAAGCTTGTGAGGTCCATGCTGGTGTCTTAACCCTGAGATGGAAACACAAAGTGAGTTGTGTATGGGCTCACATATATTTTTTTTTGTTATAGTATATGGCTTAAAAAAAAAAAGGTGGCTGACGCGTCTTTTTTTCTTTTCTTTTCCAACCACGGTTACCGTAACATTGAGGTACAGTGAGCAGAGAAAGGGAAACCAGGCAGCGGGAGTCAGTGCAAGGAAATTACAGTTGCAGTTAATGGTAAAATGTGCACAATAAGGTTTTTAGAACATGCACAACAACATTAGAATGTGCATAACAGCTTTAGAACATGCACAATAACTTTATAGTGTATACTGGAGTGTTGTTCTGTACAGAATTCCATCCCTTTCAAAATGATGTTGTACCACAGTTCAAAGGTCATGGAATGTGATTTTTTCCTACTGTGGTAGAACAGCATTCTAGAACCTCTAGAGACTGCATGAGTCAGTTTCATTTTGAAAGCAGAAGAACTCACAAACATATTTCACACAGTACTATACACTATAAAAAATACAGGATGAGCAACTCAATGCACAGCCAGCGTGTTCTGCCACCTTGGGGTTCTGATTCCAATGGACCTCTTGAGCTTCGCTCTCGAGGTCAGAGGGAATCAGAACCCCTCTGTGGCAGAACACACAGATTGTGCATAGTTGCCCATCCAGTATTCTGTATAGAATGTGCACAGCAAGCTTTTTGAGCTGCTTGAAGAACGTGCACAATAAGCCCCTAACCAAATAGTAGAACAGATTTTGTACGCTCTGGTCTAGTAGGAATTTTAGAAAACTTGCCTGCCATTATAGGCTCCCCCAGCTTTGGAATAATGAATCTCTGGGTTCCATTATCTGCTAAACAGTTACCCAGGACTGTTATTATATGTCATTGTGATCGTACTTGATCCATACTGAATGTTGTCCTGACTGCAATGTATTGCCTAAATTCAACTTTGTATCTATGTATATTGTGTATCCTGACTTGATTGTATTCCACTGGAATTGCCAAAGAAGCTGTCTTTGCATACAACCTCATTGTCCTGACACTGATGTGGAACCTTTGTAAATGAGCACCTGTGCTCAAAAGTGCTTTCCAAATGAATGAATATTTGGCCTTATGTAATACTGCCTAGACTTGTTGCTGCCCTGGTGTATCCAGGAAATCAATCTCGGTATCATGCCATGCTGGCATTGCTGCTTTGTTTGTCTTCTAAATTAAATTAAATTAAAGTATTGTTTGTAAATCTACTGCAATTTGTTATCTGTATAAATACTGTATTATGTTTAGTTATTTATCCTGAATAGTTACTGATTGTCCCCTATTCCCCCAATCCCCCTGGTCACATCTGAAAATCAGATTTTTTTTCATTGCTGTACATTTACCTGGCACTGTTAAACAATTACAATAAATAAGGTCAGCTTCTATGGAGAATACTGTTCTGTATCTCACACCTAATACTCTCAATTAAAAACCTAATTAGCAAAGGGAGAAAAGAAACTTAAGAAAAAAAGCAACAACTGGCTAGGATTCAATGAATTTAAATGTAATTTCTTCAGAATTTAATAAACATGTTGATGTTAAGTCATACGTATTTGCCACCATGATCATTTCCCAGTGACATCCTTGACTGACATATTTATCATGTACAATTGCATAGTAATAGAAAACATATTATAAACGGACATATTGGAGTCTTCAACTCAGGAAGGATAGAGATAGGCTGGAGATAGTGCAGTGCAGTGCAGGAAAAATAATTCGGGGCCAATAGAGCAGGTCCTATGAGGAGTGCCTCAAGGCACCAAACATGTACTCACTGGAGACCAGACTAGAAAGGGGTGATATGACAGAGACCTTCAGATTCCTAAAAGGAATAAACAGGTTGAACTGCGGGGAAATATTTAACTTGAATACTAGCTCACGGTCATGAGTGGAAGCTAACAGCAGGGAGGTTCTGGAGGGATGTGAGGAAATATTATCTTACAGAAAGGGTGGTGGAACCATGGAACAGGCTGCCAGCTGAGGTGATGGATGCAAAAACTGTTAGTGATTTAAGCATGGATGGGACAGAATGAAGAGTATAGTGGTTACTCAGGGTGTCACAACTGGGGAGGAGAGTGAGTCATGGGGAGGGCTAGGACTGTGGAGGAAAAATAGGCCCCAGGGCTAAATAGGGATCTTGGGCAGACTGGATGGACCCATTGGTCTTTTTCTGCTGTCACTTTCTATGTCTCTGTGTATCATATAATATGTTTCATAATATCTAAACCAAGGAGGAGAACAGAGCTGAAAAAGAGGGCTCTAGCATCAATGGACACTAGGTAATGGATATTCATTTCAACAGCCTCAAGTCTCTACTTCCATACCAAACAAACACTGAAGGACATTGTTGGGGGATGGGAGTCACCAAAGTAAGGTTGCATGGTCAGTGGCAAAGAGTTCCACAAAAGTGACCATAACATTATATCTACCTTTCACAGTGGTGGTTTGTGGGATCACATATTTTTCTCTTCCACATACCTAAATCCAAACGTAATTGGCTTCACCTGTTGGAGATTGTGACAGGGTGGAATAGGACCCTGTCCCAGTTGTTATGGAGAGTTTGAATGCAATGATCTGTTCTGTTCTTTTCTTTCTTTCCTGTCTTTTGTCTGGTTGCACAACCAAATTTTCCTGTGAGACCTAGGATTTGATCACCCTGACAGTCTCTCAGTTCTCTGCCTCTCAGTCTTCCCTTGCTATTTCTGTCTTTTCCTGCCTTGCAAATTGGCTGGTATAGAAATATATGCAAATCATGTGGAAATGTAACTGATATTGGGATCCCTTTGTTTAGAAATTATATAGTATTACTGTTGAAATGTGCATAATTGTAGCTTGAGATGACTGATAAAAGCTATTAGGAACTCAAGGAGTTAACCTGAGTCAGTTTTAAGGCCTTTTTATATTTGCTTGTGTGCATGCACAAGAAACATTGTGTGATAGCTTAGGAGAGAAACAGGATTTTGGAGGTGCAGCACTGTGGTGGCCAATGCCCCCATTGCATTTAGAGGCTTGTCCCCCTTTCCCCAATGCAGTGGCATGCTGCTGCTAACACCAGTTCAGCAAGCATGCCACCAACTTGAAACAAAATCACCACTGCAATGAGGGAGTGACCCATCATTGCAGGGTGGTACCTTGCCTGGTGTAACATCATTTCCAGTAACATGGAGGCAGATGTCGCCGTCCGCCTCAGAGTCCCCATGATAGCCGATGGGGATGCCCAATCTCCCTGTTGGCATGCCCCCTCCCTAGTTCATTTACCAATGGAGGAGCCCACTCCCCATAGGGATAATGTACCCATAGATTTTGTTGGCCAAGGGGGGGTGCCCAATCCCCCTCGGCATCGTGTCCCCACAGGTCCTTTTTTTCTTTGCTGAAGGGTCGATTCTCATTGGCTCCAGTCCCCCCCAAAAGAAACATGCAGGTGGCAAGCTGGGAGCCCACCCCAGTGTACCAAATCTACATGCAAAAAAAGAAAACCTTCCCGCAATGGTTTTTTTTGTTCTTTTTTTGCCTGAAAAGTAGAAAATGGTCCCTTGTTGTGTCCGGTACTCTGTCCCACAACCCGCACCCACCCTCTATGCAACCCACATCCCTGCAGCCCCCTCACCCAATATTTACCTCCAGAGCCCGGCATGATGATCTTCAGTGGACCAGGAACACATCTGCACTCTTCAAAGCAAACTGAAGAAATGCCAGTAAGCTGTATAATGGCATAAATGTTTTTTTTTTCAACTTAGGTGGGTATCTTGGCCATGTCTATGAATTTTGGCTCCACATTTTCAACATGGGATTCTTGGGACCCCGCCTCATGAATTCAGTCACTGTCACGTCGTTATTCGGTCCCGAAAGGTGATTTCATGGTCACTGTGTGGAATCACCTTTCTAGACTGAGTAATGAAATGACAGTGTTACTGTTCATGAGGTGGACTCCCAAAAGGTCTATGTTGCAAATCTGGTGAAAAAATTCCAAAAAATATCTGTTACGAACGTGCGTTGTACACTTTCTACACAAGCTCAGAACTCCAAGCATTTTTAATATTTTCACTCCAGATTTTCAGCATTGCCATTTTTGCACACCTCTTTATGAACAATACAGCTGTCATTTTTTACATCCCGCCCAAAATGTGGTTTTGCACATGTGGCGCACGATGGCATGGTTGCTGTGGGAAATCAGCATTTGGGGCACAGTAACAAAATCACAGTGACACTGTTCATGAGCGGAGGTCCCAAAATACCTATGTTAAAAATTTGGTGAGAACATTTCACAAAATGACTGTATTACAAGCATGCATTGCGCAGTTTCCACGCACGCTCGTAACTTAATATTTTCACTCCAGATTTTCAACATTGGAATTTTTCCACACTTCCTTATGAATAGGATAGCTGTCATTTTTCACATCCTGCCTGAACTGTGTTTTCGCATATCTGGTGCAGAATGGTGCAGTCACTGTAGCAAATCAACATTCAAGACAGATTAACAAAATCACAGTGCCACTGTTAATGAGCAGAGGTACCAAATGCTTTCATGAGGTGTGGGTCACAAAAAGGCCATGCTGAAAATTTGTAGTGCAAATACCAACAAATGCCTGGGGCGTTACAGCTCCTAACCATAGCATCCCACCCCATACAGACTGACAGGCGTCAGGGGTGTGCCTTTGGATTGCTGGCTGTAATTCTCATGCCATTCCACCCCCATCCTATGGCCAGTGACAGGCATCGAGGTGTGCCTTGGACTCTTCAGCCCCAGACTTCACCCCATTCTCCTATGCTGCACCCATTTCAGCATATGTCCTTATGGAATGGGGTGACTGTGAAGCTGAACACTCCAAGGCACACCTCAACACTTGGTGGTGTCTGCACGCTATGGTGAGTTGAAATGGCATAAGCATTATACACAATGACCCAAAGGCATACCCCAATGCATGTCCATCTCTGCAGGGTGGAGGTGGGGTTTGTGTGAAATTCAGTACTTCACTGCCATTCCTGTTCTGCATCTGTCTAACTCCTGCACTTCCAATGCTAATACCAGCAAACAAACATTTGGCATTTACAAATGCTTGTTCAGAAGCTGTGGAAAAGGGGCCTCCATTCTGGGACACTGTGTTCCTGCCAGCACCTGCCTGAAATATACTAGAACATTTTAGAAAAAATAGGGTGATTGTTAAGAAGGGGGGTTGCAAGGACTTATAAAAAGAAAAAGCTGCAATTGCTTGCAGAAGGGACACAGAGAGTGAAGGAAATGCTTGCAGAAGGGACACAGAGAGTGAAGGAAAACTCAGATGCATTTTCTGTTTATTCTGCCTTTGTAAATAGTTATTCTGAACAATTTTATTTTTTTAATGCTACTGCTAGTAGTAATAAAACTTTTATTGTGAATTTTACAACTACTCATGGTTTTTCCTATGCTTCCTTCAATAACACCTTCAATGACAGATGGTGTCAGCCTAAGTGGGATTTACGCCGTGCATACACTAAGCCAGGAGTTTTGTGCATGGGTACTGGACCTAGTACCAGGGAAGCATGGAGAAAGGTATGGATTCTGCAGCAGTAAGTCCAGGAGTGGTTACCAGGAAAATGGCAGCCAAACTAGCAGAGACAGAAGTCCAAGTTGAGATTGTACAGACAGCACAAGTTATGGAAAAAGAACAGGCAGTGACAGAACCTAATAGCCTGATGGACTTTTTCAAATGGTGGGCTATACAACTGAAAGAGATGGATAAGCAGAGAGAAAAAGAGCTTCAACACTTAGAAGCACAGCAAAAAGAAGAAATGCAACAACAGGAGCAGCAGATGAGAGAAGAGATGCAGTGACAGGAGCAGTGATAGCTGGATGCCTTGCAAGCTATCAAAGGCAGAGTATCTGGCACAGATCCAGATGAGCAACAAAACACAAGCAACTTAAAAGCCATTAAACTTACAAAGTTGTCTCCCTCAGATGATATAGTGACATACCTGACAATTTTTGAAAGAGTTACCACTGCCTGCCAATGGCCAAAGCAGCAATGGACAATCGGACTGGCACCCTACCTGACAGGGGAAGCCCAACTTGCCTACAGCAATATGGACACTCCACAGTCAGAAAACTATGACTTGGTGAAAAGCAAAATCCTGAAAAGGTATGACCTCTAAGGAGAGACCTACAGGCAGAGATTGTGATCTCTGAATTACAACTCAGTCGACAGTCCTCGAGAAGCCTTCATCTGACTCAGAACTCCTGATAAAATGGCTCCAACCAGAGGGCAAAACAGTCCTATGGATCATCGACACATTTACAATGGAGCAATTCAACATTCTGCCTACAGATGTGCAGCTTTGGGTAAAGGAACACTGACCATAAAATGGGTAAAAGGCTGTTTCTTTGGCCGAGGACTACCCAATGGTCAGACAGATGCCATAGCAGCGAGGTAACAGCCAAGCACCAGTAAGACACTCTTTTTCCCATTTAAACTCCAAGTCTGATAAGAACTCTGGTGAGGTAATAAATCTGTGCCCAAATATGTTATTTGCTACAACTGTAATAAGCCAGGCTATATTGCAAGAAACTGCATTAGTAAGGAGAGTGGCACCGGAGCAGATTTGTCCTTGGCAAACTGGGGCAAGTACTTAACAGATGTGAAGGTGTGGGATAAGACTGTAAAGGGACTCATTGATTTGGGAAGCAGACAGACCCTAGTGCATGTTGAGGTGCTGGGAAAACAGCGTGCAAAAGGACCAGGTGCTGGTGTCATCTGCATCCACGGGAACACTCGATACTATCCCACCACCCAAGTGACTCTGACCATTAAGGATGTGTCACACCAAATGAAAGTGGGGGTAGTACCTAAGTTACCTGTACCCGTGATTATTGGAAATGACTGACCAGGATCTACTGAGTTAATCTCAGAGGAACTGAACCCTGCAGTTTCAGCAGCAGTGGTAACAAGAACTCGGGCAAAGAAAATTTCAGATGGTGGAGTCTCTTGTTCTTACAGTGATTTTGATTCAGACTTGTTTGAACACAGTTCCAAGATCCAGAAATCCAAGAAAGAAAGATGATGCCTGAAGAAATTGTGGCAACAAATGACTGATGGACATAAGGGGCTAACATATGAAAATGCTGAAACTAAGCTCACAACTGATTGTGATTTTCTTTCAGAACAAGCTAACAATGTTTCTCTCCAGGGTTTTTTTAAGCAGGTGGGGATGAAACCAAAACAGGGTGGACTAGTGTTTAAAAATTGTAATGGGTTGCTGTACACAGTTTGGGTTAAACCTCAGACACAGGAAAAGACAGAACAAATGGCTATACCACAGAAGTATAGAACAGAGTTTTTATAGATAGCACGTGATAGTCCTATGGCTGGTCACTCAGGGAGGGGCCGCACCCTTGTGAGATTGTTGTATAGATTTTACTGGCCTGGAATTCATGAAGATGTTGCTACCTATTGTAATTCTTGTGCTGAGTGTCATAAAGTAGCCCCAGTCACTAGAAAAGACAAGGTCCCCTCGGTGCCCCTATCCTTGATAGATGTGCCTTTTGAGAGCATTGCAATGGATGTGGTTGGTCCTTTACACAAAAGTAAAAAGGGTAATAAATTTATCCTGGCAGTATGCGACTATGCTACTCGATACACAGAAGCAGTTACAATGTGTACTGTTACAGCTTTAAAAGTGGCAGCAGAGCTTGCAAAGCTTTTCAGCAGAGTGGGCATACCTAAAGAAATTATTACTGATCATGGTAGTAATTCTGGTGCTGCATTACTTAAGGAGTTGTAGAGACTATTAGGTATCGCTGCCGTAAAGAACCTCAAACAGATGATCTTGTTGAGCGTTTTAACCAAACCCTAAAATGTATATTAAAAAGGTTTGTGAAAGGGAAAGATTGGGACCAATACTTGCCTTACCTACAGTACTTTGTGCTTACAGAGAAGTGCCACAGACATCAATAGGGTTTTCACCATTTGAAATCCTTATGGTAGGCAGCCAAGAGAGTCACTGGACATGATAAAAGAAACATGGGGAAGATAACCCCACTCAGAAACCATCTATAACGTCTGATATGTGTGCCCTAAGAAAGAAGCTGGCAAAATATGTTGAAATTGATCATATTAATCAGGAAGAGGCTCCAAACCTGCAGAAGGTATATTATGACCATTGGGTAAAAGAAAAAGTTTTTAAGTCAGGTGAAAAGGTTTTGCTACTGCCACCACCCTGCAGAGAGTGACAGGCATTGGGGTGTGCATTTGGGTCATCAGGCATAACTGCCTCGCCATTTCACCACACCCCACCCTGCAGACACTGACAAGTGTCACGGTGTTCCTTGGGGTCTTTGGCCCTTATGCGCACCCCATTTCATTAGGAAATGCGGTGAGATGGGTGGGATATAGGAGAATGGGGTGAACTTTGGGGCTGAAGAGTCCAACGCATACCTCGATGGCTCTCCCTGGCTGCAGGGTGTGGAATGGTATGAGCATTACAGGCAAGAATCCCAAGTCACACCCCTGATGCCTGTCATTCTCTACAGGGTTGGGCGTTATGGTTGGAAACCCTAATACCTCAGGCATTCATTAGTATTTTCACTCCAAATTTTCAACATGTTTTTTTTGTGACCCCACCTCATGAACAGGGGGAATATCAGTTTGTTAGCCGAAAGCTGCTTATGCACAGCGACTATGGCATTTAGCACCACAGGTGCAAAAACATTCCTAACAGGATGTAATAAATGACAGCTGTACTGTTCATGGGGAGGTGTAAAAAATGGCAATGTTGCAAATCTGCAGTAAAAATATTTAAAAAAATGGTGAAGTCATGAGCGTACATAGAAACTGTGCAACGCACACTCGTAATATAATTAGGTTGGGGATATTTTACAGCAGATTGTCAACTCAGGCATTTTGGTGCCTCCGATCATGAACAGTGTCACTGTGATTTTCTTTATCTGTGCCGAACAATGATTTCCCACAGCGACCATGCATCTCAGCGCTGAAAGTGTGAAAACACACTTCAGCCATGTTGTGAAAAATGACAGCTGTACTGTTCATAAGGAAGTGTGAAAAAATGCCACTGGTGAAAATCTGGACTGAAAATATTACAAAGTCATGAACTTACGAGGGTGCGTGGAAACTGCGCATTGCTCACTCGTAACACAGTCATTTTATGGACTTTTGTCATCAAATTTTCAATATAGCCATTTTAAGACCTCTGCTCATGAACAGTAACTGTGATTTTCTTAATCTGTCCTAAACATTGCTTTCGCACACCAACAGCACCATTGTGCGCTACATGTGCAAAAACACATTTTGGGCGACATATGAAAAATGGCAGCTGTACTGCTCATAAGGAAGTGTAATAAAATGGCAATGTTGAAAATCTGGAGTGAAAATATTAAATTTGCAAACTTACGAGCATGCATAGGAACTGCGCAACGCACGTTCGTAAAACAGTCATTTTTAGGAATTTTTTCACCAAATTTTCAACATAGTCATTTTAAGACCCTTGCTCATGAACAGTGTCACTGTGACTTTCTTAATTTGTCCCGTACGTTGATTTCGCACACCAACTGTGCCATTGTGCGCTGCATGGGTGGAAACACGTTTTGGGTGAGATGTGAAAAATGACAGCTATACTACTCATAAGAAGGTGTGGTAAAATGGCAATGTTGAAAATCTGGAGTGAAAATATTGAAAATCGCAAACTTACGAGTGTGCGTAGGAACTGTACAACGCACGCTCGTAAAACAGTCATTTTTTGGAATTTTTTCACCAAATTTTCAACATAGCCATTTTAACACCTGAGCTCATGAACAGTGTCACTGTGATTTTCTTAATTTGTCCCGAGACATTGATTTTGCATAATCACTGCGCCATTCTGCGCTACATGGGCGGAAACACATTTTGGGTGAGATGTGAAAAATGACAGCTGTACTACTCATAAGAAGGTGTGGTAAAATGGTAATGTTGAAAATCTGGAGTGAAAATATTGAAATTTCGCGAACTTACGAGCCTGGTAGGAACTGCGCAATGCACCCTCGTAAAACAGTCATTTGTTGGAATTTTGGCACCAAATTTTCAACATGGGGTTTTTGGGACCCCTTCTCATGAATGATTCACTGTCATGGTGTTATTTGGGCGAAGGGTGATTTAGATCACTGAGCAGTCACTGCGCGAATCACCTTTGGGCCCGAATAACGCCATGACAGTGACATAATTCATGAGAAGGGGTCCCAAAAACCCCTTGTTGAAAATTTGGTGCAAAATTTCCCCAAAATACCCGAGATATGCAATAAAGTTGAAACTCCTATGTAACCCATTATACAGCTTACTGGCATTTCCTCAGTTCGCGGTCGGCTTTGAAGAGTGCAGACGTGTTCCTGGTCCACCAAGATCATGCGCTGAGTCCGGAGGTAAGTATGGGGTGGGAGGTGTGGGAGGCTGGGTGCAGTGGTGGGTGCGGGTTGTGGGAGGGTTGGGAGATGCGCCATCTGACAGTTTTATTTTACAGGTTTAAAAAAAAGACGTCGTAGGACGCTTGCCACACTGGGGTGGGCCCCAGCATGGCACAAGGACTTGGGGGCATTCAGCCAACGGATTGGGCATCCCCGCGCCAAAGGACTACTAGTGCTTGCCACGCTGGGGTGGGCTCTCAGCGTGGCACCTACAACTGGGGGGTGGGGGACGAGCTCAGCAACTGGGGGATGCAGCTCAGCCAACGGGATTGGGCACCCCGCCGGCTATACAGTACGGGGCGCGACGCTCTGTGCTGGGAGCTGCGCGGGGAGCAGCCAATATCTTATCGGTGCTCACTCAGCGTAGCTCCCTTTCAATCAGAGTGTTACTGCATTTTGGAGCATGTCAGACAGCTCCAAATGCATTGGCTTACAGGCTGCGCCTGCCAGCCCACTGACTGAATTGAGGAGGAGGAGGGACACACCTCCGAAATCTCCGACGAAGGCACTATGTTTCTTGCACATGCGTGCAAGCAAACATAAAAATGAAAGAACTGGGTATCATAGAGGAGTCAAAGAGTGCTTGGTCATCTCCAATGGTAATTGTAAACAAAAAAGAAGGGAGTGTTAGAATCTGCCTTGATTTTAGGAAACTTAATCAAGTGTCAGACTTTGACAGTTAAACTATGTCCATAATAGATAATTTAGCGGAGAGACTGGGAAGTTCAAAGTATATCAGTACCTTCGATCTCACCAAGGGTTACTGGCAAATCCCTTTAGCTAAAGAATCCAGAGGCAGAACTGCATTTTCCACTCCTGTTGGATTCTATCAGATAACCACCATGCCATTTGGTTTACATGGTGCACCAGCTACATTCCAGTGGTACATGGATATAATTTTATCCCCCACACTGTTTATTGTGCTGTATACCTGGATGATGATGTATTGTACAGTCCAGACTGGAAAAGCCACCTGGAACACCTATGAGCAGTTATCCAAGCTATCAAAAATGCAGGTCTGACTATTAATCCTACCAAATGTGCATTGGGCATGCAGGAAACTAGATATTTGGGCTGTGTGTTGGGAAATGGAGAAGTTAAGCCAGAGATTTCTAAAATAGAAGCTGCAGCTAACAGCTCTGTACCTAAAACAAAGAAACGTGTCGGGTCATTTTTCAGGCTGGCTGGTTATTATTGAAGATTTGTTCCCAACTTTGCTAAGTTAGCTACTCCCTTCACTGAACTTATGAAAAATTGTACCCAAATAATGTGAAATGTACCCCTGCGTGTGATGAAGGTTTTCAAGCCATTAAGGCTGCATTATGTTCAGCCCCTGTTTTAAGAAGCCCAGACTTTGAGAAACATCCTAATCTGTACAACATAAATAGGAAGTTGCATGACAGAGAGAAAAGGTACTCTACCATCGAAAAGGAATGTTTAGCAGCAAAATGGGCCATGAAGTCCCTTAAGTTTTATTTGCTACAAACTGAATTTATACTTACAACAGATCACAATCCTCTGTGTTGGCTTAACCAAATGAAAGATAAAAATTCCAGAATCACAAGGTGGTACCTGGCACTACAGCTATTTAAATTCAATGTGATACACAAATCTGGTAAAGCGAATAGCAATGCTGATTTTCTGTCAAGATATGGATCAGGAATTGAGGGTTCTGAAGGTTGAAAAACAAATGTATGAGTTTAAACATTACTGTTTGCTGTACTGTTATAGAAAAAAGGATACTGGAGAATGAGAGTGGTTCCAGAGGATTGGAGGAGGGCAGATGGAGTCTCACTTCAAAAAAGTGGCAGCAAAGAGGAGGCTTGATAGCTGAAAACATCAAAACTGCCATCACAGAGGCAACAAGCCTTTGTGTGAAGCAAATAAATCAAAATGAAAGAAAAAAACACTATGGTTCTCAAAAGAGGTGGCGGGGAAGGTTAGGGAGAAAAAGATAGCATTCGAGACGTATAGGAGTATGGGAGGCAGTATAGCGCAGTGGTTTAAGGCTCTGAACTGCAAATCTGGAGACCTGGGTTTGAATCCCACAGCCCCCACTTGCATACTGTGTGACCCTGAGCAAGTCACTTAACTTCCCTGTGCTCCCAGGTTGCACCTGTAAACAAGCTTTGAGCTTAGTGTGTCTCACCTGGTTAAACAATTGAAAAAAAAAATAAGAAAACACAGAAGGGGCAGGACAGAGAACTGTAGGCAAGTCAAGTCAAGTCACGTTTATTTAAAAAGACGCCCAATCCCAAAGGCTCTGGGCGCCGCACAAAACTTTACAGCATTTCATACCGCATGAATATATAAAATAGTATAATAAATACAAATAATCAAAATTAAACCCCAAAAGCTTGTGAAAATAAGAAGGTCTTCAGGCGAACCTTAAAGGCAGTTATAGTGGGGGCCTCCCTAACTGCAGCTGGTAAGGAGTTCCAAAGAGTGGGGGCAGCAACACTAAAAGCTCGATCACCAGCAGATTTCAATCTCGCTCTTGGAACAGCTAGGAGGCCACCACTAGAGGAGCGGAGATTACGGGAAGAGGAAGAAGGTACCAGGAGAACTGACAGGTAACCAGGGCCCTGTTCATGTAGGGCCTTACAGGTGAGAAACCCCACCTTGAAGAGCACTCTCCACCTGACAGGTAGCCAGTGCAATTCGCGCAACACAGGTGTAATGTGACAAAATTTACTCTGCCCAGTCAGAAGCCGGGCAGCAGCAGTTTGCACTAGCTGCAGTCTGCGAAGAGAGCCCCCAGAGACCCCGAGATAGAGGGCATTACAGTAGTCAAGCCTAGAAGTGACTAAGGCATGTATTAAGGTAGGGAGGTCCAGAGACAGAACAAGGGGCTTAATCCTGGCAATGTTTTGAAGATGGAAAAAACAGGAATGGACCACAGAAGATATTTGAACCTCCATGGACAAATTCCTGTCAAACATCATGCCAAGATTTCGCACCCAAGGGGAGGCCATCAATGACGCGGCTCCTAGCACAAGGCCAGTTGCAGAGTCAGAGACCATCCCATCATGAACTCTGTTCGACTCCATTACCAATACCTCAGTCTTGTCAGGGTTCAGTCGAAGCCAGCTGGAGGCCATCCAGTCGCTAATCTCAGCCAGACAGATATTTAACACATCCACTGCATTTGATGTTCCTGGGGCAAAGTATAGCTGAGTGTCATCAGCATAGCAATGAAAACTCAGACCATACTTCCTAATGATCCCCCCAAGGGGCAGCATATATACTGCGAACAGCATTGGGGCCAGTACCGAACCCTGAGGGACTCCACACAAAAGGAGGCCGGGTGTTGATGAGAAATTTCCCATCACAACCTGCTATCTCCTGTTGGTGAGAAAGGACTCAAACCACTTGATGACAATACCGGTGTGTCCACATAACTCCCTCAGGTGGAGAAGCAACACACAATGGTCCACAGTATTGAAAGCTGAAGAGAGAGCGAGGAGAACAAGAATTGTCCTGTCCCCTCAGTCTCTAGCCCTGAGGAGGTCATTTTGCACCTGAACTAACGCAGTTTCAGTGCTATGTCTGGCCTAAAAAGCCGACTGGAAAGGATCGTATAACTCGTGAGTCATGAGATGTTCCTCCAACTGAAGCGAAACCACCTTCTCAACAATCTCCCCCGGAAATGGGAGATTGGAGATAGGACGGTAATTTGCCCTGACCTCCGGGTCCAAAGGAGATTTCTTTAAAAGGGGTCTAACCAGAGCCTCCTTCAAGGCATCCAGAAAGACACCCTGACTTAAGGAGCACCGGACAATCAGGGCAAACACCGGGCCAACAGAGTCAATGCATCTCATTAAGAAACGCGTTGGCACTGGGTCCAGTTCACAAAAGGTATGCTTCAAATTGACTGCCACCTCAATAACCTCACGGACCTCCACTGGCATAAACTCTCCCCAACCAGGCGGAGTGCACTCAGCACACAACTGGCAACCACTGACAGCAATGGTATTGCTGGCTGAAGAAACCTCCCGCCGGATCAAAGACACCCTGTCCGAGAAAAACTGAGCAAAATCCTCACAATCCTCATTTGAGAAAACTCTTCCGGGCTGAAGGCAGACAGGATGAAGAAGTCTGTCAACAGTCTGGAAGAGTGAGGCTGGTCAGTTTCTCCCAGCAGCAATCTCCCGAGACAGAAATACTGTCTTCTTTCGGTTGATTGTCTCCTGATATGCGCAATAATGCGCACGCAGGACCAGTTTGTCCATCTCCAGGCAGGACTTCCTCCAGCAGCGCTCTAATCTCCGACCCATCTTCTTCATTTCCCTGAGATCTCCATCATACCATGGAGACCTCAGGTACAAAGTTCTGGGTCATACACGGATAGGTGCGAGGGAGTTGATGGTGTCAGATAGCACCTTGTTATAGGTATCCACACCGACATCAACAGCTCCGACGCATACACCACCTATACTAGATAAATCAACTGCCGCCATAAAACCCTCAGGGGTAAGATCACATAGAGGGCAGCATCGAATCATCTCAACAGGGGAAAAACTTACGGCAGGAGCCCCAAGCGTGAACCTCACTGTGCAATGATCAGACCAGAAAACCTGATCGATCATAAGATCTACAATCTCAATCCCCAGTGAGAACACCAGGTCCAATGTGCGGCCATCCACATGGGTAGGTGCATCAACAAACTGCAAAAGCCCTAACAAGGACATATTTTGCAAAAATTCGCTGGTGCACCTTTGAGCTTTATCATCAGCCCAGACATTGAAATCCCCCAGAAAAACACATCTAGGGGAATCCAACGTCTCGCCGGCAACAAACTCAGCAAATTCCTGCAGGAAACCCCCCATCGGGCCAGGAGGGCGATAGATGAGGAGGATCCTGCATCCAATGCTGAGTCCTCCACGGATGGCCACACACTCAAACAAACCTGGGGTTCCCACCAGGTGCACGGTGAAGGTCAGGCTAGATCTAAAGCAGATGGCTACACCGCCACCCCTGCGATTTTCTCTAGGGCAGTGCACAACGGTATATCCTGGGGGGACTGTAGCCTCGAAAACAGGGCCAGCATCATCTCCCACCCAGGTCTCCGTAATGCAAGCCAGGTCAACCGATGAAACCAAGGCAGCAATAATTGCTGTCTTGTTTCTGATTGACCTGGCATTGCACAGCACTGCTGTCAGAGATGTAGGAGGTGGTGTAGCCCCTCGGGTTATCTGACCATTAGGCCTGGTGGGTTCCCTGGAAATGGGCACCAACCACATCTGGCTTCGCCTAGATGCCCTAAATAATCCAGGGTGTCTCCTGGATCTAACCACCTCTATCCTTCCATCAACCCACTCCGGGTCAACCCACAGCCCACAAGGCACACAATCCCTTACAATCCCCACTTCCCTGCGATGCCTGCTCGTAGTATCAGACACAGAGAGAGGGATAAAGGGACATAAAGCATGCAGTTGTGCGTTCCCATAAATAATCCTAGCCCCCACATGTCACCCTATAGACCCCCTACACATTCCTAGTTTGAATAAGGATAACAAACAGAGTTTAATTTAAACTAACTCAATCAATTTAAAACATTTCCTTACTTAAATAACCTAACACAATATAAAACCTTCACTAAACAAGCCCGCTTCCCTCCTCTCGTTTCAGATAGGATAATTTAGTATCGGCAGCCAAGGCTTGCAAGTGGTGCTACTTTATATGAAAACTCCTCCCCACCCACTCCACAACAATGCAAGTACCCACACACTCCTCCAGCTCCAGCTGGAATCAGGCAAGTCAACACGTCCTCTCACGCCGTGTTTTTAGCCAAATCGGGGGCTAGTAAGCAGAGGGGGGCAGCAAACATCGAGCAGAGATACAAATCCTGGCTGCAGCTCAAATACAGTTCCAGCCGGTAACGAGCGGCGTCCCACCAGTTCAGAGAGAGTCAATGAAGTAAAAGCTGCCGTTTACGAGCGGTATGAAATAGAACTCACAGACAATGCAAAGCTGTACCAGTTAAAGCAGAAGGAAGCGGGGAAGGCAGTTGGAATAGAACAGGCCCAAACAGAGGAAAAGATAGTCAACTCAGTTAAGAAGGGGGATAAAACCTTTCATAGGTACATTAGGGAGCAAAGAAAGATCAAGGGAGGGATAGTGAGGCTTATTGAAGAGGGGGGTGGTGGGCAGAGAGGGACAGTGAAAAGCAGGATACTGAATGAATACTTCAGCTCAGTATTCACAAAAGAGGAGGAGGGGGAGGTACCCAATCTAATCAGTAGAAGCATATGGATGGGGGGTGGGGGCGAAACCAGTCCTTTCATAGAAGAAATGGTTCTGAAAGAACTCCTAAACCTGAAGGTGAACAAAGCAGTGGGGCCTGACAGGATTCACCCCAGAATTCTAAAAGAACTAAGGGGAGAACTAGTGACACCACTGACTACCCTTTTTAACAAATCATTGGCAGATGGCATGGTACCTAAGGACTGAAGGAGGGTGGATGTAATTCCCCTTCACAAAAGTGGAAGCAAAGCAGAGGCAGTAAACTATAGACCTGTTAGCCTGACCTCAATGGTAGGGAAAATGATGGAATCACTTCTGAAAGAAAGAATTGTTGAGTACCTAGAGGCTAGCGGGGCACAGGACCCAGGGCAGCATAGATTCACAGTGGGAAGGTCATGTCAGATGAATCTAATAGATTTCTTTGACTGGGTGACCAAAGTAGTAGACCAGCGAGGGGCTGTGGACATGGCCTACCTAGACTTTAGCAAGGCATTTGACACAGCCCCACACAAAAGATTAATAAGCAAATTAGCCAGCCTGGGAGTGGGTCCCAGGGTGGTAACCTGGGTAAAAAATTGGCTGGACAACAGGACACAGAGAGTAATAGTAAATGAAGTCCACTCCGAAGAAAGGAGGGTTACTAGTGGGGTACCGTAGGGTTCAGTACTGGGTCCGGTCCTTTTTAATGTCTTTATAAATGACATTGCAGAGGGACTGGAAGGAAAAGCATGCCTCTTTGCAGATGACACAAAGATCCACAACAGGGTTGATACACAAGGGGGGTGGAAAGGATGAGAAGGGACTTGGCAAGGTTGAAGGAATGATCAAAAGTATGGCAGCTTAGATTCAATGCAAAGAAGTGTAAAGTAATGCACCTTGGAAACAAAAACCCAGGGGAAGAGTACACAATGGGGTTGGGGGGAAGTATTAACAACAACAAAAATGGAAAGGGACCTGGGGGAAGTCTTATCAGATGGCCTAAAGGTAAGTAAGCAATGTGAAAAGACGGTAAGAATGGCTGGGGGATACGCGGATGTATAGGAAGAGGCATCACCAGTAGAAAACAGAAAGTTGTTATCTCTTTATACAGACAGTTGGTGAAACCCCATCTGAAGACCTGTGTGCAGTTCTGGAGACCCCATCTCCACAAGGACATAGACAGGATGGAGGCAGTTCAGAGGAGGGCAACTAAAATGGTGCAGGGTCTGAAAGAGAAGCCATATGCAGAGAGACTAAAGGAGTTTAATATGTATACCCTCTGAGGAAAGGGGGGGGACATGATAGACAGTTTCAAGTACCTCAAGGGAATCAACAAAGTCCAAGATGGTAGCTTCTTTCAGAAAAAGAGATGTGCAAGAACAAGGGGACAGAATCTGAAGATGGAGGGGGACAGCTCAGGGGCAATGTGAGGAAGTATTTTGCACAGAGTGGGTGGTGGACACATAGAACAGCCTTCCTGAGAAGGTTGTGGGGTCAAAATCTGTGGGGGAATTCAAGAATGCAAGGGACAGACATAAGATAATTCTGGTGGGGAGTAGAAAGAAATAGCCTATTGGTTAACTATGATCTGCCGCTCACCCAATAGGTAAGGAAATGGGCAGACTAGGTGGGCCAAACAGTCCTTATCTGCTGTCAAATCCTGTGTTTCCATGTTTCTATGTAAAGGCCAGTCATCTTGACTTTGGTGGTGGTGTAGAACTTTGGAATATCTTGAACTCAGTGGTTTATAAGATCCAAGGCAGCATACAGTAGATTCACTGGGGCGAGAGCATGTAAAACAAATCTGATAGATTTATTTGACTGGGTGACCAGGAAATTAGATCAGGGTGGAGCTGTGGATGTGGCCTACCTAGATTTCAGTAAGGCTTTTGACACTGCTCTGTGTAGGAGACTCGTAAACAAGCTGGGCAGCCTAGGATCGAGTCCTAAGGTGGTAAACTGGGTAAGGAATGGATGGGGGGAAAGGAGACCGAGGATGGTGGTAAATAGAGTTTACTCCAAGGTAGGGATGGTCACCAGTGGGGTGCCATAGGGATCAGTACTGGAACCAGTCCTCTTTAATGTCTTTATTAGCGACATTGCACAGGGGCTAGAAGGGAAATTATGCCTTTTTGCAGATGACACTAAAATCTGCAATAGAGTAGAATCTCCGGGGTGGGTAGAAAAAAATGAGTAGAGACCCAAGAAAGCTAGAGCAGTGGTCAAGAGTGTGGCAGCTAAATTTTAATGCAAAGAAGTGCAAAATCATGCACTTGGGGCACAGAAACCAAGGGGTGGAGCACAAAATGGGAGAAGTGGTGTTAATCACCACCAAATGTTAAAAAGACATAGCGGTAATAGTTTGATGACCTAAAGGTGGTCCGACTGTCACAAGGCAGTAGGAAGAGCTAGTGGGATGGTAGGGGGTACATAGGATGGGGTATCATCAGTAGAAAGAGGGAGGTGGTGTTACTGCTGTATAGATCACTGGGGAGACGTCGCCTACAGTAATGTGTCCAGTTCTGGAGACCACATCTCTGGAAGGACATAGACAGGGTAGAGGTGGTCCAGAGGAGGGCAACTAAAATGATGCAGGGTCTGCATCACAAGCCCTGTGAGGAGAGACTGCAGGACCTCAATATGCATACCCTGGAGAAAAGGAGGAAGAGCAGGGATATAATAGTCTTTCAAATACCTTGTGGGTATAAGGTTCAAGAGGGAAGTATTTTTCAGAAAAAAAAGAAGCTCAAAAACAAGGGGTCATGTTATGAAGCTGGAGGGGTGGACTCAGGGGAGATGTGAGCAAGTACTTCTTCACAGAAAGTGTGGTGGATTCCAGGAACAGCCTCCCAGCAGAGGAGGTGGGGGCAAAAACAGTAACAGGTTTCACGAATGCATGGGATAGGCATAAAAGAACCTTAGTGTTAGAGAAAGGGGGGGGGAGAGATAAAGCCAGAGATCAAGTAGACTCTTCAGTGTTACGGTGGGCAGGGAATATGAGCAGATTAGGTGGGCCAAGCAGTCCTTATTTGCCATCAGTTTCTATGTTTCTAAAGGTTCCATAGGGATATTTTGCTCAGTGGAGATTATATAAATTATAATTGCCTCATTATTGTGACTAACACAATTATTTGGAGTTACTGTCAAGGCAACAGTTGTGTTCCTTTTTTGGAGGGGTATCTCTAACTGCGCTTGATTTTTCCCCTTGATTTACTCCTTGGCTATTTACTTCATGTACTGCATTTTTTTTGTGGTGGGGCCCCCCTTTCTTCTTCCTCTTATTTTTCTTCTCTTGATTTAGCTTCCTGTTCCCATTAGTTTCTTTTGTTGTTTTATATTTTCTCTAGTTTTGTTGATACATTGGCTTAATTGTTTCTTTATTGATTTGAGCATTTGTTTACTATCTGCTAGTTATTTCCTAAAGTTTCCAATCTCTATTTTAAAAATGTGCACATTTTCCATAAAGAATATGTTTGCCACATGTGGATGGCCAAGAATATTGACCTGGACCAGGACCTAGGAGGACAAACTGGTTCTGATGGCTCATTGTAATGAGTATCAAAATGCAATCGCCTGTAAAAAGGCAGGTTTTATGTCTAGGTCAACTGCAGCTGGGATGAACCAACTGACTCGGCTCTTTTGGGTTGTGGAGAGGCTTTAAAAATCCTTCCTGTCTGGAACCCATTAGAGCTTTTTCAGAGCAAAAGTGCGAGGAGTTCACTCTGTTCTTCTCAGACAGGGTGTCCTCCATTAGGTTGGGGATTCCTCCGGGCATAATATAACAACCCGACAGGGCTGGACCTAGGGGTGGCATTGGTGCTCAGCCTTTCTGGGGAGAGTTTTGGCCCTTGGCAACAGAGGAGGTCTGTGGGGTGATCTCAGGCCTGAGACCAACATGCTACAGCCTGGACCCGAGCATGACGCAATTACTTGTTGATTGAGTTGGAGCTCTGGACCCGGTTTTTGCCAAGATTATTAGGTGTTCCTTAACAACAGAGGTTTCCTTGGAGTCTCTTAAAACAACTCTAGTGAGGCACTTGTTATAAAAATCTTTGGACCCAGCATCCTGGCAAACTACTGACCTGTTTAGAATCTTCCCTTTTTGGAGAAGATTATTGAGAAGATGGTTGTAGAACAGCTCAAAATGCACCTCATGAACTTCCAGATTTATGAATCTCTCCAGTCTGAATTTAGGGCTATGTACAACATAGAGATCTTACTAGTACGGGTGTTAAATGATCTGCTTAGGGCAACGGATGGGGAGAGCAATCTATTCTTGTCCTTCTGAACCTCTCATCAGCATTCAACACTGTAGATCATGGGTTGTTTTTGGACAGACTAAGTATGTTGAACTCACTGGCAAGGTCATTAGCTGGTTTGAGTCCTTCCTCCAGGCCAGGACCCAGAGAGTGGTATTGGAAAATTATTCCTGAGACCCAATGGCCCTGTCCTGCGGCATACCCCAAGATTCTGTACTTTCTCCCATGTTATTCGCAGTGTATATGCTGCCACTGGGTGGGATTATCAGGCAGTATGAACTTGGGTTTCATTGTTATGCTGATGCCACCTAGCTCTACCTGTCTTTCACACCTGGAAGAACAGATGCAGTCAAGGTGTTAAAAAGTGCCTGGTCAAGATCCAGGCCTGGATGTCATCGAATTGGTTGGAACTTGACCCAGAAAAGATTGAAGTATTGGTGGTGGAGCCTGGTCAGGGGGGAGTGGAGGACCCTGGGGAGGATTTGGGACTGCACATTGGGTCGTTGAAACTGGAGGTCTCCACCAAGGTGAAAAATCTGGGCTTCATTCCGGTCAATGAGCTGACACTGGATGTCCAGGTGTCAGTGGTTGTCCAAAACAAATTTTACCATCTCCAGGATGTTGCGAGGATAAAACCTCTTGTCCCTCCTGAAGATCTGGCCATACTGATACATGCTTTTGACATCTCGAGGCTCGACTACTATAATGCGATCTACCTCGGGATTAAGGGGGAGTGCTGCAGTGCCTGTAGCTGCTGAAGAATGTGGTAGCTTGATTATTGACAGGACTTTCGAGATCTTGTCATATTTCACTGGTGCTGTGCAAACTGCACTGGCTATCAGTGCACTAGTGCATCTCCTTTAAAATAGGTATTTTTACCTATAAGGCCCTACATGGGCCAGGTCTGGACTATGTGGCAGAGCTCCTGTACCCCTAGAGCCCTGGTCACTCTCTCCAGTCAGTAGGTGAGGGTCTTCTCATGGTACCCAGGGCGAGATTGAAATTGTCCGGGTATTGGTCGTTCGAGGTGGCAGCACCAACCCTCTAGAACTTGTTGCCTGGGTACCAGAGGGAGGCCCCTTCTGTGGATATTTTTAAAAAAGGACTTAAATCATTCTCGTTTCAGCAAGCTTTTGGGGATTAACACTAGAGAGTGTTGAACACTGCTTTGTTTAAGAAGATAGGGAACAACAACTTAGATGGGATTATTTTATAATTTTAGTGTTGTAGGATTGTATTACTTGATTTATATGTTTTGGATGTCTTTTTTATTGTAAAGGCGTCATGATCCTTTGGGGAAGGGTGCCTTAAACAAATAAAATCTACTACTATAACGACTACTACTATTACTACTACTATAACTACTACTACTATTACTACTACTCTGTAACTACTACTACTATTACTACGACTACCATGTCTTTTGACAATGTAGTAGAATAATGACTGTATGTTGATATATCTATTGTGTTACCACAGAGTTCCCTATTTAATTCATTAAGGATACTTCTGGTGCATATTGCCTTATCTGTTTCCTTTAATGATGAGTTGGGAATTCTCAGCACTTCTTCTGCTGACAGGGGGCTGAACATTTTTAAGTTGGTGCTGTTTCCTTTGTTAATTGCATCATTAACCTGTACTTGTTGTTCTACTGAGGGATTCCAAACTACTTGGAGATTTACAGTCTGTGGGGACTGAGCAGAGTATCTAAAATTACGTTACCATCTATTATATGTCCTTTTTGGAGACTGCCCATTTTCTGACTGTGTAAGAGCATCTTTTTTCCTTTTTTTTATTCCACTCTATAATACTCTGCTTCTTTTTTTGTTTTCTTCTGTGGGGTTGTCACATAATTTACATGACCTCCCTGCAGGTCTGTCTCTTCCTTTTCAAAGTGTACTTCCCCATTTTTGGGAGGGGAAGGGGGTTTAACAATTTTGTCAATGGATTTGTTTAAATCTCTAATTTCTGGCAGTAAACACTTTTAGATTTATCTGACTCATTCCCTGTTATGTTTAACTAATGTTCTATGATTTCAACATTATCCTTCTTTGCTACTGGGGCTGAGGAAGTAAAAGGTGAATTTTTCCTAATGACTTGGACTGACACCATTTGATTTTCAGTCTTAGGGATATTATGTTGGTTAAAACCAATGGTATCTTTTTCAGTTTGTTCCTCAAGGCAGTTTTTCTTCCTCTTAGTATCTATATTATCTATCCTATAAAAACAACACACACCAATATAAATTACAGAATGGATCACAAAAGATTATATGTGTGTGTGTGTGTGTGTGTGTGTGTGTGTGTGTGTGTGTGTGTGTGTGTGTATATATATATTTATATCAAAGTACAAGTCCATTTAATGTCTCTGTGCAAAGTAGACTGACTGATAAGTTAAGCTTTCACAAAGTTCAGGCAAAATGTATGCTGTGGCGAGAAAGTCTTTTCCAATATCAAGTAAGCTGGCAAAAGGTGCAAAGAGTGCCAGTACATCCCTTTCAGTACTCTTCTATGAAGATACTGTAGCATTCAGGCTGCAGCATTGACAGAATATTCATATTGTTGATCTTAAGTTCCTTAATGTTCCTTACAGCCTTATTTCTTTCCTTTTCCTTGACGTGCTATGATATATAAAGCATCCACTATCATGGAGAGGTGTGTCTTTTCCATTTTCAAAGAAATACATGAAGGTGACATTTGGGCTTTTCTAATAGTTTTTCTGAAATGTGGAGCTTGGAACATCAACTAAAACTTCAAACTTCACCAGCCATATTTTAAATTCCAACTTCTAAAATCTATTTACAGCATTTCAAAGAGTTAAAAATGCAGTTTTAGAGGAAAATGATTTCTCTTTGTCAGTTCTAACTGGTTAAGTCAGCAGCGATCCAAAATGTGGAGATATTTAATACGAAACATTCAAACTATTAATCATAAAAACATAACATTTTTAAATGAAAGTTGGGTATCCACTCTATGTATATAGACCTTAACAGTACAGTTCCTCTGTATTGCTACATGTCTATTCATGTCGATACAATAAATATGTCAGTTTAAAAAACATAATGAACCATTTTATTTGTTTATATCGATGAAAACATTTTATTATTTTTTTTAATATCGAGATATGGTAGCTGTAGTAAAATCTCAACAATATATCTACTTAGCTGACTCCAAACTTTCATTAAAATAATTAAATCTCTAGCCCTATCAGTTCCAAAGTTATCCCATTTTAAAGAAAATATATTTTGAATGGTCTAACTCTGGAACTGTTGGAGCTAGAAATTTTTTTTATGAAAGCTTGGAGTCCAGCCAGTAAGACATGTTATTTCATTATCATATAGCAGTAGTAATTATGTTATTGATATAGAAACCAATGCTTTTCTCTAGCTATAGTGATACATATTTACCTCACGACAGACGTATGTTGTTGATATACTTTTTCCATAATAACAAAGTATATTTTTTTAACATGGAAAATTTCCTGATGGTTTAAAAACATTTTTTTTCATAAATTGGTGCACTTCTTCTGGATTTTGGTATTAGTTCCTGTAATGTAATTAGTATATATAAAAGTCTAATACCCATAAACATTAATCTTATGCCTTAAATTATGTGGCAAACATTTGTATCCCCCACCACAGTATCACATCTTGTTTGCTTTTGCGGGCTTCGCCTGCAAAAGCATCAAAGAATAATAAATGCCCAACTATACTATATGCTAAAGACAGGTGTGGAAGAGAAAAAGGAGTGGGGGGGGGAGTGAAGAAGGGGAAAGTGGGAGGTTGGGATGTAGATGGCGGAGGGAGGAGAAAGTGGTTGGGTAGAGCAGGTAGGATATGTATGGGTGTTTTCAAAGCTCACTGAAACTTAGCTCTCCTGTCAGTATTGCGATGTTTAGGATTCTTTATGACAAAGCATTTGCCGAAATTTGTAAATGTTACCATAGTTCATAGTGGTCCTGTTAATGGCTCCATTTCTAGTTCTACCACATACAGCCATGAACTTAACCCCTCTATTCCCTACCTAACCTGTTCAATAGCCAGCTGCCATATTGGCCTTTGGAACCCCAGGCACTTTTTTCTTTACCTACTCCGTCATGCCACTCTAATAGTTGTTCAGTTGTAAATATGGGCCCTATTGAAGCCTTGGTCACCCTCCAAGCTAAAATTAGTTTCTGAGGGATGAAATGATCATAATTTGTACCCTTCGATTGAGGCCTGGATAAATGTGTTACTTTAACTTCCATGTATGTGAAGGTTGAACATGCCACAATAATGTCTTGTGTTGTTTATATGTTCCCACAAGTGTACTTGGAATGTATATATTGTACCTTTTAATTGTAAGTCTGTTTTCTTACTTAAAACATTTTGTGTATTGCACAGCTAATCTATGTATGTATAACTATCCTTGACAACAGCAGGTCCACCTTGTAAATGAGCTTGCTCAACGGTGATCGCCTGGATAAATAAAGATTTGATTTGATTTGATTTAATAGGGAAGAAAAACAATAAAAGTGAAGGGGGAAGAGAACAAAAGGAAATATCTCAGGTAGTTGAGGAAAAGGGAAAAGTTGAGGAAGGAATATGTAGGGGGAAGGGTGCAGAAAATGGGAGGAAGAGGAATACAGGAGGGAAATTATAAGGGGTAGAGGGAAGGGGTGGGTGTTGGGGTGATGATTTATTTGGGGGGGAGGATCAAATGCTATCTGTTTATCCCCTTTAAGTAAACATATTTTCCATCAGAAAACATTAGTTAATATTATTCATTCAAGAAGTCAAGTTTCTGCATGATCATCTGTTGCTTGTGGGTACATGTTGTAAACCCATGAATCATCAGCACTGGGAGTTGGTGTTGTGTTACTGAGTCCAGCGATGCCCAGCAGAAATATCACATCTCTGATTTACAATGGATTGGACATTTTCCTGTATCCTTGTTTGTAATGAGGGTACCTTTCTGCCTAGAGTACATAAATGCTAGGAAAGTTACACCAGAGAACATACATAACAAATGAGGTATGGCAATTAGTACATTGATGTACTTCAAAGTAACAGAGTTCGATGGACTTACAAAATGCTTACCCTAAAAAGCTACTATATGTGCAAGCACTGCACAAACCCCATCAAGAAATTCTATTGGAGGTGAGAATAGAGTGGTTAAACAGGTCCTAGGTAGATCCCTGCATGGATGCTTGAAGTGACTATGAACTAAAATGTCATGGATGCTGGTAACCCTGGGGTAGACAAACCCAGTGTTTTCTCTTTCATACCAAATTGTGATCCCAGTTATGATGGATTTTAATTCTATTACACCTCTTGTGGTGGATATAGTCAAACATTTTTGTCATGCCCTCAAAACAAACCTAGATATATTAGAGGTGACAGATGCTTCTCAGGATAAACATTTTGTAAGCTAAGAAGTGCACAGCTACAAGAGGTAATGCCCCCCATGGAGGTACTTTATTACTTGTGTATCATAGCCTAGTATTAACATGGTTTTGTGTTGGAAAACTGGTTGTGTAAATGTAAACAAAAAGCTACAATGAGGATGTTAAGGGTACTGTTTTATGCTATAGTGTCTCTTTAAGCATCTGTAAGTTTGCAGCCAAATAAAATTTTTTTATGTTTGCTTGCACGCATGTGCAAGAAAAATAGTGCCACCATATGACATTTTGTAGGTGTGCCACCCCCTCTTCCAATGCCGTGATCCTTTTTGCAGGCATGACAACACCGCACCAATGAATGGCCAAGCTGTCTATGACAGCTGTTCAGATGCAGTGGCGTGCAGTTGAAAGAAAACCACTGCTGATTTACATACTGCCTACCCCGGCAGCCTCTCATTCCCCCGCCCCCCGGCCTATGCACAAACGACTTTGCTGACTACCTACTACTATAATGAGGTCTTTTTGTCTGTGAGATGTGGATCCTGCTGCCACTACAGTGTGTGTGAGCTTGCATGGAGCACTGTCTGTAACACACTGTCAAACCACTCCAAATCCAACACAATACCAACCAAAACAATTCATTTATCAGGCAGAACCATGTAAGTGTTCATTTTCAGTCCAAATCAGTGACAGTTCTGTCTTTCTTCCGACAGCTAAAGAAGGAATACTCTGGGGTCTCTCTGTGTTGTTTGTGTGCAGTCGTTATTATCAATCTCTCTTTCTTTAACTTTTTAAAACACTCGGCTTCTCATCAGTGACTGAGCACCGGCAGAGTATGGGAACCTTGGTATTTTAAGAAGTGAATGAATGAGATTTTAATTGATTTTTAATCTTTTTTTAAAATGGCAAATTCGATGGAAAAAAAACAACCCGATCAACGGAGGAAAGGACAGGCTTTTCTGGACAAGCTGTGGCAGTTTCAACAGAGCAGTGGGTGAGGTGGGGAGGAAGGCTTTTTAAATTGATTGCTGGAAATCAGAACAATTGTAAATGTTTGTTCATAGCTGTTTCAGTGAGGAACTTTGGAAAAATATCCATGGATTTATGTGTGGGCCTGTTTTACAGTGGCTCAGTCATTTAAAAATAAATGTGTATTAAAAAGTCTATATATGTACCCTTTAACATTAAGTTAATACATTTTAGTATTTTTTAAGAAGCATTATGATTATATTGTTGACACTATATGTATTTGGAATGCCTTAACAGTCTAATTAGATGCTCATATGCTAGAGTAACTGCTGAAAACAAATAAAGTATTGTACATTTCAGAATGTGATAAATTCTGAAAAAAAAAAAAAAAAAAGTATACAGACACGGGGATAGAATAAAGGGATACATGCTGACAACTTGTCCTAAAGATTACAAGTTTTCAGCTACAAGCAAAACTTGTGTAGTGATTATTAACATTTAGAAATATATAAACATATTTACATAGGTGTTCTTATGTATAGCCTGATATTTTACTGGTTTTAATGAAAACTGAACATCTTGCTACTCTACAGATCGTAATACTGTCAGTTAAAATATAGCACCTTTTTTCAAACAGGGAAAGAAAGATAATGTGGTTAGCTGGGATTAGTATAGCCAGGAGAAAAATTGCCCAGCCTGGAAGCCCAGCAGACCAGGGCCAAATCATGCAACCACCACTTGTATACTGTGTGGCTATCTATGCAAGTCACTTACTGTATATTCTGTGTGTGTGTAGAGAGAGAGGGGTGACTTTTCTGTCTACATAGCGGAGATGCTGGGATGGGCATGGCTGAGGTTATCAAGTAGTCTGAAAGAGTTCAGAGCACAACTGAAGCAGGGACAACAATGGGGGGTATGGGGTGGAGTTATAAATGAAATTGAATCATATTTCGGGAAGTTGGTGGCTTGCTTTCTAGTTTTGTGTATTATAGTATATGTCTCACTTTTGTGAAGCATGTGGATCTGGGATGCTAGCTACACATTCGAGCAGATTTGATAGGCCTTTATCTGCTGGCAAATTTCATATGTTCATATCTTTTCTGTTTTAAAATGCCATGCTTGTTTGTGTACAAGGGCTTCAAACTTTAGCTGAAGTAATCTATTTCTGAGCGCTGATTATAGCCTACTCCCCCTTGCAAGTCACTGAAACAATACTGAGCACTAACTACCCTTCTGAAACAAAGGAGCTAAGTTCAAATGTGACTAATATTCCTTGGTGTACCTTCCAGTAGTGAATCAACCAGCAAAACACGTATTTATAGTGGTTGTTACTGAGCAGTAGTTCACAAACTGAGCATTTTAACTTGTTTTGCATGTATCGGTTTAATCAAGACACACACATGCGCGCGACATTTTGGGCAGAAGAAACATCTTCAATGGTTGCTTCTTAGTATCAAGGCATTATAACGTGATAAACATTGATTAATGTAGGTATTTTAAAGTAGTTTATAAAATTGGAAATTGGAACAGTAGTACAATATTTAAAATTGGGATATTTAAAATATAGTACTCCAGAATGTTAGAATACCTCTCAACAGCAACGTGTCTACCTCAATATTTGTATTTCTGTTGAAAATAAAATAATATAAAACTTTATTATATACCTTGATGTTATACAGTAAGTAGTTAATACATTTATTTAACTTAAAAAAAGTATCTTAGCTTACTTAAATAAACTGGGGTTTCCCAGTAAATGTCTCAGGACTTCTACTGAACATTATAGTATCTCTGTGTATATTTTGACTAGTGAAGAATGTTTTGCCTCCTTCATATTGTTCTGTATTTATTACTATACAATTCTGCATAGAAGTTTTTGTTTTGTGCTGAAGCCTACCGAGGCATAACAAATGACAGTGTGTTCAGTTCACCTATGCAAGAAAGATGAATCTGCACACACTATGAATCGCCAGCAGAGCTCACTTTAGACCAAGTTCATAGTCAATGTAGTTGGCTAAACAGGGTGACTCGCACCACGTACTGTTAATTGACCCCCCAGAAAACAGATGAAAATAAGTAAAAAAGTTATATTGTGTTATTTCTATTTAATGAACAGGCAGATAAAATATCAGTAAGTATCTTTAAAGAATATTTTAATAAAGTCATTTTCTGCTGGGGGTGCAATAATTACTGAGGCCTAAAGAAAATATGGCTGCAGACTTTTTAGTTTTGCTTGTGAGTTATAAGGGAGTTTTGTGCTAGTGTACATCATTGGGATAATTAAAACACTAATCTACCAACTGATAAAGGTGTTTAGTATCCATGATTTTTTGAAGTCAATCACGTCTTTTTTGTTTGTTTTGTTTTCAGCAGAAACACATAAAACAGCATTCAAATGAAGCTATATTAATACAGACAAACAGTGTAAACCATGGTAATATAAGGGAACGACTGATACATTAATTCAAGCTTCAGATATTCTAATGCAAGATGGATAAGCCTGGAGAATAACTAAGTGCTCCTCCTAAGAGTTACAGTCATGTATGGTATTTTTAGAAACTGTAACTTAGTGCAACTCTGCATGTATCACATTTATTAAATAGAATTCTCATCAGAAAGAATTAAAGAAAATCAGTGATAAGTAAATATAAGTACCAAAAAGACACAGTTTATAACTTGCATTAGAAAGGTAAGCTGCAATGAACACAGGTGCAAAATCCAATGTACTGTATATGTAGAATATGTAAGATAGGCAACTGTGGTATACAAGGGAATATACCATTGAGAGGCAATGATGAGGTAATTATCCACCATCCCAAAGCACCAGAAACATAGAAGTTGATGGCAGATAAGGACTGCAAGGCCCATCCAGTCTGCCTATTTCTTTTTCTACCTTATAAATGTGCCATCAGCCTTTGCTCTGTCAATGGCCTATCTATTCATACTCATCTGTATTGCTCCCTTACGACTATCCCATGCCTGTCTGAAGCCCTGCACTGTACTCATATCCACCACTTCCTGAGGTAGGCCATTCCATGCATTGCACCACCCTTTCTGTGAAAAAGAACTTCCTCACATTACCCCTTTATCGGCCTCCCTCTAATCTCATGCTGTGTCCTCTTGTCCTGCTATTTTTCTTATATTGAAACATGTAAGATGCTTTCACCTTGTTAATGCCCTTAAGGTGTTTGAATATTTTGTTCATATCACCTCTCTCCCTCCTTTGCTCTAGGGTATACATAGTGAGCTCCTTTAATCTGTCCTCATATGTTTTCTGATGCAGTCCCTGCACCATTTTGGTTGCCCTTCTCTGGACTGCCTCAATTTGGTTAATGTCCTTGTGAAAGTGTGGCCTCCGGTACTGCACACAGTACTCCAGGTGGGGTCTAACCAGTGTCTTGTAAAGAGGGATTATTACCTCCCTCTTATGACTTATGATGCCCCTACTAATACACCCCAACATCCCCCTAACCTTACCTACTGCTTTAGTGGTCTGCTTGGATGATTTCAGGTTATCGGTGATGATGATGCCAAAGTTTCTTTCTTCCCTTGTGACTGCCAGCAACTCCCCTCCCAGCCTACAGGTGGCTTCAGGTTTTCTCTTCCCTATGTGCATGATCTTGCACTTCTTTGCATTAAACCCCAGTTGCCACTCTTCCAACCATTTTGCTAGTTTATCCAGATCTCTTCTCATTCTGCCCACCCCATCTGGATCATCTACTCTGTTGCAGATCTTAGTGTCATCTGCAAACAGACAAACCTTACCCTCCAGTCCATCTGCAATGTCACTGATGAAGATATTGAAGAGGACTGGCCCCAGGACTGATCCTTGAGGTACCCCACTTGTGACTTGCATCGCTTCTGACTGTATACCATTTACCACCACTCTCTGTTTTCTGCCCATCAACCAGTTTGCCACCCAGCTGACCAATTTCTGACCCACCCTGAGCCTACCCAGCTTATTAATCAATCTTCTATGTGGAACAGTATCGAAAGCTTTGCTGAAGTTAAGGTAGGCAACATCAACTGCTCCCCCTTGGTCCACCACTCTGGTTACCCAGTCAAAGAAATCTATGAGATTAGTTTGACAGGACCTTCCTTTTGTAAACCCATGCTGTCTTAGATCCTGGCTCCTATGGATTCCAGGTGTTGTTCTGTCCTTTCCTTAAGGAGTGCCTCCTTAATCTTGCCCACTACTGAGGTAAGACTGACTGATCTGTAGTTCCCTGCCTCCTGCCTGCTATCACTCTTGTGGAGTGGGATCACATGAGCCCTTCTCCAGTCTTCTGGGACCTCTCCTGTGCTCAGAGACTCACTAAACAGTTCTGGTAATGGCTCATGGAGCTCCCCTCCACAGTATATTTCACAAAATGACTACAGTTGCCTATTGTTTATTTATTATAACAGGTTTGGATGGTAATCTTTAGTTTTGGTCACAATTGCATATACAGGGAAGAGTATTTACGGATATAACTGATATCCACTTCTATAGGAAAACAGCAACGTTCATGCATTATAATATGTTCAGGTTTTTACAACATAGCACTTGATGCACATGTAGGTCTCAAAGCAATTGGTATTTATTAAATAATACTCACCTTCATTCATAATATATACATATTATATAAAACAGACTACGTAAATATTTATTCATTGGGTCAGTGCAAAATTTATGGAGTTTTGAATGTAGATACAGTAACTGATAGCTAGAGAGCTAAGTATTGTAGATAGATAGACAGAGAGGTAGACAGACAGATAGATAATCAGTGTGTAAACACCAAGGAACATTTTTTTTTGGCCATAAAGATGTTTATTAAAAGTGTTGTATTGAACAGTGGTACAGTAATCCACTAGGCCTAGGCCTGTAGTACAAAAAACATATCACAAGGATGGTATTTAAATACATGACTTATACCAAGAATACATGAAATATAAATATAGTAACCATGAAGGCATAATGGCTAATACAGTGACAAGGACCCTCCATACCACTGGAAGAGAAATTACATTTGGTAACCAAAACAGGGATTAAAAATAGGCAAGTTTCTTCTGGGTTATTTTCCTAAAAAGGGTATTTTCATGCAGCTATTTTTTTTAGACACGAAAATATCATCCCAAGTTTGATGGGCCACCAGTAAGATGCAGCATCCGGCATGTAAACAATTCTTACATCTTCACCTGAAATCTATTCCAACAGAACAAAAGTGTTATATATTGTACTTCTTATGTGTAAAGGTAATTGAAATTAGTTGATGGTGTGCCTTTAAGATGAGGAACATAGTCCCAGTAGAAACTGATTTTTTTTAAATATTGGTTCCAGTTAAGAAGCAGTTTTCTTTTAAATATTGGGTCCGTTTCTCTTAATGTTCCATTTCCACCAGTCTTTAAATAAATTTAATGAGGTTTCTGAGTTATATACCACTCCTAGGGGGCCATTTTAGAACTCCGATGTAGTTTATGTATTTGCAAAGTTCTTCCATTGTTGTCACACTACACCTGTGTTGTATTAAAGAACCTTGTAGTTGAGAGGGACATAAACTACATTGTAAAGTTCCAGATCTGTACTTTCCACCAGTATATAAATCAGAAACACCCACTAATGTTGCCAAAAGGTCTGCATACATAGAACAACAACAGATTTGGAACCAGCACTTAAAAGATACTGCGAAAATTACTTACAGATTCAGCACAGTTCTCCTTTGATAAAGTAATTATGGCAGGATGTGTGTTTCACACAATGTGAAGCTTCAAGGAGTTATATGTTGTTGCCCCCCCCCCCCAAAAAAAAAGGTCTGTTTCCAGTTTCCACATAATTGAGATTTCTGGAAATTGATCACGGATCTTAAAATGCTTTTCACAGAAAGATTTCTGAAAGACAATAGATCTAACTTTAATGAGGGGTATTTAGTTAATAACCAGCTCTAACGACAATTGATTATTGAGCAGACTTGATAGACCATAGGGTGTAATCTGCTGGCTTCTTAGTATGTTAATATGTAAAAAAAAGTTCATCCTGGAAAGCCTCAATTCTTCATGACTTTTCTCTCATTGTTTTGATTTCTTTCTGTGCTGCATATTTTTGTTGAATTATGTAAGCTGTCACTTCAGGAAAACTGGATCATATGGTTAGACAGACGATAGGTTTCAAGCAAAATATGCGCCCAATAGTTGAAAAAACTGTCCTTCTGCATAGCCTATGACTTTCTCAAGTACTGACAACATTTATTTTAGCTGTCATTAAACTGCATGCCTTTTGCAATGTGCAATGTTCCAGTCATCTCCCATTTTCTGTAGAACTCTAATTTCTCTAAATTATAAATCAGTTAGATGACATATAACCACCGTCGTGGGTAACTGCAGTACTACATTTTCTTATCAAATATAACTGCACACTGTTTAATGTTATGGTACCTGAATAACTTCTAGTACCATTGATCCAGTTAAGTTTTGTTAACCCCCCCCCCCCCCCAAACAAATTAGTAGAAACACAATTTCAGACAATTTTAGTTTAAACCTTAGATCATTTTAAAATCTCCAAATGATGCATGCAATATGTTTCTAAATTTTACTAAAAATACAATACAGGATTGGAATACAAAATATTAATATCTGAGATGATAACTGTCATCAAGAAATACATGTCAAGTAAAATGTATATAGTATATGATCATCATAATCTGACCTTGATTGCTAAAGGCCTTAAAAGATGTAGGCCTCGAACAGGCCTATAATATTGATATCTATAGAAATATGTTATTCTTTACCCCAATCTAAGGCGACTGTAGAAAGCATATCTGCCTTCTGCGGAACCAACGTTCCATCCGGACATTTCATTCCCACTCAGTAGTGAGCCTGTATTAATTGTACTGCCATTCCTATTCTGCATCTGACGAACTCTTGCACTTCCAGTGCTTGCCATTGAGTTGTGTTCAGTCTATAGACATATTAGAATTTGTTGACTCCCTACGTTGTTTTGTATACTATAACTTGTCTGCTTGCCTTGCCTTGCTTGAGCTTGACCTGTACCTCTCACCTATGTAGAGCCTGCGGCTCCTGACTGTAATCCTTGACTTTTCTATTCTATTCTATTTCCTTCACTTGTATTTTGTTTCCTGTATGTTCTGTAACTCTACTGGGTCGCACCTGAAAATAGGCACTTGGTTGTCTGGCGTGCTTACCTGGTTAACAAAAGCAAATAAATAAATAATACCAACAAGCAAACATTCAGCATTGACAAATGCGTGTTTCTCCCTGGATCAACATTTTAGCTAAGGTGATAGTGGGCAATGGCTGTCTTGCTGAACATTTCTGTTCTCAAAGAACAACATATCACTTGGGGAGTTGAGGATATAGCATACACCAAGCAGGAAAGGGACCTCGGGGTTATCATATCATAGCTGGTAACCTCAAGGTAGGGGAAATGGTGTGACAAAGCTGCAGGTAAAGCAAATAGGATGCTGAGATGCATAGGCAGGAGCATCACCACCAGGAAAAGGGAAGTCATAATTCCACTATACAAGATACTAGTGAGACCCCACCTGGAGTACAGTGTACAAATCTGGAGACCTTTCCTTCCTAAAGATATAGAAAGGGTGAAGGTTCAGAGGAGGGCAACAAAGATGGTACAGGGACTGCATCACAAGTCTTATGAGGACAGGCTGAAGGACTTGAATATGTACTCCCTGGAGGAGAGGAGGGAGAGAGGTGATATGATAGAGACATACAAGTACCTTACAGGGAGGAACAGGGTGTAAGAATATGCCATTTTCCAGCAAAAAAGTTGTTCCAGGACTAGAGGGCATGGGATAAAGTTGGAGGGAGGGCAATTTGGAAGAAACATGAGGGAGAATTTCTTCACAGAAAGGGTGGTGGAAAAGTGGAACACCCTGCCAGAGGAAGTGGTAGGGGCTGAAACAATCATGGGATTTAAGAATGCATGGGATAGGCATAGGGGATTCCTGGAGGTCAGTGGTAAGGAGCAACAGACTTCTAGAAAAACGTAAAAGGAACGTACAAGCTCAAATGGGCAGACTTGGTGGGTCATAAGCCCTTTCTATTTTCTATGTACAGTATCTATGTATAAGCCTACAGACAATGATATGTTCCATTTAGGAGACAAAGTGCTAATTGTGATTATGTTTATGACTGAGTAGTATAACCTGAATTTATAGGGAGGGAACTGGCCTGACTTTGACATGCTAGTGGTAGAGCAGATGTGTTTTTGCATCAGGTGTTTTTCTGAGGGAGAGGGCAACTTCATTTATTTCAAATGTTTCACCAGAAAATACATACTGATCTGATAACAGCTAATTTTCAAATGTGTCCTGGGGATGACGGATACGGAGGAATAGTACAAAAGCAGAAAAAATAAAAAGCAAGGAGTAACAGATTTACAAAAATCACATTCTCTTCTGTATGTCTAAGAAAATGTCAATAAAGATGGTTTAAAAAAATAACATTCTCTACAAGCAATATAATACAACAAAAGGAGTACAATCATAAACCATGCAAGGCAAAACAGTACACAAGGAGCATGCAGTAGATTAAAAAAAATTGAATTACATAGGTTAGGGGAAATTACCCCAATCAGACATAAGGGGGGGACACAAAACTGGCCACAGCTATATGTGTACATGTGCTATATATAGCTAAATGTAGCTACAACCTCCTGTGTAGGAGGAGGATCAATTATTGAAAGGACAGTTTTGGACAGTTGTAAATGGGAGTAGAAAAGTCATGGAGAGGATACTTAAGGGAGGAGGGAGAAGAGGCAGAGTGGATAGACAAGAGGAACAGAGGACCAGATATTAGGACAGCAAATATGAGAAAGCAATTTGTCCAGCAATAGAATTCCTGTATGGAGCAAAAAAGGGGTGGGAAACATTGCTGCAGAGGGGGAAGGAGGAATGAGAGCACCAAACCAGAATTTGGATTTAAAGGAGGCATAGTGGGAAAGACACCTGGCATCAAGGGAGGAGAGGTTGAGAACAGGGTAGAGCGATCAGTGATGGGTATAATGGGGACAGTCTAAGATAAAATGACAAGAAGAGTGAAAGAGTGGGTCAGTCTGGCAAGGATGATTTGGGAGCTGCACTGTAGACTATTACCATTGTCAAAAATGGGGAGTATTATCTTCAATATGCCCATAGCAGAGAGACAGGGCAGCACTCCTGAGGCAAGAGCGCACGCCGTGCGGCAGTTGTTTTTGTTTTAGGCCATACCCATTTTGCTGTTGACAAAATGGGTGTGGCCTACAGAGCCAAAAACAACCTTACCCTGGCGGCACGTGTTGCCCTCACCTGAGGGGTGCTGCTCCCAACTCTCTGCTATGGGCTCCTGTTGTTTGGCCGCTCCACTAAAGCCCATCTCGCTAGGTGGTCTACTGCATATAACAATGTTTGCCGCTTTGCTCTGGCTGCTCCCCCGTCTCACCCACCATTGTGATCTATACAGCAAACTTAACTGGCTCTCCCCTCTAAACCACATTGACTATGTCCTAGGGTGTTTCACGGGAAAGGTCCTTGGCACTGGCACCCCCCCCCGGGGCTGGCGAAATTCCTGGCCCCGGCTGCCACATCATCCTATCCTCTCCTCTCAGGTCTCAGGGGGCTGCCCTGCTTAAGGTACCCACCACCCGGACCCAAATGGGTGAAAGGGATTTTGCTGCCTGTGCCCCTAGACTTTGGAACGCCCTCCCGGCCCAGATCAGCACTGCTCCCTCACAGGGCTGCCTGCACTCCTCCCTGTGGAATCTATACAAACTCGCCTCGGCCTGTGGGTGCCCAAAACCCTCGTGATCTCTCATTACTCTCCCCTACCCTGGATATATTCCCTGGAAAAGGGGCGTATGCTGTTGATAATGTGTTGCTGCTGCATTGCAACTGTGCCTTTCTGTACTGCGCTTAGTGGCTGTTGTGTTTATATCGAACTAAACTGATGGTTTATTGTCTACCTTAATCTGTTATATTGCCCTCGAACTGCAAAATGCCTAATTTCTGTATTATGTTGCTCACTCTTGTCCTATTAGCTGTTCTTAATCTGTACCATGTTGTCCCATGTACTTCATCTGTAATTCCTGTACTCTCCCAGGTCGTACCTGAAAATAGATAATTGTCTTGTCTACTGTACTTACCTGGTTAACAAAAGCTAAATAAATAAATAAATACAGTGTCATGCCAGGCAGAAAGCAAGATGCTTGCTATATTCCTGTACAGTGCACCAAGTTTGGGATGGAGCTTAAGGTGGATGGCAACAATATGTGCCAAAAAATCAAGATTACAGTCTAGCCAGACCCTTGGGTACTTAAAGAAGAAGACATCCTCAATTGCAGCACCATCAAGGGTGTGGAAGGATGGGGAGGGAAGTGAATCTGGTAGGCCTTTGTCGGGTGCCAAATTTATGTTGGCATTGAGGGACAGTTATTTTAATCTGAACTAGAGCTGAATACTGTCAAAATCCAGCTGTAACTATGCCATCAGCATACATATGAATTGACACACTGGAACAAGCAGAGGGGATGTTATTTGGGAATATGGAAGAGAATGAGGCCAGGTTGTTCTGGGGGTAGGTCTCCACTCCAAAGTGCATATATTTTATCTTTTCATTAGTTTCCAAAAAAGAAGCAAGAGGACCCATTGAATCTACTCCTTATGTAGTACATACTATGCAGTATTTCCGCCCCAACATGTTCACTGGAATGGGTGGAGCTAGCATCCATGCCTCCATTTCACAGCTCACAATGTTTGAGAGGAGAGTACATTTTTAGATTTAAAATTGAAAATGTTTAATTCTCATTTTAAAATATCACCATACAGTTCCCTTAGTTAGATTTGAAGGGGCATAATAGGCACAGTCTAACTTTATCAGTGTACAAGCTCCTTAAAGGATACCACCAGTGCCCCCTGTAATGGTAGCCCTCACTCCTTCTAGTACTGCACTGCAGCATCCATGGCAACACTGGATATAAGCCCAGTTCCCTAGTTTGGGGCTAGAACTCACAACCTTTTGGCCCATGAGTGGCTGTAATAAGGTTAAAAGGGCCTAATCATTGTTTAACTTTCCTCTGTGTGGCAGTAGTTCCTCGATCGAAATGCGTCACTGCTATGTCAGCACACTCTTAGTGCTGGAAATTTGTTTCCAATTTAATTTACCATTCTAATTCCGAGCTGGGTTACCACACTAGTTATAGATGCCTTGGTGAGCAATGTTGTTAAAGTTTTTAATTATCACAGTCCGTAATGGAACTCCTGCTAGGCAGTAGTGTTCCAGGAACTTATGTTACTAATGCAACAAAATAAAGTCTACTTATTTTCTGTTTCTTGTTTTATGTAGATGGTGGATTCCTATCTCTCACAAACATCTCTATTGAGACATCTGGTTTCTTCATCTGCACTTCCGCGAACAGAATCCGTTCAGTCTCATGCAACATGACTCTCTCTGTTATGCCCCGTAAGTATTAGACTGGAGTGGCTGAAGGTCTGATCAGTCATTCATGAAGACAGCCTGCCTCTGGGGACAAAAGTTCACATGCAGGAGGCACAGTGTATACCCATACTGCAAGTAAAGAACTGCAGTTCTGAAACCGTGATTTTAGCAAATACATGAATCTAAGTCTATGCTGAGGTATCATAGGGTTTAATTATACAATAATCTGCTGGTTATTGGTGGTTCCAGTGCTGTGTTCTTCACGTTTGCCTCTTCTGCTTACTGCCACTTGGTAGTTAAACCACACCTCCCTCTTATGTAAGAGTGGGTTTGGGGTTTGTGGCTATTGATTCATCTGTTTAGTTACTGTACTTCCTCTCCCACTGTTTACCCCTCTCCCTCTAGGTTGCACCTGGAAATAAGCCTTGCCTCAGCATGTCTCTCCTGGTCACCAGTTTCTAAATAAATAAAATAAATCATCAGATTATCCTTGCTTTATATAATATTATAAAACGGATAGGAAAACAAAACTAAAAACTAATTGGCTGAAGCAGTCTTTGACCCAAGATGATATCTTAATGTGAAATGGACAAGGAAATCCCTATGTCTTGATTGGCTGAGACTTGGTTCTAGCCATGGCAGTAAGAGAGCACCACCAATGGCTAAAAACAAGTTCCAGTCAACTAGGGCAACTCACTGAATTCATAAGCCACTTACTTCCTAATTTCCATCACAAACATGGCTGCAACTTTTACTTGTATATAAAAAACTTCAACTATGGCCTAACATTGAAAGTCCATGAAATTAAATAAAGTAAGTAAATAATGTAATATTATTTTCACTCAAGTGCCCCTCCTTACACACATACACAAATTTAAAAAATCAAGTACTATTCAGAGTTCTTGTTGCTGGTGTTTCTTTGATGACCATGAAAAATCATCCCCCTATCCCTTCCAGTTTGTCAGAGAACTCCCTGCTCCTCACCTGGCAATAGATAAAATTGAGACTCTGGTTCCACGTGAGGCCTGAGTATGCATCTGTGTGTGTATGCCAGTGAAACACTGAAGAATTTTGAATTCATGTATTCCATTTCACCATTCTGTGTCTGTTTATATTGGAAGGGGGGGGAGTATTCTACTACTTCAATAATGCAAAGCTTTGAATTCTTCTATTCCATGGTAAACCATCACACAATGTACTGAATGTGAAGAAAGACAGATGACTGATAGGTGAAAAATATATGTGGAGGGACTATTACATTATTTAGCAACATTTTATAATAGTTGTTGTTATTTTGAAAACTTTTTGAGTGTTCATTTTTTAACAGTTCCCTATGGGCCCATTTTATATAAGCAGTAAGGCACTCTGGGGACACTGGTGGTACTATGTTTCCCCCATGGTCAGGAGGCTGAAGGCACTCTGCTTTGGCTCATGCCTCACTATGCCCCTGACTGTGGGAGAAACATAGTACCACCAACACCCTGTCATGCCATATTGCCTAAGTATATTATCACAGGTCAGAAATAGTGACCAAGGTCAGTCATTTCCTAACACTTTTGGGTCATTTTTATAATCACAATTATACACTCCAAGCTGTAGTGCATTATGAGATAGCATCACTTCTTAGATAGTTGAAAGCACTCAGCATTGCCTTGTGCCTCACAATGCACCCAACATATGGCCATATCCCATGATATACCACCCATTGTTGTGCATGGTTGCTTAATTCTTTTTTAAATATTTGTTTTGTCATGAACGTTTTATTGCTTGTGAAAAGTGCCAGACTAACTGCATTGGAGAATCAGTTCCACAATGCCTCATGCGCACCAGAAATACTGGGGATGCAGCCAGCAGGACGGCCTGTCCCAGTAACTCATTCAGTTCCAAAACAGAAAGCACTCCAAAGGAATCGCAGAAACAGATGTTCAATTTTCAGAATTTATTTAGGTTAGTGCCGAATAGCTGCAAGCCAGTCACTGCAGTGAACAAAAGTCATCCTCCACCCCAGCACTTTGCTTGCAAATGAGGCTTCGTCACAAAGTCGGTTCCCTGTGGTGACTGGCTAGCAGCTATTTTGCACTAGCCTAAATAAATCCAGAAAATTGAATCTGTTTCTGGGATTCCTTTGGAGGGCTTCTTGTCTTGGAACTGACTGCACTGGAAAGTCTGCTGATCCACATGACAGGTTCAGCATGGGTGTTCGCAGCGCAATCCTACAGACTCTGCCCTGCCAGCATGCCTCAGCCCAGTCAAGGATGGACCACCATGTAGAAAAAGGAGTAGTTCAGACTCCATGGGTATTGAATCCGTGGCCTATATTTTGAAACCGCCGACAACAATGTTGTTTGTGCTGATGGTTTTTATGATGTAGACACTAGGAAGTGGAAATAGTTCACCAAAAAAAACATAAGCCACTGAAATGCTATCGAGGATAATGTATTTTGGCCACTTTTAACCTGGGCTAGATTTGAACCACTGGCCTAGAGGTGAAAGGTTCCTAATCCCACTGCCAATCCAATGTGATAAGTGGGCCTGCATCCTTTAATATGTGAGAAGTTTCTGCCCATCAGCCAGTGAAGTAGCATAGAGAATGATGAAAGCAGAGTAGTATTGTAGTAAGAGTTTGTAAAGAACTGCAGCAGCGTGGCTATTACTGATCTGTAGCAGGAAGAAACCACACCGAGGGGCAGCCACAATGAAAGGCTCAAGCAAGAAGAGTGCTGCTACATGTATTTATTTAATCAAGACACTCAGACAAACCAACAAAAAGGCTGACTACCCCAGCATTTCAGCTTGTTCTAAGCCTTCTTCAGGTTGTGCTAAGACAGGAAGTGCTACTATTTAAAGAGCAAGCCACATTGTACAATTAATTTTGGTTCACAAGGATATAATGGTGCATTTAAAACATCTAAGAGAGGGGGACCTCAGAATCTGGGAGAGGAGGTTAAGCAGGAGCTCCCCCCCACACACACACACGCACTTCAGTAATCAAACTTAATGCAGGGAAGTTATTTGCTGTGAGGTCAATCTATAGTCCAAATATAGAAGACAGCTGTTTTATAAGTTGGCCATAGAAATGTCCCAATTCGCAGGTCCCTGGTTTCTATGGAGAAGACTACAACTGTGTCAGAGACACACTCCTAGACATATTGAGTAATCCCCCAATCCCACTATCGAGCAATGATTGAGCACTGGGAGAGCTAGAAACCACTTATAATCTCAATGATATATGGCAAGGCAATTTTATTCATATGGCACCTATTCCCAGAGGCTCTAGGTGCCTCGCAATAAATAAAAAAAAATATAAGTACTAAAAATTTTAGAAACATGAATCCAGGCCAAAACTCAGATTAAGGAAATGTGTTTTTAAAGAGTGTTTAAAAGTGGTCAGTGAAGCAGCACCTCTCACTTCCTGGGGAAGGGAAGGGCAGAGAAAAGGAGCCACCACATCAAACGCCCTATCTCACCCAAGGATTTCAGCCATGACTGAGGGACAGACAAGAGGTCTGCTTCTACTTAGAGGAGGGTGCGAGCAGGAGTGTATGGAACCAGGAGGACCTGGAGGTCTTCCAGATTGCCCGGTCCCACACAGGGTAGGGCCTTGAAAGTCATCAAGCAAACCTTGAAGCAAACGTATGGCAATCATGTCTTAGAGTATCTAGGCACTTCATGAACAGTACAAAACAGAGAACGTTAAACAGCTTTTACAACTATAATCTTAATGTGGACAGAGTAAGATGAGGAGAAGCAGGAAAATCCCATACCTCCTTCCCTCACTCCTAGCATGCTCATAAACATCCTTCATTGCACAAAGGGGCATGTTTTGGTGTGGTAATCACAGGGACTTATAGTCTACATTGCTGGCATCTCCTCACAGTGCAGTAGTTCCAGATCAGATGCTGATCATGAGTGGCAACAGATTTTGCTGAGCAGTATAGGTCTTGCCTCGCAGCTGCCAGGCCTAAAGAGGTGTTCCTGCCTTGCCACTCCTCAGTTGCTCAAGAGGAACTACCATTGTACAGCACTAGTGCGCATGTTCATGAAGACAGCTTTCACCCTTACACTGTTCTTGTCAGTGTGCCCGTTAGCACCTGCATCCCCTGATGCAATCGAGCAGTGTCAGTGACATGATTATTTATTTAGTTACTACATTTATTTGAAAATTGGTAACCAGAGGCACACTGAGCCAAGGCTCGTTTCTAGGTGTGACTCCAGGGGGAGGGGAACAGTGGGAGAACAGCAGCACAATACATAATAACAAATCAGTCAAAACAACATTTGCTAAACGTTTGTACAAAATTAGAATAAATACAAAATTGTATGTACAGAGAATAAGTGCGGCACAGCTCAGCAAGAGACACCTAGCAAGTGCAAATGCGAAAGTGGCAGCAATATACAGTGCGCAAGAACACATCTGACAACATGCCAATTACCTGTAGGGCCACTTGATGCCTGACCTCATGGGGGACGGAGAAATCAGTAGTAGTGAGGAAGTGAAACCAAAGCAGGAGCAGGGACCCAGCTGACTGCTTTACCATCAAGAGTAAGGCCCAGCTGGGGAGGTGTGAGGTGGAAGGGTAACAGGAACAGGTGGGGAGAGATTGGAGTTTCAAGCAGTGCCTAAGGGAGCCAGGGGAGGAGGAGAGGAGGAGGGGAGTTAGTTCCAGAGTGAGGGAAGTAGATAAGAGAAGGTAGATTGCCCAGCAGAGGAGCGGGGTGAGGAGTGCAAAAGTGTGATCATTCTTGGAACCGAGGGAACAGGAAGCAGGGGGGAGCTGGGAAAGGGGAAAGGAGAAAGGAGAGAGGTAAGAAGGAAGGGAACCTACCAACATACCCCTCAATCTCTTGCCTCATAGATCAGAGATGAGGCTTAAAAATATTAGGGACAGAGACTCAAAATCAAGGGTGTATCTTAGAAATTGGTAATATTCCCACAGAAAGCTGACAGAATAAGAGGATTTGTGTAAGATGCATTTCTGAAGAACAGGTCTGTAACTTTGATGTTTGACAATATTTTGTGCTTACAATCCCCACTGTTTAGTCACAAAAACATACATTTTATGAAGGACAGAGGAAAATTCTGAGGCAAAATCAGGGATGTCCCTGAAAATCTAAGACAGTTGAGAGATTTGTAAACCAGTATTTAGATATGAAGGAGGTACAATGAGTCTGGTGACATGAAGGCAGAGGGAGGATGGATCAGGATGAATACAGTGAACAATGGAGGGTATGGGGGGGAGTGTGTAGCAAACTGGCAGAAGTAGTTGCAGAGGGTTTCTAGTCTACTAAGGGAAGTGGAAGGGGCAGTGCCATAGACCACATCCGCATAGTCTAAAATGGGGTGCACCATTTTGGTAACAAGCTCCCTGTATACATGTAGAGATAAGCAGTCTTTGTTGCAATACAGAGCACTGAGCTTGGGATGGAGTTTAGCATGGATGGTATCGATGTGGGTTGAGAAGTCAAGATTACCGTCAGTCCACACTCCAAGGTACTTAAAGGACTGAACTGCTTCAAGAGGCGTGCCATCCAGAGTGGTGAAAACAGGGGGGCCTAGACTGGCTAGATTTTGACTGATATCAAATGTCATGAACAGCATTTCATTTTAGTGTTTACTCTAAGTTTGGTTGGATTGGAACCAGTGCAGACCTTAATTGAAGTCCCACTGGAGCAGGTCTTCCACAGTTGTGGCTGAGGGACCAGAGGTGAATATGACTGTGTCATCTGCATACATGTGGATATGCAAGTTATCACAGGCAGAGGGGAAAGTCATTCAGAAAGACAGAGAAGAGAATGGGACCCAGGATGGATCACTGTGAGACCCCAGCCTGGTTGAGAAGAGGAGGTGACAGGGTGCCACCAACCTGTACCAATTCTTGTTGACTCCTAAGGTAGGAATGGAACCAAGCAACAGCAGGAGCTGAGAGGTCAGCATAGATCAGCTTGCCCAGGAGGAGTGGATGAGACACTGAATTGAAGGCTTTGGCCAGATCAATGAATGTTGTGGCCGTAATGTGCAGCTGATTCATCCTGGAGAAGGCAGAATCAGTCATACGTAGCAGGGAGGAGATGGTGGAAAGGTGCTTCCGGAAACCAGGTTGGAAGGGTAAGAGGAAGTAGTAGGATGAATGGAAGTTGAGGAGTCTAGAATGGAGCAGTTTTTTTTCAGCTTAGAGAGGGAGAGGGATGAGGGAGATGGGATGGAAGTTGCCAGGGGAGGAGGGATCACCCCTGTTATGCAGTGGAATAACTTTGGCCAACTTGCAGGACTGAGAAACAGCACTGAGGGAGAAAGAAAGGTTGAATAGGTGAGTAAGGGGAGCTGCAATAGCAGGAGCTGAGAGATGGAAGAGCATGGGATCCAGACCATTAGGACTGACTTTGACCAGTTGAGGAAGGAAAGGGCAAGCAGGGTTTCCTGGATGGTGGCGGGGGGGGGGATGGAAACCCAATGAGGGGTGAGAGAAACAGGAGGTCAAAACAGAAGGAGGAGAGGGCACTGGTTGTGAAGAACTCATTGAAGCGATCAGCAACAGAGGTAGGGTCAGACACAGGTGAACCATTAATCATGTAAATCCAAGGACTTGCTGCATGAACACAAGGGGGTGTTGGTAGCAGGCGGCCAGCCCAGAAACATCAACAGAACTCCAAGTAACCAGCACTCCAGCAAAGATAAATTCAAACATGGTAAATCCAAGTAATAGCAGTGTTTAATGGGTGAAACTGCACCTTCAACTGTTATCTCAGTGCTTCGGCTGCTAGGTCTTCCTCAGGGGTGTAGCCAGAAGCAGTCATGTTATACCATATATAGTTACATCACAGTGACATCATAAAGTGAAGTGTGCAAAGATAATGAACAAATTTTACAAAAACTTCATAAGTAAACATTTAACCCACATTTTAAACCACATTAAAAATGTATGCAGTATCAAAATAGTATCAGAATCTCACAATCTTAATTATAAAATTGTATTCTTAGCTAGTTCTATAGAAGCTATGCAGTTCATGCTAATTATTATTAGTACGGTATTGCTAATCAGATTTACTTCTATTAATAGAGCATTAAGACATAGCAAAATCTGCTTGAGTTTATACATTATACAAAGAGCAAAAGAGAGAAAAAAAGGTAAAGAAGACGTAATAAAGCAAACGGTTGGAGAGATGGGAGGGGGGATGGGAAAAGGGAGGGTGTGTTGGAGAGTTAAATATAGACAGCATTCATACAGTTGTTCCCTAATGCCCTGTAAGAGATGCAGTCAGGAGAGGAGTGGATAATCTGTAGCAGGCACAAAACAAACCGGGTGATCCAAAACTCATCAGGCAGGCCAACATGGGTGTTTTATAGATTGTCTAAATATAGACAGCATAGCTATTTATGCTAAGTTGTGTTCGTTTATTTGGTAGTGAGTGCCCAAATATTTGTTCTGTATTTGCTGATGTTTCGTGAGCACCACCAGCCTTGTGTGCAGTTTTGTGTTTTTTTTTTTATGATTTGTAGCAGGCCTATGCAACACCTCAGGACTTGCATAGATCAATTATTTTGGCAGTAATCCAGGGGTGGTGGGAAATTTTTACTCTGGATTTTCTGAGGGGGCATGTTTGTCCCACACACAGAGGAGAATTTGGAGTTGAAAGTGTGAGGACCATATCCATATCACAGGCAGAGAGGATGGCTGACCAGTCTGTTGTAGCAAGGTTACTTTATAAAGCATTGATGTTTAGTGACCAGAGCGAACCGGACCAGATGTATTTTGGCAAAGAGGGAGGCACTGGATTTTCTGCTACAGAATGTTATGCAGTGGTCAATAAGTGAATCCGGCAAAATGCCTACTGCAACAATGTGGCGAGGGTGGGAGGTTAGAACCTAGTCCAAAAGGGTATGGTTGGCGGGGTGGGGATTGAGGTGGGTGGGTTCTGAAATGACCTGGGATAAATTAAGGGACTCAGTCCTCTGAATGGTAGGTTTGGAGGATGGAGAAAGCCAATTTACATTGAAATCCTGAGGCAGATGAGATCACCTGTGGAGGAATGAGAGGTGATGGAGGAAAGAAAGTCAACCAGGGATGAAGGTGAGATCTTAGGAGAGGCATGGACAACCCCAATGAACATAGGTACTGAGGAGGGGAACGAGAACCTGACTAGGAGAAATTTGTGGCAGAGGGGTATGGCCTGCCTGATGGCCATAGTACATGAGAGGCTCTGGCGGACATAGATCGCAACCTCTCCTTCATGTTTCCCCTGGCCTGCCTGAAAAGATGTTAACCAGGAAGGAATACGCTAGGGTCCAGAGACCTGGAGGAGAGCCAGGACTCAGAGATGCACAGAACATCAGGATAGTGTAGTTGAAGCCAGTCGGAGAGAAGATCAAGTACAGGTAGAAGGCTCCTAGCATTCAGATGGTAGACACTAAGACCCTTGACAGTAGTGGATGAGGGGAGAGAGAAAAGGGAGGGACCAGAGTTGGACTCCACATCACCAGACAGGAGAATGAGGAGAAGGATGGAGTGAGGCTGCGAACTACTGGTCTGGGAAATTGTATTTTCTTTATTTTGTACCATCTAGCACAGTGTTATTACATGCCAGGGCCTTGAATGAGAGGCTTTTGCCTGATATTGGGACATTAAAACACATTTTAAAACTTCACTCATACTGTTGACCCCGGACTTACTTCTGGATCACCTGGCGTTTAAATTTGGGTCCCGAGGTGAGCAGTGACACGCATGGTGCCTCACGCAGAGACACGCTCGTCACATGTCAAGTGTGTCTAGTGGGGAGAGGCCTACACAGAATATTGTATTTGAAAACACATACAGTCCATGAGGAAGTAACTAACTTCTGATTCTATAGGTGAGTTTATTGCTAAAAGACAAGTCTAGGATATTCAGGAATCTATGCCACTGGCACTACGTTGAATAAAATATACATGGTTGTTCTTTTTTACTGCATTTCTCATCCATTTTCTCTGTAAAATAAATATGTCTAAACAATTAAGGAGGCAGTTTACTGCAGTGGTTTAAGACTCTGAGCTGCAAATCTGGTGATATCCAGCAGACCAGACCAGACCTGGGTTTGAATCCCACAGCTTCCACTTGCAGACTGTGTGACCCTGAGCAAGTCACTTAACTTCCCTGTGCTCCCAGGTCACACTTGTAAAAAAGCTTTCAGCTTAGTGTGCTAGTCCTGGTTAAACTAACAAAATTAACAATGGTGGATTACATTAGAAGGGGATGTGATGGTAAAATTTTCTGGTTGTAACCTGTATCAATTAACAAACCGAAACATAACTGCAGTTCAGGAATTCGGCTGCAAAAAATGTGTCTCCAACATTGATCTGCAGAAGGAAATAGAATCATTCTCAACCAGACTACTAAGTTTAGAATCAAGTCAGATAGAAATGGCTAGATGCTTTGAAACTTTGAATCCTATAAAACCTCCAGCAGAATCGTCTGTGTTAATCCCTCAGGAGCTTAATTATGATCCTATACTCTCCACAAATTCATTGCCAGGTATAGAATGTCAAGAACAATTTCATAAATCTAGCCCTTCCTTAGTACATGAATCAACCACCATGCAAAGTTCTGAAACTATATCAAAAGAAAGAACAAGGGATGAAGAAGAGTGTACAGAACTTGACCAGGATTGGACAATAATACCATCCAGGGCACATAAAAAGGGGAGAGAAGCTGAACTATTTACTATCCCAACATTTAACAGCTTTAGCACATTACTTATGGATGTAGAATGTGTAAACTCTGAAAACATATCTAATCCACCTACTGGTTGTACTATTGATATTAATGACTTTAAAAACAAAACTCTTAACAAAGAGGGCCCTAGCGGAATAAATAACCAAAATATTGACAGTTTAAATCCAGTATCTGCTGTAATTAAATAATCTAACAAAAACAGTAACAAACAGCCAAAGCATCCAAATCCTAGGAACAATACAAAATCATTAATTATTTTTAGAGCCTGAATCATATAGTGGTAATACAAATCAGAATCCATCTAGGAATAATGTCCCCTCAAATGATGTAGTCAGAGACCAGGCTGTGGACACAAACAAACTCCCTACCTCTAAGCCCACTAACACAAATGTTGTGCTGGGAGATTCTATCATCAAACACTTAGACAGGGTTATCTGTAATCCAGACAAAGGCTTTAGAACATATTCAAGCTTCAGAGGGGCAAAAGTAGCAGAAATAACTGCAACGGTTACAAATATCATAAAGAATGCCAGTGAAAATCCATTAGTAATCATTCATGCTGGAACAAATGACATTGGACAAACTAGCCTAAATGAATTGAAACAGGATTTTGTAGCCCTAAACAATGTCTTAATAGAACTATGATGTACCCCCCCCCCATTTCTCTGAAATTCTACCTGTCCCCAGAGCATCTCAAGCCAAGACACAAAATATAAAAATAATCAATGGTACTGCAAACAAAAAATTGCTTGTCTAACTCACTGGGAACACTTTTCAGACAGAGACTCCCTGTTCTGCTGGAATGGACTACATCTCAGTAGACGAGAAGTACACTTCTGGGGAAATCATTTATCAGCTTCATAAATAGTAATGTAAACTAAATGTCAGGGGGAGAATGGGAGTGTTCAGAGTTCTCTAATGACTGGGTCTACAGAAAATCTAGACAGTATATGCAACATCCTTGTGCTCAATGCTAGAAGCCTAAACAATATCAAAATGGCAGAACTAGAAGGAAAGGCACTAATGTACAACCTCGGGATCATTGCTGTAACAGAAACATGGAGGGATACCACCTCTAGTTGGTTACAGAATATTCCAAACTATCAACCATACTATAGAGATCAGATAGGTAAGACTGGGGGTGGTGTCTGCCTTTATATATGAGACAACATCAATTCTCATCAAATCAATTTACAGAATAATTCAGAAAGCATTTGGGTACATATTAAATTTAAGGGACATCGTAAATTAATTATTGGTAACTGTTATAGACCACCATTAGCTGATAACAACTATAACAAAAATTTAATTGAAGAAATTTCAGATATGTCAGATGGGGAAGTGTTGTTATCCTTGGAGACTTTAATTTTCCAGGCATTGATTGGAATACACTAAAAGGATCATGTGAAATGGACAAAGACTTCCTTATCACTTTAATGAATCATGGACTGGAACAATTGGTAAAAGACTCAACTCGAGGTGACAACATCCTTTTATTATTATTTATTTACTTTTTGTTGATCAGGTAAGTGCACTAGACAAATCCTGCCTATTTTCAGGCACGACCCAGGGGAGGGGGATACAGATGAATGTCAACTGACCTTGAACCTGATTAAGCTGTTGGTGGTATTTTTAGTGAATGAGGGAAATTTGGCCAGGACACCGGGGAAATTCCCTACTCTTTTCGATAAGTGCCATGGGATCTTTAACATCCACCTGAACTAGCATCAATCCAGGCAGATGGGACCTTGGTTTAATGTCTCATCGGAAAGACGGCACCTCAGAAGTGCAGCACCCCTCTCATGCTGCACTACAGTGTCAGTACTGGGATATTAACCCAAGTGCCACATGTGGGAACTGAACCCACAGCCCTCTGATCTCCCGGCCTCAGAGGCAAGTGTGCTACCTACTGAGCCACTGACACTGGTGCCTTGATCTTGTCATTACTAATAATGAAAATACAATAGCAAAAGTTCAAATCAAAGAATCCCTAGGTAATAGCGACCATAATTCAGTACTAATTAGCATGACTATTAAACATACAAAACCCACTACTTCTACTACTTTAAACAATTATGATAAGGCCAATTTCATTGAAATCAACAACATATTAAATAGTATGAATTGAAATACTGATTTGTCATACCCAACTGTGGAAAAAGCATGGGGGAAGTTAAAAGCCATTATATTAAAATTATAGAGGGATTATGTGCCTACAATAAACAAATATAACAAAAATGGTAAAATATCAATTTGGTTTACTAAATCAATAAAAAACTAATTAAAAGGAAAAAAAGACTTTTCAAACAAATGAAAATAAATCCAAGTGAGGAAACTACTAGACGTTACAAAAATTCTGTGCCACAACTGAAAAAGATGATTAAAACAGCAAAACGGGGGGGGGGGGGCTGCTGATCAGCCTAGAAGAAGCAGCAGGAAGCTTGAGCTCCTGGGAGAGTTTTTATTAAACTAAATAAAATCAAGGTATTTTCAAGTGGCAGATAGTACAACTTACTCTACGGAACATTTAGATTGCTGTGATCGATGCAATGGGCAAGTCAAAGGGCTCCGCTGCCGCTACGGGAGATTTTTTTACTTCCAAAAGACCGAACAGAGAAGAGTGGCCTATGCAATGTGGTGGGACCACAATGTCTGGTGCTGAACAACCAGAAGAGGCTTCACTAAGCTCCATCCAGACAACCCTGCACCAGCTTCTTGTAAAGACAGTGCAGGATCTTGATAAAAAGTTCGACACCCTTACTCCACGGATTTCCATTCTTGAAACTCGGATGGATCAATGTGAATCTGTTATGCAGCGATCCGAAGCCTCCACTCTAAAGACTACTGAAGCCACCACTAAACTCATAAAAGAAAATGCCCACCTGTGCCAATGACTCGAGACAGTCAAATATCAGACACGGGAAAGACATTTGTGGGTTATTGGGCTCTCTGAAGCTGCAGAGGGGAGGACAGTCTTGAATTTGCTAAAACATTCTTGCCACAGATTTTGGGATTGGACAACTCGGACTCTCCATTCTTTTTGAAAAAACCTACCGCATTACCCAGAGGCGGGCAGCACATGACCTTGCTATTCCCAGAACATTCCTGATTGTCTGCATGGGAATTGGTGATCAGGACAGAGCACTCAGAATTGTCAGGTGCCAAAGAAATCTAAAGTATGGGGAAGATACCCTCTCTCTGTTCCCGGACCTTTCCTATAGTACACACCAGCGAAGGAAAGCATTTGATGGCCTAAGGAGATGGTTTCGGCAGCTGAAAATTCAGCAGCAACTTTTGCTGCTGGCAAAGTTATGAGTAACTTGGAACAGCCTGCAGTACTTATTTAATGAGGTCAAGGACATGGAGAAACTTCTGCATCGTACAGAACGGGAGACGTGGGTGTTCGACAAACAGGGTTCATTGGATGAAGACTGAACTTTACTGTTTGGATGGTATTGTACAGTATCTCTTCTGGGATTTAGTTGAGAGGCCACTGTTTATGTTTTCCAGTCTTAGTAACTTTTAGTGTCTACTTGTGCCTCTCATAATTAAATGACTGTTGCATGGTGATATGCCTGCCCGAGTTGACTGTATGTTAATGGGGTATTTGATGTTTGGGCACTCGCTTTGCACTGCTGTTGCTAATAGAGGGCTAGCAATGTCTGAAACAGTATTCCTTCAGTTTCTTTATTCAACTCCATATTTCAGAACTATCTGCCAGATTAAGATTAAACTTGATTGTATATCATTCTAGGTAATGTCTCCTGGAAGCCTAGGATGATATTTGTTATATGTAACATTTCTTCCTTCTTCAATACAGGGAATCTAATGGATGATTACATTAGTCATGAGGAAGTTTGGAAAACTAAATCTAAACCTGATTCCCTATTGGCCTTCCTGGCTGCATGTATATGGTGTTTACTTATTTTATATGATATATTATGGATCTTCCCCCTTGCTGTACCAAATATGGTGTTTTATCGTAGTCCTTTGTAAGAGAACGTTCTGTATCTGGCTCTGTTATGCTAACCTCCTGTGTCTTATTGTAATGTGAGTAATGCTTGCTTGCAAAATCAATAAATAAATAATACAAAAAAACCAGCAAAACAAAATTTAGAGTTTAGATTGACACATTCAAAAAAACAAATAAATCCCTATATTCATATCTGAGAGGAAAAAAACTGCAAAAAGTGTAGGGTGTATTAATCATAATGGTAAAACAGCAGAAAGTGATCAAGAAACAGCAAATAGATTTAACAAATTGTTTTGCTCAATTCTTAGTACTAAATCAGTTAGTACAAACACTTGTCTAACTTTAAATAATAATAATAAAAACTATGTGATCCACCAGACTGATAAACTATCAGCACTACGAACCCTAAAGAACAATTCTAGCCCAGGGCCAGATGACATTCACCCACAATTTCTGAGCAAAACTGCTGCTACTATCTCTATACCATTAACTATTATATTTAATAAATCATTATACAATGGCAAGAAAGAATCTTGAACTGTGATTGGTCAGTCTGGGGCTGGACCCATGGCATTATCCCAGCATAACGCCACATGTCTAGCCTCAGCACTGTGAACCAATTGAGGATGACCTCCAGCAGGATGAAGATCTCTTTTTTTGCATCTTCTCTTAAGAAACTAAAATATTTTTCCACACTAATAAAAACATTCTTTAAATTTTTTTTTTTTATTTTATATATAACAACAAGCCATTGTATAATAGGAATAATGCACTCCAGGGTGTGTGTCGTTTAGGATAACACCACGCCTGGGGCATTGGACGCCAACCCCCCCCCCCCAGGTGTGGCATTATCCCAGCATGACACACACCCTCTCATGCATTATTCCTTTAATAACCAATAGGCAAATACCCTCTGACTGGCACAAAGCAAATGTTATTCCAATATTCAAAAAGGGAAGTAAGGCAGATGTGAGCAACTACCGTCCTATCAGCCTGACATCTGTTGTATGTAAACTGATGGAAAGAATCATAAAGTCACTCCTAGAAAATGAAATTGAGTGTCTTGGTATCACTGATACTTTACAGCATGGATTCAGACAGGGTTACTCCTGCACTACTAACTTAATTTCTTTTTACAAAAATATAAGTAAGGAAATGGATCAAGGGGTACCTATGGATGTCATTCTGCTTAACTATAGTAAAGCTTTTGACCTGGTTCCTCACCTTAACTTAGTCAGCAAACTAACCAAATTTGGTATCTCACAGTGCTTAATAGATTGGGTCAAGGAATGGTTGACCAATAGATCACAGCAAGTTAGAATAAATGGCACCTTATCTCAACTCGGGATGATTACTAGCAGGGTCCCACAGGGCTCCATTTTGGGCCCTACTTTGTTCAATATTTATATTACTAATACGACAATTAGTCAGAATAACATCATGTGCAAATTTGCACATGATACCAAATTGGGAGGTAAAGTTGAATGTGTGGAGAGGATACACACTTTACCAACTGATTATTACATATTGAACAATGGACAAATGAAAATGATATGAAACTTAGTGTTGACAAGTGCAAGGTTATAAATTATGACAATCACGATGGGCCATTGGCCTCCTTTTGTCCTACTGTACCAAAGTAACCAAAGGCTTCCTACCCTTGGAGCTGGATGGAGAGCAGAGACAGGAGGGTTGGTGAGGAGGAAGGGGAAATGAAGCAGGCAGAGGAGTGCAAGGAACATACAGCCAGAAAGAGGGAGGTGAGAGCAAAATGGCAAGTAGTAACCACAGTAGTTAAACTATGCACAATAGCTGAGCTAATGAATAAACATTGGGTAAAAAAAAACTGCAGTAAACAGACATTACAAAAAGTGAGTGCACTCAGATAGGTTCTATCTAGGAGTCAGAAACACTGGCTAAAATAAACTAAGGCAGTAAGCCATAGAATGGGTACTGAGTAACTGACCAGCAATGCACAGATAAACAAAAAAAACTAGGCAGGTTAACACTGAACAAGGATAACACAGTATTAACAGTACAGTTCACAGATGAGTTTACAAACACAAATTAGCTACAGTACATACAGCACTGTATATAATTAGAGCCACTACGATGGTACAAATAACCAGAATGCCCAGATAGGGTATATCTAGGAATCACAGAGAGAGCTGACGGCAGGTTAAAACAAGATGGATGAACTAGTTAGCTGGCAACACATTAAGTCTGACTGGCTTAACAAAGGAAAGACCCTGTGGCAGGAAACAGCATCAGCACAGTGGTGGAGTATCCCTGCAGGGTAAGGAGGAGGAGTGAATTGTACAGTACTTACAATCTAGTAGAGTACAGCAGCTGAGGTTACAAAAAGGCAGACTGGAGGAGCAGCACGGCCAGGCAAATGGTTGACTCCAGGCAGACTCCTTCACGTCCTTTGCACTCAATCCTTAGTGTTGATGCTGCCACATGGAGAGCCACTTGTGATGTGTTCCTGAAGTACAGACAGGGAGGCTACACCCACAGCCCATCCAATTGGTAGGAATGTTTAGACAGGCAGCAAAGTATTTTGGGAGCTGGGCTAGCTGGTGGCATCCATCTGTCGGGAAGGAGGGCTGGAGAAGATGCTCATCTAAAAAAAAAAACTAAAATTGACCTCTTTAATATCAATTTCACATTTTAAATGTAGTATTTTTAAATGAATGGCACATGAATGCAATTGTTTGTTTTTTTAAATAGTGTAAATGCATATCAAATGTTTGAGTCATTACACTGTGTGTATTATCTGTTGACCATTGTCTGAATGTTCAGTGTTGATTGTTATGTCTGTGTCATACATTAATTGGTTAATGGATGCAACTGTAAAAGAAAGCTTGCTCTCAGTTTTGCTTTCCAATAAATTGTATTGAATTGAATCTCTCTGGCCCAATCACAGGTCTATCTGGAGCAGCTTGCATCAAAATGTGCAGTACATAGCTGAAAAGGGAGCAGCTTGCATCATACTGCACGTACATAGCTGAAAAGCAGTCCCCAGTGACCAAAATCTATTACAAATTTTAAGATATGGTAGGATTCACTCAAGATGCCTGCTACATAATGCGTAACTTAATATAAAAACATTTCATGATAGAGGACTAGAATGTAATACTAATGTTTAGCATCATTTTATGCTTCAAATCCCTAATTTGTAGTGGCAGAAACAATGAAATTAGAAGGGACAACAGAATTTTTTAAGCAAAAATCATGGCTGTCCCTGAAAAATCAGGGACAGTTGAGGGGTAATAGCAATGCAAAAGTTATTCAACTCAGCTCCTTGTGACCTGGTAAAACTTCAGACTATTATACCATCCAAAACTTGCAAATTAATTCATAAATAGAAGTTAGAACAAAATTATTTATATTTCCAAGGTGAATGGACTCATGCATCTCCTAGCATTCACACTCCACCTTAATGGTTAGTATAGGGCACCACACAAGAGGCACAAAATTGTATAGTCATAATGACACATAGTCCCAGAAAATTTCCAGAAGGAAGGCAACGCATTCGAGACATCAGTACATCAAGACCTAGCTGTTTCTGGGGTGTAGAATAGATTTCTATGCAGGGCCTGACACTCTCCCCATCTGTCATTCAGTGTACAAAAAAAGCAAGTTACTCCCTGCAATTGTGCACGTTTACGCAGGTGGTTAGCTCAGCAACACCTTGACGTTCACCGTGACTTGTATCCCGATACAGCCAAACATGGTTGGTGCTGTTATCCTGCAGTGTTACTTGGCTTAGCTTCCAGAGAGCAGGCATTTTTTTAAAGCCTATAGATACACTCAAAATGGTATCACTCCATTGTCTTTCGACACTCGCCACATTACAATTCATGCCGCTTTGTGGAATTCAGTTATTTCATCTGATTTGATTGTTATGTCCTTTTATTTATGCAGAAGGGTTAATAAAACAGTCACACATGTCCTCTTTTCACCCTTCCCCCTGTCTCAGGGCTTGCCCCGCTCACATTTATATTAACACCTCTGCAGTGACCCAGACTTGTAAGGCATTCCACTACGTAAATTTTATTCAGCCATTCATTTGTAAGTTGGATTCAAATGGCTGTCAGTGTTTGTGCAGCAGCCGGTGGGACATACCTCTGAGAGGGCGTGGCCACCTGTGCCCAGGGTAAACATGCTGGAAATATGAGGGCACAAGGTGTTAGTGGTGAGGGCTTTAATAATCTAGAGGCAAATAACAAAATGGCCTGGCGATGGGCAACTTTTATATAACCCCTGGTTAACAGGTTAGTAGCTTACCCTTCAGTGGGCTGGTTCAGTGCTGCAGGTTTTGATTCTGCCTTCTGAGGCAGCACTTTCTGCGTCCACAAACCTCTCAGCCTCAGTTGGATATGTAAAGTATTTTGGTGGTCTGCCCAGTCTGGAGACATGGAGTCTGGAGGAACAGAGGTTCACAAAGGCCAGCCCCTGGTGTGCATCTTCGACTTGACTCCATTACATTGTTGTCTCTTACACTGGACATTTCTGCTGAGGTCTTGGAATATTATGGCCTGACCACCATGGATATCAGTGGGGCTTGGGCTTTGGTGGCTCAAAGCATCTTCTCCTCCTTATCAGTGTGCCTCACGTACTTTAACAGTTGTGGCAGTCAGGCCTGATCATAATTCAGTTGAAAGATGAGACCAAGAATCCCTCTAACAATTTAAAAACTAGTAAAAATACTGGAGTTATTTAAAAAAAATTGCAGGCTTTTATGTAGCAGAGTGTGTGTGTGTGTGTATGGGGGGTGGCTCACTGGTATCTTAATTGTATACTTTATCAGAAAGTGCCATTATTTTTCTGCCACTTTTGGCCAATACAGTGGGCCCAGTCCACTTCAGATTTCTCAGCCTCTGGTCCCATCTTGAGCTTGCCCACCAACTATTTGCGTACTGCAGTTTTCATTTTCATTTTATTCATTATACTGGTAATCTTGTGAGCAAGTAATTGCCCATTTTCACAAGTAACCAGATACTCTACATTTAACAAACTTTGAAGATTTAACAACAAACATATTACTCAAGTACGATAATAAAAAAAATTTATAACATGGGTTCCTTAAAATGTGTAAGCCGATTGGTGGGCTGCCTCTGTGTGGCCATGCATTAATCTCTGTTAACTGCACAGTTTGTAGTGCTCAGGCACCCTTGCAAGGTCAGGGGCCAGAGCTGCACTTGGTTATTCCTGAGTGAGTGCATTTCTGAAAGGCAGCCATGTAAATCTCTCGCTGAGTGAGCAATAGTGTTCCCCACAGAGAAAGAGCTGTAGCTATCTATCCGGTGCATTCAGTTTGTCAAGGATATTCCCCCGTGACAAACAGAGATGCAAAATGATACACTGTGCAGCACATTTGACCCAATTGTGGGTGTCTGTCTATCAGTATTTCACCCTCCCCACTATCTGGATATCCACCCACCCACTCCATGGCTCTCTGCCTTCCTACTGCATAGTGTACCCCCCCAAGTTGTGGCTGACACCCATAGTCTATCATCAGCGGCTGTTCGCTCAGCAGTGTGCAGTTGTCTCCCAAACTCTCTGACACGCTGCAAAGTGCAAATTGTGCAGTCCCTGTACATAGCTCACTGCCAGGCTGTGTGTCTCATTCAGTACTGGTCCCATTCTTGTCCCGTCCCCCTGGCCCCATCACAGTACAGCCAGGCTAAGAACACAGAGAGCCGGAGATTGAGGAAGGAGTACAGCCAGACCGACTGCTGACTTGCAGCAGTTAAAGTGAGAGAGACAGTTGAACACAATGGACATGTCTTAGTGTGTGTTTCACAAGTTCAGAGTACCCCACCATGCTGTCTGCTGTCCACGCACCAACTCTGTGGACCTCGAGGATGGAGACATTATCATCTTCCAATTCTTGAGAGCAAAATGCTGTCATGTGTTGCGAACAGTGCAGCGACCGTATCTATCAAGTGTCACCACTGCTGTGTCTGTCTCAATGCTGACACCAACAATCTGTGCACTCCCCATTGCAGGCTGGGCCCTCTGAGGTGTGTGACCCCCCCCACCACCAGCGATATGCTCAGTGACAAAAGAGAAACACCGAGTGAGGCACACAACTGGCGAGGAATCCAAATTCCCAGCAACAGCAGCTGTTGCCACACAGTGTGTCTACTTATCACAGAAATCCCGGCCAACAACGGCAAACCAGAGAGGTGTGACCCGCTCTCAGTTTCTCTGCTGTGGGGGAGAGAGACACAACAGCTCACCACAGTGCTCTTGCTATGTTGCTCAACCTTGTGTGACAGAGAGAGTGAGAGGGACGTGCATCATGGAGAGACAGCACACAGTCTACAAAGAAATAGCGGCAGCTCCTTTCCCTGATCGTCCCGCTGATGCCTTGGAGATGTGCGGCATTGCCAGAAGTTCACAGTGATAAAGTTTGCTGCTTTTACAGTCTGTCTTATTTGTGACAGGGAGCAATGCGAGAGCTGCATATGTACATCTTGGTGTTGCGGGGGTTGTAACAGTGATCGTGGGCAAGGTAGGGTAGTTCGTGATGTACAAGGAATGTCACAAATCTAAGTGTTATATGTGTGACATTTCTATGTGCATAACAGCACTGCTCTGTGCATTATTTGGTCTGGACTATTTTCCTAGGTGTACAGGATACAGAACCTTTATTGGTATTTAAACAACAAAAAAACACCTTTATGGATATTTTTTTGTTGCTTAACTATAACCTATAAAGAGAACGCATTAATTTGATTTGTGGGTGTGAGCATTGTGGATTAATAAACACCCAGTCACTGTGAGGACACTTGGCCTGCAGCCTCGTGCTCACAATGCACCCTGACCCAGGGTGTTGATTAATCCCCAATAACCGCACACCCTGTCGTGGGTCATTGCTTACATATACATTAAAAATAGTCACAAGCTGCCCGAGATATAAAATGAGCAAAGAGTTTATGCTTAAATGATGACATTGTTCTACAATCAGTAACTTTAGAGGGGAGATTGTTGTAAATGATAGAGGCCTGATAAATCAAAGATCTCTGACATAATGAAGTGTGCATAAAAGGAAGTCTAATACCAAATGTATGTGATTGCCTGGTACCTAATAATGTTTTGTTGAAAGAGAAAAGTTTTTCAATGCACACCGGTGCTTCCTCCTGAAATGTCTTATGGACAAACTTTGCCTTTTCAAATTGAAATATAATCACTAACAGTTATTTCTATCATATAAATCACACTGATGTGTTCTTACTGGAAGATTCATAACAAATCGACAAATAGATTTAGAAAATGTCTTAGCTCAAGACATCAATCCCTCACCAGCTGAAGAATAACAAACTATGCCATAATCAACAGCTGAAACAGGTAACTAACAGCAACAGTTTTCGGGACTCAAACATTAAGGAAATTTTAATCCTAAACAACATACCCAGTTTTTGATTAGTGCCTTTGAGTAATTTAGTAACATGTACTTTAGTAAGGGAACTATCCAAAGTAACCCCTAAATTCTTGAACTCCATAACAGTCTCAACTACCTCGCCACCCCAGGCTACAATCTGAAAATCAGTACTGATTTCCCTTTTTTGACCACGAAACTGCATTGTCTTTGGTGGTTTGTATTTTTGTTTGTTTTTTATGTTTGCTTGCATGCATGTGCAAGAAACATAGTGCCACCATATGAGAATTCGTAGGTGTGCCTCCCCCATTTCCAATGCCCTGCTGTCTTTTGCAGGCACAGCCACACCGTGCCAATGAATGTAGGAGCTGTCTATGACAGCCATTCAGATGCAGTGGCATACAGTTGAAAGCAAATAAATGCTGTAATCAGCGGCGGTAACGTGTAGGCACTTTGCATACTGCCATCCGGCAGTATGCAATGTGCCTACTCATTGGCACTGCACTGAAACAGCTGTCATAGACAGCTCCATCCCCCCACAACAAGTAACACGCTGGGAGCCCACCCAAGCATGCTCATGCGCTCCCCACACACACACTGTATGGCCAGGGGTGCCCATCCCCCATCAGCTCCGCTGCACTCCCCCCCCAACAGAGTTTCAGGTGCCACGCTGGGAGTCCACCCCAGCGTGGCTACAGTCCATAAGGCCGATGGGGGTGCCCAATCCCCATCAGCTCCACTTCCCCCTCAAACAGCCTTCCAGCTGCCACGCTGGGAGCCAGTCCCAGCATGGCAAAAGTCCCACGTTGTCTTTAAAAAAAAAAATGCCCTGTAAGAAAAACGGTCCTCGCTGACTGTCTTGACCCCCTGCCCCACCAGTACCCACCCTGGCACACCCTGCCTCCCACACCCTCACCTCATATACCTCCGAGTCCGCACAATGATTTTCGATGGACCGAGAACCGTCTGCACTCTTCAAAGCCGACCATGAACTGAGAAATGCCAGTAAGCTGTATAATGGAATAAATAGGGTTTTTCAACTTTGATGCATATCTCAGGGATTTTTTGGGATTTTTCACCAAATTTTCAACATGGGGTTCTTGGGACCCCCACCTCATAATTCTGGCACTGTCATTTTGTTATTTGGTCATTAAAGGTGATTTTGCAGTCACTGCGCAGAACCACCTTTTGGGACTGATTTACTAAATGACAGTGTCATAGTTCATGTGGCAGGCCCCCAAAAGCTCTATGTTGAAAATCTGGTGAAAAAATTCCCCAAAAATGATATTTTACGAGCGTGCGTTGCACAGTTCCTACGCACACTTGTAAGTTCGCGAATTTTTTATATTTTCACTCCAGATTTTCTCATTGCCATTTTACCACAGCTCCTTATGAGCAGTACAGCTGCCATTTTTCATATCTCGCCCAGAATGTGTTTCCACGCGTGTAGCACACAATGGCGCAGTCAGTGTGCGAAATCAATGTTTGGGACAGATTAAGAAAATCACAGTGACACTGCTAATGAGCAGAGATCTTAAAATAGCTATGTTAAAAATCTGGTGACAAAAGTCCATAAAATGACTGTGTTACGAGTGAGCATTGCGCAGTTTCCACGCACTCTCGTAAGTTCATGAATTTGTAATATTTTCAGTCCAGATTTTCACAACTGCCATTTTTCCACACTTCCTTATGAACAGTACAGCTGTCATTTTTCACACCATGGCTGAAATGTGTTTTCACACATCCAGCGCAGAAATGTGTGGTCGCTGTGGGAAATCACTGTTCAGGACAGATTAAGAAAATCACAGCGACGCTGTTCATGAGCGGAGGTCCCAAAATGCCTGTGTTGGCAATCTGCTGTAAAAATTCCCCAAACTAATTTATTTATTTATTGAATCAATCGGATTACAACCTTTGAGTCAGAGACTCATTTCCAAAGGCTCCACGTCGGAGACAAAACATAACAAGAGGCAGACATTATACATAGTTACATACGGGTGGAGGCAGACAGAGACAACAAGGTATATACATTATGTGTTGCATATAGGCAGAGTCCTATAAGTGGGGCAGGTGGAAACTGCTGCTTAAGCAATTCAGTGAGTAGTACAATCATCAAATATATGCAGTGTCTAAAATGCTGGTAGGTGGTTAGTGCAGCTGGAAAACCAGCATTGTCAGAATTACAATAATTACATTACGAGTGTGTGTTCCGCAGTTTCTACACACACTCATGACTTCACCAGTTTTTTTTATGTTTTCACTGCAGATTTTCAACATTGCCAGTTTTTACACCTCCCCATGAACAGTACAGCTGTCATTTTTCACATCCTTTTCGAAATGTGTTTTCGCACCTGTGGTGCCAAATGGCGTAGTCGCTGTGCAAAATCAGCTTTCGGCTAACAAACTGATATTGCTTCTGTTCATAAGGTGAGGGTCACAAAAAACCCATGTTGAAAATTTGGAGTGAAAATACCAACGAATGCCTGAGGAGTTAGGGATTCCGACCATAACACCCCACCCTGTAGAGACTGACAGGCATCAGGGGTGTGACTTGGGATTGTCACCTGTAATGCTCATACCATTCCACCCCCACCCACCCCTGCAGCCAGTGAGAGAGGCATCAAGGTGCCTTGGACTCTTATTTAAGTTCACCCCATTCTCCTATACCACCCCATCTCACTGTATTTCCTGTTGGAATGGGGTGAGCATAAGGCTAAAGACCCCAAAACACACGTGACACTTGTCAGTGTCTGCAGGGTAGGATGTGGTGAAATGGCATAGCCATTATGCCTGGCGACCCAAGGCACCCAGTACCTATCCAGTCTCTGCGAGAGTGAGGGATGGCTTCAGTTCAATACTTCACTGCCATTCCTATTATGCAGCTCTCTAACTCCTACACTACCAGTGCCAATGCCAGCAAGCAGACATTCAGCATTGACAAATGCTTGTTGTATTAAGCACCATTTTATGCTTCACAAACCATCCTTGCAGTAAATCAAAATCCCCCTGAACCACTTTCATAAGACCCAACCCCTGTTTAAGAATCACTGTGTCATCAGCATACGTAATAATCTGAGTTGATGGACAGGCAAGAGGCGTGTAATTCAAAAACAGGGAAAAGCAGAAATGGACCCAAGATGGGTCCCTGTGGCACTCCATAATTAATCTTTCAGTAATCAGAAAATGTCCCTCTAACCACTGTTCTATGCTCCCTGTTTTTCAAATAATTACTAAACCAATTAATTACCTCATTCAAAAACTACAGTTAAGATAAAGCTTTTAATAGTGACAATAGATCTACTAAGTCAAAATGCTTTGGTGAGCTCCACGAACACAGCTGCCACCAGGTCCTCTATATGAAGGGCCCGGGGGACATAGTCAGTGAATCTCACCAAGGCAATTTGAGTATTGTGCTTTTGTCTAAACACATACTGGGCAGGCATAAGAAGATTATACTTGGTCAAAAACTCATTCATTTGGTCAAAAATGATTTGCTCTAATATTTTTGAGAGGAGCTGACAACGATATTGATCTATAATTACCAGGTTCTGTAACTGAACCACCTTTATGCAAAGACCGTATAGTGGCTTGCTTCCAACAAGACAGATATTGTCCACTACAAAGGGAATAATTAAAGAGCTTGGTTAGAGGCACTACCATTGCATACCTCCCCAGTCTCAAAAGCCTAAAATCTGTATTGTTAGGTCCATTAATGGGGCATTGCCAATTTGTTTTTCATCATAGTATTTCTAGTTAAAAACCTACATTTTATGATTGCTTACCTTCTCTAAAATTCACTGATGTTGCTGTTTGTTTTGTCTGTCTCCTTGTTTAGTAGAACCGAGACGCATGCTAATGTATATTTCTGAACAACTTTGTTTTGTTTCCAGTCCTGCATCTGTTCTTACTGCATACTTCCTGAACATTAGAAACACCCGAAACAGTGCAGTCACTCATGATGCAATAGCCTCTTAAACTCCCACTGCATCATTTTTTTTTTTTTGATATATTTCTTTATGCTCCTCCGGTCAGCCCCCCATCCGACCAACCCCCCCCCAGCCCCGTCACCTGGATTAGCCAGCGCTTACCTTACTCCCGGCCCAGGAGCGGAGCCTGTGAGGAGTAGGTCATCATCCTGCTGCCGGCATTTCTTCCCTCCGATTTTCTCCCGGGGCCCCAGGGTAGGGTGCATGCGTGGAGCACGCATGCACCTACAGCCTCAGCCACACCCTCCCCACCCCTATGGCCTAGCGCCTGCACCCCAAGCCCGTGCCACCCCTAGCCTCCACTAGGGGCCACCATTGGCTGAGGGATGCCGCATCACCTCTGCAGAGAGGAGAGCCAGCCTGCTGGCAGTGCTATCCAGCTCCGCCTTCCCCCCCCCACTGCCGACCTCCAACGAACTGGGCTCATTCCCAAACCCAGGTCACTGGAGCGCCGCGAGGTAAGGCGTCCAGCGCCTCAACCCTCAGTGCTACCGGGCCGGCATCCCACTGCTTCATGAGTGGCAAGACTGTGTTGTGAGTGTTCCCAAGTCCAGGAAAGATGCAGTTGGAGTTCATCAAGGAATGTAAACAATCTTGTTTTTGTGTGGTAACACCAGTATGATGAGCAGTCTGTTTTTCACTTTTTAAAAGAAAAAGAGAATCAGAATCAAACTACCACCTACATCACTAATCTTTACAGAAGGTTGACAATCATAAAATGTGTTTTTTTAAACTAGGGACACTTTGAGGCCTAAGGGGTTTGACAGTGTCCCTTTAACAGGTCGAGGATTATATTTTTCAGTATAACAAAGTACCTCTATTTCCAACAGACATTTAAAATAAAAACTTGGGGTGTATATATATATATATATATATATTTTTAACCAGGAGAGATGCACTAACCTGAAAGCTTGTTTACAGGTGCAGCCTGGTAGCACAAGGAAGTTAAGTGGCTTGCTCAGGGTCACACAGTATGCAAGTGGGGGCTGTGGGATTCAAACTCAGGTCTCCAAATTTGCAGCTCAGAGCCTTAAACCACTGCACTATACTGCCTTCTTATCAAGCCACTAAGCAAGACACATTCAGGATCCTTCTGTTCTACCCTGTCACTAAAGCCATCTTTAAATTTGGTTAAATCCCTAAACTTTTCATGAAGGACAGTAGCCATAGAACTAGCTTCACAATTAGAATGTAGACTTTGTATTTCCCCATGTTTAATATTTCCTGTTAATTCTCTAAACAATTTCCAAACGTCTTATTTTTAAGACTGATTTTGCTGATTTTTAAAATAAGTAATCTTAGCTTTCCTAATTAGTGATTTACAGAGACTATGCATCCTTTTATACGCAACCACAGACTCATTGCTTCTAGTCTTTAAAAACTCATACAGCAAATAGACAACTTCAAGTAAACACAAATGGAGCCAATAGAGATACTCACAACTAAATAATCCAGAACTTGGCTCCCCATCCCTGCTGCAGTAAAGATCCACACTTTTGATGCATTTGGTTAAACCACGACAGTTTATTTCTGTAAGACACCAACAAACAGATGAAGACACCCCCCCAAAAAAAAAAAAGCTTTTTGGGGAGGGGTGTCTTCATCTGTTTGTTGGCGTTTTACAGAAATAAACTTTTGTGGTTTAACCCAACACATCTAAAGTTTAAAAACTCATAGGATTTTTAATTTTTTTTCTTTCTATTTCTTCAAAATATCAGAGGTGATACAGGTACACTTATTACCTCTAACTCGCATTTTCTTTAAGGGCATCAATTTTTCACACACCGCGTTAAACACCTTCGATATACCTTCAAGAGCTAGGTTAATATCAGTAATTGAATCTAAAAAAGACCAGTCTTGCTTACTAAATGCCTCATTAAAGACCGTTGTATCCAAATCTTTTATATTACAAGTCTCAGATCACTGGCCTATCTTTTGGGGGTTTTTTTTTAGCAGACCATTGGCAATAAACTGGACAATGGTTGCTAATTTCATCAGGCAAAATTCTAGAACTAGTTATCTTTCTTGGGTCAGAGACCACTAGCCAATCAATTATTGAATTAGACATGGATTTATAATTCAACCTTGTTGGGGTATTTCTCAATTGATGAAGTCTTGAAATAGATACTGGAAAAACATAAGGACATTTTTAGTCCAGTTAGTATTAAAATCTCCAAGAGCTAACCACTCCCTGTTAATTTGGGAAAGTGTTTGAGATCGTTAAAAGTAACTACCTGACTTCTTCCTGACAGCTGGGTGGCATATAGACCACACTCAGAACTAAATTTTTTTGAGGCACCCAACAGAAGATTGACTATTAAAAAAATCACATCTAAAAGTAAGACCATGCTGTACAAGTTCTACAGCAGCTAAAGAATCCCAAACAAGAAAGCTCCCCCCTTTTTACCTTACCTATCATTTCTAAAAATATACCCAGCAATTTGGATCTCGTTGTTTTTATTTTATTGTGTAGCCAGGTTTCCATGATTGTAGTTGCAAGATTGTTTCCCTCAAGCCCTTCAGGAAATTTGGTAACCCTTAGGCTCGACCTCTGTGCCCTGTTCTCTAGGTCATCAGTCTGAGTTTTGAGTTCCTCCACCTGCGGCCGTCAGAGCATTCCACTCCCAGCTCAAGTCCATCCCTAGATCCTCCCAATCGCCAATTCTCCATTCTGCCTTGTTGAGGCAGGATCTGTGACCCACCGCAGTCTCTGAGAGTCCTGTCTCAGTCACCTACAGATGGGTAATTTGTGCTGTGATGTTCAAGAAGCCAGCTTTCATTTTTTGCTGCCGATCATTCAGCATCACTGATTTCCCCTGCCAGCAACTTCTCAAGCTCAGACATACTGTGGCCTCCTGAAGGGTTGGAAGTCTGTGACCTGGTGCATGCCTCATGGTGTGAGGTCTGTTTTCTGTGGGCTGCTATTAGTTCAAAGGAGTTTCATTTGTTTCTTTTGCTGCCTGCATGATGCCATGACACTGCCTCACTGGTAATTTATAAAGTAGCTTAGTTTTAGAGTGATTACACAATTTTTAAGCTGTATTTGGTTGAAACATAGAAACACAGAAACATAGAAGTTGTCGGCAGATAAGGACCGCAAGGCCCATCCAGTCTGCCCATTTCTTTTTCTACCTTATGAGTGTGCCACAGTGCCACAGGCCTTTGCTCTGTCAACCCTTTGGTAAAGTTCCTCACTCAACACTGATAAATAAAATGACATCATGTGGGATACATCCTCTTTTATTAATTGGGTAAATGAGTGGCTGACAAATCGTACACAAGTAGTACATATAAGAGGGTATACCTCAACCATGGGTGCAGTGACTAGTGGGGTTCCGTAGGGATCTGTCCTTGGACCCATTTTGTTTAACATTTTTATGTCAGATATGACTAAAAATCTCAGGAACAAGGCTATTAAATTTGCAGATGATACTAAAATTGCACTTAAAGTGGGAACATTGGATGAAATAACAGATGCTGCCAAAGATCTTAAACTCCTAGAAATTTGGGCCAAACAAAGCAATATGGATTTTAATGTCAATAAAACAGTTATTATGCATCTAGGAGAAAATAACCCAAATGTACAGTTTATGCTAAACGGTTCTATATTAGTATCAGTTAAAGAGGAGAAAAACCTAGGCATTATTATAAATTCAGAGTTCACATTTACATCACACTATAATTATATTAAAAAAAGGCAAATAAAATAATAGGGTGTATAAAAAGATCATTTGTTAAAAGAAATAGGGCATGTATACTTCCACTATACAGAGTGTATGTGCGACCACATCTGGACTATTGTTCACCATTATGGAGCCCAAATCTTAGCTGTGATGTCAATGTACTGGAGGGGGTTCAGCGAAGAGTCACCAAGATGATCAATGGTTTGCAAAACAGAGATTACCAGGCTAGAATGAGGGAATTAGACTTGTACTCACTGAAATGAGAAGAACTAGGGGAGATCTCCTTCTGATGTTTAATATCATTAGAGATAATGACTTAATGACACAATTAAGAATGTGCTTCAATATGAGAGAATGTAACCTCAGGAGCCACGGGTTTCAATTGGCATTAACTTATCCCAAAGTAAACACTAAACGTTCCTTCTTTACACAAAGAATTTCGTCAATATGGAATAAATTACCAAGATATTTGCTGGAAACAGATAATGTGGAAACTTTCAAATGTAATCTTGACAAATTTTTATTAAATAATGTATAAAGATATCCAGATTCTGGAGATGTACTTATATGGGTTTAAAAAAAACCTTCTGTACATCAAACTCTCTTAGTAGTATGAAACTTAGTAGTAATGGCCTATCTATTCATACTTATCTGTATTGCTCCCTTATGCCTGTCCCATGCCTGTTAGAAGCCCTGCACTGTATTAATATCCACCACTTCCTGAGGTGGGCCGTTCCATGCATCCACCACCCTTTCTATGAAAAAGAACTTCCTCACATTACCCCTTAATCGGCCTCCCTCTAATCTCATGCTGTGTTCTCTTGTCCTGCTACTTTTCTTATATTGAAACATGTTAGACTCTTTCACCTTGTTAATGCCCTTAAGGTGTTTGAATGTTTCAATCATATCACCTCTCTCCCTCCTTTGCTCTAGGGTATACATATTGAGTTCAGTTAATCTGTCCTCATGTTTTCGGATGCAGTCCCTGCACCATTTTGGTTGCCCTTCTCTGAACTGCCTCAATTTGGTTAATGTCCTTGTGAAGATGTGGCCTCCAGTACTCCAGATGAGGCCTAACCAGTGTCTTGTAAAGAGGGATTATTACCTCCCTCTTACGACTTGTGATACCCCTACTAATACACCCCAACATCCCTCTAGCCTTACCTACTGCTTTAGAGGTCTGTTTGGATGATTTCAGGTTATCTGTGATGATGACGCCCAAGTCTCTTTCTTCCCTTGTGACTGCCAGCAACTCCCCTCCCAGCCTATAGGTGGCTTCAGGGTTTCTCTTCCCTATGTGCATGATCTTGCATGCCTTAGGTCGATGCCTTAGGGTACTTGGCTACAGTGCATCCGCCATGCTGCCCAGCTTCTTTAAAGATGCATTAGTCTGTGACTTCTGCATTTGGATCCAAGACCTCAGCAGGATCTTTGTTCGCACATTATGTGTTTTTTTTACAGATTCTGTAAAGGCCTCTTACACATGTATCCAGCTCTGAAGAAACCTATATCAGCTTGGGACCTGATCCCAGCCCTCACTCATAGTCATACATGTCATAGATGGATAGTACGAGTCGGTTAGCTAAGGCCATGTATGGCTCACCACATATCAGTGGTATTTTCTAGTGAAATCACTACCTAAAAAAGAATCTAGAGATTTTTTGAAATTGTCCTTTGTGTCACAACCGACAATGGTGGCAGGTAGAGAGTTCCAAAGCGTCATAACTCTTTGGTTTGTCCAGCCACTTCTCTTTCACGTTTTTGTTATCTCTCCTCCCAGTTGCATGTTATGGGACCTACAGTAGTGTTTCTTTCAGTCAGTGTGTTTTTCTTAGTTAATCCAGCAAATTCCCAGAGCTCGCCATCCTGGAATGCTTTATAGCCTAAACATACTGTAGGTCACCTCTGATATGCCTATATTCTAAAGAAAGAGACCCAATGTTTCCAATCATGTATCATAGGTACAAAGTTTTAAATTAAAGACCTTTCTGGCAACCTTTCTCTGTACCCTTCCAATTAGTTTAATACTGGCTATATTTTGCTGTGACTAGAAAGGGCTGCAGTATTTGAGGTGAGGCCTTACCATGACTGAATAGAGGGGCATTATGACACTTGCATCTCTGCTTTTTTTTTTTTATTCTATTTATGCACCCCTCACCTTGGTCTCTCTCCAGCATGGTCGCTCGGTACTCCGACTGTTCCTGTCCTGCCTGAAGCCCCTGTTGCTCTCTTCGGTGAGGGGGGATGCCTCCTCCGACACGGCCAGCCCTGCCCCCCAGATCTGAGTCCCACGGAGAAGGACCACCTCACTCCTTCAGGTGCTCTTTCTATAGTATTGGAGGGCTGCCTGTGTGGTAGAAGGACCGAGCTGAGTGATGGGGCCTGACGTTGGATGTGGTGTCGTGACCTCTGGGCCCGCCTTCGCCTATCAAGGTGGGGGGAGTTCCTTAGTTTTGTCCCAGCCCTCTCCCTCCCCCCAGAACTCAGATGTGCAATGACATCTCCCAACATCTGCCACAGCTCTAAACCCTCTACTCCAGCCCTGGGCTTAAGCAGTGCCTCTGGCTTTCACCAGGGGCCACTGCTGTGCCAGGCATGCTCTGGATCCCTCCCCAGAGGGAGGAGAGCTGTCCTCTGGATGCTCGATCTTCTCTCTCCCCGCTGAACCCTGGTGGCCCATGCTTGTTCCTGAACACGGGTTGCCAGCGTGGCGCAGCATCCAGCTCCTCAACCCTCAGTGCCACCGAGCCAGCTGCATCTGTGCTTTTAATATGTTTAAATATGCACCCTAGTATTTTATTTCATTTCTTTATTATTTCTCTGGTGTGACTATCAACATTTAAGTTATTGTGACAATGATTCACAAATCTCTTTTAGCTTCCGTTGCTAGTAATTGTTTGTTATATTTAGCCTGAATATTTTTTCATCCAAAATGCAGAACTTTGCATTTATTTACACTGAACCTGAGTTTGAGTTGTTGCCCAGTTTTCAAGTAAATCTAAGTCTGATTGCAGTTGTATAGCATCTGTCATTTCAAATGATTGCCCTTAATTTGCTATTATCTGCAAATTTACATAGCCAGGAATTTGATGTATGTATGTTTGCATAGATGAAGCAAATACACTAAATAGTGTGGGACCAAGAACTGATCCTTGCGGGACTCCGCTAGTGACCTCACACCATTTTGAATGGTAACCTCTTATCATAACTCTTTGTATCCTATTTGAGAGCCATGACTTTTTCAAGCTTTTAATTTTTGGATGAAATCACATGTCTATCATCCTTTTAGTAACTCATAATGTGGGACCAGATCAAAAACCTTTTTAAAATCCAAACAGATCACATCAACTGGAAGTCCATTGTCCCGAGCACAGCTTATTGTTTCAAAAAAGTGCATCAGATTAGTGAGATAAGATCTATTTGGCCTAAAACCACGTTGAATAATGTCTTTTTTTTTTCTAATTCTATTTTCTCACCTCCCACCGACTCTTTCCAGCGAGGTCGCTCAGCATACCGCTCTGCCCACCCACCTGAAGTCCCATCAGCGCTCCTCGGTCATCAGACTCCTCATCTAATCCAGTGCCGCCCTAACCCCCCAGGTCTGAGTCCTCCAGGGAAGGACCGCCATGCCTCTGGCACCCTTTCTATTAGTATTGGCGTGCGGCGCTGGCTTGAGGGAGGACCCGAGGAGCACCTCTTGAAGACCCGGCATTGGGCATGGGGCCGTAGCTCCTGGACATGCCTTCACCTGTAGGTGGGAGGGGTGTTTCTTCTTGTTTTTATGCCCAATCCCCCAACCCCCACGCAGAGCCTGAGCATGCAATGATGACAGGCTCACTTGTTGCAGCTCTGCATCCCCCTGTTCCAGCCATGGAGTGTTGCAGTGCCTCCGGTCTCCACCGGGGGCCACTGCGATGCTGGGCAGTGGCCTGGATCCCCCCCAAGAGAGGAGAGCAGTCCTCCAGATGCTCGATCCTCTCTCTCCCTTGCAGCCCAAGCTCGTTCCCAAACCCGGGTCGCTGGTGAGGTACGAGGTGTGGCGTCAAGCACCTCAACCCTCAGCGCCACCAGGCCGGCTCTGAATAATGTCTTCTTGATTGCTTTCAATAAAATGTTTATCAATTAGCTCTTTTATACATTCTTCCGTAATCTTACTCAGGATTGATGTCAGGCTAATTGGTCTCTAATTGGTTATTTCATATTTGGAACCTTTTTTTTTTTTTAAAATCGGTGTACTGTTAGCAATTTGCCATGGTAATACTACACCCGCATGAAGGGGTGCATTAAAGAGCAGCTTCCTAGTAGTTGCCTGCCCCACCCGTTTGATAACTTTCCCCTTCAGACATCTTTCCTAGGTAGTGTGGCTGAAAAACTCCTTTTCTAGTTAGTTATATCCCTCATAAAATTAAAATACTACAGGTCAGCAAAAAAGAAAGACCGGATTCCTGGTCACAAAACATGCCCCCACATCATCCCACACAGCCCTGTTTTGTGATGTCACAAAACGAAGGCTGTGTAAGTGCACCCCTTTCAATTCTGTGGGGCTGATCTTTCCAAAGATTTTTACACCCTTTATCAGTGGGATTTTAGTAAATCAAAACGATCGGTCGACTAATAGGATATCATATAAGGCCTGGGGGATTTATTGGTTTTTATTTTATTCAATTTTTCTCTTGCTGTATTTTCCGTTATTGGCGGTGCTAATTTCTGGGTATTGTACATGTCTGTTTTAAGACTCTCATTGCCTGTTTCGGAAGATGCTAATGAAATAATGATACCATTTCTGTTTCTTCTTCAGCCAGTGTTGAACCTGTTTTTAAAGGGCCAATACTTTTGTTACTACCTTTTAGATTTCCAACAGTTGAAAAAGGCCTTTTTGTTATCTTCAGCTGTATTAGCGGATTTGATTTCCTCATTCCTTTTTGGCAGTTTAATATCCTTTTTACATTTGCTCACCTTATCCTGGTCTTTCAACCATGTGATTGGAATGGGATTTTTTGAAAACATTTTTCATTTGCTTTCTTTTTCTTGTTTATATATCACTTGATTTGTATGGTTATGCCAATTTGGTATTTTACCTCATTTAATATATTTATCTAGTTCAGTGACTTGTTTTTATACAAAATTGAATGTGTTGTTTTAAAATATCCCATTTTTGTACTAATGCTAGTCCTTCCATGTCCTGTTTCCAATCCCAATTGTTAAAATGTGCCTTAATTGTTGTATAGTCTGCTTTTTGTGGCATTTAATTTTAGTTATACCTTTGGGTTTTTCTTTTACATTTTTGATGGTGAACAGGATCATATTATGGTCATTATCTGCCAACAGTTCTATCACTCTGCATCCTAAAATATCTTGCTCAAGATTAGTGAGGACCAAGTCTAAGGCATTATGTCCCCTAGTAGTATGTTGCACAATTTGTTCCAAGTTGTTTTCTATACAGTAGCTATGTCAATGAGTCTTTAATCAAGTGGTCTTAAACTGGTAAGATTTTCCTAGTTTATGTGTGGTAAATTAAAATCTCCCATTAAATGTTTTCTTTTTTAAGTCCTGATTTTCAATGGCATCCATAAATGTAATGTTAGCTTCATAGTATAAATCTATAACAAACACCAAATGTCACAAGTTTGTTATTTATGAATATTTCAATCCATATTTGTTCAATATCCAAATTTTGATGGATATTCACTTCTGTAACTTGTATGGTGTTTTTAAGATACAACGCTACACCACCCCCACCACTCCCTTGTTTTCCAATTTATCTTTGTGAAAAAGACGGTACCCTACAATATTTGTGTCCCAAATCATTTTCTTTCCACCATGTTTCGGTGATGGCACAAATATGTATATTGTCACTTTGAAGTATGATTTCAAGTTCCTCTTTTTTATTCCCAACACTTCTTGCATTTAATAGCAAAGTGTTGTATTCGATGTTATTCGTGTTTGGTGATGTGCTGGGTTGAATGAGATGGGGTGTTGACGGCATACCCTTTTTGAACCCCTTTGGTGGTATCAACAATGCAAGTCTCAAATCATGTTTAGTTGGCCAAATATGCTGATGACAACAAGGTGGGGTCTATTATTGACAGTAAAAGCAGGGGCCAGAAGCTGCAGGAAGCACTAGATAGTTTACAACAATGGGATATAGCACACAAATTGAGGTTTAACTTACAGAAATGCAAAGTTATGCATGTGGGTCAACACAACCAAGAGCACAAATATATGATGAATGGGACATATCTTACAAAAACTACTCAAGAAACAGATCTGGGGGTTACTATAACAAAGGATCTATCTTTAATACCCATGCTACAAATAAGGTAAAACAATGCAATAGATTATTGGGGTGCATAAGGAGGAATATCGCTAGCAAAAGTGCAGATGTCCTAATGTCACTGTATGCCTCCACGGTGAGACCACATATGGAGTACTGTGAACCCTTTTGTGTGCCCCAAACATGGGGAGGACAGACTGTCATGGAGGGGGTGCAGAGGCAGGCAACAAAACAAGTTAGCTCCCTAAGATTTAAGATGTATGGGGAAAGATTAAGTGAATTGGGTCTGTACTCCATGTATTATAGGCAATTAAGAGGGAATCTATGCCTTGTTTATGGTGCATCCAGAGATGCATATAAATGGAAAACGATTGGTTTAGTTTTACAAAATAATACTGGAAGTACTAGGAGTCATGGTCTGAAAATAAAGGGGATGATTAATAAGACAACTAAATGAAGCAGATGGTTTTCCCAGAGGGTGGTGACTGTATGGAATGGGTTACCAGAGGCAGTGGTGACTAATAAGAACAAAAACACCTTTAAACAAAGATTGGATGTGTATATGGGGAAAATAAAATATGAGTACCATTAATATGTGGCAAGCTATTAAGGGGTCAATTAGACCTCCTAGCTTGTAGTTATCTATGAATCCATGGCTACTACTGAGCTAAAATACCTCACCTTGAAAAGATTATTCCTCACTGCTATTGCGTCAGCACAGAGGGTCAGTGAGCTACAAGCATCCAACATCTGATTCCTCATATTTGACTTTCATTGGGAAAAAGTGGTGTTAAGAATGAATGTGTAATTACTCCCAGGGGTGGTGTCAGAATTCCATTTGAATCAGATTATTACCTCTCCAGTGTAGTGCCACAAACCAATAGAGGCATACATTAGATGTCGTAAAGGCCCTCAATCTGCTGTATAGAAACATAGAAACATAGACTTTGATGGCAGATAAGGACCGCTTGGCCCACCTAGTCTGCACATTTCCCTACCTACAGGATAGGCCGCAGATCCTAGTTAACCAACAGCCTATTTCTTCCTACCCCCCACAAGAATTGCCTTATGTCTGTCCCATGCATTCTTGAATTTTCCCACAGTTTTAGACCCCACAACCTCCTCAGGAAGGTTGTTCCATGCATCCACTACCCTCTCTGTGAAAAAATACTTTCTCACATTGCCCCTGAACTGCCCCCTCCATGTTTAAATTGTGTCCCCTTGTTCATGCATGTCTCTTTTTCTGAAAGATGCTACCCTCTTGGACTTTGTTGATTCCACTGAGGTACTTAAAAGTTTCTATCATGTCCCCCCTCTCCTTCTTTCCTCAAGGGTATACATATTAAGCTCCTTTAGTCTCTCCTCATACGGCTTCTCTTGCAGACCGTGCACCATTTTAGTTGCCCTCCTCTGGACTGCCTCTATCCTGTCTATGTCCTTGCGGAGATGGGGTTTCCAGAGCTGGACGCAGTACTCCAGATGCGGTCTCACCAACTGTCTGTACAGAGGGATAACAAATTCTTGTTTTCTGCTGGTGATGCCTCTCCCTATGCATCTCAGTATACCCCCAGCCCTCCCTACTGCCTTCTCACATTGCTTGCTAACCTTAAGGTCATCTGATATAATTACCCCCAGGTCCCTTTACTTTTTTGTTGTTGTTACTACCTCCCCCCCCAATTGTGTATTCTTCCCCTGGGTTCTTGTTTCCCAGGTGCATTATTTTGCACTTCTTTGCATTGAATCCTAGCTGCCACATTTCTGACCATTCCTCCAACCTTGCCAAGTCCCTTCTCATCCTTTCCACGCCTCCTTGTGTATCAACCCTGTTGCAGATCTTTTGTCATCTGCAAAGGCAGCCTTTCCTTCCAGTCCCTCTGCAATGTCACTTATAAAGACATTAAAAGGACTGGACCAGTACTGAACCCTCACGGTGCCCCACTAGTAACCCCATTTCTTCAGAGTGGACTCCATTTACAATTACCTTCTGTGTCCTGTTGTCCAGCCAATGTTTTACCCAGGCTACCACCCTGGGACCCACTCCCAGGCTGGTTAATTTGACTATTAATCTTTTGTGTGGGACTGTGTCAGATGCCTTGCTAAAGTCTAGGTAGGCCATGTCCACAACCCCTCCCTGGTCTACTACTTTGGTCACCCAGTCAAAGAAATCTATTAGATTTGTCTGACATGACCTTCCCGCTGTGAAGCCATGCTGCCTTAGGTCCTATGCATCACTGGCCTCTAGGTACTCTACAGTTCTTTCTTTCAGAAGTGACTTCATCACTTTCTGTACCACAGAGGTCAAACTGACTGGTCTGTAGTTTCCTGCCTCTGTCTTGGTCCTGTTTTTGTGAAGGGGAATCACATTCGCCTTCCTCCAGTCCTCGGGTACCACACCATCCTCCCATGATTTGTTAAAAAGAGTAGTCAGTGGTTTCACTAGTTTCCCCCTTAATTCTTTTAGAGTTCTGGGGTGAATTCCATCAGGCCTCATTGCTTTGTCCACCTTCAGTTTTAGGAGTTCTTGCAGAACCCTTTCTTCTGTGAAAGGACTGGAATCGACCCCTATCAAGAGTGCTTGTGTTAATTGGATTAGTACTTCCTGTCCTCTTTGTGAATACTGAGCAGAAATATTCATTCAGTATCCCTGCTTTTTCACTGTCCCTCTGCCCACCCACTGTTCATTCTATTCAGCCTCACTATCCCTCCCTTTGTCATTCTACACTCTCTGGTGTACCTATAAAAGGTTTTATCCCCCTTCTTAACCGAGTTGGCTATCTTTTCCTCAGTTTGGGCCTTTGCTATTCTGACTTCCCTCCCTGCTTCCTTCTGCCGTAACTGGTACAGCTCTCTGTCCTGCTCCTTCTGTGTTTCCTTATACTTTCTGAATGCTATGTTTTTCTCCCTGACTTTCCCAGCCACCTCTTTTGTAAGTCCAGAACAAAAGACATAAGTGAGGAATAAGACACAACAAGGTGCGGTTTATTGGCTGATAAGAGCACGCCCGAAGTGTGTAATGAGGCATGAGTCACTTGCACCAAATGCCTTTAGTACCTGGTAAGTGCTGTTATCAGCCAATAAACCACACCTCAGAGTATCTTATTCCGCTTATAAAATGGGTAGAACATTTTTAAAATAGAGTCTCAGCAAGTTAGTGCACTTTAAAAAGTAAAATGTTATTTATTAATCTTTTTGTTAGATTTTTTCCAGTTTTCAATAAAACAGTCCCTTTTGGCTGGCCCGGTGGTGCTGAGGATTGAGGCACTAGATGCCACTCCTCGCGCTATGCCGGCGATCCGGGTTCGGGAATGAGCCCGGGTCATCGGGGGTCAGCAGGGGAGGACTAGGATTGAGTGTCGGGAGACAGCTCTTCTAGTCCTGGGGTAGTCTGGGGAATCCACACCATGCTGTGGTGACCCCTGAAGCCCAGAGGCACCGCTTGCACTGGCGTGACTGGGCGGAGCGCAGCACACGTAGGCACGTATGTGCACAGACGCCACTGCACTTCTGCACTCCCACTGGGAGAAAAAGTGGAAATGGCTGGGCATGACTGTGCAGCCTGATGGCCGCGCCCTGCTTCACCGGGAGGACTCACGTGGAATCACACTGGGGGTGTCCAGAGCTGGTCTGGCTGGATAGGGTATGGAGAGACCCTCTAGCAGATCAGCGACGGCCGTGCTGGATCCCCCATCATGTGAGTGAGCCTGGTGCTCTCCAGCAGGCAGGGCCGGCAGCTGGATGCCCCCACCGGTAGTCACCGCAGCAGGTGGATAAATAAGATGAATATAAAAAAGAAGTCCCTTTTGTTGCAGACCTACAGAACACGTTTAATCCCATTTTAATAGTTTTGGGGAGTAATGTCTGTCTGTTATCCACCCCCTCCCCTTTCCCTCACAGCAACGGTTGTTTTTGTCTTTTAACTTTTTTTCTGTGTGATTTTGCCAGGGAGTGGCCGGTATAACTGGTAGTGAGGGTGTCTGCCGGAGGATCCTGCATTCTGACACCCCCCCACCACACACACACACAGTTACAAAGACTATTTTGTTTTCAATTTTTTTTTTTGCTGAGTTTGTCTTCCTTAGGTGCTTGCTGCCTGCTGCGTGTCCCTTAGTGGCAGTCGCAATCAATACTCTCAAATCTTTCTCATCCATAAACTGATTCCAGTTCACAGTCAATCATAGTGTAGATATAATTTAAGTTATTGTGACCCACATGCATAACTTTCTAATTTTAATATTGAACAACATTCTCCAGGTTCCTTGATCGTTATTTACTGATTGTGACTAAATATTTTTGTAAACTATCACGCCATGACTGAAATCAAGCAGTCCCTCTGTGTTTACTTGCTTGCCACCTGCTATATCAGGAACAAGCATGTCCCGTAGTGGCCACCATGGAAAGTGTTTTCTCTTCTTCCCGGCTTTGAAATTGTAGCAGTATTGGGCTGCAAGACAAGAAAAGTATTTGATTGCTAATGCATTGAAAAGAAGATAGGGAAGAGTGGAGTTCAAGAGACTGAGGGGCTAGAGCCTGCAGATGCTAGAAAGTAAACTGACCAGAGATTCTAGTAACACTGACTGCTTCTTGTGCACGGGTTCAGACAGTGGGAGAGAGACTTACACTTTGATATGGAGGACAAACGGGTGGCAAAGATGACTCAATAAGAGGTACAAAATATAGGAAATTTCCTGTCATGCAGAAAGGGGGAGTGGACGTTGTATATATTTTGTGTGGTATGTTTCTGTTTGCCTGTTGATGGCACCGATCTGGGCACAGATCTGGCGGTTTAGCTGTTGTGGAACCATCCTTTAGAGAGACACTTCACTGAGAGAGCTATGGCATGCATGATTTCACACTGTGATTCGTTTTGCTTGGCATAAGTAGTGCCAGTTGCCAGTATATGTCCTAAGGACACGGCAAATGGTACCTCTTAGCCAGTCAAGACGTAGGAAATGTTCTACCCATTTTATAAGAAAAGATAAACAATTGTTTGTTACTGTACATATGGTGATGAGTCAAAGCGATGCTAAATAGACCATAGCGAGGCCCATAATATCCTCAATAAATTTCTGTTATACTAAGGCCTGAAGAAAGGACATGTGGAGACTCAAAGTGCCAGGGTTTGGTGCCACCATTCTCTAGAAATGTGCCGAATAAACCATGAGTCTGTCTGCACTTTATAACTATTTGTTTGCTTCATTCCCTTGGGTGCTGCTTATTGGTGCTTTTTGTATCAACAATTTTGGCATGCTTTAGCTAGCATCTTCATGGGTAGCCCGTGACATGGGCATCAGCGATTGAGCACTTGCAATATCGGCGACTCAATCCCGGGTCATGTCATGGGGGCTACTAATGAGGTAGGGCAACTAGATGGGGTGGGTCGGTGCATATAGCGACGGGATGTCGCTACACGTATGTGCATGGGGGTTGGGAGTGAGCACGCTCAGCGAGGGGCAGGAGGGGCTTTGAGGGGTGGTACCAAGGTGGGCTGTTGAGCTGGCCCTGTGGCGTAGTGGGTGGGTTTGTGGCTTGGGTGGGCAGGGTGTTGGGTTCAGGTCTGGGCGCTGGTGCGTTTTTGTTGTGCCCAGCCCAAATCTTTTTAAATGTTTTCACCCCTTCAACATCCACCCCGGAGATGAGAATCCTTAAGAAGGGGGGTGTGGGGGGTGCAGACCCCCACATGAAACATTAAAATCAAGTCCCCAGACACTGTTTTGTTGTGCACTGGGGAGTCAGAGTGCCAAAGTTGGTTTTCAGCACTCTGACTTCGCCATAACAGCGATTGTTTTTTGGCAGTCACCATTATGACATGGAACCCCCTCATGCTTGTGGGTTTGAACACATGGAGAGTGTTTGTTTTTTTCAGTGAGCTACAAGCACTCATCATTTGATTCCTCATATTTGATTTTTTCACTGGGAAAAAGTGGTAAGCAGTAGGGCTATGCAGAGGCCAAAAAGTATTTCCCAAATACCACGAAAAATAGGGCTACTGAATATTTGGCAGCCCTTCCCAAATAGGGGATCATTCATATTTAGGAAATTATTTGGCCATCTGCAAAAATAAAATAAATCAGCCCCTCCCTCCTCTCTCAGCCCAACTAGGTGAAATGTAACCCCTATCCCTCTACCCGCTATCAAAAGCACAGTCCCACCCCTCCTTCCCCCAGCACCCACAAGTTGTTTTTTTTAATACTTAAAAAAAAATAGATCCTCCAATGAGTGACCAGCTCAACCCGCCTGCCTTCACAGCTGGCCACCGTCACAGTATAAAACACAATCTGCACTTTAAAAAAGTATAAATTATAACCCCCACACACACACCTGACCCTACTACCACCCACCCACCAGCACCAGTTCTCTCAGATATCAAGCCAGACGGTGACAGGCACAACCCTCCCTCCTCCATGGTTGACCACCTTCTCACGAACGAAAGTGCTCACATGCTTGCTATAGTAAAAGCAGCTGATCACATGATCAGCTGGTTTTACTATAGTAAGTATGTGAGCACTTTCATTTATGAGAAGGCAGCCGGCCATGGAGAAAGGAGGGTTGTGCCAGTTACCTTCTAGCTTTATGACTGAGAACTGGGTGCTACTGAGTGGTAGTAGGGTAGGGTGCTGTGCAGGGGGGGCATAATCTATACTTTTTTTAAGTGCAAATAGTGCTTTATATTAAGATGATGGCCAGCCATAGAGGCTGGTGGGTTGAGCCAGTCACATCTAATTTTATTAAAAGTATTTAAAAAAATACATAACTTGTCAGAGCTGGAGGAGTAGGATGAGACTGTGCTTTTGATAGAGAGTGGGAGGATTGGGGTTACATTTTACCTGGTTGGGCTGAGAGAGGAGGGACCAAATACCAAATATTCAGGAAAAGGTATTCACACAGCCCTAGTAAACAGAGTACAGTGAGGTCCATAATATCCACAATAAATGTCTGGTACACTAAGACCATGAAAGTATCCCCAGGTGGCAGTACTAGGTCACATTCCTCTAGGAGGACAGCAGCATCAGTGACAGCAAGAAGGAATGAGCCACTGACAGAAATTTGTAAAGCTGCTACCTGGTCCACAGTCCACACATTCACATTTCACTATTGCCCAAACACACAGGTAAGAAAGCCTACTAGGTTTGGGGATTTCTGTAGTTCAGAACCTACAAAATAATCCTAAAACCCTTGTACCTGTGATAGGGTTGAATAAGACCCTGTCCCATTTGTTATTTAGAAAAAGCTAAATGCAAGGATCTGTTCTAGCCTCTTCTTTTCTGTCTCTTATCTGACTGTGAAGTCACATTTTTCTCTGCCTTCACTTGCTGTTTCTATCTTTTCTTCCCCCCTTGCGTATCTGAAGTTATAAAATATATGTGAATCTTTATCTGAAACTGGGATCCATTGGTTTAAAAATGTACAGTACATAGTTATACTGTTGAAATGATGGCAGAAAGCCAGCTGGAACTTAGGGGGTTAACCTGGAATGCAACACTAGCTCTTTTACAGAGCTGTCAAGAGGACACCATATATGTTTTTTTCTTGCACCTGCAAGGAAAGAAACTGACAAGAACATTTTCTGAAAAAGAGGATGTCTTCTTAATGAGTTTACGGGCAAAGAGCAGCAATAATTTTGCTAGAGAGAGCAAGACTGAAACTTGGAATTAGAGATACCCTCAGATGAAGGACTTTGTTTTCTCTGTTTGTACTGCCTTTGTAGATAGTTCTACTGAACAATTTTTACTGTTATTGATGATAATAAAAAGCTACTTGCAAATTTCATACCTGCTCCTGGTATTTCTATGCTTTCTGACCTGTGCCTCGACGACAGTACCCAAGGCACTGCTTGGACTCTGAACAGGTTTGACTATACTACTCTAATTCATGTTTTTAGAAGGAAAACATACTCCCCATACTAAAATATGTTGTTCTAATGAAACAGGCTGTAAAACTAGCCCTTTCCTGCCTCCTCTTTTAGGATAAGGTAATGATGATCTTACTTTGAAGAGGGGGCTCTTGCAGCAGATGGCACCATTAGGACTATGCCACCAGGCACTAGGACCCCATGGAAAATTTCTAGCTAGCAGTCCAGGTGGGGAACCTCCCCCTGACATCGGCCCGCCCAGATGTCCCCTATGGTATAAGGGGGGGCGGTCCCCTGGAACCACCTCAGTTCTTTTCCCACCATCGACTCACTAGTATTGGCTCCTTGGACACCTCTATCACAGTTGACCACCATTTTGTGCCTCACATATTTATTGTTCATTTTGTTATTTCTTCCAGATTTTTTCAGTTTAGTGCATTTCTTCTTCATCTTCACAGTGGCGGAAGTTGAAGTGTGCATGCGGCAAGCAGACTCCGGTTAGAGACGGCCATGCAGCCTGCCTGATCTGCTTGGGCCCAAACCACAAGCTGGACAACTGCCCGCATTGCCAAAAGTTTAACAGCAAAACTCGCATCCACTGCCTCAAGACTCTCAAGGCCTACTTATTGGAACAACAAGTTGCCACCATGCAGAGGACCCATTCTGGACACAACTTTTCCTCTTCAGCCAGGGACTCCTCCCTCAAAGAGATGAGATCGGGTGGGAAACACCACCATAAAGATAAGGAGAGAGCCAGGTCAGGATCCCGCCCTAGGTCCCCTTATAAGAACTCTGCTTCTCCCACTTCCGGTGGGAGGTTGGAGTCCATTCCCCCTGGTTCCATGGCTGTTATCGGGGTTGCTACCAAGAAGACCTCTGCCTCTTCTCACTCACAGGGCAAGGAGTCTTCAAGCCATGGGCATTCATCTGCCCCTGTGTCCTTGGCTCTTAGGCCCCACAAGCAGTTGCCTGGGTTAACGCCAGAGGGACAGGTGTCCTCTTCAAGTGGTACAACTGATACTGTAGCCCAAAAAATCCTCAGGGTCATCCGACAGACACAAAAGGTCAGGTGACTCTTCCAGACACCAAGAGGCCATTAAGGATCAGATGCCTCCTTTGCCTGAAGACAAATCGGCACCTGCCTCAGAGGGTCAACAGACTACAAGCCCCTCCAATTTGGTGTTGGAGACAGATCAGGTGCTGCCACTGAAGTGGCCATCTGCTTTGAAAAAGCGGCCATCAGGTCAAGCATCTACTATGCCCAAAGATTGGATGCCCGTGCCCATAGACAGTCAGCCGACCCCTCCGCCTCCTCCCAAGGAGCCGGATGCCAGACCCCAGGGAGGTTTGGCACCATAGAACAAGGTCCCATTGGCTCTGGCACCCAACAGCAAACCACCTGAGGACCAGACGACAGCACTCAGAGCACCATAAAGGCCACCGCCAGAACCTTCGAATATCCCTACCTCACCACCACCACAGCCTGTCATTCCAGTGGCAGAAGTATGGGCCATATTTAACTCATGGTGGAACACCATCAATGGGGACTTGCTGCCAAGACCACAGGAGCTGTCCCCTACCCCTATAGGTCTCCCACCCCCTAGCCCCACCTAGGCAGCCCTCACCTTGGAGGCCAAAATGACCTGCCCCGAAGCCAGATCACCCACCATCAGGGGACAACTACTGGGGGTCGTCAGCTCCCAGTGATCACATAGGGCACCCATCATCTGTTCCCTCTTCCAAGGGATGCCCACACTCTCCCTCAGGGGAAGATGCAGGGGACTACTCCTCCTCAGAGGATAAGCTGCCCTTGCCTACTCCAGATCACAAGAAGGACTCTCCAAGGTACCCTCCGGATGATCCATCCTTCCTGGATGTGATGAGGCACATCTAGGCCTTAAACCAGTGGGACACAGAGGAGCTTGACCCAGAACACTGCTACCTGGCCAAGTTCCTTGGGGTGATGGACCCTAAGCCTCTGGTCATTCCCCTGCTAGGTGAACCCTTCCAGGATGTAACAAAATTGGTCTGAAAGCATTTGTCCACTACTTCAGCCATGCCCAGAAAAGCAGACTAACTGTATAAAACCCCAAAAGGGAAGCCCCGTCTCAGCGAACAGTGGAAGGCAGACTCCATGGTGCTCACTGCAGCACATGGCCAGCCGCAGCAGCCCAGACATATGAGCTGTCAGCCTCCAGACCCTGAATCTAAAAGGCTGGACCACATGGGCCTCAAGGCAAGGCAAAATTTATTTAAAAGATGCCCAATCCCAGAGGCTCTGGGCACCGTACAAATTTTTAAAACAGACATTTAAACATAATAAATATACAATTTATACACAATAAAATACAAAATCTGATAAAATCAAACCAAAACTATAAATGTCCATCTAGACATTAAATGCTTTAGGGAAAAGAAAATTCTTCAACTGGGCCTTAAAAATATCTGAGGGGGCTTCCCTGACCATAATTGGCAATGAGTTCCACAGAACAGTGGCTGCGGCGCTAAACGCTCTATCGCCAACTGATTTCAACCTAGTTCTGGGAATGGCCAGGAAGCCACCACTAGAGGAACGGAGAGGGCGCGAGGAGAGAGCAGGTGACAGAAGGTCTGACAGGTAACCAGGGCCCAGCCCGTGTAGGGCCTTATAGGTGAGAAGACCCAACTTAAAGAGGACTCTCCACCTGACTGGCAGCCAGTGCAATTCATGCAAAACTGGTGTAATATGACAGGACTTTTGCTGCCCAGTCAACAACGGGCAGCTGCATTTTGCACCAACTGTAGTCTGCAGAGAGATCCTCCTGTGACCCCGAGATAGAGCGCATTACAGTAATCAAGCCTTGATGTGACTAAGGCATGTATCAAGGTAGGGAGGTCCAGAGGCGGAACAAAGGGCTTAATTCTGGCAATGTTTCTGAGATGGTAAAAACAGGTACGAACCATGGAGGATACTTGAGCCTCCATGGTTAAATCCCTGTCCAGAATCACGCCCAGATTTCGTGCCCAAGAGGAGGACTTCAATGGCACAGTTCCAAGAACAAGCCCAGTTTCTGTGTCAGAGACCATCCTATCACGAACTCTGTTCCACTCCACTACCAGTACCTCCGTCTTATCGGGGTTTAGCCGCAACCAGCTGGAGGCCATCGAGTCATTTATCTCGGCCAGACAGATGTTTAGCACATCCACTGCATTTGATGTTCCTGGGGCAAAGGAAAGATATAGCTGAGTATCATCAGCATAGCAATGAAAACTCAGGCCATACTTCCTAATGATCCCACCCAGAGGCAGCATGTACACTGTGAACAACATTGGAGCCAGTACCGATCCTTGAGGAACTCCACAGAAAAGGAGACTGGGTATAGATGAGGATATAAGGTCTACTCCTTTACCGGCTGCACCATCAGGTCACTAAATCTTTTGACACATATGATCATGTACCAAGAATCATTAAGGAGTAAAGCATTAGACGTGGTTAAAGCTCAACTGGACTCAGACGGCGTCAGAACTCATGGCTGTCATCCAGTCAGGAATAGATGTTTGCAAGCGTATTCTGCGCAGCTTTTATGATTCAGCACACACAGCTGCCAGGGCAGCAGCTACAGGGGTGTGCATGAGGAGACGCACCTGGCTGTGGGTCTCAGGGTTCCGCCAGGACTTACAAGATGCCATACTAGATGCACCCTTCCAGGGGTCGGTTCTCTTTGGCCCAGATACTGAGAAGCTGATTACAAGGATTCAAGATTCGGGAAAAGCAGTCTCTGACATACATAGAAGGTACAAGTAGCCCCTTTCGTAAAAACCAGGGTCAGCAAGGAAGGCACCAGCAACCAAAAGGGAGATTCAGAAGAAGAGGCCCTCCTCTACCTTCAGGTACCCAAGGCCCCAAAAGTGCCAAGATGGCCAGACCCCCCCCCCGCCTATCTCTCTGCCTTGGCATGACTCCCTGCTGGCCCTCCCTCCTCGGGTGGAGTACCAGGGGGATGGAGGTTCTCCCTTTTTCTGTCAGAATGGTCCAATATCACCACAGATCAGTGGGTCCTCTGGGTTATCCAAAGGGGGTACACTCTGGAGTTCACCCAGATCCCACTGGACAGCCTAGCCATCCCCTCACACTGCTCCCCATCCCATGCCTCTCCTCTGCAGGCAGAAATCCAGGTTCTGCTAGAGAAGACAGCGATTCAGGTAGTACCCCCCAGATCAAAGAGGCAGGGGATACTACTCCCACTTCTTCCTAGTCCTGAAGAAGACAGGGGATCTCCATCCCATTTTAGATCTGAGCCAGCTGAACATTTACCTCGAGTACAGAAGGTTCAGGATGGTGACGCAGCCTGGCCTGTTGCCCATGATCTACCAAGGAGACTGTCTCTGCTCCCTGGATGTGCAGGATGCTTATATGCATATAAAAATCCTGTTGTCCCACAGGAAGTACCTCCATTTCACCTTCCAAGGAGAGCACTACCAGTTCAGGGTGCTGCATTCAGCTATTCATTGGTATCAAGGGTCTTCACCAAGTACCTGGTGATAGTGGCTGTGAACCTCAGGAGAGGGGGCTCTTTTTATCCACCCCTACCTGGATGACTGGCTGCTTACCACGTCATCAGAGGACCAGCTGCGTTAGTCAATAAGGGAGACTTTCAACCTTTTTCAGGTCCTGGGCACTACTCTGAATCTCTCCAAGTCATGCCCCTGGCCTACTCAGAGATTGCAGTATATCGGGGCGGTCCTGGACACCGTCCAGGGAAGGGCCTTTCTTCCCGATGACCAAGCAGACAGACTGTGAGTGGTCGTTCAAAGGGTAATGGCTTCCAATCCAGTCCCAGCCAGAGTGGTGCTTCAACTACTGGGCCATATGGCTGCAGTCATCACAACAGTTCCTCTCACTTCCCTATACATGAGGGTCTTGCAGTGAAAACTCAGAATTCAATGGGACCATGGCGCGGATTACCTCAGTCATCCAATCTGAACCTCCAGTGCTGTCCTTCAGTCCCTGGATTGGTGGGTCACCCTGACTCGACTAGACACTGGGTTCCTTTTCAACATCCCAGCCCTCAGCAAATTCTGATGAAAGATGCCTCAGGGATTTGCTTGGGGGTGCACCTGGCATCCCACCAGATGAGGGCCTCTTGTACCTCAGTGGAACGTGCTCTCCATATAAATGTCCTGGAGATGAGAGCCGTCCTGAATGCCTTGCAGGCCTCCCCAGGAGTACTCTCGCCTGGACTTCTGCTGGTCCAGTCGGACAACACTCCAATACTCTTCTATCTCAACAAGCAAGGGGGCACTCATTCTTACCCCCTCTGCAGAGAGACCATGAGAGTCTGGTATTGGGCAGTGGATCACAACCTTGAAATCACAGCAGTGCACATACCAGGGGATTCACAACATCCTCACAGACAGCCTAAGCCATTCTTACTCTCAGAGTCATGAATGGGAGCTACTGTAGGAGGTCGCAGATGACCTATTTGAAAGATGGGGCCAACCAGAATTGTATCTCTTTGTGGCCCCACACAACGCCAAACTGACAAATTTCTGCTTGCTAGATCCAGGGACCGATGTTTTCTGGCATGACACATTGTCCCTTTCCTGGACAGGGAGGTTTCTGTATGCCTTTCTGCTTCTCCAGAGGATACTGCTCAAACTGCAGACAGAAGGTGCTCACATGATTTTGGTAGTGCCCTTCTGGCCTCAACAAATTAGGTTCCCACTGTTGCAACAATTGGCGTCGGAACCACCGGTCCTGTTACCTCTGTCCACTCACTTGCTCTCCCAGCACCAGGGGGAACCAAATACATCCAGATATTCAGTCTCTGCAACTGCATGCATGGCTCCTATGGAATTACTCAGGAACAGATTTAGAGTACCTCCCAGGGTGGTAGAGGTTCTCGTGGCAGTGAGGAAACCCTGTACCAGGGTAACATATGCCATGAAGTGGAAGCATTTCTGCTTGTAGGCATCCCCCCATTCCCTAGATCCCTTCTGCTGTCTGCTGGAATCTGTGTTACAGTACCTTCCTTTCCTGTTGGACATGGGTTTCAGTTACTCATCCATTAAGGTGCATCTCTGTGCATTTTTAGCTTATCATGCACCACAGGATGGGAAAGCTCTGGCACAACTGGACTTGTGCAAGACCTTTTTAAGAGGCATCTTGCAGATCAAACCACCTAGGGGGGACCTGTTCCTCCTTGGGACCTTCTTTTTTTGTTAGAAAAGCTTACTTTGCCTCCCTTTAAGCCAGCCACAAGTTGCGAGCTTCGCTTTCTTTCTTGGAAAGCATTGTTTTTAGTTGCCATCACTTCTGCTCTAAGGATTTCCGAGCTACAGGCTCTGATGTGTAAAGAGCCTTATCTTGTTTTTCACAGGGACAGACTAGTCCTGCATACGAACCGTAAGTTACTTCCGAAGGTAGTGTCTGAGTTTACTTTAAATCAAGACATACAACTACCAGTTTGCTTCCCAGAGCACTCATACAGGGGGGAGGCCTTGCTACATACTCTGGATATACATAGAATTCTTCGGTACCATGTACATAGTACTAGTTCCTCTAGAAAGACAGACCAGTTGTTTGTCTCTTTCACTCACAGATTACTGGAAGCTCCTGTGACCAAGCAGATGTTGGCCAAGTGGCTGGTCAGTTGTATTACTTTCTGTTACCAGAAGTACGACAAACCCTTACCAGGACTGATTAAGGGTCTTTCCACCAGAGGGGTCGCTACATCCTTTGCATCCCTCAGGAATGTTTCTGCAGCAGATCTCTGTGCAGCTGCTACTTGACATTTGGTGCCACTTTTGTGAGGCACTACAGTTTGGACATTGCTTCCAGAAGGAGAGCACATTTCGTCGTAGTGGTCCTCCAGGGACTCCTCTCCTGAGTGTGCCTAGGGCTTTTATTTACAGTCCTCCACCCTTCTGACCTGGGTCTCTTTTTGTACAGCTTGGGACTGACTCGGTCTTAATGGTGTTACCTGCTGCAAGAGTCCCCCCTCAAAGTAAGATAGTACAGTTATGTAAGAACTTATCCTAACAGTAGATCTTTGAGAAGAGCTCTTGCAGCAGGTGGTTTTCCCACCCATCTGCCCCCAGGGTTATGTAACTGTACCTCTCTGGGGGATGGGAGATCCTCCTCGGTTTCCCATCCTATACATCAGCCTGGTCTCCGGTGGGAGAACAGAGATAGTGTCGGGGGACCATCCCCTTTATACCATAGGGGACATCGGGGTGGGGCCGACATCAGGGGGAGGTCCCCCACCTGGACTGTTTGCTAGAGGTTTGCCATGAGGTCCTAGTGCCTGGCGGCATAGTCCTATGGCCACCTGCTGCAAGAGCTCCCCTCAAAGATGTGCTGTTACGGTAAGTTCTTGCGTGACTGTACTTTCTTCAGAATCATTTTGTCATTTAAAATATGAGCTTTTAATGACTTCTACGGTTTGTTCTGTGCCATGAAAACATTTCTAATTGTAAATATCATTGGAAAATATATATATATATATATAAATATATATATATATATATATATATATATATATATGAGATCGAATTGGGTCTTATTGTCTAGATATATATATATATATATATATATATATAAAAAAAAGACCAACTCCATCTCATGTTGAGGTAGTCGGCCTTGGCCTTATCCCCACCCCTCCCCCAAGTAGGCTCACAGTTCCATGTATCTGGGTGTACCAACTAGCGAGGGGGTTGGTGTGAGTGCAGGACAAAGAGCAGGATGAATTGAGGAAGTCTTTTGCGAGTTAGTGTGAGAGGGTTGCTGGCAGTGGTGTGGATGCATGGTCTGTGACACAGGCACAAATCAAAATGACGGGGGGGCAGGAGGTAGCATAGAATAGTGTTTAAGGGCACTGAGCTGGAAACCAAGGTTTGAATCCCATCAGCCAGCCCTCACTTGCATACTGTGTGACCTTGAGCAAGTCACTTAACTTCCCTGTGCTCCCGGATTGTGCCTGGAAACAAGCTCTGGCTTAGTGTGCCTTTCCTGGTTAAATAATTTCCCCTTTCCTTTTCACTGTGGTCATTCTGTAGGGGGACACTACCAGACAGACAACCTCTAGCCAGAGCTGATATGGCTGTGAAGAGCTACCAAATGGCCAAAGTTATTTTCTTGTTGGTGTCATATAGTGCTGTTTGGTCACAATCGTCAAAAACTGCCATGCTGCTAAATCAGTCCTCTTGAATTTATTTACTCAGAGTAAATGCTACGTGTGTGTGTGTGTCTGCACCCAGATTAAGTTTGCCCTTTTCCTGTAACTGCAGGGCAATTTTCCTATGTTTTCCTGTAGATTACATTATTTCCAATGGAAACCAACTTCCTGTTTTCCCGTATAACTAATGCAAGTCTATGGGAATAATTTCCCTGTAGATGGCTCCAAATCCCTGTAAACAGAGTTCTTTACCATTTAGAAAAAATACCTGACATTCCTTACAAGCTTAGTTAAAGGAGAACTGCACTGAACCTGTGAGTAATGTTTCCTGTAGATGCTTTTTTTCATATAGTGGATCCTCTTCTGTTTCTGACCCACTTTTGCTGGCCTTTTAGTTAAACCATTGGAACTGTATGGGTTACATATTGCTGCAAAGTGCCATCTAAGAATTGTATGATGTTGTTAATGTCCCCATGAACCTAAGAATTCTAAATGAGAACACAGATGCATTGTACCAACAATGTAAGTCCTTGACAAGAGCATAATGTTCTAAAATGGTCAATGCCAGCAGTGTGTGAATCAGAAACACTCATTGAATTTACCAAAAAGCCAGTTCAGATTAAGCAGTAACAAAATGAGAACTGGTATTTTCAAAAATAACATCTACTTCTACAAAAATGCATGTTTGCTTATTCAAGGCAGTTCTCCTTTGAGATATTAACAGCCCAGTCTAAATTGTTCACTGTTTTTGGGGCTGGCAGTATAGCCTAGAGGTTAGAGTAATGAGCTACGAATGAGTTTTGTACATCCAGCATTCGGACATGGATTTGATTCCCACACCCTCCATTTCCCTACTGTGTGACTCTGATTAAGTCATTTAATCTCCCGAGTATTCCTGGGTTGTCCATAGAAACAAGCACCTGTGCCTAGTTGGCCTTACCTGGTTACCAAAGGAAAAAATATATTTATAAAATTACATATTTTTTTCCTTATTGTTTACTTTTGAAACTGTCTGTCTGGAGGATGGAAACATAAGTTTTACACTGACCTTCTGCTACGTGGGAGGGCTCAAACAGTGTAGCTGAGCCTCAGACCATAAATCACTGATAAGAGATGAGCAGCTTGCATCACATGGCCCATCCCAAAGCAGGATTGAACAGACACACACACTCACACTCTCTTAAAAGCACTTTCCACTTGACACTTCCAACTCCAGAAACAGAAAACAAGCTATTTTCTGTGTGTGCCTGGGCAGCTGGACTTAATTAACTCTGTCATGCTAGTTTATACTTACTTTTTTTTGTTTGTTTAAAGGGCAAGATCCTTCAAGCCAAAAAAAAAAATGATGGGGCTACAGCTCACCCTCCCTCGCCCTGCAGTTTGTATGCAGTGTGCTCATAGGAATGACATAGCTCACAGACCACTGTCTGTAATCTGACACTGTAGAAGCTCAGTGTTTTACAGACATCATATAATGAGTTAACCCCCATGTTGCTGAAAGAAATAGAATACATCTATTAGGCTGAGCTGAACAGATGATAGAAACAGTAGTTTAAAAAGTTTTCTTTTGTTAATAGCCTGAGAAGTTCTGAGGCACAATATAGTAGCATCCTCCCTCCCTTCAGATGTCTTTAATATAGAGCAGCAAATAACAAAAATCAGAGGGGGGGTATACTACTTTGCAGCTGTGGAGGAATACTTCCAAATGTCTAAAAACTGAGTTCCACGAAGAGCCATTTTAGAGCTAGAGTCTGATCGATGACAGAAGGGCTGTAGGCTCCACCCACAGCCCTAAAAAGGAGAATTGACATTTTGTAACTGTCTCTTCAGCAGACTAAAAATCATCCATTATGTAAGTGGTCCTTTTTCCTTGATTTGACCATCTGCCTTCAAGTTGACCTTGTGTTGTCGATGGGACTTGTGAGTTAGGCTGATGGAGCAACTCTACTAAGAAAAGCTGTCCTACCATCATGCTATGGAATTATTGTTAACTTCAATGGAAGACACTGTGGTTTGTGCCTTGCAGAGTCCTGGAAGGGAATACCATCAGCAGATAATTTTATTTTATTAGGGGAAGCTGCAGGGCTTTGAACCTGCCAACTGTGAGGGGGGCCATGCTTTTTTAATAAGGTTCCAGTGTTCAGCAGGTAGACATAATCTCCATTAGTCTCAATATATATATATATATATATATATATATATATATATATATATATATATATATATTAATATTCATTTATTAATTCTGATATTAATGCCCACATTCTAGTTCTGGGCTTATTTGCACTGCAGTTCGAAATTGGCCATCCCTATCCAAGTTGGAAGGGTAGGTGCTATTTTGTGGATCCAGTTTGTTAACTGGGAGGGATTTTCTAGGCTAGGGAGAGGCTACCAGCTGAGGAAAACTGACCAGGAGGGGAAGGGGCGCCTTTCTTCTGGTTTGCTTTTTTTTTTTCTCTCTGCTTTTCTTAGGAATAAAATTTGTGCTCAGCAATACATTAGTAGTGGCATGTTCCCAGCTTGCAGTAGTCACTCATAAGAGGAGCTACAAAAATGGAAGGCATTTCTATACATTATGATGTTTTATTTTCTCTGAAGGACCAGTTGTTATTGTATACTATTTTTTGTGATTATATCTGTAGTAGCACTGGTTGCTTATAGCCACTGTAGATCAGTTTTGTGTCTAGTTGTTGTATGTGGTATTTCCTCCTCGTAATATTGTGCCTTAAGGCGATTGACTCTTATTACCTAATGTTCCACATGCTGTAACATATAATGCTTGCTTCTACCTGGAGATGTTTCCTTTACTGCTATGCAAGAAATGTTATAAATAAAAAGTTAAAAGGAAGACTTTCCTAGTCAGTGGCAAAAGCAGCCAAGAAAAAAACATAGACCTGGAAGGAAATGTCAATAAGCCCTTCTTGCTTCATCTTTTCAGCGTCTATGAACTTCGGCTTCTATGCTGGGATCATTGGAGGCATCGTGGGTGGGATCATCATCCTTGGCATCATCATCTACTGCTGTTGCTGCCGGGAAAAAGACAATCCTGAAGACTATGAAATGGAGTAAGTACTAATTCATTCTGTAAAAACAAAGGACCATACACTCGCCGAGATGGATCAATTATTTTTTGCAGTGTACCACCCTTACGTATCCCCCCTTCATCCAGGGCTATATCAGGGGACGATGATTTGAGCTTGTATCACAGTGATGTAGTGTGCAAAATGAATAGTCATTGTCCCTATTGGTTTCATATAAATATTTATAACTCATGTGCAACAAGCTGAAAATGCTTAAAGTGCAAATTGCCATTGCAAAGGTGCATGATGTCTAAAAACCAGTGGCAAACAGTGCAAAACAGGTAATCTAAATAACAACTGGACCCACAATTTGATCATTAGAAAAGTTTCACAGATGCCCAGTTTTAAAAGATTAAACATTCAGGAGAGCAAGGTCAGAAATATTAAAAAGAAGTGCTAATATACCAAAAATGAGATTCCAAAATGTATTGTTCTGATATGCTGCTCATATTGGTATTAATGAATTCCTAAGGAGTACTTGATAATGTATTAAAGAGTTCAGGGAACTATGATAAAATCAATTGGTTTAGCCAGGTAAAACTCCACAGAGATATGCTTTTAATGTAGTCTTGTCATGGAGTTATTGTTACTTGTTAACAAAAAAAAAAGTTTATATTCATTAATTAGTTGTCTTTATTGTAAGGTGTCCAGTTTGGACTAGGGATAAGAAAAGGATCTTTCTTATGGCAATGGATCCATCGAAAGTCTTTTAGAACCCTGTGATGGAAACAGAATACAGACAATCTGTCTCCTCACATAGATAAGGGGGCAGAGAGGTGAGGAGGAGAGGAAAGGACAGAGAGCATGAGGAAAGGAAGAAGTAAAAGGGGAAGAAGGGGAATAGGAATAAATGAAAAATATAATATTATAGGCAGAAAAGAGAGCATATCAATCAAGCCAAAAGTAATATTACTTGTATCAAAAATGTGCAGTATCACCTTTTAAAACATATTTTATAGATCTGGCTTGTAATCAGTTTCTTCATTCAGTCCATCAGATATAAGGACCCTCAATATGGAGATACAAAAAGATCTCCTTTTGGAGCAAGAGGTGTGTACAGTCCCTGCCTCATCTCAATTCTGGAATGTGTTCAAGCACTCTAAACCTGAACTCCCAAGGAATATAATTGTAGAACCTTTTGAAATAGGTCCACAGTGCATTTTCTTCCTTTTCTGTCCAAATGGCTCTAATATGTTCTTGAAATATTTTTTTGATGGCTCCACTGTGCATCTCACCTACATTTTGCCACAAGGGCACCACCCCACATGCACTGTCAACAATGTTTTGCAGTTGATATAGTGATGCAGATGAAACTCAGTCTGTGTCATGGGGTGTTTGAAAATGGTTCCTGTGTCAGCATAGCTGCAGATATTGCAGTGTGTACACATATTAAAACCAGGCCTGTTTTATATTTTTCTAGTGTTAGGGTTCACAAAGCAACCATTCACTAACTGGACCTCTAGATTGGTACCGTAACAAAAGGATAGAGGGAGAATGAATTCAACTAAATGTCCTAATTCTGGGTCAGTGGCCAAAATACTCCATCGGTCTGTAATGGCATTCTTTGTTGCCTCTAGACTGTAATCTGCAACCATGATGACTTTTTGGTTGGTATCATTCCCTCTTAGTTTAGATTGGTACAGATCAGCTCGATTTGTTCTGTCTTCTTTCGTTTAACGCTTGTCAACAATGGTTGCAGAATAGCTATGCTCCATGAACCTGGTCAACAGCATCCTGTTTCAGGAAATGTAGGATTTTTTTCAAGTCTCAAAAATTGGCCATGGAGGATGCTGTCAACCAGGGCCCTCAGGTGAGAGCTCTCTGCTCTCAACAGTGTGTTACCTGCCACCTTTTTCCTGAAGGGTGAGCAAATCACTGTCCCAAAGTCCCCAAATCCCAGTTTTATATCTAGATACAGAGCTTCCCTCATCTGTGCCTGATATGTGCAGGTAATATTTACATAGATACATAGACACTGTTGGATGCTTAACCATTAAAGTCTGGCACCGTATTTTGAACTCCACCTCAGACGCATGTGATATCATCAATAAACCTGTAACATGGTACAATGTGTCAGAGGTGGGGGTTTGCATCTGAGAAGATCACCATTTCCTCCCACCATGCTAAAAAAATTACAATGTTAAAATGACACCCCCACCATTCCCCGTGTTTGTAAAAAAAATACTTATTGTCCAAAACAAAAAAGAATTATGACGGAGGATGAACAACAAAAGTTGTAAAATAAAACTCATCTGTGCCTTTTAAAGCGCAGGTATCTTTTGAAAGGAAACCATCTATTGTCCTTATTTCTTGATCATGCCTGATACTAAGGGGATATGTGATGGCTAGGTGTGTGATACGGAATGTATCTGAATGAGTGGCAAATGAACTTGGGGAATATCATGAGTCCCTGGGGGCTTTGGCCCCATTCTCACTTTTAACAGGGCTCCTACCCTTAGAACATTTACTGGTGCCCTTTGTTTCACTAGCCTGCAGTTGTACTTGGGTCTGGTCCAGTTAGGGCTTTCAAAGGGGGAATCCCCACTCTGTTGCTAGCACTGATTGCTCACTCTGTTAGCAGCAAGTGAACACCCTTTGATGGGCATAAGGAACTACTTCCCCAGTGGCACAGGAAGTGCTGAAGAAACCAAATTCTCCACTCTATCTTCTGGTCCCTTGCCATAGTGTTGAAGTTCTTGGGGGCCAGAGAGAACAAGAAAGAATGGTAGCAGTTTGGCTGGGCTCCCAGGAGCTGACATTAAGCCCCCGCACTTTTTATAGGGGGGGTTACACACAGGGCAGGCAAGGCATGCCTCACCAGTGCCAAAATCCTTGTCCTAGAATGCCTCTGGTATTGGGTAATGCCCTTAGTGCAGTTCAGTTGGTTGGCCAGTTTGAACAGGGCATTGTAACTTTCTGTTGTCCTTCAGGCCATGGGGACTAATGTGTTGGTGTCCCATGGGTCTGCTTTGTACCGGGTTATACCATGCTACCACTGGGCTGATACATTCACTGGGGCAGTTCCCAACTTGGAAATGCCTTGGGCGTCTTAAAACAATTAGTCTTTGCTGTTAACTTGCTTGCTCACTTTGCTTGTTGCTTATCCTACACAGCTAAATCGATATAAACTGATTTTTTTTAAAGCAATATCTTGGTTGTTCTGTTCTCGCTACCTCACTTTGTTCAGCTTAAACTTGTAGCACAATACTTTTGAGAACCTGCAAAGATACAGCGCACTGCAGTTGTTAGTGTGGCTGAAGCTGGTTCAATCTACAATACTCAACACAGCCCTCTCTCCCGGCTACGGAGCCAGCAGCACACATGCAGCCTGTAACACACACTTAGAAACAATGTATTTTAAAGTTAGCCCATCTCTAGTTGAGTGGATCTCTTAGCACTCATACCCTGCACTCATCTTACACTGACAAGATCACATGTGCACCACAGAAGCAGTTCAATGGATCTGTTCCATATGCATATTCAGGACCCATAAGTGGTCCTAGCACAGTCCATTAACAAATCCTTTCTGAGTATGCTACTTTTGTGGCTGGGGCAATCCTCCTTTTGATACTTACAAGGCAGGCTGCTGACTGTAGCGTGAAAGCTGTTTTCCTAACTGTGCCACAACTTCTTAAAGCCACAGTCCTCCATCTTAAATATTGTCTGCAATTATCATTTTTTCCATATAGTTTTTTGTGCTCCAGATCGCCCCTGGCATGCCACCATCTGTCCGGTCCCCCTAGTCTTGCCACCTGGCTTCTCTGGGACTTACCTTCTTGGTGACATCTGGGCTTCTGGACTATGGTAGTGTGCCCGGTCACCAGTGCAGGACCTGTGAGAAACCAGACTTCGTCATGTAGCCAAGGGGGGTTTCCACCTTGGTTAGGTATCCCCGAGGGCCTGAAGGGTACAATGACATGGCAGACAAGCTCCATCTCCATGGAGACATTCCAACAAGTCCAGTCATGGCCCTGACCTGCACTACCACCCAGCCATCTCCAGGTGGCAGTAATGCAGCAGGTCAGGGTAGATCACCCCTCTCCCTGAGGGAGGAGAGCTGTACTCCAGACTCTCAATCATCACTCCCCTCAGCCAGTCCCCAAGCGACCCACATCCGTTCCCAAACCCAGGCCACTGATGTGGCAGGACATAAGGTACAAGTACCTCACCCCTCCTAGTCACTGGGCCAGCTTGCAATTACTATTTTAAACTGTGGAAATCCATTTTTTCTTTCTCAGAAACATTTTTTGCACCTGTGTCCATGTTCAGGTTCCAGTTTTAACTCCTAGTTTCTCTACTGGCTTGATTACTATGGGGTACTCTAGATTTAGATGGGGCTGACCAGAGTCCGCAAGTGTTTTTATGTTGGTAAGACCACAAGGCAACTACAGTATCAGCCTTTTTAAACATCAGACTTTCATGTACCTTGATAACAAACTCACTGTCCACACCAGTAACTTCAGTCAAGCAGCAACGGGTTTTATTTAACAAGTTGCTGTGTTGGAAGACATTGCAGCTCCTTCCCTGAGCCCTGAGGATGTTATAGTTATGTTCAGCTGCACTTCTCAGTTATACTCTACATCCCAGAGGCATGATTTTAAAACATTTACGTTCCTGACAAGATCCATAATATGTATTATATCCTCAGTCACTTGTTTCGTAGTCAGTCAAGAGCCACAGAATCTCCATGAGAAACGGATACAGTCACAGTCAGCAGTGCTCAGCACATGTGTATGTCCCCCAAACTGGCTGGTTTTGGAGCAGAATTTCTCCTCAACACCCCACTCCCAGATATACTTTTCCTCATAGAATACCCCCTCCATCCACATGGGGCCAAATCTGATATGTTCTGTTCTTTTTGGCCTATACACTTTGCAGTACATTTTCACTTTTGTAGTACTCCACATGGGATCCTCAGTATTTCCCTTCTGTGTCCCAGTGCTATTACAAGTCTCTACTTTGTAGTTAAAGTGCTCTTCCACATTTCTGGTCACTGTTCAGGGATTCTACATTTCTGATGCACCCCTTTATATTACCAAGACAATTCACAACCTCCTTAAACTCTGCCACCACTATTACATTTATCAAGGTTAATTCTGTCACGATCAGATCTTGCTAGTTTCATGTTATCCCATCAGTATCTAGCACACTCTCTGGTTCTTTCTGTTTCACTTTTCTTCTAGGATGTTATTGTTAAACTATAAAAAGCCCAGTGTGGATAGGAATCCTTAAGCAGCCTGTACCACTCCAAGTCTGGAGCTTTGCCACCATTTTCCTCAGGAGGCAAGCTTCGACTCCTGTACTGTCAATGCAGTAAATGGGGCTCTGATGGCTGCCAGCTCACAGCACCCACTCAGTACCCTTGAAACTCATTCATTTCAGACAAGCCAGCTCCTCAACAGAGGGGAGAGCATTTACCTTAGGTGCTGATGAATCCTGTAAACTGGTTGGAACCTCTGATTGCTCGGCTTGTATCCCTCCCTCAAGACCCAATTCCTTCAGCCGAAAGGCTGGGGAGTAACTGCTCCTTAAACTGGTATCTATCTCCCTCTGCACACCCTAAATCTAAATCTTCTAGAGTGTTTTTTTCTATGACTCTTCCCCCATTTTCTGCTTACTAGCTCTACTGAGGACTTTGCGGTCTGCAACCCTTTCTCTGCTAGAGTTCTGATTACCATAGGGAGCTTTGGTAGCCCACCAAATGGATGGGGGAAGGCAACATAACAGTAACCACAAACATCACTGTCCACAACTGAAATCCTGGTCAGACCAGTGCAATATAGAGAGCACTGGTTGGCCAGCCATGCACAACCAGCCTGTGCTGTCACAGAGGGGTTCTGATTACATCAGACCTCGAGAGCAAAGCTTGAGGACCAGTGCAGTCAGAAGCCTAAGGCATCAGCTCAGGCTGGTTGGGCATCTGGTTGCCCAGCAAGAATTTTTATATTATATAGTTTTTGTTTTGTTTTATTTTAACAAAAAAAAAAAAAAGGGTTTTCACAGAGCACCCATGGCAGGCAGGCAAGATATTTCAATTCAGAACTTGAACTGACTGCTCTGCACACTGCAGAGCTCTGAAAAACACCAGCTGCCCTGAGGATTTCTGATCAGCTGGAACCTTGTTGTACCACAAAAGGGCACAACCATGTTCCATGACCTTTGAACTGTGGTACAAGGCTTCAGCTGACATGAAAATCCATGCAGAACAAACACTCACTATACACTATAATATATATTACAGCTCCACACATATCATATAAACTGTCAGCAGTGTACACAATCAGCACCTTCCAGACCTTGAACATAACCAAGAGCTCAAACATCATTGTTCACAACTGAAATCATGGTCAAAGCAGTGCAATCATTTATGTATAGCTCCATACAGATCATATAAACTGTCAGAAGTGTACACAGCCAGCACCTTTCAGACCTCTGATGTAACCAAGGGCTCCAGTCATTTAGTCTAAACACTTTCTACTGGCATTGGATAGTACAATACTAATTCAGACCATTTTAAGCTTTTATTACGCAGGTCAGCTATGAATCCCAGCACAGGGGGTCCCTAAATACAATTTTCTCTTTGAAAAACAGACAGGTGTTTCTAGGTAGAGTACCTCAGTACCTCACCCAGCACTGCTACCGCTACTTGGAAGGAAATAAATTCATTTTTAAACCACAGGTATCTTCCATTTAATTTATGCATCTGCATGTGCAAGGCTTGTCTGCTTTTTGAATTGTTAGCAGCGTACCAGCAGCACCACACATGTCAGTAAGCGGCTTTCCATTTGCTGTTTTAGACAATTTTCTCTGCCTGCTGGTAACTTTAACTGCCCTCCAGATGACATTCTATTTCTTCCCTACTGGTGACATGCTTCCCCTCCTTTTATACCTAGCAGCAATCACATGACTTGGAACTGGCTCTGCCTCCAATGAACCTTTGGATCACCAAACATTGTTTGAGCTTCCAGGTAGCACCATGCCCCCAAGTGGAAGAGAAGTTACACACACATTTTCTCCAATACTCATGTTCATGACACTAATGTAAACCAGTAATGCCAAGATTCCATTGCTGCTTATGCATACGGTAAGAGATGTGAGACCCCAAAGCATTACACGCCCACAACGGGCAAAAATGTGTCAGATTTGTGCTTTTTCTGTCCTGATGCCAGCTCACAGGAGGGGTCTCGATTATAAAGAAAAAGGACTGGTGCATCCCTGTCTTTTAGGAGAAATCTAGGAGTCAGCTGAAGGAGTGCCATTTCATTGACGTTAGTTGGACCCCAGTTTTGTTACTTGGGGTTGCAGTAATTAACTTTAACTATTATTACACACAAGTCCCCTGATGTCTGCTTCAGTAATGTACTTTTCAGGATGCCATAACTCAGAAGTGCTGTTAGCTTGAAGTAGTCCAGTAGAGGGCTACCTACTCCCAGGTAGGTCATTGGTACTGTAGTAAGCTTAGGAAATGTAGATTATAATGTAGTGTTATAAATAATAATACTAATTAGAAATCATTAGCACTAAGGATTGCCCTGCATGTAAGGACTAAGCACCTCACCCAAACACTCAGAACTGCCATGGCTACATCCTCCTTTGCCAGGGAGGGTGAGTTGTGAATGTCTTTTGCAGTAAATACAAATGATACTCAGGAATTGGCTAGCCAGAGTTTTGTGAATAAACAAAAGAAAACAGTGATGTGCATTCATACCTGGGGTTCAAAAGCTCTAAAGAAAAGCACTCTTGAATCTTGCTTACTTGCTGGCTAAATTCTGATTTTATTCAGTCAGTAAGGTGTGTCACGAATCCACTCCTGGTGTCAGGCCCACTGAGCTCACAGTGCCCACCATTAAGTGCAATCCATGATGGGAGGGGGGACAGGGATACCCTCCTTGTCCTTTAGAATGTTTGCCAAGGTCATGACTGCACAATACCAGTCTTGAGTCTTGTGGCCAGATATGAACTTTTCCTTAGCTATTACACAAAGGAGGGAGACCCAGGCCTCACATTCTCTTTGAGGTAGTAGTGTAAGCCTCATTTGGCCTTCGCCGTACAGGACAGGCAACAGCCTAGTTCACAATCTCTGCAGACACGTATGAGACTCTGGTATTCTCCCTCTCCTTCCAGATGTCCCTTACAGACTCTTTTCTCAATTTGGTTGCTTGCGGTGGCCTCTCTAAGCAATTAACAGTTGTCACAGATTATTAATAAACCTTCTACAGTCACACATACAATATAATAACTCCAACACAAGCAGAACTTCTTTACAAAAGCAAAAGTTTTTACTAAATTAAATGTAGTTACAACTAAAAGAGGACATATACTAATTTAGGTTACAGTATAAGAAACAAATGGAAAGGTATACAGAAAAAAATGCACTAAAACTTGTTAGCTGAGTCCTCTACCTTAGGTTTGAAAATTTCAAAGTCCAGAGAATCACTGGTTTGCAAAATATTGCAGTCTTCATGTAGCAGCCTTTGGCTCTTAGACAGTCTCTGTAGTAGCAGGTGTTCCCTATGGTCAGGAGAGAGGATCCAAGCAAACTGTGTAAAATGGCAAAATGGCCCTAGCCAGCCCGCTGGCACAGCGGTTGGAATTCCACTTGCAGGCGCCCGGCGACCGGGTTCGGGAACAGGCCTGGGTCTTGGAGGGTGGCGGGGAGAAGGATTGAGCTCCCCATGGGCAACTCTCCTTCTCCGGGGGGAGGGTGGGGCAGTGTCCGGTGCAATGAGGACTCCTGGTGGAGGCTGGGAGTCACTCACACTACTGGCGCTCTGCATCAGGGAGGTGGGGTGGACGCTGGCATCATTGCATGTCCCCACCTCCAAGAAAACCAGGAAAAAAAGATGGCGGGTGGGATCTGCTGTCTATGTGAAGCCCTCCCTGGGGCTTCAATTAGCTGCTGTTGCCGCATCCCTGACCAGATACCAGTTCCATGGCACTGATGAAGGGGACAATGCTGCGGCCCCACTCTCCAGGGGGTAAGCCGGGGATAACTGGGGATGGCAGCAGTAGATGGCAGTGGAAGTCCCAGGGGCCGTGACCAGGGCTGATGGTGACAGTGGACCAGCCAGGATAAAGAAGAAAGAAAATAAATTTAAAAAAAATGGCCCTGAGTGTCTGTGCTGCGGAGTTTATATGGAAGACCAAACCCACCCACAGACTGTGAATAAAGACTGACCCTTTCAAGTAGTGAACAGAGGTTGGCCTTTCTCTTTAGGCCACCAGGTGTCACCCTTACACTTCCCAAAAATCTTATTTTCCTGATAATCTTTGATGTGTCAGATTCCCATAGTTAACCTAGGTTTTACAATCTCACACAGGTATGCTATAAGGATATGTTTCTTTTTCTATTACCTCACACAGGTCTGTTAGAAGGATCTTTCCTGACTAAAACATCCTGGGCTTTGAACTGGCTTAATTTAATTAGTTATAAGGAAGATCCTGTAAGTTTTTTGATTATACAGCTGATTGTGTTACTTCTGGTTCCCATGGTCAATTCCAATTGGAAATACCCCTTTGATCATGCATCCACAAGCCTTTTTGACAAGAACTTGTCAGATTCCTGCAAGCAGCTGTCCTCTCAGGTCAGAAGAAGGTCAAAACCCTTTTAACAAATCCAGTGTTTTCTTTAGGTGCCTTGTGCTGACACTGGCATGTACATAGAATTACAATAAAAAAACATATATACAACAGAATAATATCTACAAATAAGGGCTAGCAGCTGGGCAGCTGGCCACAACCCCTCTCTCCTAGACTGGATTTGTGGGACTCCATCCCTAGGCAGGGTATGATTTTCACAAATTCTGTTCACTGCTCTAACTGGTGAGATAGCCTGTCTGTGTTGGCATTGGCCAATCTGGCCCTGTGGGTAATGGCCATATCGTAGCCCTGTAAGGCAATGCTCCATCTTAAGAGCAACCATTCATTTTACCCATCTGTGTTAGCCACACCAGGGGGTTATGATCAGTCTGTACCTCAAAGTACCTCCCGTAGAGGTACATCTCTAATTTCTCCAGGGCCCATACCAGTGCAAGGCATTCCTTTTCAACTGTGGAATAGGCTTTCTCCTGGGGAAGCAATTTTTTGTTAAGGTACACTATTTTTTTTTTACTTTATTTCTTTAGCTCCACCATCAACCAGCCCCCTTCCACCAGCCCCATCACTCAGGAGTCCGCTGGTACTTACCTCTGGCACTGAGGTGCCAGCTGGCTGGGCGCGGCACCTGTGGGGGGCCAGCATCATCCCGCTGGTCAGTGGTATTTTCATCCTCTGTGTTCTTCCCATCCCCAGTTGCAGAGCTGTAGCGTGCAGTGATGCCAATGGCTGAGCCGTGCATGCTTCCTCATGCGGCACACCAGGCATCTGCTCAGTCTCCACCCCCAGTCTTTTGGAGCCAGTGTGCCAGCCTCCAACCACTGCTAAGGGCCAGGCATGCACCGTTCTCCAGTCCCACCCCTCCCCTGGAGGAAAGCTGTCCTCCGGATGTTCAGTCTTCTCCCTCCCCAGCTGAGCCCTGGTGACCTGCTCGCACCACGAACACAGGTTGCCGGCATGGCAGGAGGTAAGGCAGTGATGCCTCAGCCCTCCATGCCACTGGGCCAGTGCTAAGCTACACTATTGGGTGATCTTTCCCTTCGCAAGAGGTCTGACTGAGGACTGCTCCAATCCCCACATCTGAGGCATCTGTCTGGACTACAAATGGCTTACTGCAATCTGGACTAGTCAACACAGGGGCACTGCACAGTGCCTCCTTTATCTGTGCAAAGGCTCATTCACAGGCTGACTCCCATTTTACCTTTTTGGGCATTCTTTTCTTTAGCAGGCCAGAGAGGGGAGCTGCCGGGGTGCTGCAATTTGGTACAAACCTTCGATAGTACCCGGAAGTCCCTAGGAAACTCCATACCTGCTTCTGGGTTTTAGGCCTGGGCTACACCTCTATCGACTCACTCTTGGCTTGATTGTGACAGAGCTGCCCTCACCCTGTTACATGGCCTAGGTATGCCACCTCCGCCATGGCCACCTGGCACTTGTCAGCCTTGACAGTGAGCCCTACCCTCTGTATCCTGCCCAACACTTCCCTCAGGTGGGACAGGTGTTTCTTCCAGCTGGTACTGAAGATGGCAGTATCATCCAGGTACGCTACTGCATACTCTTCAGTACCATGTAACATCTGGTTGACCAACCTTTGGAAGGTAGCAGGGGCGAATTCATTCCAAAAGGCATTACCTTGCATTCGAAAATCTTTTTGGAGTGATGAAGGCTGGCTGACCTCTCCCTAGCTCTGGTAGTTAACTCCACTTGCCAATACCCTTTTATCAAGTCAATGGTGGTAAGGTATGTTGCCCCTTCCAACTTGTCCAGGAGTTCATCCGTGGCATTGGGTGGGCATCAGACTTCATGATGATATTGAGTCCATGACAGTCCACACAAAAGTGAGTAGAGCCATCCAACTTAGGAACGAAGACTACGGGTGAGGCCCAGGGGCTGTGGGATTTCTGGATTACTCCTAAATCCAGCATTTCCTCCCCTCATTGTCCTTCAGGATGGCCTCAGACACCCAGTAGGCTGTCTGCCGTATGGGCGCTTGCGTCCCTGTGTCTGCATCATGTGTCGCTAAGGGGGTTAGTCCAGGCTTGGCGGTAAACAAAGGAGCAAAGCCTGCTAAAACCTCCCTTACTTCCTGGGTCTGTTCCGGGGTCAACTGGGGTGACAGTTTGATTGCCTCCACAGAGGACTCATGCTTATTTTCCTCCAGCAAGTCCAGTAGGGGTTCCATTTCTTCTGTCCCCTACCCAGGATTACACACTGCAAATACCATGTCTGTCCTATTTGCATGTGGCTTTATCATGTTGACATGGTACATTCTATGGGTATGTCTTCTGTCAGACAGTTCTACAATATAGTTCACATCATTAACCTGGTGGACTACCTTTTATGGTCCCACCCACTCAGCCTGCAGCTTGTCCTTCCAGACCTGGATTAGAACCATGACTTCCTGGCCTACACTGTAAGAATGAACTCTGGTTCTGCAGTCATACCAGAGCTTTTTAGAAACATAGACTTTGGCGGCAGATAAACACCACTTGGCCCACCTAGTCTGCCCATTTCCCTACCTACTGGATAAGTTGCAGATCCTAGTTAACCAACAGCCTATTTCTTCCTACCTCCCACAAGAATTGCCTTATGTCTGAATTCCCCCACTGTTTTTGACCCCACGACCTCCTCAGGAAGGCCGTTCCATGCGCCCACCACCCTCTCTATGAAACAATACTTCCTCACATTGTCCAAGTCGTCCCCCCACTATCTTCAATTTGTGTTCCCTTGTTCTTGCACATCTCTTTTTCTGAATAATGCTACCCTCTTGAACTTTGTTGATTCCCTTGAGGTACTTAAAAGTTCTATCATGTCCCTCCCTCCTTTCCTCAAGGGTATACATATTAAGCTTCTTTAGTCTCTCTTTGTATGGCTTCTGTTGCAGACCTTGCACCATTTTAGTTGCTCTCCTCTGGACTGCCTTCATCCTATCTATGTGCTTGCAGAGATGGGGTCTCCAGAATTGCACGCAGTATTCCAGATGGGGTCTCACCAACTGTACAGAGGGATAACAACTTCCTGTTTTCTACTGGTGATGCCTCTCCCTATTCATCCCAGTATCCTCTCAGTCATCCCTACTGCTTTCTCACATTGCTTGCCAACCTTTAAGTCATCTCATATGACTACCCCAGATCCCTTTCCATTTTTGTTGTTGTTACCACCTCCCTCCCTCCCTCCCCATTGTGTACTCTTCCCCTGGGTTTTTGTTTCCCAGGTGCATTACTTTGCACTTTTTTGCATTGAATCAAAGCTGCCATACTTCTGACCATTCTTCCAACCTTGCTAAGTCCCTTCTCATCCTTTCCACCCCCCCTTGTGTATCATCCCTGTTACAGATCTTTGTGTTGTCTGCAAAAGGCATAATTTTCCTTTCAGTCCCTCTGTAATGTCACTTATAAAGACATTAAAAAGGACTGAACCCTACGGTACCCCACTAGTAACCCCCCTTCTTCGGATTGTACTCTGTTTACTATTACCTTCTGTGTCCTGTTGTCCAGCCAATGTTTTACCCAGGCTATCACCCTGGGATCCACTCCCAGGCTAGCTAATTTGTTTATTAATCTTTTGTGAGGGACTATGTCAAATGCCTTGCTAAAGTCTAGATAGGCCATGTCCACAGCCCCTCCCTGGTCACCTACATTGGTCACCCAGTCAAAGAAATCGATTAAATTAATGTGACGTTACCTTCCCACTGTGAATCCATGCTGCCTTGGATCCTGTGCCCCTCTGGCCTCTAGGTACTCAACAATTCTTTCCTTCAGAAGTGATTCTACCATTTTTCCTACCACTGAGGTCAACCTGACAGGTCCGTAGTTTCCTGCCTCTGTCTTGCTCCCACTTTTGTGAAGGAGAATCATATCTGCCCTCCTCCAGTCCTCAGGTACCACACCATCCTCCCGTGATTTGTTAAAAAGGGTAGTCAGTGGTGTCACTTGTTCTCCCCTTAATTCTTTTAGAATTCTGGGGTGAATCCCATTGGGCCCATTGCTTTGTCCACCTTCAGTTTTAGGAGTTCTTTCAGAACTCTTTCTTCTGTGAAAGGACTGGTATCAACCCACCTGTCCAGAGTGATTCTACAGATTGGATTAGGTACCTCCCCCTCCTCTTCTTTTGTGAATACTAAGCAGAAGTATTCATTCAGTATCCCTGCTTTTCACTGTCCTCTCTGCCCACCCACCTCCCTTTATTCAGCCTCACTATCCCTCTCTTTGTCTTTCTTCGCTCCCTAATGTATCTATAAAAGGTTTTATCCCCCTTCTTAACCAAGTTGGCTATCTTTTCCTCAGTTTGGAACTTTGCTATTCTGACTGTCTTCCCCACTTCCTTCTGCTTTAACTGGTACAGTTCTCTGTCCTGCTCTTTCTGTGTTTCCTTATACTTCCTGAATGCTATCTTTTTCTCCCTAGCCTTCCCTGCCACCTCTTTTGAGAACCATAGTGTTTTTTTCTTTTGTTTTGATTTGTCTATTTGCTTCACACAAAGGCTTGTTGCCTCTGTGATGGCAGTTTTGATTCTCCACCCCTCCTTCTTGCCTGTATGCTAGTTCTTTTCTGAGGCACTCTCCCAGTTTGTCAAAGTCAGCCCTCCTGAATTCCAGTACCCTCACTTTTGCATGGTTTGATTCTGTGGCTGAGTTTATCGTGAACTGCACTGTTTGGTGGTCACTTGTTCCCAGATGGCTACCCACTTCTAGGTCTGAGATCCTCTCTCCATCCCCATTTGAGAATACCAGGTCTAAGATTGCTCCCTCCCACTTGGGTTCCAATACTAGCTGTCTGAGGCATGCCCCCGAAGGGCATCGAGAATGGCCCTGCTTTTGGATGGGGCTGCAGCAAAGGTGCTCCAGTTAACATCTGGCATATTCAGGTCCCCCATCAACAATATCTCCCCTTTCTCTGCTATTCTAAGGATACCTTGTATCATTTCCTTGTTCATTTCTTCCCCCTGAGATGGGGGTCTGTATACAATCCCTGTGCAGGTAGTGGTGCCATTTCCAGTCTCCAGGGTGACCCACAGTGCCTCCTCTCCTACCTGTTTACCCTTTTGTTCCAATGCTTTGATCCCTTTCCTGACATAGAGAGCTACTCCTCCTCCTCCTCTTCTACCCTCCCTGTCCCTCCTGTATATTGTGTACCCTGGTATGTTGACATACCAGTCATGGTTCTCTGTGTACCATGTTTCTTTGACTGCCACAATATCCAGGCATCCCTCTTCCATCAAGACCACCAGTTCAGAGAGCTTGTTACCTAGACTATGGGCATTGGTACTCATTACCCTCCATTTTTTGATGGCCTTACCCCATTTTTCCCCATCTCTCTCCTTACTGTCTTTGCCTTTTTCTCCATTTACCCCTGCCCTTCTCCCTATCGACTTCTCTGTCTTGCTGTTTACCTCATTAACTACCCTGATTTTTTGGGGGGGGCTAGGATTTCTCTGCTCCTTTTCAGTGCTTCCCCCTTGGCTAGTTTAAGTGCTTGTCAATGAAGCATTTAAACCTATCAAGTAGGATCCTGGTTCCCCTCCTGGACAGCGGCAGACCATCATGCCAGTATAGGCCTGCATCCCTCCAAGTGGACCCCCAGTCCCCAGTGAAGCCAAAACCCTGAGCTTTGCACCAGTTTTTCAACCATTGATTGAACCCCATGGTGCAGAGCACCCTAGCCTCATCCATGCCATAGACAGGCAGCACCTCTGGGAAGGTTACCGTGCATGCTACTTGTCTAAGGCTCCTCCCCAATTCCACAAACTCCTCCTGCACTGCTCTGATCCCTTTCCCAGCCAGATAATTTGTCCCTAGGTGGACAGTGACATCCAGCTCCCTCCTCCCATGCAGCTGCTCCTGTGATCCTGAGGATTTGCTCCCTGTTCCTCCAAGCCATGGCGCCAGGCAGACACCTTACCTCCCTCTCCCATCCCTCCCCCAGTTCTACTCTCCTAATAATGGAGTTCCCCACCAGGAGTTGTTTCCTTCCCCTGTGGGGTCCCATACCACCCTCCTGTGCATCTTCTTTGTGGAGGTTCCCAGCATCCTCCTTGGTCTCCACTGTGGGTGCCTCCATAGAGGAACCACACTCTGCCAGAACGACATATGAATTGTGGAGAGGTACAACTGGAGGGATGCGCCTCTGTACCACCACCTTCACCCTCCCTGAACTCACTATGGTCCAACTACTTCTTTTTCTTGGCAACCTCTGAGGCAGCGGCAGTGGCCCTGGTGGTCCCTGGGTGGGAGAGGAGGTCCCCCGAATCCTGGCCAACTCAGACTGGAGATGAGCAACCTCCTCCCTCAGCCCAGAGAGGTGCCTGCAGATGGGACAACACTGCATCCTCCAGAACCTCTCCCGGAAGACTGCTGCTCCACAGCTACTGCACTGCACCACTTACATCATGTCTTATTTGTGGCCACTTACCTGCTGCTTCATATACTTACTCTTTCCTCTGTTTATTTATTTTATTTTATATCTTTTTTTTCTCCCTACTTTCCTACTGCCTCTGTGCCCTTAAAGCTCCTGATTGCCCTGCTTTGGGATGGGAAGTTCCTATATTCCTCAGTAGTCTCCTTCTTACTTGCTCAGAGTCAGACCTCCAGCAGCTGGGGGGGATGGAGTGCTACTCATTTCCATCTAGGCTGGTGAGTCTTTTGTGCCTTTGTGATCACTCCCTTCCTGCTCCCAAACAGAAAGTTCCTGTTGTCAGTCAAATCCTGTGCCAATAAAAGTAGATCTGCCTAAGGGTGGGAGTGGAGGGGAAGGATGGAAGGCAATATAGTCCCAGTAGAGTAGTGAAGTTCTAACAGCACCTCCTTCCTCTTGCTGTTCTCTGCCAAAAGCTATCTATTGCTTCTGCTGGGTGGCTGACAGGTTGCTCTGGGCTGCTCCCATAAGCTCCTTCAGCTTTTCTCTAAACTTTAGGATGTACTTCACTGTGGGAGTTTCCAGGGTGGTGTGCTTGCCTTCCCAGTCTTCCTGGATCAAGTCTAGGGGCCCATGCACCTTATGTCCATATAAGAGTTCAAAGGGGGAGAATCCTGTCAACTTTTGGGGCACCTCCCTGTATGCAAACAGGTGGTGAAGATATTTCTCCCAGTCCCTCCCATGCTGTTCAGCAAATGCTTGCAGCATAGATTTTTATGGTACCATTAAACCTTTCCACAAGCCAATTGGCTTGCAGGTGATATGGTGTCGTGAGTCTCTGCACCACCCCACACCTCCCACAAACACTTCATCAGGTCTGACATGAAGGTACCCCCTTGATCAGTGATAACCTCCTGCAGAAACCCGACACGGTAGAAAATCTCTAGCAAGGCACCTGCCACTTTGTCTGTCCTAAGTGAGGATCGGTCAACTGCCTCTGGGTATCGGGTGGCATAATCTTCCACTAGCAGGATAAACCTCTCCCCAGAGGAGCTTGGCATACTCAAAGGTCCCACAATATCCATTCCTACCCTCTGGAATGGCTCCTCCACAACAGGCAAGGGAATTAGGGTGGCTTTGGTTTTACTACCTGCCTTCCCTATTTGTTGGCACTGGTGACAAGACCTGTAATATTCCTTCAGCTGCTGGGTGAATTTGGGCCAATAGAAATTCTGGGCCAGTCGCTGCATGGTGCATGTGATTCCCAGATGTCCCAACATGGGGATATCATGAATGATCTTGAGCAACTGCTCACGGTACCCCTGGGGAATGACAAGCTACCTGTCCATCAACCCTCCCTCTGTCCTTACATCCTGCGTATACAACAGTCCATTGTCCCAGTATACTCTATGTCTCACGTCACCTCCCTGTGTCTCATCAGATTCTGCACAAGCCCTTAGCCTCTCCAAACTAGGATCAGTCCTCTGAGCAGCTTCAAATTCTTCACATTTTCTCAAGGTATGAGACATGCCCCTTCAGTTTCTAAACTGGGGTCCATAGTTCTAGCTTCGGGGCATTCAGGGTCACTGCCATCCCTAACCTTCTGACCACTGATTACCCCTCTCTCCTCAGAGTAACTTTCTGTAGCTGTTTTGTGAACTGCTACCTGGGGAAGTCCTATCTCCCCCTTTCACTACTCTCCATTTCAGAAGACACAGGCTGGGGAACCAGCCTCCCATTGTTTTCCACAGAGGCTTCCATGGGGTCCAGGGAACCACAATCAGCCTGTCCCATCTGACTGCAGGTAACCGCACACATCACCCCTTTCTGGAGATTGTTCCCTATAATCACAGCCAGGGTGAGATTGTCTGCTACTGCCACCTTTTGCACCCTCTCTCCTGTCTCACCCCAGTCCAGGAGAATGCTAGCAAGTGGCAGAGTTTTCTCCTCCCCAGTGAATCCCCATGCCATTACAAACTGATTAGGTATAAGCTGTTCAGGCTCAACCAAAGTCCCTTTTACTAAGGTAAGAGATGGCCCCCTGTCCCTTAACCCATGGGTGTGCACTCCATTTACTGTAGCCGGGTGTATGTGCTCCATCATGTTTATAGGCATGCCTTCAGGGATGCACAGTGCACCCAACTCTGTTCAAGCACCACTTTGTCCACTCTGTGCCTTTTTAGGACACTGTCTAGCAAGATGCCCTGGCTATTTGCAAAACCAACAATCATCATTTCTTTTATCTGATAAATCCTTTTTTTGTAACCTGGGGCTTCCCCCTTTCTGTGGAGGCAGTGAGGGTTTTAGCTGCTGTGAAGGTGCGCTTTTCCCCTTCTGTGCTGCCATGCCTGCCCCACTCCCTTTCAGAGCAGACCTGTTCTGGCATAGCGGTCCGAGAGCTCTGCAACCTCCTTCACTTTTTTGGGGTCTCAGTCCTCTAATCAGGTTTTTAGCTCTGCTGGGCAAGCCCAAAAGAATTGCTCCAGGAGTACAACCTCCCCAATTTTCTCTGCAGAATTTGCTTCCACTCCCTCCCACCGTTTCAAAAACTGATGTTGATTTGTGGCAAGTTCCTCATAGCTCATGTTAGGGCTTCTCTGGAGCTTATTGGATGTAACCCTCTATGCTTCAGGTGTTAATTCATACTTTTTGAGCAATGCAACTTTAGGTTTCTCATAATTAGTACCATACTGAATGTCCATTTGACCTAGTGCCTCACACCCTTTCCCAGTAAGCAGTGGGGATAGCTGAAACCTCCAGAACTCCCTGGGTATTTTAGCCTGGATACAGACCTTTTCAAATGAATTCAGAAATGCATCCATATCCTCCCCCTCTTTAAATTCAATTATTAATTTAGAATTTAATTTGTAACCCAGTCATGGAGTTCCAGGTTCATCCCTGCCACTTACCTCCTCTGGGATTGGTCGGAGTTTTAGCTTCTCCAGTTCAATCTCCCTCTGACACTGTTTTTTCTCTCTCTGGCTCTCTTTCTTCCAAATCCATCTTGAACCGCTTTTGCTCTCTTTTCTGCTGGGCTTCAAACCTCTTCTGCTCAAATTCCGTTTGCTCCTGGGCTTCAAACTTTTTCTTCTCAAATTCCAGCTCCATTCTCCCCAGCTCTAGCTGCAGCCTGATCCCTTCTGGCTCCAGTGTTGTGGTGACCTTCCCCCGGTGCTGTAGCTCTGGGTTCCCTCTAGTCTCGCTGTCCTCCTCCCTGGGACTAGACTCCGTGATGTCCCTTGGCACCCCCATACCCAAGGTCTGGTCCCTTTCAGTCACCTGCTGTGACTCAAGATCCTGGGCAGTTGATTGCTCATCAGCTGCTACAAGAGCCTCCACAAGGTACTTTGTGGTTTGCCCCTCAAACTGGACTCCTCTTTCCTGACACAACTACTTTAGGTATTCTGCAGTGTATTTGCTGTAGATGGAAGCCATCTTCTTTCCTAATTACTGCTACACTAGCTTACACCCGAGGAAAAAAACAAAACAGGTGGGGAACTTTATACTGTAACTAAATTATGTAATTTTTTGTTTTAAATCTCTGCCTTTATTGTGTGTGAACTGTTTACAGTTTATCAATCTGATACTGGTCTCAAATCCAACTGTTATGCCTGTGCCACCTAGCTCTCAACTAACAACAGTATGAAACCAAATCTCTCAGATCCCAATGCTGCACACCAGATCTGTCATGAACCCACTCCTGGAGTCAGGCCCACTGAACTCACAGTGCCCACCCTTATGTGCAGTCCATGACAGGGTGGGAACAGGGATACCCTCCTTGTCCTTTAAAATGCTCGTCGAGGTAATGACTGCACCTCTGCCACAAGGATCCCAGGCATCCCTCTAGTTCTGGATAAGGGCACAATATCAGTCTCAAGTCTCGTGGCCAAATATGAACCTTTCCTTGGCTATTACACAAAAGAGGAAGACCCAGGTTTCACACTCTCTTCAGGGTAGCAATGTAAGCCTGATTTGGCCTTCGCCCTACAGGACAGGCAGCAGCCTAGTTCACAATCTCTGTAGACTCGTATGAGACTCTGATATTCTCCTTATCCTTCCAGATGTCCCTTATAGACCCTTTCTTCAATTTGGTTGCTTGCGGTGGCCCCTCTAAGCAATTAACAGTCGTCACAGATTATTAATAAACCTTCTATAGTCACACACACAATATAAGAAATCCCACACAGGCAGAATCTTTAGAAAAGCACAAGTTTTTACTAAAATAATTAAATCAGTTACAACTAAAAGAGGACATATACTAATTTAGGTTACAGTATAAGAAACAAATGGAAATGTATACAGAAAAAAACACACTAAAACTTGTTAGTTAAGTGTCTACCTTAGATTTGAAGATTTCAAAGTCCAGAGAATCACTGGTTTGCAAAATATTGCAGTCTTCCTGTAGCAGCCTTTGACTCTTAGACAATTCTGTGGTAGCAGGTGTTCTCTGTGGTCAGGAGAGAGGATCCAAGCAACGTGTGTAAAATGGCAAAATGGCCCTGAGTGTCTGTGCTGGGGAGTTTATATAGACCCCCCCACCCCCAGTCTTTGAATAAAGACTGGCCCTTCCAGGTCAGTGAATAGAGGTTGGCCTTTCTCTTTAGGCCACCGGATGTCACTCTTGCACTTCCCAGACATCTTATTTTTCTGATAATCTTTGATGTGTCAGATTCCCATAGTTAGCCTATGTTTTACAATGTCATGCAAGTATGCTATAAGGATGTGTTTCTTTTTCTATTACATCACACAGGCCTGTTAGAAGGATCTTTCCTGGATAAAACAGCCTGGGCTTTGAACTGGTTTAATTTAATTAGTTATAAGGAATATCCTGTAAGTTTTATGATTATACAGCTGATTGTATTACTTCTGGTTCCCTTGGTCAGTTCCTGTCAGAAATGCCCCTTTGATCGTGCATCCACAATTTGACAAGAACTTGTCAGATTCCTGCAAGCAGCTGTCCTCTCAGGTCATCAGAAGGTCAAAACCCTTTTAAAAAATCCGGTGTTTTCTCTAGGTGCCTTGTGCTGACACTGGCATGTACATAGAATTACAGAAAAAAAACATATATACAACAGAATAATATCTACAAATAAGGGCTAGCAGCTGGGCAGTTCGCCACAAGGTACATTAAAATTCAGTCTGGAAATCCAGCTAGCCTCAAAAAATTAAGCTACTTGCCCCAGCATTTTGTTTTCTTTGTTTTCTTTTGTTTCGATTTTTGTTTCTGCTCCCTTCTACACCAGCTACTCCTATCCTGCTAGACCTGCCAATCATCCTCCAGTGCCTCAGCCCCTCTCTTCTCCAGTCAGCTACCTCCATCCTAGCCTTGGCTGTACCTCCCAGACAGGGTCAGGGTGGGGTGGGACTCTCTGCACTTCTACATCTCATCAGGTGGTGCTAGATGCTTGAGGAGGTGGAGACCCGGGATGTACCATGTCCATCATCACAGAAGTGCTAAAGCCATTTTCCAGTTTTTTCCCATTCCTGAGGATGTCAGGTATGTGGACATCTAAAGAGGACTGCACACAAGATACATGCATCTGCCCACCAATGTCAGCAGTGTCACTACCCTCCTTTTGACCTTTCCAGCCATACTGCCTCCTGTGCTCATCCAGGTGGCAGTATCGCAGCACAGGATGGAACCTTCCCTCCCTGGAGAAGAGCATCCTCTGGCATGCTCAGTCCTAGTCCCCCAGGCCAGCCCCCAATGATCCAACTTGTTCCCGAACTCAGGTCACCGGCTTCACAAATGGTAGTGCTGCTGCTGCATGAATGGGCCAGCTTTGCCTCAGCACTTTGATCGACTAGTCATTCTTCGGGGGTGTGTAGCAAGCAAACAAGACTCAGAGTGCTTTTTTGGGAGCCTCTAAACTCCAGGTATGAGTGCACAGCTCTATTTTCTTTAGATATCAGAAGGTTGGCAACCCAGCACTTCACTGCGGCCCCGAACCACTAGCACAAATGTTTGGGAGGAAGGTTTTGTGAACAACTGACAGGCAGCCTGTGCCCTCTTTCTTCCAGTGCAAAACTCTCATCTCAGCAACATGCCCCACCCAGAGTGGCATTCTGGGGCTCACGTGTGACCCATGAGTGCTGTGTACCCTATTGGCCGCCTAGGAGTAGGCATTCTGATACCTGTACGATTACCTTACTGAACCTATAAATACAGATATATCATATAAAGGCTGTTCCAAATTGATGGATTAGCATCAGCTTTAACTTCTAAGGAAAACAGTTGAATGCTAATTAAACAATAATGCCCGACAGGGTGTGTGTCGTGCTGGGATAACATCACTCCTCAGGTAGTTGGGCACGAGGCTGCAGGCCGAGTGCATCCAACAACTGAGGCGTGATGTTATCCCAAATGACACACACCCTGGAGGGCATTATTGCTATTATACAATGGCTCGTTGTTCTACAGAATAAAAAAAATCATTTAAAGATGTTTCTATGCGGAAAAATATTTTTGCTTTTTAAGAGCAGAGGAAACAATCAAGCTCAAGAGGCTCAAGCATATCAAGCTCATATCAAGCTCATCTGCAGGGTCACAGTAAGGCTGAGACTAGACCCTACTGGGATAACATCACGTGTCCAGCCCAAGACTGACCAATCAGAGTCCAGGATTTTTTCTTGCCATTGTATAATCCAGGTTTTTACTTGTTCCTATCTGCTTTGTTTTTTATTTTGTGGTCCAGATAGACTTCCTTTATTTCCTGACTTTCTGCTTGGCACCACCTCAATCTTCTATTGCTATATTTCAGCCACACATTTACTTCCTGCAGGGATATTGAGCAGCTGCCTCCTTGCCCCCACTTCAATCACTGGTGGTTATCTCAGTCACACATTGACTTCCTGCAGGGAAGCTTACGCAACTGCCTCCCTTCCCCCACCCCACTTATCAGTGGCCATCTTAGCAACACACTTACTTTCTACAGGGAGATTACACCGCTTCTTCCCTGCCCTCACCTCAGTCACTGGTGGCCATCTCAGCCACACATTTACTTTCTGCAGGGGGGCCGAGTAGCTGCCTCCATGCCTCCATATCAGTCATTGGTGGCTATCTCGGCCACACATTTGCTTCCTGCATGGTGCTCAAGTAGCTGCCTCCCTGCCCCCACCTCAACCATCATCAGTGGCTCTCTCAGCCACATATTTACTTCCTGCAGGGAGCTCGAGCAGCTGCCTTCACAACCAAAGCCAGTGTCACTACATAGCTGTCTCTGTTTTAAAAAAAAGTACTGGGCAGGACACACACACCACAGAAGCCTAGTACTTATGCCATTGAGACAGAAGGAAGGGTGATAGTGTAGAATATCGGGTATGCATAGATCTACGCTATTAGCGTAGAGCTCAAGTTACGCTATTTGGTACAATTGCTATTCCTTTACTTTTTATTAGTTTTTTTGGGTTGGGGTTCACCCCCATGCCACCCTGTAAAAAAAACAAGGGGGGCATGGGGGGCAGAGCCCCCCAACTTAAATAAACTGACAACCAAGTAAGGCACATAATCAAAACAGCGCTGTATTCAGGAAGCTTTTATGGCAAGCTTCTTAGATGTACCCGATATGCTACACTATTGCAGAAGGAAGTGTTGGATTGCTGGGTGGCTTGCACCTTCAGCTCCACAGCAAGCCTGACCCCCTTATTGGTCCCAGCCCAGGATTGGAATTCTAAGTCTGCTAGTCAACCCAGATCACCTAGGAGGCAGCATCATGGAGCCACTACAACACTGGAGTGGCATTGCAGGGTAACAACTGAGGTCCTGCTGGACTGCCTTCCAGTTCAGAGAACTATAAAACCCCTAAACCAGGTCAGTTCTAAAGTTTTTTTTTCCATATATAATTTGTGGGAGGGCTGGCAGGTACTCTGGTCCCTCCCTCGGAGGTGCTCGCCTCTCTGGTCTGGTGCCCCGCGCCTGATCCTCCAGGGAATCCCCACAGGTTGCCCTCTCCCATGACAGGGCCTGGGAGAGGAGCACTGACTTTCTCCCCACCCACACCCTTGGAAACCAACATCCAGATCCTGGAGGTTGGCAGAGGTACAGCCAGCCATCATGGAGCCCACGAACTCCATTTTCTGCTTTTTCTCCCCAGCCTGCGAACCATGCACTGGGCAGGGTGGCTGGCCCTCACCTCCATGGAAGCAGCCATATGCCCAGGATACAGTACCACCCTCTTCTGGGCAGCATATCTGTGCTAGCAACCAGCCACCGCTGGATGTCAGGCTACAGCACGCAGCACTGTCCCCCCCTCCCTGAGGAAGGACAGCAGTCTATGGAGGCTCAATCCTTCCTCACCCCAGCCAACCCCCAAGCAACCAGTGTCCTTTTTCAAACCCAGATCACTGGCATAGCTCAAGGTGTGGCGTCCAGCACCTCAACTCTCAGCACCACTGGGCCAGCTAGTTCTAAAGTTTTAAACAAAGCCTTTCCCTTTAAAAAGGTTCACTTTATTTTTTTCAAAACACATAACATTCCCATTTATTTGGGGGGTATATCAAAAGAGAATTGGATATGTTTCCAACATTGTCCACTCTCAGTTCCCTTGCTTTGCACAAATAATTTTTTCACCCTGATTTTCTGTTTTCATAACAGGTTGAAATGGGTTCAGAAACCCAAACCTTTTGAAAATTTTGGAAATCCAATGAGAAAGGGTTCTCCACAGTCTTACATCCTAAAACTTCAGACTTCTTGTATGGATTTTTAAAGGGTCCAGTATGAAAACCTGTAACTACTCTAATCTTTCCAAAGTGCTTAAATGGCAAGAAACCCAGCAGGTGACTGGAGCTCCTAAGAGTTTTCAGCAGGGCTGCACATTTTGCACTTTTACCCAGTATATCCAGCGTGGGTCTTTTTACGCTGCTAAGTTTTATACTGGTTATTTGTGCCACTTATCTTCCTCCTCAGAACTACAACAATTACTTGCTTTCTTTATAGATAATTCCCGAAGATCTGTGTTCAAATATTAGATTCTGGGCCGGATTTTCAAAGCAGATCTGTCACGGATATTGACCAGCCCTATTTTCATTGCAGACTTGCATCCGCACTGACTGCCAATAATGCACAATTGCATCCATGAAATAGGCACCTGCGTCATTATGATGCAGGCTACAGCAAATCGTGGCAATGTTCATAAACCATTGACAGCATTTCAAAATTGCTGCAGGCAGCTCTGGTGCAACTGTTCCAATGCACACGTGGATGAAGCAAGCTCCTGCGTCTGTACTGGATCAGCTGAAAATACTGCCTTCTAAGTTTACTTTTCATCTCCAGAAGGAAAGTGATGTCACCCTATTGCAGGACAAAGGGCAGGTAGAAATCAAGAAAGCTGGGGTACCAGGGGAATGGAAAGTAACAGGTGGGCCAGGAAGGGGGGGGGGCAACAGACCATCTAGGAAGCAGTGTGTGTGAATGCCAGAAACCTGGGAAACAAGGTAATTCATCTGCAAGCACAGGTGGGGAAAGCACAGTTGGACCTGTCAGCCATGACAGAATTCTGGGCAACGCAACACTATGACGAGAACCTAGGTTGCAGTCCCAGGCTACACACATGACAGACAGGACGGGGGGTAGAAGGTAGGGGGGGCAAGGCAGCCCTGTACATCAGGAAAGATATCAAAGTCACTAAGGACTGTGACCTGAAAGGGAACATCACCATAGAGACAGTGTGGGTACAACTGAAAGCAGGAAAAGGGGAAGTCATTAGGATGGGGATGGTTAACAGACTACCATATCAAAAGGAGCCAGAGGACAGGGCACTAGGGGAAAAGATCAGGAGACCCACGCACATGGGCAAGGTTGTGCTGCTGGGAGACTTCAGCATGCTAGAAATCAACTGGAGTGTCCCATTAACATCAAGTGTTAGGAGCCAGGGATTGGCAAAATGATTTCAGGATGTTTTCCTGAAGCAATGCATTAGTGAACCAGCAAGGGAAGGGGTAATCCCAGACCTGGTCCTTACAAACTAGGACAATGTCAAGGAGCTGCTTGGGACAGGAACAGTGACCACGGGTCAGTGTGGTTTGGCATCCCGCTGCAGGCCAGTCATCCAAGTTCCAAGATCAGAGTCCTGGATTTCAGGAGGGCAGATTTTGATGGGGGGATACTCAGAGGAAGATTAGAAGTAGGTTTGTTTGGATATCCATTTTGAAAAACAGGTATCTTGAATTTCAGCCAAAATATAGGATTTAGGATTTTTAGATGACGCTGGCAAAAATCCTGAATCTTGAATATTAGGATTCCAGATTGGAAATCAAATCCAATTTGGAATGTGAGTAAACAAACAAAAAAAAACCTCCCTCTCCCTGCAATTGATAATCCCCTGTCAAAACCCCCTCTAACCCCCAACCTCCATCCTCCACATAAGTCCCTGAGAGCACATACTGTAGTATAATTCTTATAATAACACAGTAATGTTGTCCAGCTCCTTATAATAATAAAAAAATGCCCCCACCCATGCTTAAATCAGGAGCCTCCCAAAGCCATGACACCCAGTTCCATAAAGCCCCCCCACCCAACACTCCTACTAGCCCCAACTTCCCTTCTCCCCCTCTAGCAACCAGATAATTAAAAATATCAGAGTCAAATGCCTCAAATCAGTCCCACAGGGGAGCAGCTTGTGCTCATCATCAGCACAGGAGACATGACTAAATGATGACATCATCCTATAGTAACACCTGATAGATTGACAAGTGGCCAAGCAGGTGTTACTACAGGAGGATGTCATCATTCATTCATACCTCCTGAAGCAAAGACCAGTGCAAGCTGCTCCAACACAGGACCAATCTGAGTCACCCAACTTGGATACATCTAATTATTTGGGTGCAATGGGGAGGACAGAAGTGGAGGCTAGTGGGTTTGTTAGGTAGGGAGTGTTTTATTGACTGGGGGGATATGGGTTGTGCAAGGGTATGAGGAGGCATGGAGGCTCCTGATTTAACACAGTTGGGGACGGATCTTTTTATTATTCAACGAGTGGCTGGTGGGGTGGTGCGAGCAAATGGGGCTTGGGTTAGTAGGAGACTGGGGATCAACATGGGGGGATGAGAGTCTATTTGCTCCAGACAGACTTCACCTGAATAGGGAGGGGGTGGCAGTACTGAAAAGCAAATTTGGAGAATTCATAGCGGATACCTACAATTTAAACTAGGTTGGGGGATGGGTAAAAATTTGCTTCACAAGGAAGAATGCTTGGCCGGCTACCTGCACCCCGTCCCCCAGGATAGGACTAAGTTGTTGGGCATGAGGGTCACGGGTGAAGTGGGGAACAAAGGGGAAGCCTGGTGGAAGGGCTTGGCAGCAAAGGCCATGAGTTTAGGAAATAAGATGGTGGACCAGGAGGCCATCATGGGGGATGGAGGGCTAGATATAGTCGCAATAAGTGAGACATGGTGGACAGAGCATCACACCTGGGAAAAGAACATTCCAGGTTATAGACTGTTCAGAAGGGACAGGGAGGGCAAGAGGGGGTGAGTTGCCCTGAGCGTCAGGGAAGGCATTAATGTAACTGAAGGACAGAAAAAGGATGGGGAGACTGAGCTGCTGTGGGTGATGCTAGGTAGGAGGACAGGTGAATCCTCACAGCTGGGGGTGGTATACTGGCCATCGTCACAAGGGGATGACAACGATAGACAGCTAACTCAAACAATCACAAGACTGGACCAAAAAGGAGTGCTGCTACTGGTGGGTGACCTGAACCTACCAGCTGTTGACTGGAAAATCCCAGATGCAGCATTGGCAGGGAGCAGAGAGATACTAGCTGCGCTGCAGGGGGTATTCCTTCAACAGCTGGTCAGGGAACCAATGAGGGGGAACAACTTGTTGGATGTGGTCCTGACAAACGGGGAGAGTGTGGAGAAGGTGCAGGTGGGAGAAACCTTAGGTACCAGCAAACACAGCTCGTTTAGGTTCAGGGTCAGGACAGGGAGGGAGGCAAGTAAAACCAGTACGACAATCATGGACTTCAGACGCATGGACTTTGACAAGATGAGAAAGGTAGTTAGGGGGAAAATGGAAGGTACAGTGAATATAGGGGTAGTGGAGGAATTATGGGAAGCTGTCAAAGGAGGGGTGCAGGATGGAGTGGAAAGGTGCATAAGAAAGGTAAGGAAGAGCAAGAGGGGGAGGCAACCACACTGGTTCACACAGGAGGTAGTGGGAGCAGTCAGGGAAAGGAGGAGAGCTTTCAGAAAATTCAAGACAACATTCAACGAGGAAGATAGGGAGGAGTATAGGGAGAAGAGGAGTTTGGCAGGGAGGGAGATCAGAAGGGCAAAAGCAGCCACTGAGGAGAAAAGAACCAAAAGGCCAGGAGAGGAGTTAAAAAATTGTTCAGATACATGAGGGAGAGGAGAAGGGCAGGGGATTGCTAGACTGAGGGAAAAAGGAGGGATAAACTTGGAAAGGGACTACAAAAAAGCAGAGGAATTAAATAAGTACTTTAGCTCAGTCTTCACGGAGGAGGAGGAGAGAGGTAGGGGTCCCGTGCTAAAGCCTATGGGGAAGGAGGGCTAATGGGTGGATCAGAGCCCATTCACTTTGGATAGGGTCAGGGCAGAGCTAGATAGACTAAGGGTGGACAAGGCAATAGAGCCAGATGGGTTGCACCCCAGAGTGATCAGGGAGTTGAGGGAGGAGCTGGACGCACCCTTGGCAAGGCTCTTCAACCTGTCCCTGGATACAGGGAGGGTGCCGAAGGACTAGAGCAAGGCGGACATGGTGCCCTTACACAAGGGAGGTAACAGGGAGATGAAGGAAAACTACCAGTCAGTCAGCCTCATGTCAGTGGTGGGGAAGGTAATGGAAGCATTAATCAAGGAGAGAGTGGTGGATTACCTGGAGGAGTGTGGTTTGCAGGACAGCAGACAGTATGGCTTCACAAAGGGGAAGTCATGCCAGACCAACCTAGTTGAGTTCTTTGATTGGGTAACTCAGGTAATTGACCGGGGGGGGCAGTGGATGTGGTATTTCTGGACTTCAGCAACAAGGCCTTTGACACCATCCCTGATAGGAGGCTGGTGAGCAAGATGGAAAGCATGGGGTTTGGAGGGCAAATTGTAAGCTGGTTGGAGGTCTAACTACCAGGGAGAACTCAGAAGGTGGTGCTAAATGGGGTGCACTCCAGGATGGCATTGGTAAGGAGTTGAGTGCTACAAGGGTCAGTTTTGTGCCCACTCCTCTTCAACATCTATATCAGTGATGTTGCTGAGGGTTTGAGGGGGAGGATGTGCCTATTTGCCAATGATATGTAACCCCCCTATGTGTCCATTTGTAGCATGGATATACATAGGGTATCTACGGGTTCGGGGAAGGATGAGGTTACCTGGCACAAGAGACCTAGGTTTGACTACTCTGCACAGGGGCACCCAAGTAAATCCAACTACAGGAAGCAATAACTGTAATGTCCAGAACCAGAACTGGGATTTTTTCAGTGTGGCTTTATTTATTAACTCACTGAACATAAACAAAGCTCTGTATTGTCCCCCACAGGGCTACGTAACTGTAATGCAGATTCGAGGTTAAACACAGTGGTCAATTTGAGGAATGAACACTACAACAGTTGTCTGGCTTTGTACCCACCAGGCACTCAGCCAGGACTTTGCATGCACATTGGATACACAGCCCGACTGGCCCGGCTCCCCTGCCGGCCACTCGACTGACGGTCCACTTGGCAATGAACCCAAATTCTACTTGGAAAGACATCCCATCAAACAAGGAGGCTCCCAAACTGTGGCTCCCCACACCACTTGAAGTCTGCGACTCCTAGAGAGATTTTGTTTTCGTACTTCCAATTTGAAACTCCCATCAAACAGGGAGACTCCCATCAAACAAGGAGACTCCCATCAAACAAGGAGTAATGTTCCCATCTTGTGGCTCCCCACACCACTTGAAGTCTACGACTCCTAGAGAGATTTTCAAGTTGCGACCCACGTCTGGGTACTCACCCCATCACTGGCCAAGCGCATGAGGCAAGTAGCAAAAACACAGAAGAAATCCGTAGAGGTGGACCTGGTTACTAAAGATGGGGATCTATCCACCTCCAGCTCCCACAGCCCATACCCGGCCATTTCTCTGGACACACAGAACTTTAGACTTTAAAACTGTAGATTGATGGTGGATGACCTGAAGCACCCCCTCTACAATGTATCAAGTATCTTACAGGGAGGAACAGGGTGCAGGAAAACACTATTTTTAAGCGAAAAAGATGTTTCAGGACTAGAGGGCATGGGATGAAGTTGGAGGGAGGACGATTCAGAGGAAACATGAGAAAGAATTTCTTCACAGAACGGGTGGTGGACAAGTGGAACACCCTGCCAGAGGAAGTGGTGGGAGCTGAAACAATCACGGGATTTAAGAATGCATGGGATAGACATAAAGGAATTCTAGAGGTCAGGGGTAAGGGGAAATAGACTTCTAGGAAAACAAACTGAACTTACAAGCTCAAATGGGCAGACTAGGTGGGCCATAGGCCCTTATCTGCCGACACTGTCTATGTATGTATCTATGTACAATGAACTTTAACACTTTAAACAGATGACTGCTCTATTTGTTTGTCCTAGTTGACATAGTTCTGCCAAATAGCAGTCCCCAATACTTGAAATCCAACTGAAGAAAAGAAGTTGTTTGCCCCTTCCAATGAGGCCAAACACTCACCCATTCGTTGCAGATGCCCCACAGGCGAAGAAATGTAACCTTTGCTGTTATACATGAACAGACTGAACTTAAATTAAAACATGCAGCTTTCTTCCCAAGGTGGGAGAAGGGGATTGCCCCTGGAACCCACAAAGAACTTTTCCTCACGCCCCAGAAGGAGGGGGGTAAACAGACACTACTGGTGTCCTTCTTGTTTGCTTGAGGACAAACTGAAGACTGACTTTGAATTCCCAAGATTCTAACTTACTCTGAGCTGAAGATTCCAAATGTGGCTCATGCAGCTGTGACAATTCTATAATGATGTCATCCCTCTAGTCTCAGCTGTGACTGAGGACAGAGTAAGACAGTGTGAAACCCATTTAACTGGAGTTTCACAAGCTGCCTTCCCTGCCTACCACTAGGTCTTACTGGGATTCTAGTAACCCCGGGTAACAAAGGGGTTACAGATACAAAATCAGCGATAGGGTGGACACCCCGGAGGGGGTGGAGGACACGAGGAAGGATCTAAAGATGCTTGAGGAGTGGGCTGGGAAGTGGCAGCTGAAATTTATGCCAAGTAGTGTGCTATGCTGCACTTAGGGAGTAAAAGCACATGAGCAGGGTATACACTGGGTAGGGAGGAAATCAAAAAATCAGAATAGGACAGTGTAAGTCGATTTAGTGGAGGATTGGGGGGGAAGAGGGGTAGGAGAGAAAGGCGAGTAAAATCAAGAGGATCTGTAGATCATTTGTTTGCGCAGTTACAGATAGATACACTCTTAAGATGGGACTGTAGCCCCCTTTTGAACTGGCTCAGCTTTCTGCCTCCTGTCAGCATGTCGGGTAGCTCATTAAATCATTTGAGGCCCTTAAAAGTAAAGAAATTCTGGGCCAAAGATGTGCGCTTGAAAGGGACTTGGAGTCCTCCTTTTGACGTGCTTCTGGTTTGCTTTGTATGCACTGCCTTCTTGAACAGACTACTTAAGAGATTCCGGCATGAGGCCTAGTTGCACTTTTTTTACTATCAGGCAGGTTAGGTATTGGGCTCTTAAGTGCAGAGGGAGCCAGCCAGTCTTGGAGTAGAGGACACAGGTGTAAGTCCAGTGATCTGCCCCAAGTGCCAGACAACAAGCCCTGTTAACGAGTGCTTGTATCCTGCCTAGGGCAGTGTCTGACCCTGCTATGTATATTGGTAACCCATAGTCAATGGATGACAATACAGTGCTGCCTGTGGCTAATTTGAGGGCCGCAGGTGTCATCGTGTGCTTGTTTCTATGGAGGATGCCCAGTTTCATGTTGGCGGTTTTGACAACTTGATCAACGTGATGGGAGAAATTGAGAGTGTCGTCAAGGTAAACACCCAGATATTTAAATGAGGAGACTTGTTCTAGTGTGTCACCTTTAAGGTTCTGAATTCAAAGTGGGCAGAAATTCCTTTTGTTCTGAGGGACCGTGAACAGCATGCTTTTGTTTTTTTTTATGGTTTAGTAGCAGTTTGTGTTGGCAGAACCAGGTTTCGAGTTTGTGGACGCTATTGAATAGGCCTTCCTTGATGGCTGAGTGGTCCCTGCCTGGGACCAATATTTATTTAGTTTTTGTTTATTTAGTTTTGTTTACCGGGTAGGTGCGCTAGCCAAACAGGTGACTATTTTCAGGCACGACCCGGGAGGTACAGTAACAATACAGAGTTCATTTGCATAATACAGGGAAGCAGTAACAATACAAAGAACAGTTTTCAGTAAAAGGCAATAAAGGAGTACAGCTTCAGAGACAATCAACAGGTCAAGAGAAAAACAGCAGATTTACAGTGTACAGGTAGCATTTAGTGAGCGGGTAAAGGTATACAGGGCAGATCCAAAGGACAGGTGGATCAGGGAAGGGGGAACTGGGTGAGCAGGTAAAAAGCGGGGGGATGGGGGAAGGCAACCTTGAGGCTAAGTGGTTAAGGTGGCAGCAGGGATGAAGGAGGCAGGACGGGGGTCTGGGTGTGGGGCGGTGAATGGATGGTGGCAGTATAGGTCGAGGTGGGGAGAGAGTAGGTCAGGCAGAGCTAGGGAGAGCACTGCACCTACAGTGGGGCTTATAGAGGGGTAAAAGGGCGGCGCGAAACAGGGCAGGAAAGGACATGATAGGCATCGGCGGCCAGAGGAGGAGTGAAGCGGGGGAAACAGAATACGTCTGGGTGAGGGGGATATGGTGGCATAAGCGGTAGAAGGCTACAGGAAGAGACCGAGTCCATGGAACCGTGCGGCAGCTAGAGAGAGCTGAAGGGGAGGGGATCGGAGGTGAAGATGGCCCCGGGGCAGCTTTAGCGGCAGAACCACTCAAGAGGAGCCCGGGTTCATGGAACCGAAGTCAGCAGGGGAGAGTTCGGATGGCGGGGTTCGGGGTGAGGTACGGCGGGGGAGTGCCATCAGAGGCTGGAAGGTGCGGCAAGTACCCGGGGTTGTGGTACTGTTCCCGGGCAGGGGAGTCGGTGCTCAGTCGGGGTAGTTGGGGTGGCTGCGGAGGTTAAGAGCAAACGGGTCTAACTGGGGTGTAGAAGGCGAAAAGTCAGTTAGGGATATGGCGGAATTGTGCAGGGGGCTGAGGGATGAGACCGTGTCCATGGAAACCGCATACAGGCTGGATAGATTGATGAGTGGAGAACATGGGGTGAAAGGGAGGGTGAGCGGGTTTTAGTGGCAGGAGCCTACTAGGAGGAGCCCAGGATCGTGGAGCCATAGGCCAGGGGAGGCTAAAGATAGCGGGGTTCGGGGTAAGGTAATCGGCGGGGAGAGTGGTTCCAGCGCTGAAGGTTCTGGCCATGTCCGGGGTTGTGGAACTGTATCCGGGCAGGGGAAACGGTGTTCAGGCAGGGTGGGGGGGGGGCTGTGGAGGTCCAGGGGCAATAGGAGTAGAGGAACGGGTCCATTGGGGGGCGCTTAGGCATTGGCTGCGCCAGTACCTGGTACCCCTAGATCATCAATACAAACATTCCAGTAAGGAGCAGTAACACGTAGATCAGTGCAGACAGCAATAACAGGTTAACAATGCAGTAGTCAAGGCGCAGTAACTTACAACAAAATTACACACTCTAGACAACTGCAAGTAGAGAGAAGCACCTGAAATGGGTCCATTGGGGCGTTTAGGGCATTGGCTACGCAGTACCTGGTACCCATAGATCATCAGTACAAACATTTCAGTAAGCAGCAGTAACAGGTACAATAGTGCAAACAGCAATAACAGGTAAACAATGCAGTAGTCAAGGTGCAGTAACTTACAACAAAATTACATACTTTAGACAAGTGCAAGTAGGCTTCGAGGTCGGAGTTTTGAACTCGAAATGAAGTGCACATGGGCAGAGACATATATCACAGTGTTAATGTTGTAAGTAAAATAGGGTAAGGAGTAGGAAGAAGGGAGTGGTGGGGCAAGAGAGAGAGGTTGGCAGGACAAGCTCAGGTAGGGTCATAACAGGCACACTGGTCCGTGGAGAGCAGGTGTTCACATAGCTTGCTCTTAAAGAGATCATGGGAAGATGTCAGTCTAATGTCGAGTGGCAGGAGGTTCCACACTTGAGGGGCTGTGTACCCGAACGCTCCAGACCCTTTGGAGGTGCGGCAGCGGGGGATTTTTAGTAGGGATTTGTCCGAGGATCTCAGCTCACGTGGAGGGAGGGCTGGCTCAAGCAGTTCAGTTAGGGATGCTGGTCTGTTGAGTCTAATGATGGAGTCGCAAAGGCAGCCCAGGTAGTATAGTCTGGTGGCAGAGGGGGAGAGCCAGCCGAGGTCTTTAGACAGTTGGCAGTGATGTTTAAGTCTGGGGGCTTTTGAGGCATACCTGCATATATTGTTGAAAGTGACATCCCATTTTTGTAGTGTGGATTTATGCGCCATGGGTAGGATGGGAGCACAGTAGGTCAGAGCGGGTAGGAGGAGACCCCTGGCAATGGCTAGTTTGGCTGCAGGTGTGAGCATGTAGCTGGATCTGTAGGGAGCACCCAGTTTGCAGTTCACAGATTATAACAGCATCATCTGCATATAATACGATGCTTGCCATTCAGGGAGGTGGTTAATGAACAGGCTGAAAAGGAGTGGTCCAAGTATAGACCCTTGAGGTACTCCAAGGGCCACTACCTTTGGGTCTGAGAGTGAGTTGCTGATTCTAACTTGCTGAGTTCTTTGCGACAGATAGCTGCGAAACCAGGTGACTGTATCTGGGGCCAATCCCGTAGAGAGCAGCGCGTTTAGCAGTAGCTGGTGGTTAACTGAGTCAAACGCTTTTGTGAGGTCAATGAAAACTGACCCCACCACCGTCCCTTGGTCAAGGGCGTTGTAGAGCTGGGTGGTGTAATCTGCCAGTGCGGTGATGGTAGAGTGTTTTTTATGAAAGCCATGCTGATAGCTGCAGAGTAATTTGTGTCTGCCGAGGAAGTCAGTGAGCTGTTCAGAGACTATTCTCTTGAGTGCTTTGGAGAGGGGTGGGAGGATGAAGATTGGCCTATAGTTGGCAGAGAGTGTTTTATCCCCAGATTTGAAAACTGGTATAACCAGCGCAGATTTCTATGCATCTGGGAACATGCCCGATCTTAGAGAGGCATTAAAAACCTTGGTAATTGGGGCTGCTAGTTCATCAAGCATTAGGGCAACCAATTTCATATCAATTAGATCACTCCTCATTCTGGTCTTTCCAAGGACCCTCTTTACATGCTTGATGGTCTCAGAAATTGTAACTTGCCTAAAATAGAAAGGTGGCAGCCCATCCCTCACTGAGGAGGGTACGGTGTTGCCATGCAGCTGATTTTTTAGTGGGTTTAAGAACTCTCTGGGAAGCACCCCTGAGAGATCAGAGAACGTGGCATTGAACTTATTGGCAATCAGTAAGGGTTCCTGGATAGCCCCTTTGCCAGTAGTAATCGGGTCGGGTGATGCCCTGGAAGTCCTTCCAGTTAGTGATCTTAGTGTGTTCCCAAACCGTTTTGAGGACCCCCAGTTTTTGTTAAGGAGATCCTTGAAATAGCTTGCTTTTGCTGAGTGAATGAGCCTAGTACAGGAGTTCCTTGCAGCTTTGTATGCAGATACATCATGCAGCTTTCCTGAGGCCTTAGCTTTGTGCCACAGGTTGTCTCTATCACGCATTTGATCTAGGAGTGTGGTATTGAGCCAAGGGGTGTGGGTTCCTTTGACTTTTTTGGGGTTTTTTTTGGGGGGGGGGTGAAGATATCGCAAACCTGGGTAAGAGAGTTTCGGAAGAACTCTAGGGTGAGGTTGCCATCAGTTGCATGGTCCAGCAGTGACCAGTCAATCAGGGATAAGTGGTGTTTGAAAGCATTTAAGAGCCCAGGTCTCAGCACTTGATTAGTTGTGACCTTCGGCGGGCACTTTGTGAACTTCTTTGCCCAGGTGCACATGACTGGCGAGTGGTCGCTGAGGCTATCAGGCAAAACCATAACATCTAATATGTGATCAGGATTGGAGCAGAGTAGCCAGTCAATAAGTGTACTGTGCCTGTTTTATAGTTTTGCCTTGTGGGAAGGGTAACTATCTGCGTGAGGTAGAGGCCATCTATTAGGTCTCTGGCTACGGTTTCCTTATTTGAGTGCCAGTTTACATTGAAATCCCCAACAATTACATGCTTCCATTTTCCCCAGTTGCTGCAGATTCTCCTCAAAGAGTTTGAGCCCAGCAGCCTGCTTCCTTGGGGGTATGTAGACTGTTGTTAGCAACAGTACTTTGTTTTGCTGTCCAATGATGAGTTTGAGGTGAAGGATTTGCACCGCACTAGTGTACAGGCTGCAGTCCATCAACTGCACTTTAATGTCATTTCGGACATAGACTAGGCAGCCACCACCCCATTTGGAGAGCCTGTCATGGCAGAAAGAGTTGTAACCTTCCAGCGATATAGACACGTCTGTGATCTTAGGGATAGCCAGGTCTCAGTGAAGGAAATAATGTCCGGTTTTAGCTGTACCACCCATGCTTGGATCTGAGGGAGCTTAGGGGAGGAGGCTGTTTATATTAAGTGAAATGATTCTCAGCGCTCCTTTTGACATGGACTGTATGAGGGTGGTCCCAGCATTGGGATGCATGCTTCCATGCTGTTGATTGTGGAGGGGTGGCCCCGGGTTAGGGTGAACATTCCCAGATAGAAGCAAGAGGAAGAGTAAGAGCTTGCTGCTTTGGTGCGTCCAGGGTATTCTTCTAGCATCAGGATGCCTAGGCCCTTGTTGTACTAGAGTAATTGAGCTAATGTAGCCTGGTCGGCCACACAGTAGTGCTGCTATGGCATAGGAATAGATTTTAGCCTAGCGCGTAGATAGTGCTTGAGGGAGGTTAAGCAGTCCCCCACTACCTGTGGTCATCCCTATTAGGGACAAGTTCTGCTCCTGGGTTGCTAATGTTGTAGGAGATTCCTGGTCAGGTCCTAGATTAGTGAAGCTTATGCCCACCAGTAGGAACAGAAGCAGCAGGAGAGGCAAGAGCCCTCTCATTGTGTGCCGTGGATCTGACATTCTGGGGTATTTAGTGGTTATAGGGTGATTTGGTTAACCCTGTATCTTTGCCACCTGATTAAATCAGTGGAATAAATGTGCAACGGCCAAGATGTGATTAATAGTGGTTGAGCTTCGGGTGGGTGGGTGGAAGAAAAATTAGAATGACCTAACAGTGAGGAGACATCATCTATGCTGTCGGAGGTCAGTCTAGCCCTACAGCACAGACAATAGGAGTAGTAATAATTCGCCTTAGAATTGACCCTTAAGAACTGCTTCTCTTGTGGGCTGGAAACGAGAGAAATCAGGCTAACTATTCAGGTTCAGTTCAGGTTTGAGAGGAGCAGCCAGGGAAAGAGAGGGACAGAGCAGTAGGGAGTAGCAGAGCAGACTGTAACGATGAGGAGTAGAGCACAGATCAAGCTCTTTACACTTAAGCCCTAACAGGAAGACAGGTGATAGGCAGGGTAAACATAAGCCAATGATATTGCAGGTGTATGAAAGAGGAGGGGCAAGAAATGTATTTAAAGGAGGCCTGGGAGGGTGGTGGGGGGGAGTTTTCGACGTTAAAAAGGTGCAGAAACAGCTATTATTAACACAGTCAAAAGCGTTCCAATCGGATTGCTCAGGCTTGTAGAACAGACCAATCACGGTCCGCTTAGCCAAGTGCTGCACCAATCAGAAAGGAGCCAGAGTGAGAGGCTCTAGCGGCTGTACTTACACTGTTGAATCTGGCCTGGAGAACCAGTAGGGTGGGCAGGGATGGCAGTCGAGTTGAGCGGCGGCCGCAGTGATGGCCATAGATGCAGCCTTGTTGCTGCGGGCACCATTCAGGTGCGAAAGTCCCTGAAGTTTCTTCACAGAGAGAGTGGTGGAGCCCTGGAACAGACTGCCAGACAGAGTGGTGGGGGCTAAATCAGTGGAAAAATTTAAGAGGGCATGGGACAGGCATGTGGGGCTGAGTATTGGGGTGAGGGTAGCATCTGGTGGGGAGGGGGGTGTGAAAGGGGAAAAGTGGGCAGACTGGAAGGATTCCTTTCATCCATCAAGCTTCTATGATTCTATGATTCTATGTAGCTGCAAAACATAATTGTGTTGTTATTCTTATTATTAGAATTATACTGCCTGCTTCAGGAACTTGGGTGGAGGGAAGTTGGGGGTTGGAAGGTAATTTAGGTGGGATTTTATCAATTGTAGGGTGGAAGCTGTACTTGTTGGAACGGGATGACTTTGTTTTTTGGGTTTTAACAGACATACATCTGGTTTCAGACTCTGATAGTCTGAAATCCAATATGCAGCTGTCAGATCAGATTCCAGACTATCCAAGCAACCCTACTTAGAAGGGATGAAATTAGCTGAATGGGTAGACAGGAGGTGGGGTATGATATGGAAGGGTTGGTAAGGGTCCCTAACCTCTGCATAAGGCAGGTGTGGAAAAACCAAAAGAGATGAAAGCCTATTTGGCACACAAGAGAGGTGGGTGAAGTAGTAAGCGAGAGGAGAGGGGCCTTAAGATGCCAAAAAGTCAGCCAATTGCATGAGAACAGGGAGGCCTAATTAAATAAACTAAAGAAGCTAACACAAAGTTGAGGTAAGTGAAGGCAGAGGCCAGACTTAAAATTGTAGAGGGGTTTAAAGGGGTGGAGATGAGGTTTTCTTCTGCTATATTAGAGAGCAACAAAAGACCAGACTGGGACTGTCACTTTGAAAAGGGGAGAGGACTGGGTAGACAGTGATATGGGTAAAGTGGGCATGCTGAACACATATTTCTGTTCAGTCTTTACAGTAAATGGCAAAGGACAAACAAATGAGGAGCGGACACCAATGTCCACAAAGGTACTCCAGCTGGAGAAAACTGAAAAGTAGTCAGGATGGAATAACGCTGCGCACACACACACCAAACAGGTATCTGGTTGCAATATTTTATTGTAACAAAGTTAGCATGGCTTATACAAAAAAAAAAGTGGTAGCCGTGTTAGTCCAGTCAACAATGTAGAGAAAAAAAATACAACAAATATGTTGCAGGTGATACCTTTTATTGGACTAACAAAATTATTTTAAACACTAGCTTTCGAGAGATAAAGCTCTCTTCCTCAGGTCAAAGTGAAAACCATGGCTTATACAGCATGGTGTCAGTGAACCTCCTCTATGTGGTCAGAAGATTCGGTCCCTGAAGTGCTGCATTCAAGAGTGTGTGTGAACAATCATTAATAAAAACTATAACAATGCTCTGGGTTCCCACTTAGAAGAAAAACAAGGCTGTAGGCCAAGAGGTTTGATGGTAAGAGCCTTACAGTATGTTAAAAGCCCTGCCTAGAGGTGGCGATAGACTGAAAGTTTTACTACAACTTGAACCAAGTTGGAGCACTTACACCAGGGGGACTCGATGATCAGCTTGATTATAAGCCTTTGTTTCATAAAAGGTCAACTGGTTACGTTTGACTTTTTAGCAGTTTGAATGTTCTGTCTACTGTCCTTCTTGCAGCAACAATATTTCCTGCAGGATGTTGTTTCTCCACTCCTAAATATTGGTAAATCAGCAAACGCCTTTACATTTAAGCTTATAATCTTGCACTTGGTTTCTGAAAATACCTGATTTCTGCCTGTTCAGTATTTTAGTTAACACAGATAGTCTCTCTATATGCCTAAAATTTGTTACCAGGCCTTCGCTGTTGGACTCACTTTTTAAAAGGAGTCCACCTAGTGATCGAGTTTCTTGCCTCATACTTGCTTTTACATGGCTTGGCAATTCAAGTTAAAACATTTGTTTTTAACAAATCTTGTCTATCGGTGAGCCACTATCGATTTGGCCATTCCTCCCCAATTTTTTGACCTACTAAGGGCATTACTTTGTAAGTACAGTAGAATCTCAATTATCCAAACAGCTTGGGAGACATCTGATCAGTTCGGATAATTGGGAGTTTATAAGATCAAGATTCCCTATTTGCTCTGATGTAGAGCACTTGAACAGCACCACCAACTCATCTGACACACAAACAATGCTCAGATTACAATATCTGACACTGCTAGGATCACAGTACTGTATCTAACGTCACTTGCTGCTGCATAAAATACTCTACAGTGCTGTATAATGTGAAAAAGGCATCTTTGCTTTTGCTGTGCTTGTGACTGCATGTCATCTAGCAACTCCACTTACCTACGGTACTGTATTGTAGTTCTAGTTTATTGCCATTGTACAGTATTACTCACCTTGCTATCGTTGGTGTCAGAGACTGTGGCATTTTTTTTCTTCGATCACACAGATAGCAAACTGGAAACGCAAACCAGACTGTATACCATTAAACCAGAAATGCTGGAGACAACAAAATACTACCTACGGAGGCGCTTCTTTTCAAATTGTTCACAGCTTCTTTTCTTTATTGTAAATGCCACCCCAAGTAGCACAAGAGAAGCACAGGTACAGCGCAACATACTTTCACACTGTACACTCTGCAAACCAGCAGCACACCATGTTAAAGCACCCACTCAACGTACCTCGTGGTCTTACCCCACAAAGCTGCCACACACACACAGTCTAAGGATATCCTGTTCTTTACAATATTCATTATACAATATTCAGTACATGAGCAACTGGACAATAATGCTAAACTGATCAATAAAAACATGCCGTACAGTACAGTTTCATAAAGGACCTGATTGTCCTGAACTCCCTAAATAAAACTGGCAACAGGGGTCGAGTTTGTTAGATAGGGAGTTCCAAATTATTAGGGTTCATTAGATCGAGGTTGTACTGTACTTTAACTTGGATTTAAACTTCCGTGGCGTGTTATATAATTCATTTGGGTCAATTGTTCCCACTCCCCCTACCCCACACAAGGTTGTGGTCACATTGTTAATACATGTTAACCTTTAAATTAGGAAACTCTTGTACAACTAAATACTTTTTGTACATAATTTATTTTATTATTTTTTATGAATGAATTTTGTTTTGAATTTCTATCCACTACTGCACTTTTTATTGGTTGAAATTTCTAGCTGATCAGATTTTCACATCACATGGAAGAATATATAAGAAAGCCAGTTCAAGCTAATTCCACCTCAAAGGAAGCCTCGGTGAGGAGATGATGCATAAGGATGTTAGCCCGGTTCTCTCATATTAAGTTTTTTACAATAAAATAGTGCAACCAGGTACCTGTTTGGTGAGTGCACAGCCTTGTTCCTGACTATTGGACGGTAAATGAGAAGAGTCCGCTCCCACAGTGAGGGAGAGGCAGGGAAGGGGTGGGGCCTTGATATGGGAGTTATAGAGGAGGAGAGAGTTAGGAAGGGGCTGGGGGCACTAAAAGTGCACCATTCCCTGGGCTCAGACTGTCTGCACCCAAGAGTGCTAAAGGAAATGGCACAAGTACCAGCGGTACTACTGACCAATCTCAACTGCACACTAGAAATAAGGTAGGTACTGGATAACTGGAGGTTGGCTGATGTGGTGTCACTTTACAAGAGTGGGAGTAGGGCCAATCCAGGTAACCACCAGCTGGTCAGCATGATCACAGTAGTGAGCCCGTTTGAAGGAATGAACAGGGAAAGACTGTGAAGTTTTTGGAGCGTAAATGGATGCTGAACAGTAAACAGCACAGGTCGGGGGGGGGGCTATCTTGCCAGACAAACCTGATTAACATTTTCTGTTGTGTGACCAGGGCCATTGACAGAGTTCAGGCTGCTGACATACTACATATAGATTTCAATAAGGCATTCTGTATCATCCCATATGGAAGGCTAGTTGAAATAAAAAGTGGCCGACCTGGGCATAGGAGAGGGGTAGTCAAATGGGCCAGATAATGGCTAGGAGAAAGAACGCATAGGGTGGTGCTTAATAGGGAATTCTCTGAAATGAGGGAGGTCACTAGTGGGGTACTTCAGGGGTTGATCCTGGGACCAGTACTTTTAAAATATTCATTTGTGACATCAGCGAAGGTATTCAAGGCAAGATATGGCTTTTGACTGAAGGCCCAAAAATCGGAAGGAGGGTAGACACCAAGAAAGGCACAGGGATACTAAAAGAGGATTTGAGGAGGTTGGAGAGGTGGACGAAGCTATGGCAGCTGAAATTTATGTGAAAGAAATGCAAAGCCATGCACATTAGTTCAAAGAACCCGATAACCAAATACAGGAACATAGAACGTAGAACATAGATCATAGACTTTGACGGCAGATAAGGACCACTTGGCCCACCCAGTCTGCCCATTTCCCTTCCTATTGGATAAGCTGCAGATTCTAGTTAACCAACAGCCTACTTCCTGCAACCCCCTACCACAATTGCCTTATGTCTGTCCCATGCATGTTTGAATTCCCCCACTGTTTTAGACCCAACAACCTCCCCAGGAAGGCGGTTCCATGCATCCACAACTCTCTCCATGAAATAATATGTTCTCACATTACCCCTGAGCCATCCTTCTTCTATCTTTAAATTGTGCCCCCTTGTTCTTACACATTTCTTTTTCTGAAAGATGCTACCCTCCTGGACTTTGTTGATTCCCTTGAGGTACTTGAAAGTTTCATCATGTCCCCCCGTCCCTCCTTTCATCAAGGGTATACATATTAAGCTCGTCTCTCTTCATTGGTTTCTGATGCAGACCCTGCACCATTTTAGTTGCCCTCCTCTGGACTGCTTCCATCCTGTCAATGTCCTTGGCGAGATGGGGTCTTCAAACTGCACACAGTATTCCAGATGGGGTTTCGCCAACTGTCTGTACAGAGGGATAACCACTTCCCTTTTTCTACTTGTGATGCCCCTTCATATGCATCCCAGTATCCCCTTGGCTCTCCTTACTGACTTCTCACATTGCTTACCCACCTTTAGGTCATCTGATATGACTACCCCCAAGTCCCTTTCCATTTTGTTGTTTTTAGTACCTCCCTGTTATTGTGTACTTTCTCCTGGGTTTTGTTTCCCAGGTGCATTACTTTGCACTTTGCATTGAATCTAAGCTGCCATATGTCTGACCATTCCTCCAACCTTGCCAAGTCCCTTCTCATCCTTTCTACTCCCCTTGTGTATCAACTCTGTTACAGATCTTTGTGTCATCTGCGAAGAGGCATACCTTTCCCTCCAGACCCTCTGCAATGTCACCTATAAAGATGTTAAACAGGACTGGACCAAGTACTGAGCCCTGAGGTACTCCACTAGTAACCCCCCCTTTCTTCGGAATGTGTTCCATTCACTATTACCTTCTGTGTCCTGTTGTGCAGCCAGTTTGCTACCCAGGCTGACACCCTTGAACCCACTCCCAGGCTGGCTAACTTGATTATTAATCTTTTGTGCGGGACTGTGTCAAATGCCTTGCTAAAGTCTAGGTAGGCCATATCCACAGCCCCTCCCTGGTCTATTACTTTGGTCACCCAGTCAAAGAAATCAATTAGGTTTGTCTGACATGACCTTCCTGCTGTAAATCCATGCTGCTTTGGGTCCTGTGACCCGCTGGCTTCTAGGTACTCAACAATTCTTTCTTTCAGAAGTGATTCCATCATTTTTCCTACCACTGAGGTCAAACTTACAGGTCTGTAGTTTCCTGCTTCTGCCTTGCTCCCACTTTTGTGAAGTGGAATCACATCTGCCCTCCTCCAGTCCTCAGGTACCACCCCATCCTACCATGATTTGTTAAAAAGTGTGGTCAGTGGTGTCACTAGGTCCTCCTTAGTTCTTTAGGATTCAGGGGTGAATCATTAGTCTCTATTGCTTTGTCCACCTTGAGTTTTAGGAGTTCTTTCAAGACTGTTTCTTCTGTAAATGGACTGGTGTCAACCCCTACCCAGAGTGCTTCTATTGTCTGGTTTAGGTAACTCCTCCTCATCTTCTTTTGTGAATACTGAGCAAACATATTCATTCAGTATCTCTGCCTTTTCACTGTCTCCCTCTGTCCTCCTCCCCTCCCTCTCCTTTATTAATCTTCACTATTCCTCCCTTAACCTTTCTATGCTCCCTAATGTACCTATAAAAGGTTTTATCCCCCTTCTTAACTGAGTTGGCTGTTTTTCCCTTGGTTTGGGCCTTTGCTATTCTGACTGCCTTCCCCACTTCTTTCTGCTTTAATTGATACAGTTCTCTATCGTGCTCCTTCTGTGATTCCTTATACTTTTTGAATGCAGCCTTTTTCTCCTTAACCTTCCCTGCCACCTCTTTTGAGAACCATAGTGTTTTTTTACTCCACTTTGTTTTCTGTATTTGTTTCACACAAAGGCTTGTTGCCTCTATGATGACAGTTTTGAATTTTCTCCATTGTTCTTCCACCCTTCCTTTTTGGCCATTTGCTAGTGCATTCCTCAGGTATTCCTGAGTGGGGTGATGATGGAACAAATAAGGGAGGCAAAGAATCTGAGACTTACCATATCTAATAGCCTGAAACATTCTGCTCAATACAATAAGGCAATGGACAAGACCAACAAAGTGTTGGGGAACATTGGAAAGGGATGAAGCAGCAGTAGTAGTTGCATTATAAAACTTTCTGGGTCTGGTTGGAGGGCTTCTTGTGCAGAGGAAAACATTTGGGTATACAACAAAGTGGGCATGAGACTATGAAATACCCAACAATAGGTTAGGAGTCTATGGGCCACTTAGGCCCCCAGAAAACGTTTTTTTTCCTATGCTTTGAGATGTAACCTAAGCATTTTTCTAGCAAAACTTGTGATGGGTAGCAAGCTGCCATGAATGCACCCCGTCCTGTTTTTTGGCAAGGACAATGCACAGATCTATATCTCACCCAGTCCACAGCCACTGGCAGCAGCAATCAAACAGTTCAGTCTGTTTTTCTTGGTTTTTCATGCCCTTTTTATGTTGGCTTGCGCGCATGCACAAACCACATATTTATTTTATTTTATTTTATTTATTAGAACATCAGTTTAACAACCTTTGAGCCAGAGGCTCATTTATAAAGGTACCTCGTCACAGAGAGGACAAAACAGTGCAAGCAACAAACATCAGGGCAGACAAAAAATCAGAGTACATTTAGGAATCAGGCAAAAATACAGGCATATTGGGGTAGTATGAAAAATGCAGAGGTGTGTCGGCATTGGCGAATGCAGGACACGCTTTAGAAGGTGCGTCCCTCATTCCCCAATTAGCCAGCATGCTAGTGCTGCCACAAGTATTATGCAAAGTGCCACCAACTTGAGAGAAATGTGCCGCTGCAATCGGAGACAAGCTCGTCATGCAGCGGCACAGATGACACACCTTCCGTACATGCCTTTCATGGTGAAACATTTCAATGACGGCAGGCCAGCCAGAAGAGAACAGCTGTTTGCATTTTAACATCTCCGCCTCGCCACCCCATCGGTCCCTGCCTGAAAAGTGGGAGGAGGCGCTTTCCTCGCCTGCTTCCTCCACATCCTGTTGTCTCCGGCGCAAAAGTTTCTCCCAGTCATGTGGAGCAGGCCATAGCCTAAGCTCCATACCAGCTGGGAGTAGTCAGTGCCCAGAGGCACTTTTACTGTAAGCGTGATCCGATCATGCTGGTGGACCCCCCTCCCCCGCCTGCCAACATCAGGGTGCTTAATCCTTATGGAATGGGGTGAGCGTAAGGCTCGAAGATCCCAAGGCACACCGTAACACTTGTCAGTGTCTGCAGGGAAGGGTGAGGTGAAATGGCATAAGCGTCATGGCCGACGACCCAAAGGAATACCCCAATGCCTGTCAGTCTCTGCAGGGTGGGAGTGGGGTTGGCGTCTGTCCAATACTTCACTGCCATTCCTATTATGCATCTCTCTAACTCCTGCACTACCAATGCCAATGCCAGCAAGATAACATTCGGCATTGACAAATGCTTGTTTTATTGTATTTCTGATTTTCAGCAAGACACAACACAGGCTGAGACTCCTTCCCTCCCCGAACACCAGTCCAGCATAAGCAACCTTCCCAACTGCTGCAGTTATCTCACCACTTCAGTTGTGCAATGAGTCAATGAAAGTGAGATAGAGAGAGTGAGACTAGAGATAGTATAATATTTAATTTTTAAGTTGTTGGCCTGACACACACACAACAAGTGAAATCTCACTCAGTTCACTATGACAGTTAGCAAGGTGCTGTCTCTCAATCTGGCTCCAAACGACAACAGCACAATGACAGCATGCATTCTAGCTATATAGCACTGTACTACATGGGTGCTGGTAATTAAAAAAAAAAAAAACCCATTAAGCACACCACGTGGTACAATGCCACTCAGATGTGTGCAAGTAAGGAGTGAGACCCGACCCCACAAGCACTTGCTTGCCAATGCTGGTTTCTGTGGGTTTGGTGGCAACAATGTATGGCGTGACTGCATAGTCATGCACACAATGACCACAGCGGAACAAACTACTAAATCAGTCTGTCACAATCACTCCCTGCTGTATCTTATAGGAAGCAGCCAGAGGTGCAAAAACTGAAAGTGAGTACTACAGTACTTCTTTTACCATCTGCTCTTTACTGCAACTTCGTCAGGTCAGGCAGGGGGAACTCGGAGTAATACAAGTTGAGAATGAAGCGGCTGGCAGCTGCATCGGCAATATTTAAATTAAAAAAAATTCCTACTGCTGCCATACCCAACTAAAGGCTAACCTGTATGGAGCAATTTGCAAAATGGAGGGCTTCAGACCCCTAGCCCCCGCCCTTTGGTCTGCCATTGCTGTTATGGATATGAGTGTCACCTTGCACATTCTTGGTACCAGAGAACTGTGAACCGAAGGTGTAATCCTAAGGACAAAAGAGGCAATACTCTTAGATTCATCAGAGACCCTCCAAATTGACCCATAAAATTAATATAGATTGCGAACTTTTTTTTTTATTCCGAATGCTGATGACAAGAGTAGACAGTGAGAAGCACGTTACAGTGGGTCAGCATGTGAGACACTTACAGAAATAAGAGTGCCTCTCACACATAGAAATATAGAATTTGATGACAGATAAGGACCGCTTGGCCCACCTAGTCTGCCAATTTCCCTACCTAATGGATAAGCTGCAGATCCTAGTTAACCAACAGCCTTCTTCCTCCTACCCCCCCACTAGAATTGCCTTATGTCTGTCCCATGCATTCTTGAATTCCCCCACTATTTTTGTCTCCACAACCTCCTCACGAAAGCTGTTCCATGCATCCTCAAGCCTCTCCATGGAAAAATACTTCCTCACATTACCTCTGAGCTGTCCCTCCTCTATCTTCAAATTGTGGCCCCCTTGTTCTTGCACATCTCTTTTTCTGAAAGATGCTAACGTCTTGGACTTTGTTGATTACCTTGAGGTACTTGAAAGTTTCTATCATGTCCCCCCTCTCCATCCTTTCCTCGAGGGTATACATATTAAGTTCCTTTAGTCTCTCTTCGTATGGTTTCTAGTGCAGACCCTGCACCATTTTGGTTGCCCTCCTCTGGACAGCCTCCACCCTGTCTATGTCCTTGTGGAGATGGGGTCTCCATAACTGTACGCAGTACTCCAGATGGGGTCTCACCAACTGTCTGTACAGAGGGATAACAACTTCCTGTTTTCTACTGGTGATGCCTCTCCCTTTGCATCCCAGTATCCCCCCAGCCCTCCTTACTGTCTTATCAAATTGCTTGCCCACCTTCAGGTCATCCAATATAACTACCCCCAGATCCCTTTCCATTATTGTTGTTGTCAGTATCTCATCCCCCATTGTGTACTCTTCCCCTGGGTTTTTGTTTCCCAGGTACATTACTCAACTGAAGAAAGCACTGTGATTGGTCAGGAGTGTCACATGACACTCCTGCAATCAATAATATTAACAGTAGTGGTTGTGTTAATAGCTGTATTTATTTAGCACCCAGTTCTAGCCCCAATATGTAAAATTATTAAAATACATAACCGACAATATAACCAAGGTCAACTCATAGGCACTGGCAGATGAAGTCAATCAGAATAGGCCAGACTAAACAAATGCTGTTTGAGCTTCCATTTAAAACATTCTACTGATTGGGCCTCTCGTAGATGATGAGGCAGAGTGTTCCAAATACATGGACCTGCAGCTACAAATGCCCGGTCAAGTAGGCGTAAGGAGCTGATACTGCCCATGTTAAGGTCCCTAGTAAGGCCACATCTCAAATACTTCATTCATTTTTGGAATCCGTACATGAAGAAAGATAAAGACAGGGGAGGTGGGGCAAAGAAAAGTTAGTAAGATGATCCTGGGGCAACAGGGAGATCCTATGGGGAAAGGCTACAGTACCTTGACCATCAACTTGCTGGAAGCCAAGGGAGTGGGGGGGGGGGCACACATGACTGAGACATTTAAGTTTCTGCAAGGGATAAACACAATTGGTATTAGAAAATGGCTAGACCTGATTGTGAAATCTGATTGGTCCAAAGCAGTTCCAACCTAGGCGTCTATTTTTCGATAGACGCCTGGTGGAAAACAAGTGCCAATTCAGGGTGCCCCATTACCGACAGTATGATTGGGCACCCCAAATGTCCAAACTCCACAGCAGCAATTTTTTTGTCTCACTAAGTGAGCCCTACAGCAGCCACTGATTTCCACTGGAATGATACGCATAAAAGGCACAAAACTTCTTGTAAGATGACAATCGCCTGCATAATCAGAAGCTGAGATGAGCAAGACAGAGAGCGCTAGATCTGCTTAGAGGACTTGTAGTTTCTTGGTTTTCCAGACTGCAAATCTAGCAATCTCTCACTTGCTCTCTCTGACACACTTGGGATCTTGCTCGCTCGGCGCTTGCTCAACTCGGTTTGCAAGTTTAAACACAATGTATTTTTTGAGCCTGCGAGCACCTCCTTATAAGATTCACACACACACACACAAAAAAAATCACATTACCTAAATTTCACTGCCTGAAACAGCGCATGCCACTCTCCCATTGCTGTTGCTCTAGTGCTCTGTCAAGGAAAAGAAACGGCAGTTCAATAAAACTGTAAACAAATGTAAAAAAAAAGACTGCAAACAAGCCAAAAAAATTAGTTAAAACTATTTCTGCCAATTCAGTAAGCCCAGTGTGTGTGTGTGGGGGTAACCATAACAACCAACTTCATACAACTATGGGAGCTCTAAAAGGACCAAAGTCCTTAAAAAAACACAAGTCTAATGCAGGTGGAGGAACTTTTTTTTACAAAATAATTGAAACACATTAGAGTTTTTATATATATAATTTTTTTTTTCATGTAATACAGTGGGACATTTTCTAAGCACAATAATACCCTCCAGGGTGGGCGGTATTGGGGAATACTGGACCTTCCAGGGGCTATAAGGCCCTCTGCCTTTGGCGTTTGGCCTCGCTACGCCCCTGGGTGGTCTGGTATTCCACAATACTGCCCACCCTGTCGGGTATTATTGCTTATGTGGAACACTGTTCACATCCAGAGCAAATACAAACTCCAGGTGTAATGCATAGCAGGAAATATTGGGGGGAAGTTCGGAAAGGAAACCAGGAAGTACATTTTCTAAGAGAGGGTCAAACTCTACTGCAGGTGTAATGTATAGAAAGAATCGGTAGGGGGAAGTTCAGAAAGGAAGCCAGGAAGTATATTTTCACAGAGAAGGTTGAACTCTAGGTGCAACACATAGAAGGAATTGATAGGGGACATTCAGAAAGGAAACCAGGAAAAACATTTTCACAGAGAGAGCTGTGGAAAAATGGAACAAACTGCCAACAAGGTAGTACAGTATGTTTAAAAATGGTGGTTGGATTCAAGCAGACGTGGGTTTAGTAGGTGGTACAGGGGGAGGAAAAGAAGAGGTGGAAGACAGCTGGCCACATTCTGATGATAATTTTCTATGCGTTTCCTCCAACTAAGAGACAGGATGAGCGTTTGTCTTTACACGGTAGTCACAGCACCAGTGCTGCTCCTAGGTTGGCCCACAGAGCTTGTGGAAATACATTGTGGCCTACGCCCCCCACTCCCCGCAAATCAAGCGCCTCACTTCCGCATTACTATAGTATTTTGTTTTTTTGCCAGATCTTTTCCTCGTGGACTGCCACCTTCACCTGGGTCTTAGGTTCTTTCAGCGACCTTACAGACCCATCCATTGCCCCCCTCCCCCCAATTATTTTGGACCAGTGAAGATTTATACAGAGTGGAACCTGTAGTGTCAACAACTGTGATACGAGCAGTTGAGGAGCATGGTGTTTTTCAGACTTTTCTCCCCATCCCCAAATCTTTTCCACTGACTCTGAGTGGTACCCACCAGCCCTTGCAGGGATGTAGCGAAGTCCTGTGCAGAGGAGACGAGCTCTACAGCACACTGCAAGTGTCAATGTGGTGGTGAAACCCAGTGTCATCCTTCCCTGGCTGGGAGCACTGCAGAGCAGCAGTGCTGTCCCAGCCCCCTCGGTCATCAGGTCCAGCTGCCAGGTCGGCTCCCGAGCCCAGTTCACCAGCATGTGAGCAAGACACACTATTTGGGGGGTGAGGATATAGCATGCACCAAGCAGGAAAGGGATCTTGGAGTTATCATCTCTGATGACCTCAAGGCAGGGAAACAGTGTGACAAAGCAGCAGGTAAAGCAAATAGGATGCTGGGATGCATAGGCAGGGGCATCACCAGCAGGAAAAGGGAGGTCATAATTCCACTATACAAGACACTAGTGAGGCCGCACCTGGAGTACACTGTGCAGTTCTGGAGACCTACCTACGTAAGGACATAGACAGGGTAGAGAAGGTTCAGAGGAGGGCAACAAAGATGGTGCATGGATTGCATCACAAGTCCTATGAGGACAGGTTGAAGGCACTGAACATGTACTCCCTGGAGGAGGAGGAGGAGAGGGGATATGATAGAGACATACAAGTATCTTACAGGGAGGAACAGGGTGCAGGAATGCACTATTTTTAAGCAAAAAAGATGTTCCAGGACTAGAGGGCATGGGATGAAGTTGGAGGGAGGACGATTCAGAGGAAACGTGAGGAAGAATTTCTTCACAGAACGAGTGGTGGACAAGTGGAACACCCTGCCAGAGGAAGTGGTGGGGGCTGAAACAATCACGGGATTTAAGAATGCATGGGATAGACATAAAGGAATTCTGGAGGTCAGGGGTAAAGGGCAACAGACTTCCTGGAAAACATAAACTGAACTTACAAACTTAAATGGGCAGACTGGGTGGGCCATAGGCCCTTATCTGCCGACACTGTCTATGTATCTATGTATCTATGTATTTGCTGGTCCACTGAGTGGCCCCCTACTGCAGTGTTTTTATCTCAGAAATTTACAAGTCATAGGAATAAATCTGGTATAAAATACAATTAGTGACCATTAATATTGTCACAGGGGTGTAGGCACAATTATATTTTATTAGTAATTTTTTTTTAGTTTTTCAATGAAGAAAAAAAGGTGGACATCCTTGCCCCCCAATATTACAAAAGGTGGGTGTGAACCCCCTCTGTCTTTTGGGGCTGCATTAGCAACCCTCAAGAAAAAAAAAACATTTTTATTGTTAAGTTTTTAGTTTTCCTCACCCATGTCATAATTAGGGCCTCTTTCAGCACATACCAAGAGCATCTGCTAATTCAAGGGGCTGCTCAGACATACCCTGTCATCTGTTGCAAATGCGCAGACTGAAACACTGAATTCCTTCTGAGGATTTATGCCTGGACTGGTGCCCCCTACGTAACCACAGTCATCAGGGGAAAACAAGATCTGTGTAAGGCGTTTGAAGGGGCATGAGGTCACTCTGCTGCAAACAAGCACCGCACTGTAAAAAATGGCACAAGGAAAATAGCAGCAGTCAAAAACAAGGTCAGGTACATCAGCAACCCAACCAGGCATTGTAGACCCATTGAAATGAATAGGACATCTTTCAGCACTTACCACACCCCCAGGGGTCGAGGATTTCAGGCATGGGGAGAACACTGGGGGGGGGGGATTTGTTTTTTTTTTGTTAAAAACTAAAAAAAAAAAGTCACAGCAGCAAGAGACTTGGCAGGAACCAAACCGCAGTCCCAGGCCTCCTGCTGTGCCATGTGCTGGTGCCCTAACCACTCTACCTTGGGAGCGGCTTGACCAGCACCCCAGCACATGGCTACTGTATCCCTCTGCAGGCCATCTGTAGAGTGACAGGGGTAGCAGTAATTCACTACCGCTATTCTACCGCTGTCGCTCTAATTCCTTACGCACTTTCCATGGCATGGTTTTTCATGCGCTATTATTGTAACGCTTTCTTGACCTGGTACCATTTGGTGGTGGGCTGTGCAGTAACCCTCATTCAGATGAGGGCCAGCCACTCATAATCTTCCGAGTCCCGGGCCTTTTTTCCAATATCCATTCCATCACTCCATGGCAGTGTCGGTAGTGCAAGCCCAGTTGTAGGCACTGTCAACATTTGCTGTGCAATACACGCTTCTGCCTCTTAGTGCTGACTCCCTAGAAGTGTTAAGGCATGGGCAGGGAGCACTGCAGACTTCTCCACTCTCTCCATGGGTGACAGCATTCTAATGAGATGCTCATTAACCACTGGCCATCCCAACCTGATATCCTGTGCTCTGGATGTGAACCAGGACTGCCGGCAAGGAAAACAGAGCCAATGCCACTGAGCTTCCAGCCAGCCAAAATGTTGGCTTTAAAGTCTGCAATGGTAAAATCACATGGTCAACAGACAAATTGTCAGACTGATAAGACTGATGTTTTCTCTTTCTGCAGAGATCCTGGGGTTGATCCAGGGAACCCCCGAGAAAAGCTCTACGATAAGGTGCCTTCTGAGGATGAGGACGACCATATCAACCATGAAACACAGCCGATGCCACCACCTAACAAGCCAAAATCACTTCCACGATCTGACCATGAAGAGGCATAATTACCTGTTTGGCATACAAAAACAAGTGGAGGGGGGGATGAAGTTGTGTAACCCTGTCACTTCTAAATTAGGTTGTCAAGAATCGCAAGAATTGCAATAAAGCCAGTCAACTGAACTGTTTTTTGTATAAAATTACAAATGACGACTCTCAATTAATTTCTTTCCCTATTTCTCTCACTCCTTGTTTTCTCTCTCTTTGATATTTCTGGTCTCATGGTGTCATTCACATCTGCCCTCTTGAAAGACAGGCTAGTCAGACAGAGGCAGATGAAATGCCACATGGTACCAGAGCCACTACCAGATCCCCATCTTTCTCCCATACCGACTGGTAATTAAATTTAAATTCAAAAAACAATGGTTCACTTCTTCTCATAAAAAAATATTATTTTGGGGAAACTAATTAATTTTGTCTGACTTTATTAGTACTGAGACAGTAGCACCACCTCCTTGCATGCAGTGGGGGGGATATGTGGGGGCTATTTTTTTTTGTTTACATTTTGTACAACATTTCTGCTTCCCAAATCTCTCCCCGACAAATGGGTTATCCCATCTACACCCTTACTTCCTTCACAGCCAGTGTCAAGCCTCTCGTCAGTCAGCAGGTGGGGGAGGAGGTTTGAACACCAGGCAACGATACCCTTCCTCCCCCTCACTGGGAGCTGAGCACCTCACCTTGTGACGTTCCTGGCCCCAGTATGAAACTAAGGAGGAATTTGTAATGCACCAAAGTTATTCATTGGAGTTGATAGTTAAAGGTTCCCAAATGAAAAATCAAGTAAAACACTAAATGATACTTGTATATTTTTTGTAGAAATGGTTTGTTTATAAGTCATGAACTCAGGATTTTCATTAACCACCCAATATGCTTTCCAGTACCATATCTGAAATATTTGTGAACTTTAACCATTACAACAAGAAAACAAACAGGCAACAACCAAATAAGTTTTCTTTTATGCTACTTGCTGACTTTGGCAATATTTTTCCCATGAGAACACAGTAGTTCTGTAGGTTTAGTTTAGGAGGTTAAAATGATTCTGGAACCTTGTCTCATCTGGTGTGCAACTTTGGAATTTTTTTTAAAACTGTTTGTCTCCTGAATGCCCATTGACTCTCAAGCTCCGGCGCACCTCATCCCAATCACTTTGCCTTCTCCGGGGACTTACTTTGTTTCCCCATGACAGGGCCCCATTGGCCTGGGCCGGTCCTCATTTGGCAACATGAGTCTGGTCATCAGGGAAAGTGCCCAAGTTGGTAAGCATGAGGTCTGATACTTTAGTAACTTAGAAGCATAAAATCTGATGGCAGAAAAGATCTTTAGCTGCATCCTGTCTCCCCGGTTACCTGCCTGAATTTATGCATGACCTAACACTGGTTCAGAGCCGTTTATTCAGACAGTAGCAAAACAGAAAGGCTCTGGGTACTCTTGGTTGGTTTATTGATCTAGGCTCAATCAATTCAGATTGCAAGAAGATAAAAAAAAAGTCAAACTCCCAAAAATTATTCTTTTCCTTCTTCAATACTTTATTGTATTGACTTCAAGATTTAGCTGTGCTCAAAATGCAGCCCAACATTTAACATTTTTAAAAGAACTTCATCAGAGAAAAGCATTCTGTTGATCCTACTTGTTCATATCTGCGGCAGCAGCATTTCCTGCTTGCACTCCTGGTATGACAGGCTTGAAGCCTGAAAAAAATGCATTCCTAATGGATAAACAGAAAGAGTTTCTCTGGTGAAGCCCTTTTAAAAGGGTAAAATGTTGGGTCACATTTTGAGCTTGGCTAAATCTTGAAGTCAATATAATAAAGTATTGAAGGAAGAAAAAGAACATTTGTTTGGAGACTGGCTGATTTTTTTTTATCTTCTTGTAGTCTGTTCAGGCAGTAGCCCTAGTGGCATCTCAGCACCCCTGTCCCTAGGGTGCCCCCCCCCCACGGGCCATATTATTCCCTTTATGTCAGTCTGATTTTGAACCTGGTCATGGATTTTGTGCAGACCCCTAAACTGGTAACTGGTTTCACTTGTCATCCAACCAGTCCACAAAGAAGAACTTTCTAACATCCTTCCTAAATCTCCCCACCAATAGCATCCAGGAAGACATTTTCAGATTAAACGTTCAGACATAACTCATCTTTCATTAAAGGGGAACTGTCATCTATGTAACTCCTCATCTATGTGTGGGCTTTACTTTGCTGGAATCATAATTTTAAAAGGATCTGTTTGATTCTGGCGACCTATACTCCCAACATATTTTATCTGTCACCATTCCAAGAACATCCCAGAATCCATTGCTGCCAACATCAGCCACAAGAGATTTAATTACAGCAAATGTTTTATTTTAACTTTCTAAAGCTTTGTTTTGTCAGTCACCAGTTCTGATGTACTCACAAGGCTAACAGGTTCATTCCATGACCTGGGTTTGGAGTGGTCTTGAGAAGTTGGGATTGGAATGACCAGGGGTGGGGAGTGCTGTGGCGTTGAGCAGAAGCCAGCCACGGAGGGAGACATCAATGTACACTGGCACAGTGCCCCTTTGGGGGAGGCTGGGGAGCTTGATCTCTAGCAGGGAGTCACCCTGCATCATGCCATGCCAACATAAGGCTGTAACTGATGTTGGGGAGGTGGTTGGGAAAACAAACTGGGGTAAAGACCCTGGCAGTGTCCTGAAGCCCTGCAACACATGGATCGTCACTGAAGGGAGCAGCGGAGCTAACAAAGGACAGGGCTGAGGATCCTTGCAGGGAAGGTATGCCCCTTGGGCCAAAGGATTGGGTGGGAGGCAAAGAAGAAGAAAAAAATAGCATATAGAAGGGGGGAAAAAAGAAAACCCATCCAAGCTACTGTTAGCTGCGACGGATCGATAATAATAGGACTTGTATTATCATTTATTTTTATGCTGTTACCAGTTGTTGTATAAATATATATTTTTACAATGTATTTCCCTAGAGTAGCCTAGCTGGGATGCAACATCTCGTTTTCTGTGGGGTCTTGCTTGCGTCCATTTTCTCAGCTGAGTAAACTGGAAAGCTCAGGGGTTACATGATTTGATCAAGGTCTCAGAGAGGGTAGTTGTCAATGATGGAGAATGAGCTGGTGATCTCATGGTTCCCAAGCCAGTGCTCCAACCACTGGGTCACACTGACTACTTGTTATACTGTATGGAAGCAGGAAATACATTTCCTCTGTGGAAGCCTCAGAGGTAGGAAACATAATCACTACATTCTGAGCAGGCCAGAAAGGCATCAAAGGCATAGCACTGATTCTGTCTTAACATAGTTCAATGTTCAAAAAGGGTTTTTTAACAGTGTATCTTTGTTTAACTACTGTACAAAGAATGTGAGTGTCTGTTTTTAATCATTTTTCTACTCTTACCAGTGAGGCTAATATAAACTTTCATTTACATTCTTAATTAAAAAAAAATATTAAAGTTGGACTAACTGAACTATTTCTTCATTGAGTTATTCTACAACTTCCAGAGCCCACTGACAACACCGAATCTCTGGCCATGCAAGTGCCTTGAGCAGATACCTCAATAGGGGATTCTAATGCTACTCCTTTTGGCCACTAGGGGGTGCTAATGTCATGGGTAGTCCATGCCCATCCCACACAGACTGAACAGATCAGCTCCATGTAGGAGTAGCTCAAAGGCAGAAACTGATGGATTCCAGTCCCACACTGATGACAATATTTTGTTTAGTTATTAATTGATTACTGTTTACCTGAGAAAGTAGAATGATCCAAAGTTCTATTTTCGGTTACATCTCAGGCAAGATGGACAACAGTTACAGTAGTAAATGTTTGCACAACAAAGTAAAACAAAAAACCGCAACAAACCTTCCAGCTCTGTATGTCTTTACTGGTAAAACTTTTGAAATAAATTAAAAATAAAATGGATATTATTTATATAGATTTTAACAAACACTGAGCAACTGGGCATGCAATCAGTAGCAATTACATGATAATTTTTGGACTTAAAGGGGAACAGTCAGCACAAAGGGCCTCCAAACTCAAGGGTGGGGTTGGTCCCAATGTGCACTCTATGTGCAAAAACATTTTGGTTTCCTTACTGTTTATTGTTATATAGTAGATTGTATCAGATAAATTTTGCATAGTTTTAGGCTGACATCTTCTGTTACTACAAATCCCAGAATCCCCTGCAGCTGACATCAGAGTAGTAGGCAGCATTGGGAGATTCAATAGCCTGCAATGGATCAGAGCCTCTTCACTTAAGAAGTGGTGGGAGCCATGCAAGGAGGTGCTGTCCCCTGATAATGCTAAAAAAGTATATCAAGTGTGTGTACACATACACCGGAGATTTCATGAGAGTTATATATTAGGAGGAATCCGATGTCCATAACATCCTGTATCAGATCCTGCAGCCTTGAGGAAGCTAGGATAAACCTAGCAAAACATTAGCTATTTAGAAGGCTATGCCTGTGGTTCAATGGACAAGCAGCCTGTCACTCCCCCTTCCTGTGCTACATAAGCAGTTCCACTGAGCCACTCTCTCAAGCACTTTTTCTTTGCAGCCGGAGGCTCTGTCGGTCTGTCCTTTGCAGCCTCCTGGGGCCTGCCCCCCATCTTGCTGTGTTTTGGCTCTGCTTGTTTCTGTTGGACTTCTGTGGTCTGTTCTCCTGCATTTGGTTTGTATTGTTTGCCTGCGGCTGTGTGCTTCTTTGTGTTGCCTGTTCCTTGTTCTTCTGTGTTTGTGTGTCTTTTGTTTTGCTTTCTTTTGGGGGGCTTTTGTTTCTAAACTCCTTGTATTTTGCTACTCTAGAGCTCATGCTACTTGCTCCCATTTACTCAATACAACTGCAATCACTATCTGTGTGTTTCAGCTCAAGCTGCTTCCCTGCTGCTGCTCTCCACGCTATGTACCTTAATTGTTTTCACATGGTTCAGACTCACTCTGAACCCTAGCCCATGCAGCTCAATCCTGCTTCCTGAACTCATACCACGTACCTCATTGCTGCTGTTTTCACTGCACTGCCTATCCAATTTGCTGCTTTCAGAGCATTGCCTCCCTACAGTCTCTGTTCATTCAAATTGTTACCTCTATAACCCATAGTTACTCAATACTGATGTTGCTCTATTACATTTGCACACTGCTATTATACTCTGGAGGTCAGCTAAGCTACCGCTGATGCTGTAAACTAGTTTTAATATCTGCATGTGGGTCTCGGCTCCTTCCCATTGCTTTCTTGTTTTTCCTTTGGCAGGGGACTGGTGGTGTTGTTGATGAGCCATGGCCCCGTGTGGCATACCAACTCATGTTTGAATCCTGCTTTCACTACTAAAATCCTCAGAGTATTTTGTCACCTTTCATTGGCTTCCTTGATGGTCTGGCTTGCCCCACTATTCATATTTGCTGCTTCTTCAACCTCCATGCAGGTCCAACCATTTGCTTACTCTGTGTACTGACCTACGTGCAGGTCCACTCATTGCTTACGCAATTAATTTGTTCAACGCTCGCTACTACCATGTCTGACCTACTTGATGGTCCCTGCACTCAATGCTTCATTCAGCTCCTCCTCAACTGTGTTTTGGGGCATGCCAGCCATAACCATGCCATGGCACAGGGCCTCCCTGCAGCCGACTGTCTCGCTCTGCACCTATGAAGTCCGCATCTTGAGCGTTCCTGACTTGGGGTGGGGTCCTTCTCACCTGGCCCATAGCCGGGAATGTTTTTGCTCCAGGCCTGGCTTTAACCATTCAAGACTCAAAGGCAGCTCCTGGTGTAGAATTTAAGACTAGCCATGAAGGGTGGTTACAGCGATCTCCTTTGACTCTAGTATTCTACTAGCAAGGCAGCATCATCGCATTCTCCCTATGACTGCCTCTGGTTCACCTGGTTTGTTTTCAGGGTGGGTAGGCCTGGTGAGTGCCTCAGCAGTCATTGCTCTCCTCCTCCTCTCACCGTATCTGGAATATTTTCCACCCCCCTTCAATTGGGTTTCTAAATTGCAGCAGCAGAGCTGTCACTAAATAAAACATCCCAAGCCTGGAGGGAAGGTGACCTAGGCCTTGGATGCCCAGAGATTTCCTCCTCAAAGGGTTTTTTCTCTCCTCCATGCCTCAGGTCATAAATGTTAGTTAGCTGTAGTTAGTGTTACCTAGTTCCTTTAGTTAGGTTCTGCTGTTGGATGGAGGTGGATGGTGTCCATACTTGCCATTTCATCTCTCCTTTGGAGGCCCCGTCAATCTCCAGTGCAACCCCACACTAATGCCATCACTAACCTGCACATCTCATTACATTATCAAGCTGCCTGGTGCCTTATCTACTACTGTGCCTCACAGCTACTGATTGCTAACATGCTTTGTACTACTACTTTTCTTTTTGGGGATGCTTCCTAAGGTACCTTTAGCCAAGGGAATCATCCTGTGGCACCTATAGGGGTGGAACCCTCATAGAGGGTTCCTTGCCTTTGGTACCCCTACAGGGTGGTAATTTCTCTGGAATAGAGAGTGCAAAAAGCCAAAACCAATTAACCAGTTGCACAAGCATAACATCATATTGTCTGCTTAGGCGATTGAATTAGAAGGCTATGCCTGTGGTTCATTGGACAAGCAGCCAACCACTCCCCCTTCCTGTGCTACATAAGCAGTTCCTCTGAGCCTCTCTCTCAAGCACTTTTTCTTTGCCCCACCATCCTCCCCTCCTCCTCCAGTGGCATTGTCTCTCTCCATGGGATACTTCCTAAGGTATCTTTATCCAAGGGAATCATCCCGTGGCACCTCTAGGGGTGGAACCCTCATCAAGGGTTCCTTGCCTTTGGTACCCCTACAGGGTGGTAATTCCTCTGGAATAGAGAGCACGAACAGCCAAAACCAAGTAACACAGTTGCACAAGCATAGCATCATCCTGGCTGTGGATGCCATTGAATAATGCAGGTCTGATGTTTTGTGACCTCTGAATAATAAATTACTATGAACTTTATTTTTTCTGCTTGGGAGGGTCTTCTCTCCCAGTAATTGTGTATTGGCATAGCCATGTTGTAGGAAATGGACTCCCTGCATTCTTTCTTTTTTTTACCCTACAGGTCACAGAGCCAATATGACCATACAGCTAATGTAGGCAGCCCCAAGGGGTCTCTGTCTTCAAAAAGAGCCTTCCCCATCTGAACTCTTTGGTGCAGTAGCAAGGCAGCTGCTCACAATGCCAACTGCCCCTTTTAGGGAATGATCTAGGGATGTCAGAGGGCTGGTGGGGGATTGAACTTCCCAGAGATGCTCTCTGGGAGGGAGAGTTGCCAATACTGCTGTGCTGCTGCTACATAGGATACTTGATTGGTAGTGCTAGTATTGCAGCTGTTCGAAGGAAGTGAAGGACATTTGAGAAAGCGGAGTATGAACATGCTTGTGTGGACATGCACAGAGCTCAGCCAATAAGGACTTGAGGGGAGAATATCAGAAAAACTCAGGCGGAAAATGCTGGGCAGCATAGCAGCGTGACACTGTAAGTTGCTGTTGGACATGCATTGACACAGGTCTGGGGATCTGATAACCATGTCTTCCATAGGACTAGCCCGGTGGTCCCACTATGGGTGGCACAACCATGGAATCTGGCAACACAGCAGGAGGAAAGAGTTAATACTAACAAACAGAAACAAAATTTGTCAGCAGAAAAGGACCACTTGGCCCATCCAGTCTGCTCAGATGTTCCCTGCCTAGTCCTCTGCGCAGCCTAACTGTTCTCCAGCAACCCTCACTCCTCCCTGCCTATTTATTAACATTCCCCTGTGTCTATCCCATGCATGATTGAAGCCCTCTATTGTTTTTGCCTCTACTACATCCGCATGTGGTCTGCTTCAGGCATCTACCACCCTTTCAGTGAACTAGTACTTCCTCACATCCCTTTTAATGCCCCCCCCCACTTCATCACATACTGGTTCTGATGCTCTTTATCATTTGAAAGAGACTCCCCTTCTGCACCTGTTCACCCCTGTGAGGTACTTATAGGACTCTATCATGCCCCCTCTCACTCTCCTCTCTTCCAGAGTGTACATGTTGAGATGCCTCAGTCTCTCCTTGTAGGGCTTTTGGTGTAACCCCTGAACCATTTTAGTTGCCCTCCTCTAGACAGCCTCCACCCAGACTATGTCCTTTCTGAGGTGTGGTCTCCAGAACTTAACACGATACTTTAGATGGGGTCTCTCCACCAAGTGATACACTGGCAACACCATCTCATTTCATTTTTATTTTATATTGGAAAGGCATGTGGGCAAAATGCCCATTTTCACAAGCATCCAGTTAGAGCAAAGAACACTGGTAGATATATACACAATTACATAGATATACTTTTACAGAGGAACACTTATACATTGGTGGGGTGTATATACACAGTTAAGGAAAATACAATTTTTTACATGTGTACACTAATTACATCTGTACAGGCAGTAGCATGACTAAACTTGCAGAGATTATGTCAGAACAAGCATTAGGATAAAGAATATACTGTATGAGAATGATTGAGGAGGTGAGAGCCTCACTGCAACATATATACCAACTAACCGAGACCTGAGAGGAGGGGATAAGACCCGGGAAGGGATGAAAGTAGGGAAGTGAGTTAAATGGGGAGGGAGGGGAGTGGGTGGTTGTTGATGAAACCGGGTGGGGGCAGCTACAAGGGGGTTTGTTGAGAAAGTGCTTTTTTCAGATTACTCTTACAGGAATCAATGGAGAGGCTACTCATAAGGTTGAGTGGTAGAGTGTTGAATAGTTTGGGGCCCTTGAAAGAGAACAATCTCTGTTTCAGGGTGGTGGTAAAAAAAAAGGGACCTTAAAGAGGGTGGGGAGGTGCTCCTGGTAGGATGAGTGGGATTTGGTCTTGTGAAAAGATAAGTGACACTGGGAGGGAGAAGGTTGCTGAGAATTTTGAACATAAACGTATGTGACTTCCAGGCAAACCGGTCTTCAAGCGAGAACAAACTGATGGATTCATAAAGAGTACAGCTATGGGTAAGACGTGGGAGCCCAGTGAAGAATCTGATTATGTTATTGTAGGCTGCTTTTAGCTTACAGAAATGAAGGAGTTTGGTGCGGGTGAAAAGATAAGGGTCCCGTAGTCAAGTAGGGGGAGGAGTAAGCTAGAGGCAAGCCAGGTTCTAGTCTCAGGAATGAAGAAGGGATGCATCCTATACAAGAGACCCAGTCTTTGATGAATTTTGTTGATCAGCTGGGTTGTGTGATGTCCAAAGGAGAGGTGCTCATCAAGTATTAGACCGAGGTATTTAAATTCACTGACTCATTCAACTACAATGCCATCATTGTCCAGGAGGGTGAAGTCAAAATTTAGAGGGTTTACAGGTACCTGAGAAAATCATGCATTTCATCTTTTTGAAATTTAAAATTATTTCACAGGAGGAAAACCAAGAGTGGAGACTGTAGAAATCCTGCTGCAGTTTAGAGAGGAGGATGATAGGGTTACCTTTATTACAATATAGGGCAGCGTCATCCATGTAGAGGATGATTTTCATATTAGAACATACTGAATGGATATTGTTGATAAAAAGAGAGAATAGGAGAGGCCCCAGGATTGAACCCTGTGGGACCCCATATTTAATAAGGCAGTTAGGTAAGGATTGGCCTTAAATAACTGTTTTATGGTATCTAGGATGGAGGAAATTCCCAATCCAGTTAACTGGGGGCTTGGCCAGGCCACTTACTATATAACAGTTGCCCCAAGTGAGCTCAGGTGGAGCGAGTGCGCAGCCATCGTGCACGGAGACGCATGCTGAGATATATGCATTCGGTGCATGTCTAGCTTGTCAGGCACATAAGAAGGGTTGGAGGCACAAATCTTGTGATTACTTAGATCTGACTTCAGAATGTATATCATAAAAATAATAAAAAATGGAGTCTACTATTAGTATTTTATATGGTTTGTATTCTGAAGGAAGGTTAATTCAGTGCTCTAAATGTAAAATGTACACTGATAATGCCAACAAGTTAAGAGGGAATTATGAATGTGATAGGTGTGTGCAACATGAAGTCATCCAGTATAAACTTAAAAATGTACAGACTGCACTGAAAAACCTAAAATACAGTATGCACATAAACCAAGGTACAGAACATCTGATGAGCACTCATACTGGTCACAGAACATGCTACCCTACCCCTGGTCCCAAGAAAAGAGGAAGGGAGGAAACACAAACAGACAGTAAATAAGCTGAAACATCCTCAAACTGTTATAAAAAACCTAAACAGCATGATAACGGAATCAATGACCAGTGGAACTTTTAAGTAAAAGGAAAAGGTATTAAAAGGGGGCATAGTGCACTATTGGTGCAAGACATTCAAACACATAACATATTTAGTATCTTGCCAGAAACTACATCTAATGAAATTAACCTAAATCCCCCAAATAATGAGCCAAAAGAAATGATGGTGTTAGGCGACTCAATCATTAAAAAGTGTGACACAATTATGTGCAACTCCAATAAAGAAAAGAACATGGTCCTGTGCTACCCTAGGGCAGGAACAGAAGACATTCAGAAAATGAACAAGGTGGTTAAGAGGTCAGATAACAATCAAATAGTGACCATCCATGCTGGCATGCTGGCACTAATGATGTTGGACATCTACATGAAAAGGATATCTGTCAGAACCTAATAGATATCGCTTCTGAAATCAAGCAACTTGGAGCAAAACCCTTGATTTCAGGCCTTCTTCCTGTTCCCAGAGCTCATCCAGAAAAAAAATAAAACCATTGAAAGAATTAACATAAGACTACAGAACTGGTGTGAAAATGTGGGTATTGTTTATATAAACAGTTGGGGTATATTTAAACAAGCTTACAATTTATTCAGTAAAGATGGATTGCATCTGAATTACAAGGGGACCACAACGTTAGGTAATTTGTTAAAAAAAAGAAATAGAAAAATTCAATTTAAACTAATTTGGGGGGGGTGGGGGGTAAACAGAATATCTAGAACCCTATTTAATGCCTCCAGATTAATAAGTAACAAATGGTCTACCAAATTTCTACTAAATAATTTGCCGAGCTTGAATAATAAATTCTCAAAACTCCACAACTTGATGTGTACTGAAAATATTGATGTAGCCTTATTGACTGAAACCTGGTGGGAGATGAACGGGCTTAACATATATTAGGTTATAATCTATTTAGACATGATCGACCAAACAGGAAAGGGAAGGGAACAGCTACAATATACACACCTCTGACCATCTTAAAGTCATAAAAACATCCCCCAAAATAAAAAATATACACTCAACCATGGAGACCTTATGGATACAATTAATAAAGAACAACAGTAGTAAATTCATGCTGGGTCTGTGCTACAGAGCACCTGATACATAAACAGAAGTAAACCAGGAAATTATAGATGAAATACTTAGAGCACTAGATGTGGGCAAAGTACTACTTACACATGACTTTAACTATCCAGACATTAACTGGATCTAAAACCAAGCAACATCCATACAAAGTAAAAACTTGTTAGATATGTGTTTTGAGAATAACTTAACACAGCATGTCACTGAACCCACCAGATTAAATAATAGTCTCAACTTGGCCCTAACATCTGAAGATATCAATATTACAAACTGTGCAGTAACGGCACTGATGAGCAATAGTGATCAATGCTTCTATTATCTTTTGCAATGAAAAGAATTATAATATTAAAGGATGTACTAAAATATATCTATGCAAAACTGCAAATATCAATGCAATTTTTGCTGTCCTGGAAAAAATTAATTGGATTACAGAGTTAGAAACTAAAACAATTGATGAAGCATGGGAATTTATTAAAAACTCCATACCTTCAATTACAGATCCACGTGTTAAAAGTATTAGCAAATATAACCATAAAGGACTGAAACCAAAGTGGCTCACAAGTAATATTGTACAGTTAATAAAAAGGACAAATAAGGCATACACAATATTTAAAAACAACAGTTCTGATAGGAATTGGAAAATCTTCAAACAACTGCAAAAAAGATGCAAAAACAAAACAAATGGCAAAAAGGAACTGTGAACAAAAACTAGCTAACAAAGTGAACAAATCAAATGGTAAACATTTTTTTTTCCCCCCGCAATTGTTTAACCTGCAGTGGCACACTAAGCTGAAAGCTTGTTTACAGGTGTAACCTGGGGAACATAGGGAAGTTAAGTGACTTGCTCAGGGTCACACAGTATGCAAGTGGGGGCTGTGAGATTCAAACCCATGTCTCTATATTTGCACTCACAGCCTTAAACCACTGCACTATACTGCCTCCCAGCTATGCCTATATTAATTCACACAAAAATAACAAAGAAGAATTAACATCAATTAAGGATGAGGACGAGTATATAACAGCCAGTCAAAATGGCAAATCTGTTTAACACATCCTTTTGCTCCATGTTTAACAAACAGCATCATATCTCTGATGATATAAATAATAACATTGGGGTAGGTAATCACTCTATTAAGATGGACGAATTTGTTGAACAAGTAGACAAATTAAAACCTCACAGCGTACCAGGACTTGAAAACATAACACCGTCTATGTTAAAATTAATGAAAAACTATATAAGTCTACCATTAAAGATCCTTTATGAAAAATCTTTAAACTCTGGGATAATACCAACAGACTGGAAGAAATCCAAAATTACTCCAATATACAAAAATGGCAGTAAGGCTAATACTAACAACTACAGAACAATAAGCTTAACTTCCATCCCCTGTAAAATTCTAAAAACCTTAATCAAAGAGAGAAATGAAAGAACTAAATGGGAAGACCCTCTCCCCTCCACCATCTCAGCTCACCATCGATGGCACTACCTCCTCTGATCCACCACCTATAGCTGACTGCCACAACACTACTTTCTCTGATCTAAGCTCTGTCTTCCTCAGCAGCTTTTTTGATCCAATCCCCTCTCACTCCCCCCCTGCCCTGCATCACTCCCCTTTCTACCTGTGCACCCTATCCCCCCATGAAGCCAGGCCACACCTGCTAAAAGCCCTTGGTAGAAATAACCCCAGCAGCAACCCCCTCGACTCCAGGATCCTCCACCTGGTCCTGGACATTTTCCTAATCTCCCTGACGAACCTACTCAGCTGGTCCTTATGCCTTGGACAGTTTCCCAGTATGTGGAAAACTGCTGCAATCACTCCAATACATAAGAGCGGTGATGAGAAAAAGACCAAGGTAGAAAGGTCAGTGGGGGTTGCCGCTACAGAAGGTAAAGCCATCAAAAAATGGAGAGCAATGAGTACCAATGCCCGTAGTCTGGGTAACAAGCTTCCTGAATTAGTGGCCTTGATTTAGGAGGAAGATCTGGATATTGTGGCAGTCACAGAAACATGGTACACACAGAACCATGACTGGGACGTAAACATACCAGGATACACTATCTACAGGAGGGACAAGGAGGGTAAAAGAGGAGGAGGAGTAGCTCTCTACATAAGAGAAGAAATCAAAGCAACAGAACAAAAGGGTAAACAGGGAGAAGAAGCACTGTGGGTCAATTTGGAGGCAGGCAATGGCACCACAATCCGCACAGGGGTTGTATACAGACCCCTCTCAGGGGGGAAATGGACAAGGAAATGATAGAAAGTATACTTAGAATGGCAGATAAAGGGGAGATATTGCTGATGGGTGATCTGAATATGCCAGATGTTAACTGGAGTGCAGTTGCAGCAGCCACTTCTAAGAGTGGGATTATTCTAGATGCCCTACAGGGGCATGCCTTAGACAACTAGTATTGGAGCCCACTCGAGAGGGCAATCTTAGACCTGGTTCTCTCAAATGGAGATGAAGAGAGGATCACAGATGTAGAAGTGGGTAGCCATCTGGGAACTAGCGACCATCGAACAGTATGGTTCACAATAAACACAGCAATAAGAGTCAAGCCATACAAAGACAAAGGTACTGGATTTTAGGAGGGCTGACTTTGCCAAAATGGGTGAGTGCCTAAGGAATGCACTAGCAAATGGGCAGGAAGGAGGGTGGAAGAACAATGGGAATAATAAAACTGCCATCACAGAGGTAACAAGCCTTTGTGTAAAGCAAATAAACAAAACAAAACGAGGTAAAAAACCACTATGGTTCTCAAAGGAAGTGGCAGTGAAGGTTCAAGAGAAAAAGAAAGCATTCAGGAAGTACAAGGAATCACAGAAGGAACAGGACAGAGAACTGTATCAGTTAAAGCAAAAGGAAGCTGGAAAGGCAGTCAGAACAGCAAAGGCCCAAACCGAGGAAAAGATAGCCAACTCAGTTAAGAAGGGGATAAAACCTTTTATAGGTACATCAGGGAGGCGAAGGAAGACCAAGGAGGGATAGTGAGGCTTAATAAAGGGGAGGAGGGGTGGGCAGAGGAGACTGTGAAAAGGCAGAGATACTAAACAAATATTTTTGCTCAGTATTTACAAAGGAAGAGGGAGGTACCTAAAACAAACAGTAGAAACACTCTGGATATAGAAGTTGATACCAGCCCATTTACAGAAGAAAGGATTCTGAAAGAGCTCTTAAAACTGAAGGTGGACAAAGCAATGGGGCCTGATGGGATTCATCCCAGAATTCTAAAAGAACTAAGGGTAGAACTAGTGACACCACTGACTACCCTCTTTAACAAATCATGAGAGGATGGGGTGGAACCTGAGGACTGGAGGAGGGCAGATGTGATTCCCCTTCACAAAAGTGGGAGCAAGGCAGAAGCAGGAAACTACAGACCTGTTAGTTTAACCTCAGTGGTAGAGAAAATGATGGAATCACTTCTGAAGGAAAGAATTGTTAAGTATCTAGAGGCCAAAGGGGCACAAGACCCAAGGCAGCATGGATTCACAGCGGGAAGGTCATGCCAGACAAATCTGATAGATTTCTTTGACTGGGTGACCAAAGTAGTTGATCAGGGAGGGGCTGTGGACATGGCCTACCTAGACTTTAGCAAGGCATTTGACACAGTCCCACACAAAGATTAATATACAAGTTAGCCAGCCTGGAGTGGGTCCCAAGATGACAGCCTGGGTAAAGAATTGGCTGGAGAATAGGACACAGAGTAATAGTAAATGAGTCCACTCTGGAAAAGGGGGTTAGTAGTAGGGTACACTGAGGTTCAGTATTAGGACCGGTCCTCTTCATTGTCTTTATAAGCGACATTGCAGAGGGACTGGAAGGAAAAGTATGTCTCTTTGCAGATGACACAAAGATCTGCAACAGAGTTGATGCACAAGGTGGGTGGAAAGGATAAGAATGGACTTGGCAAGGTTAGAGGAATGGTCAAATGTATGGCAGCTTAGATTCAATGCTAAGAAGTGCAAGGTAATGCACCTGGGAAACAAAAACCCAGGGGAAGAGTACACAATGGGGGTGAGATACTAACAACAACAAAAATGGAAAGGGACCTGTGGGTAGTCATATCAGATGATCTAAAGGTGGGCAAGCAATGTGAGAGGGCAGCAAGGAGGGCTGGGTGATACTGGGATGCATAGGGAGAGGCATCACCAGTAGAAAACAGGAAGTTATTATCCCTCTGTACAGACAGCTGGTGAGACCACATCTGGAGTACTGCGTGCAGTTCTGGAGACCAATCTCCACAAAGACATAGACAGGATGGAAGCTGTCCAGAGGAGGGCAACTAAAATGGTGCAGGGTCTGCACCGGAAGACATATGAAGAGAGACTTAAGGAGCTTAATATGTATAGTCTCGAGGAAAGGAGGGAGAGGGGGGACATGATAGAAACTTTCAAGTACCTCAAGGGAATCAACAAAGTCCAAGAGGGTAGCATCTTTCAAAAAAAGAGGTGAGGCAAGAACAAAGGGCACAATTTGAAGATAGAAGAGGCGGCTCAAGAGGTAATTTAAGGAAGTATTTTTCACAGAGAGGGTTGTGGATGTATGGAGCGGCCTTCCAGAGGAGGTTGTGGAGTCAAAAACAGTGGTGGAATTCAAGCATGCATGGGACAGTCATAAGGCAATTCTAGGGGGTGGAGGTAGGAAGAAGTAGGCTGCTGGTTAACTAGGATCTGCAGCTTATCCATCAGGTAGGGAAATGGGCAGACTGGGTGGGCCAAGTGGTCCTTATCTGCCGTCAAATTCTATGTTTCTATGTTTCTATGATCGATCCGCCCCCAGCAACTATCAGCCAATCTCCATCCTCCTTCCACTCTCCAAAGCCCTCAAAAAAGTGGTGTCTAGCCAACTATCTGAGTACTTGGCTAAGTATGCCATTATGTGCCAGCAGCAGCATGGCTTCCACCCAGAACACAGTACAACCACTGCTCTCCTGGAGTTCTCCCAATACCTGCACTCTGCTATTGACTTCGGCAACCTGGCCGGTGCAGTGTTCATTGACCTCTCCAAGGCCTTTGACACTGTCTGTCACTCCCTCCTACTCAACTCTCTCCACCAACTCAGTTTCTCTGCTGGTCCCCTTGCCTGGTTTTCCAGCTACCTCTCTGCTAGATCCCAGCGTGTAAAGATCAACGGCTCCCTCGCCAGCATTCGACCCGTTAGCTCCAGGGTCCCACAGGGCTCAATCATGGGTCCCATTCTCTTCAGTCTCCACCTCAACATTCTCCCTAGCTCTTGCAATAACAAGATGCTCCTCTATGCAGACGATGCGGTTCTCTTTGCCTCACACCCAGATCCCTTCACTCATCCCTTCAACTCACCTACAACCAAACAGAAAGGTGGTTTCTTGATCATAGACTAGTCATAAACCTTAAGAAAACCAAATCAATGCTCTTCTCTCACCACCAAAATAAAGCTAGAAGTTCCCCCCTCCTGATTACCCTGAACTCTCAGCTCCCATTAGAGCAAGTGCCCACATACAAATATATAGGCATCACTTTTGATACTGCCCTCACCTTCCACACCCACATCAACGCTCTTCCCTCTGTCACAGACTCTCGGATTGGCCTACTTTGCCACCATAGGGATTGCCTGCTCCTCGCTGCCCTCTGGCTGACCATCACCTCCTCCGTCCTGTCCATAGTGGACTATGGCTTGCCCATCTATGCTGCAGCTGATAACACCACCCTCTCTAAAATCCAGCTCTCCATCAATAAGGCCTGTAGGCTCCTGACCAGAGCCTCCAGCTGCACCCACACCTGCCTGCTCTATTCTTCCACCAACCTGCTCAACTTCAAGGAATGTCTGCAGTATCAGACCTGCCTTCTTGCTAAGAAATCCCAGCTCGGACTCTTCTCCCCACGGAGTCTCTGCCTTCCCACCATGGTCCTCCTCATCCATTTCCACCCACAGCTCTGTTAAAGCCACCTTCAAAGTGCCCAGAACCAAGACCTCCCTTGCCCAGAGGTCCTTCTTTTATCAAGCCCCCGCCTGGTTCAACTTCATCCCTACCTGCATCACCAACACTGCCAAACTTGGTCCCTTCAAAACCACACTCTGGAACCATCTCTTTAATGTCCGCTGCTGTAGGTGCAACTAACCCTGCCCCCTCCCAATCCTACTGCAGGACCTTTCCCTGCCTGGCCCCCCCCAATCTCGACAATGTCCCCTGAACTGCCGATCCATCTTTCCCCCTACCCCTTTTAACCTAACCCCTTAGGTTTATACAAGGATGTATTCCACTGCAACTCCTGAGAATTTGTACATCTTTAATTGTAAACCTGCATTTTATACCAACATGTAACTAAGAGTATTCTGTGTTCAGTGTCTGCACCTGTAATGTTGTCCAATGTTGTAGCTGCAGAATGTTCTATTATCTTGCCCTCCCTGCAGCGAGGTGCCTTTCTAAATGAGTCCTTGACTCAAGGGTTGTAAATCTGACTTGTACAAATAAATGAATAAAATAAATAAATCAACACCAATTTAATAACATTCCCTACTTTGACATAAATCAGCATGGGTTTACATGGGGTCGCTCTTGCGTTACTAATCTGGTCTGCTTTTATGAACGAGTTAGTCAGTACTTGGATGATTCCATTCCAGTGGACATCCTATTGGATTTCAGTTGAGCTTTTGACACCATACCCCATTGGGCAATACGTAAAAAAATTATGAAATATGGTATGGATAAGTTTATTATTAGATGGACTGACTCCTGGTTAAAAGATACATCACAAAGAGTAATCATAAGAGGGCACTTGTCCACTGAGGGATGTGTCACAAGTGGAGTGCCTGCAGGTCGGCCCTGTGGCATGGAGGGCTGAGGCATCCATGCCTTACCTCCCTCCATGCCGGTGACCCATGTTTGTGGTGCGAGCTGGCTGCCGGGGGTCAGCTGGAGAGGGAGTGGATTGAGCATCCAAAGGACTGCTCTCCTCTCCCAGGGAGGGGGGGAGTACAGGCTCAGTGCCTCCCTGACACCTAGCGGAGGCTGGATGCAGGCACACCATGAGCTTGTCACAAGAAAAAGGAGTGGAGCAGTCAGCCAGTGTGCTGTGGGCAGATGCGCGCACAGCATGGCCGTACCTGACGTGCATGCTCTACTAGGGGAAACCGAACAAGGAAAAGAGGTCCCAGGTCGAGCAGTATGAAAGCAGCCACTCTCCACAGGTCCCAACTCTGAATGGCGTTTCCCCAGAACTGGATTCTATTCAAGGTGTCATGCTGGGGGCTCCTCGTCACCCTGCCAAGGAGGGTAAACCATGGGGTAAGAAGGGGACAGCTGCCTGATGTCAGGTGCAGGGCTGGGTGGGTGGTTTTGAGATGGTAGCAGACTGATGGGGACCTAAGAAGAAACAAATTAACTGAAAAATTAAAACGAGTACCCCAGGAATCAGTACTGGGGGCCAATACTGTTTCAAATATTCATTGCTGATATAGATGAAAATATCAACAATTATATAACTAAATTCACCGATGACACAAAAATAGGAGGGCCGTGTTACACAAAAGAGCAAATAGATTCAATCCAAGAAGAACCTGATGCCATAGTCATGAGGACTAAATGATGGGACATGAAACTAAACATAGAAAAAAGTTGCATATTGCACTTTGGAAGAAACAATCTATGTCACAGTTATACAATATGTAACCAAATTATGCAAGAAAAAATGTAGGCAGAGTCCTCCATGTTATGATCGATAATTTGGAGTTAAAAGAACATCGTACTACAATAGTAGCTAGAGCCAATAGAACACTGAGGTCAATGAAAAGAAATATTAAGAGTAAAACTCAGGCGGTCCTTATGCCCATAGGAGCCGACTCCATGAGTGCTTGGGTGCTCAAGCACCCACAAAGTTGACATAAGCACCCTCAATTTTTCAAGGGAAGCCTGCAACAAAAGGATTACTAGAGAACCTGGTCACAATGCCTCCATATCTATCCTATGTCAGACCGCAATTAGACTATGGCAGTCAACTGTGGATCAAAAGCTCAACAAGAAGCTGCCCCATGCAGCAGGGTGTGCTTATGGACAAAAAAGTGAATCCAAACTCAAAAACAGTCCAGCACCACCCACCAACACAAATAAGGCAACAAAAGCACGCTGAGTAGTGACTCACATTGCAGCTTTATTAAATATCTGGCAAAGTGCCAACATCACATGTGCTGAAGTACAGACCGGGAGAAAAAGTTAGTGGGGTTCCATCTGTGTTTTCCCCGTCTGTGCTTCTGCACATGTGAGGTTAGCACTTTGCCAAATATTTAATGGCTGCAATCTGAGTCTATCTCAGTGCTTTGCTGTTGATGAAAGTGGTGCTAGGCTGTTTTAGAGTTTGTCATAGATTCACAAAAGCATCAAAACTATGGAAGACAAACCATATGAAGAGAGGTTATTGAACTTAGGACTGTACAGTCTTGAACTAAGAAGGCAGCAGGGTGACATACTCTTCTACTATACTGTTATAAATGATGATATATTGATATCTGAATTGAATATAGAATATAAGTCTGATCAATTATCTGTAAGGGGTCGCCCTTACATGTGAAACAAGGGCACTTTAAGACAAAAAAAATATTTTTTTACACAAAGGACAGCCAACCTATGGAATAGATTACCAGAAGCAATTATATTAAACACAAATAAAGATACATTTAAAAAGTGTCTAGACAGATACATCGTGGAAGGGAGAAATATGAATTTTTACACCCTGTCCTAAAAGGAGCTGCTTTTGGGCTTTGCCCTTTTTGCTCCTTAAACACTAAGCGAACTGTGTTTGAAGAGAAGTTTATTTGGGAGAGGGTCTCTAGGAGCAGGTTGTGGTCCACCAAATCAAAGGCCTTGGTTAAGTCCACGAAAATGGAGCCAGTGTATAGCCCATCATCCATGGCCTTAAAGACATAATTTGTGACCCTCACAAGGGTGGTTTCAGTATACTGTTTTACCCTAAAACCATGCTGAACATCCATGAGGATGTCATATTTATTTACATGCTCAGAGATTTGTGTATTTGTATTTATTAAAGTTTTGGATAACATCTTTGAGCAAACAGGGCTCTTTTACAAAGGTTCCACGTCATGGACACTGGACAAGTTAAGACAAGACAGGCAAATTAATAATGGGTAAACAATTACAGTATGGTTTCAGTACATGAGCTGCCAAAGGCTGTGTCAATGATCAAATGAGAATTAAGTAAAGGATGCAGTTGAACAAAACACCAGTTATTGTACACAGTATGCCTGGGGTGGTTACATATGAGGTAGTACTCTTAAAAAGTAATAAAAGAGGAGCAGAGGTAGCTTAGGGCATGGACTTAGCAGCAGGAAACAAAGCAAAGTTTGGGGGAGATGGGGGCAAGGGATTAGGTGTGAGGTAGAGTGGTGGAGGAAGGTGATAGGATTGGTGCAGGGGAAAGGAGAGGGAAATAGGGCAGGAAAAAGGGGGGGAGAGAGAGAGAAAAGAGAACTAGGGTGGGGCAGGGAGTTTTGGAGTGGGGAGGAGCTCAAAGAGTGAGGGGAAGCAGAGAGAGGTGGAAAGATACAGGGTGATAAGGGAGTGGCTAGGGAAGACTAACCAGGGATATGGGAAAGAGATAACAGGGAGTGAGAGGGGTATGGAGAGAGTGCGTTAGTGCAAGGGGAGGCCAGAAGAGCAAGCAGAGCATTTTAAGTGAAGCAGTCACAGTAGGCACTGGCCACCAAATGCTGTTGAAGTCTGCACTTAAAGGAGCTGAGATTCGAAGTGTTGGTGATTTCCACTGGAAGGGAGTTGAACCAGTTAGAGGCCCTTACTATGTAGGAGTTCTGTCTGTTGTGGTCCGGCAGCAGGGAACAGAGAAGGCTAGGCTTTCTAAACTCCTGGTTAGGCGAGTGGCACAGTGGAGGGACAGTATAGACTGAACCCCCGGGGGCAGGAGGCCCAGTGAAATCTTCTTTGCAAGAATGCAGGTCTGATATTTTATTCTGTCAGATAGCTGTAGCCAGTTTGCCTGTTCATAGATATAACGTGTGTGAGTCGAGCAGCTGAGGTGAGGAGCTGACATGCCTTGTTAAGGCCTAGGGCTACGCACCAGAGGGCAGTGTCAGTGGCTGATCCGTAAACTACCATTCCATAGTCAATTATTGAGATGACTGAGCTCTGGATAGCAAGATTTAAGGCTTTGGTCATCAAACAGTGCCTATGCTTATAGAGCAGCCCCTATGTGGGTATTCACAGCTTTAGTAATGTTATGAATATGCGAGGTGTATGACAGTGTAGTCAAGGGTCACACCCAGGTATTTGAACTGGTCAACCTGTTCCAAAGCAGTGTCACCGCTATTGTTGATTAGCAGTTGTTGGTGTTTGTGTTTATTGTGGGTACCATGAAACAGCATTGTTTTGGTTTTTGAGTAATTTAGGATGAGCTTGTGCGACCTGAACCAGGTTTCAACTTCTACAAAACTTCGCTGCAGCTGAAGCTGAAGGAGAGAGGGGTCAGAGTGGCTCATGAAAATGACTGCATCATCCGCATATAGGAGAATTCTGTCATGGCACGAGGCAGGGAGGTCATTCACGAAGATGCTAAAGTGTAAGGGGCCAAAGATAGAACCTTGGGGGATGCCTGAGTGGACTGGAAGGGAGGTCGAGATGGATTCTCCAATTCTGACCTGCTGGGAGCGGTCACTAAAGTAGCTCTGAAACCAGTTGGTGGCATCTGGTGAGAGTCCTAGATGTGATAGTTGTCTGGTCAGCAGGGGAGTAGTTGATGGTATCAAATGACTTTGTCAGGTCAATAAAGGTGGCGCCGACCAAGTGGTTGTGATCAAGTGCCTGGTGGATGTAGGTGGTGAAGTCAAGGAGTGCTGTGGTGGTGCTGTGCCCTTTTCGAAAACCATGTTGCTGGGGACATTGGAGGTCATATTTTTCCAGGTAGTTGACAGGTTGATCAGCAACTATCCATTCCAAGGCCTTGGAGAGTGGGGGTAGGATGGAGATAGGTCTGTAGTTGCTTGTTAGAGCCTTGTCACCACTTTTGTGGATAGGGGTCACCACAGTGGACTTCTATTTATGTGGGAATTGTGACAGCATAATAAAGTAGTTAAGAATTTTAGTAAGGGGGGCAGGACTTCATCAATGGTGAGGGCAATGAGTGTCAAATCAAGAGAGTCTCTACTGTGCCTAGCCTTCCTGAGTACTTTGAGTAGGTGTTTCCTGGCTAGATCTTCCGAGATTGCCTTAAAATAAAATGGGGGCACTGCTGAGTTGCACGTGGGATGTCAGGATGGGTTGCAGCAGGTGTTGGATCAAAAAGGTTAGGTGGAAGCACGAGGCTAAGGTCTGAAAAAGTGGTGTTGAATGCATTGACTATGGTTACTTTATCCAAGGTGATAGTACCATCAATGTTGAGCATTGCGGGTAAAACTTTGTGTTTTTTTCCCCAGTTACCTCGGAGAGGTTTCCCCAGAACTTCCTCCCATCATTCCAGGTGTTGGCAAGGGCGTTCCTATAGTAGTTGGCTTTTGCCTGATGAATAGCTCTTGTGCAAGCATTCTGCGCTGATTTATAGGCCTGAGTGTCAGCTAGAGTGTTAGTCACCTTAACGTGGTACCAGAGCTGGTCACGGGATTTCATCAGTTTGAGGAGGTCGAGGATCACCCAGGGGTTAATAGTACTCTCTAATCTTATGTTTCTTGAAAGGAGCCTGAGTATCACATGCTGAGTTAAAGGTAGTAATAAAGTATTCAAGGGCTGAGTCCATGTCCTGGGCAGCGTCAATTGGAGACCAGTCAAGTGATTGCAGGTGAGTTTTTAAAGGACCTAAGCGACCAGGTAGTATGGACTATTTTCTCCATGATTTTGGAGACGGGGGGTGGTAGAAGGGAGATGGATCTATAGTTGCTGTTTCCTGTGTGGAACCACCTTTATGCAGTGGCCTGATGGAAGCGATTTTCCATGTAGCCTGGAAGGCACCAGAACATAGTGCAAAATTAAGGATATTGGTGAGGGGGACAGCAATTTCTTTTATGACTAGTTTAAGAATGTGAAAGTCGAGGTCATCTGGGCTAATGCTGGGTTCTGAGTTATTCTTCTTAATGAGTTTGACCATGTCCACAGGGGAGAGTGCTTTGAAATAGAAAGTGGGGGCTGATGTTAATGGTGGTGGGGGAGTGAGGGCTGGGCTGAATGGGCTGTGGGAAGAGGAGGCTTATATTTGTCAAGATCCCTTAAAAAGGAGTTAAACATGGAGGCCTCATATTTCCAGTTGCTCGCTTTTCCTACTGGAGATACCCCTCCCTATGCACCACAGCATCCCACAAGCCCTACCCAGTGCTGTGTTACACAGCCCAGCCACTTTGAGGTCATCGGTTATGATAAGGTCTCTTTCCTGTTTAGCGACTGTCAGTACCTCCCATCCCATCCAATACATTAAGCTTCTGGGTTCCTATGCCCTTGGTACATGATTTTGTACTTTTTGGCATTGAACTGCAACTGTTACGCTCCTGACCACTCTGCAAGTGTCCCAAGATCCCTGAGCATTCTCTCCACCCCTTCCTAAGTGTCTACCTTATTACAGACTTTGGTATCATCTGCAAAAAGGCATACTTTCATTTCCAGTTCTTCAGAAGTGTCAGTTATGAAGGTATAGAAGAAGACCAGTCTCAGTACTGCACCCTGTGGCACTATGGCATCCCCTGGTCACTCTCCGAACATCAGAGTGAGTGCCATTAACCACCACCCTCTGATGTCCATCCCTTAACCAGTTTCTAACCCAGTTTACCCCTTTGGATCCCACTACATGGCTGCTCAATTTCTTAATCAGTGTACTGAGAGGCATTCTGTCAAAGGCTTTGCTAAAGTCCAGATAGGCCACGTCCACTGACATCTCCTGATCTATTTGCTTGGTCACTCAGTTGATAAAATCAGTCACAACCATCTGGTATAACCCCCCTCCCAACACGCACACACACACGTGAATCCATGCTGCCTGTGGTCTTGCAGCCAGTTAGAGTCAAGATACTCTACCAGCCTTACTTTTAGCAGGGTTTCCATTAATTTCTTCACCACTAAAGTGAGACTGACTGGCCAACAGTTGCTAGCCTCCTCCCTGCTGCCACTCTTATGCAGAGGAACCACATCTGCTCTCCTCCAGTCCTCCAAAACCATACCTGTTTCCAGTGAACTGCTGAATAAGGCTGTCATTAGGGCAGCTAGCACCACATTAAGTTCCTTTAGTACCCATAACCTTGTTCACTTTCAGAGCTACAAGTCTCTTCAGGACTCTATCCTCTGAAAATGGACTTGTGTACACCTCCCCCCTCCTTTAGTCCTGCTGCTCCCTGGTGGTCCACCGCCCCCCGAACTGTGAAGACTGAGCAGAAGTACCTGTTCAGGATGACCTATTTTTCCTGGTCCTCTTACACCCAGTCTCCCCTGCCACCCTCCTTATCCTCACCATCTCTCCCCTTTTTTTCCTCTTTTCACTTGATGTACTTGAAGAAAGTCTTATCCCCTTTGGCTATCCTTTCCTCTGTCTGCACCTTTCTCCCCCCTCTACTTTTCCCACTTCACTCTGTTTTACTTGGTACACCTCCCTGTCCTCCTCCCTCTGCATTTCCTTGTACTTCCTGAATGCCACTCATTTTCCTTCACCACCTTGGTCACTTCCCTAGAGAACCACAATGGTTTATTTTTCCTTCTGCTTTACTCACTACCATCACGCAGAGGCTGGTTGACTTAATTATACCCTCCCCTATCTTTCCCCACTGTTCTTGTACCCATCCTTGGCAATCCCCCCCCCCCCGGTGGTTTCTGAGGCAGTCTTCTATTTCTTTAAAATCTGCCCTCCTAAAGTCAGAGGACCCTCATCCTCATGTGGTTGGTCTCTGTTCTCATCCTAATACTAAACCACACTGCATGGTGATCACTGGTACCTAAGGGACTGCTCACTATGACTTCTGCAATGCTGTTCCTGTTTGCAAGCACCAGGTCCAGCACTGCCCTGTCCCTAGTGACTTCTTTGACTAACTGCATAAGAAAAGTCCCCTGTAGGGAGTCAAGGATGGCCCTGCTCCTTGGTGAAGCTGGAATGCTCCACTCCATATCTGGCAGACTGAAGACACAAACTAACAGCACCGCTCTCTTACTTGCCATCCTGATGTTGGGTTTCCCTAGTGTCTTATCCAACTCCTTTCCCTGTGCTGGAGGGCTCTTCTCTCTATAGATCACTGGTGAGACAGCCTGTGGAATACTGCACCCAGTTCTGGAGTCACTACCTGAAGAAAGACAGAAACAGGCTAGAGAAGGTGCAGTGTAGGGTAACCAAAATAATTCAGGACCAACAGGATAGATCTTATGAGGATCAGCTCAGGGCTTTGAACATGTAACTGCTGGAGACCATAGGGGAGAGGGGCAATAAGACAGAGCTCTTCAAGTTCCTTAAAGGAATAAACAAAGTAAACTGTGACAAACTATTCAGCAGGAATAATAGGTCAAAAACAAGGAGACATGAGTGGAAGCTGGTGGGGGATAGATTTAGGAGGGATGTGAGAAAGTTTGGGTTTCTCAGAAGAGGCCAGAAGGGGAAGGAGCCAAACTCATTTAAGAGCAATGCAGTAACTGCTCATTGCTGTTTTTCTTTTAAACCTAGTTTAGTGTGCTTTTAGTGGTGCTGTTATTTCTTTGCTGTCTTTACTTGAAATTGTTTTGCGGCTGTTGAAAATGTTAAACCTAGTTTGGTGTGCTTTTAGTGGTGCTGTTATTCCTTTGCTGTCTTTACTTGGAATTGTTTTGGTTCTGTAGAAAATTTGAAACCTAGTTTGGTGTGCTTTTAGTGGTGCTGTCATTCCTTTGCTGTCTGTACTTGGAATTGTTTTGGGGCTGTTGAAAATTTGAAACTTAGTTTGGTGTGCTTTTAGTGGTACTGTTATTCCTTTGCTGTCTTTACTTGGAATTGTTTTGGTTCTGTAGAAAATTTGAAACCTAGTTTGATGTGCTTTTAGTGGTGCTGTTATTCCTTTGCTGTCTGTACTTGGAATGTTTCTGGGGCTGTTGAAAATGTGAAACCTAGTTTGGTGTGCTTTTAGTGGTGCTGTTATTCCTTTGCTGTCTGTACTTGGAATGTTTCTGGGGCTGTTGAAAATTTGAAACCTAGTTTGGTGTGCTTTTAGTGGTGCTGTTTTTCCTTTGCTGACCTTCCTTACTTGCTGTAAATTTTGTCTTGTCTTGTCTGTCTTCCCTGCACTTTGGGGAAGGGGTGCTAATTATCTCACCTCTGGCCTCAGCTATGTGATAACTGGAGGTGGGGCTAAGTCAAATTTGAGGTAGCAGGTTTATTTTTGGTTTCTCAGAAGAGGCCAGAATGGGGAAGGATCCGGATTCATTTCAGTGCAGTGCAGTAACTGTGCATTGCTGTTTTTGTTTTAAACCTAGTTTGGTGTGCTTTTAGTGGTGATGTTTTTCCTTGGATGTCTTTACTTGGAATTGTTTTAGGGCTGTTGAAAATTTTAAACCTAGTTTGGTGGGCTTTTAGTGGTGCTGTTTTTCCTTTGCTGTCCTTACTTGCTGCAAATTGTGCCCCCCCCCACACTCTTACTTAAATGCTCTGTTAAATCTGATTAACAGTAGCCAAGCAGAGGGAATAGCAGGGGTTGTGGAGTAGGAGGGGCATAAGGGGGAGGAAGCCCACCCTTGGCACATCAAGTGTATTAACTCATTTTTTGTTGGTTTCCTTCTTTAAAAAAAAAAAGAAAAAGAAGTATCTGAGGATCAGTGGCAGGATTTTCAGGACAGTAAATTAATAAAGAGGGAACTAGAAGGAGAGCTTCAGTAACAGACAGCTACTGGAATAGCAGTATGGGGGGCGAGTGTTGCAGTGCAGTGGATGCGGGGCAGCCATATTCAGGCAGACCTTCTGGACACTGAAGTGCTGCCCTATCTGCATGCATCTCTCTGGACTGCAGGACAAGGTAGCCAGATTCAGAACAGAAGTAAACTGGGTTAGGAATATCTTCACCCCTATCCAGAGACCACCCAGTCCAATGCCACTGCCTCAAAGGATGCCAAGAATGAGGAGCACTTGGATGATGGTGGGCTCAGGGAGGGTTAAGGTGGTCAGACAGAGGCACATCCCAAATCCTATTCCACTCCAGAACTCATATGCTGCACTGGCAAATGGGGACAACCAAACAGAGGCACCCAGAGAAGTTGAAGAGAAGGATGTGGAAGTGAACTGAGGAGGTGACCTCAGTGTGGAGAGCAGTGGACCTCAGAGGAGAAGGAGGAAGCTAATCCTGGTGGGGGACTCTATTGCAAGAGGGATCCAGCTAGGAATACATGATGAGTAGGACAGGGAGATCAAGTGCCTACCAGTTGTCATGGCATGGAGGGATGGGAGGAAGATCCTGGGGATTGCCAGGAAGGCAAGACAGGAGGGTGAGCTGGGTGTCATTATCCACCTAGGTAACTAATGACCTGGCAAATAGGGAGCCTAAGGAAGTTCAAGAGCTTAGAAAATTGGGGAGGGGTCTCAAGCAAGTAGCTACATCTGTCACCTTCACAGAAGCACTACCTGTGAGAGGCATGGGAGAGCATAGGGGTGTATGTACCAGGCACTTTAATGCATGGTTGAAGAACTGGTGCTGTGAGGAAGGATTTTGATTCATTGATGACTGGGGAGCCACCTGGAGGGATGGGGGCTTGCTCAAGCCTGATGGACTGCATCTGTCCTGGAGGGGAATCCAAGCACTCAATAATAAGTTTAAATGCTACATGGATGAGCACTTAAATTAGCCAAGAGGGGGTGGTAGGCCAGCAAGGAGGGTACCTAATTGCCCACCCCCTACAGCTGGCAGTGGAACCAGTGAACAGAAGGAGGAGATATCTCTACAAAGTAGTGTGCAAAAGATGGAGATAGGCACCCAAGAGGTGAATAAGCAGAAAGGGGGCAAAATTCAACAGAAGGGCAGACAACAGGGTGAACAAGGGATAAAGGACAACCAGGGAGGGAGCTGGAGTAGAACAGCTAAACAGTCCATGGAGTCCACATCATGGAAAGCCATGTGTGCCAATGCCAGGAGCCTTAGTAACAAGATGGAGGATCTAGGGGTGCCATGGCACAGTCAGACCTGGATATTGTGGCCATCGCAGAGACCTGGTGTAATGATAACCATGACTGGGAGATGGCCGTACCTGGTTACAACATATTCAGAAGGGACAGGGCAGGGAGGAGGAGTGGCACTTTATGTGAAAGATGGCATAAAGGCCACAGAGATCTGGGAGAAACAAAACAGAGGAGAGACACTGTGGGTTATGCTGGAAAGGGAAATAGCATCAGCCATCCTCATGGGGTGGTCTACAGACCACCAGTCCAGGAGGAAGAGACAGATAGGGAGTTAATGCTAGTCATCCATCCAAAAGATGGTGGACAAGGTGGAGGTGGTGCTTGTTGGAGACTTCAGTATTCCTGATGTGGACTGGAGCCTCCCAGCAGCAGCAGCATCAACCAGGAGCAGATTTATCCTGGACTCCCTTCAAGGTGCCTTCCTTAAGCAACTGGTCATGGAACCAACTCAGCAGTAGGCAATACTGGACCTCATGCTCACAAACAGGGACAGGGTGACAGGGGCAACAGTGGGGAGCACCTGGGGAACAGTGACCACCGGTCACTGTGGTCTGAAATCACAGAAGGAGCAGAACCAAACCGTACAAAACCATGTATCCTGAATTTTAGGCAGGCAGAGTTTGGGAAAATGGGGACATGCTTGAAAGAGGCACGAATGGGGAGGGATCAGGGGTGGAAGAACAGTGGGCAATATTTAAAACAGGGATTACAAGAGCAACAGAGTTATGCAATCAACAGGTTAGCAAGGGGAAAAGGAAGAGAAGGCCATTATGGTTTTCCAAGAAGGTAGCAGAGAAAGTGAAAGCCCAAAAGATCTAATTCAGGCAATACAAAAGGACGCAGGCAGAAGGGGATAGGGAGAAGTACCAGGAGAAGCACAGGGAGGCAGGGAAGTCAGTAAGGGAAGCAAAAGTTACAGCTGGAGTCCCCAAGGGTCTATCCTGGGCCCTCTTCTATTCAGCCTCTTTGTGAATAATCTTCTGGCTGCCTGCACAACCTCTGACATACTGCTTTATGCAGATAACACAGCAATTTTCTCTTGCAGTCCCTGCCAAGAAACACTCACCAGGAACCTCCAGCACAACTTTAACCTGATTCAAAACTGGCTCACCGATAGTCTGCTGGTGCTCAACAGCAAAAAGACTAAAACCATGCTCTTCATGGGGTGCCAAAAGAGGAGGCTAACAAAGCCTCTCTCAATTACCCACACATATATATATATATATCCCTCCTTCCCTCCTTGAGCAAGTATGCTCATTCTGGTATTTGGGAGTCACCATTGACAAATCCCTTTCTTTCAACGAGCGCATATCCAATCTCACCACTGCCACTGACAGGAAATTAGGTGCCCTCTATAGGGTTTGGTTCTGCCTTACAACTGAGGATAGGCCCCAGGCGGTTAGAGGTACAATCTTACCAATACTTGACTATGGAAACATGGTATATGCTGCTGCCACAGACACCAGGCTTCGCAGAATACAGACCTCCCTCAATAAAGCCTAGAGATTTGTCCTCGGTGCTGATCGCCTTACACATACATGCGATCTTTATATTAGGATGCAATGGCTCCCTCTCCAAGACCAGATCAACCTGCATTGCTGCATCCTAGGGAAGAAGACCCTCCTTGGTCTTGCACCTCCTTCTCTACAGGCCTTATTCTGATCAGCCCCAGTCGAGCATGCCACTAGAAGCATCGCTAAACATGCACTAGCTGTGCCTTTTAGAAAAAGAGCCTTGGGAAAGTGAGCCTTTGCGGTAAGGGCTCCCTCCTGGCTCAGTGCACTCCCTTTCTCTGCTAACAGCCACACAAGCCTTAGCCACTGCAAAACCGAACTAAGAAAATTCATCATGCCCCCTGAGCAGTGCTTCTGCCACCTCTAGCCCTATGTGCACTAACTCACCGAAAACCTGGCCTGGCCCAGATTGCACGCTCTATTCCGTTGTCTTTGCCCCTTCCCCTACTACCTCCCCTATTGTCTCTCCTGTCTCCCTACCCCCCCTTTAACCCCCCAACTAGTTACCTTCCTTAACCCTCTAACACCCCGTGCACAACTAGCTAACCTGCTGGGTCTTGTCACTCTCTCCCACCTTTCTTCTGTGACACATCCTAGTTAGACCCAGGCTCATTCCTAGTGCTGCTGCCACTATCTACTCACTATTATTCAGTTCCTGCACCTTTCTGACTTTGCACTTTTCCTCCTTATCATGGATGAGATCCCTTATATTCTGTTTATCTTGTGAGTAACTTCAGAAGGATTTAAATACTGCATTTGGGTAGACCCTTGGAGGAAGCTAGATTGTTTACTAGGATTTTCTGACAGTTAAACTATTTTTAAATAAATTACAGGTGGCTGAGGAGTTGAATAAGGAGCTTGCAAACTCTGCTTATCTTGGGAGTAACTTCACAAGGGTTTGAATACTGCATTTTTGTTGTCCCTTGGGGGTAGCTGGATTGACTACTAGGATTTTGGGACAGAAACTATTTTTAAATAATTTACTGGTGCGTAGGATTTTGTGATAGTTAAACTATTTTTAAATAAGTTACTGTGGTTAAGGAGTTGTCATAGCAAAACCTGCAGTGTGAATTGAAACACAGACAGCCTCAGGTGCAGGAAATTGTTTCCCTCATTGTTTTCAGACCGCAAAGTGTTGTATCGGATCAGGAAAGGTTGCATCATAACCATTGTCAACCAATTGCCTTGGGTGGAGTTTTCCAGACTTGATCAGATTACTATAAGCTAGTGGTGGCTACAATATTTAGAGACACAAAGCACATCTTCTTGACCTGGAAGGAAACTACTTCTTTATTCAGCTGTGAGCTGTGTGAGAAATTCTATATTGCACTTGATATCTGCAACAACGTGCACTTTTGCTCAATTCTGTGGGAGGTGAAACTAACTACCCTTAGTAATTGCTTTTTATTTACATATTTATTTAGTGTTAAACCAAGAAGGGGCTTGCAAACTCTGTTTATCTTGTGAGTAACTTCAGAAGGATTTAAATACTGCATTTGGGTGGACCCTTGGAGGTAGCTAGATTGTCTACTAGGATTTTCTGACAGTTAAACTATTTTTAAATAAATTACAGGTGGCTGAAGAGTTGAATAAGGAGCTTGCAAACTCTGCTTATCTTGGGAGTAACTTCACAGGGGTTTGAATATTGCATTTTGGTTGTCCCTTGGGGGTAGCTGGATTGACTACTAGGATTTTGGGACAGAAACTATTTTTTAATAATTTACTGGTGCATAGGATTTTGTGATAGTTAAACAATTTTTAAATAAGTTTCTGGAGGTTAGTTGAATTATTATAAAGGGCAGTATTCACCAGGGTGGTGGAGCAGTGGTGTATTTGATTGTTTCTAACAGTCACCTGTGGTTGTGGACTACCCACCCACCCTTCCCACACCCCACACCCCAGGCGTGGCATTTCCTTTATAAGCCAAAGTTCTGACATCACTTCCTCAACAGGTCTTGGGGCAGAACTGTCATATTCTTAATAACCAGCACAGTGCATAAAGGGTAAGTACACACACACACAAAAAAATGTATATATATATATATATTACATATTGTATATTATAAGGGAGAGGGACATGTGGGGAGTGATGCAATGCACTGGCTGTGGGGCAGCAGTTTTCCGGGAGACATTCTGGAAACTGCATTGCTGTCCTATTTTCAGGCAACTGTCAGCTCAGAGGGAGGAGGTTGCCCACCTCCAGGCTGAACTGGCAAGGACTAAGGAGGCCTCCCCACCCAAGAGCACCATTGCCACAACCACTGCCTCAGAGGTTGCCAAGTATGAAGAGCAGTTGGACCACTGTGGGTTCTGGGAGGGTGCGGGTGGTGGAACAGAGGTGAAGTCCCCTAGTTGTACCTCTACACAAATCATACACCAGTCTAGCAGAGCAAGGTTCCTCTATGATGGCACCCTCAGTGGAGACCAAGAAGAATGCTGAGGCCATCCACAAGGTAGACCCACAAAAGGGTGGCAAGGGACACCACAGGAGAAGGAAACAGCTTCTGATGGGGACTCAATTGTTAGGGGGGTAGAACTGGGGAAGGGAGAGGAGAGGGATGTAAGGTGCCTGCCTGGTGCCATGGCTTGGAGGGACAAGAAGCAAATCCTCAGGATTGCAGAAGCAGCATCACAGGAGAGGGAACTAGATATCATTGTCCACCTTGGGACAAATGACCTAGCTAGGCATGGAATCAGTGCAGTTCAGGATGAATTTGGGGAGGGGCCTCAGACAGGTAGCAAGCACAGTTACCTTCTCAGAGGTGCTGCCAGTCCATGGCAGGGGTGAGGCTAGGGTACTGCACACCATGCAGTTTAATGAATGGTTGCAAAACTGGTGCAGAGCACAGGGCTTTGGCTTCATTGGGGACTGGGGGTACACCTGGAGAGATGAAGGTCTATACTGGCATGATGGTCTGCATCTCAATCAATCAATCATTCTTTATTTGTATAAGGCGCCTTTCTTAAACCAAAGCACCTGTACAATATTACATAAAACAATAAATAGTTAAAACAACATTAAAATAATCATCTGTCCGCAAAGGGAACCAAGCTCCTAAGTGACAGGTTTAAATGCTTCCTTGGCAAGGGGAGGTGCTGATAAGAGGCAGGAAATTTCAAGCCTCCCCCCACAAAACATGGCAGGTAGTAAGGTAAACACTGAGGTACAGAGCTCAACAGAGGGCAGGACAGGGGCAAATGGAAAAATAGACAAGGGCAATAAGAGCAGGGATGGGGAAAAAAGGATAAAGCCAACATTAAATGGAGGGCAATGAGTACCAATGCCCATAGTCTGGGAAACAAGCTTCCTGAGCTAGTAGCCCTGATGGAAGATGAACAACTGGATATTGTGGCAGTCACGGAAACATGGTACACGGAGAACCATGACTGGGATGTCAACATACCAGGGTACACAGTCTACAGAAGGGACAGGGAGGGTAAAAGAGGAGGTGGAGTAGCTCTATACTTAAGGAAGGATCAAAGCTACAGAGCTAAAAAAGTAAAGGGGAGGACAAGAGGCACTCTGGGTCACCTTGGAGACAGGGAATGGCATCACAATCTGCACAGGGATTGTATACAGACCCCTGTCTCAAGGGAGAAATGGACAAGAAAATGATAGAGGACATTCTCAAAATGGCTGAAAAGGGACATACTGTTGATGGGGACCTGAATATGCCAGATGTTAACTGGAAACACATGTACTGCAGCCACATCCAAGAGCAGGGTCATTCTCGATGCCCTGCAGGGACAGGCATAGACAGCTAGTGTTGGAACCCACTCGGAGGGAGCAATACTAGACCTGGTACTCTCAAATGGAGAGAAGATCACAAATTTAGAAGTCAGTAGACATCTGGGAACAAGCAACCACTGCACAGTGTGCTTCACGATAAGCACAACCATGGAGACAAGCCATACAAAAACAAGGATACTGGACTTTAGAAGGGCTGACTTTGGCAAAATGGGTGAATACCTGAGGAATGCACTAGCAAATGGCCAAAAAGGAGGGGTGGGAGAACAATGGAGAAAAATCAAAACTGCCATCATAAAGGCAACAAGCCTTTGTGAGAAACAAATAAAGAAAACAAAGCAGAGTGAAAACTACTATGGTTCTCAAAAGAGGTGGCAGGGAAGGTTAAGGAGAAAAGGCTGCATTCAAAAAGTATAAGGAATCACAGAAGGAGCATGACAGGAACTGTATCAATTAAAAGCAGAAAGAAGTGGGAAGGCAGTCAGAATAGCAAAGGCACAAACTGAGGAAAAAATAGCCAGCTCAGTTAAGAAGAGGGATAAAACCTTTTATAGGTACATTAGGGAGCATAGAAAGGTTAAGGGAGGAATAGTGAACATTAATAAAGGAGAGGGGAGGTGGGCAGAGGGAGATAGTGAAAAGGCAGAGATACTGAATGAATACTTTTGCTCAGTATTCACAAAAGAAGATGAGGAGGAGTTACCTAAACCAGACAATAGAAGCACTCTGGGTAGGGGGGTTGACACCAGTCCATTTACAGAAGAAAAGTCTTGAAAAGAACTCCTAAAACTCAAGGTGGAACAAAGCAATGGGGCTCGACGGGATTCACCCCAGAATCCTAAAAGAACTAAAGGAGGACATAGTGACACCACTCACCACAGTTTTTGGCAAATCATGGTAGGATGGGGTGGTACCTGAGGACTGGAGGAGGGCAGATGAGATTCCACTTCACAAAAGTGGGAGCAAGGCAGAAGCAGGAAACTACAGACCTGTAAGTTTGACCTCAGTGGTAGGGAAAATGATGGAATCACTTCTGAAAGAAAGAATTGTTGAGTACCTAGAGGCCAGCGGGGCACAGGACCCAAAGCAGCATGGATTTACAGCGGGAAGGTCATGTCAGACTAACCTAATTGATTTCTTTGACTGGGTGACCAAAGTAATAGACCAGGGAGGGGCTATGGATATGGCCTACCTAGACTTTAGCAAGGCATTTGACACAGTCCCGCACAAAAGATTAATAATCAAGTTAGCCAGCCTGGGAGTGGGTTCCAGGGTGGTAGCCTGGGTAGCAAACTGGCTGCACAACATGACACAGAAGGTAATAGTGAATGGAACACATTCCGAAGAAAGGGAGGTTACTAGTGGAGTACCTCAGGGCTCAGTACTGGGTCCAGTCCTCTTTAACATCTTTATAGGTGACATTGCAGAGGGTCTGGAGGGAAAGGTATGCCTCTTTGCAGATGACACAAAGATCTGTAACAGAGTTGATACACAAGGGGGTAGAAAGGATGAGAAGGGACTTGGCAAGGTTGGAGGAATGGTCAGACATATGGCAACTTAGATTCAATGCAAAGAAGTGCAAAGTAATGCACCTGAGAGAAAAAAACCCAGGAGAAGGGTGCACAATAGCAGGGGAGGTACTAACAACAACAAAAATGGAAAGGGGCTTGGGGGTAGTCATATCAGATGACCTAAAGGTGGGTAAAAATGTGAGAAGTCAGTAAGGAGAGCCAGGGGGATACTGGGATGCATAGGAAGGGGCATCACAAGTAGAAAAAGGGAAATGGTTATCCCTCTGTACAGGCAGTTGGTGAGACCCCATCTGGAATACTGTGTGCAGTTTTGGAGATCTCATCTATGCAAGGACAAAGACAGGATGGAAGCAGTCCAGAGGAGGGCAACTAAAATGGTGCAGGGTCTGTATCAGAACCCATATGAAGAGAGACTGAGAGAGCTTAATATGTAGACCCTTGATGAAAGGAGGGATGGGGGACATGATAGAAACGTTCAAATACCTCAAGGGAATCAACAAAGTCCAGGAGGGTAGAATCTTTCAGAAAAAGAGACGTGTAAGAACAAGGGGGCACAATTTAAAGATAGAGGGGGGATGGCTCAGGGGTAATGTGAGGAAATTTTTTTTCACAGAGAGAGTGGTGGATGCATGGAACCGCCTTCCTGGGGAGGTTGTTGGGTCTAAAACAGTGGGGGATTTCAAACATGCATGGGACAGACATAAAGGCAATTGTAGTGGGGGGTTGCAGGAAGTAGGCTGTTGGTTAACTAGAATCTGCAGCTTATCCAATAGTTAGGGAAATGGGCAGACTGGGTGGGCCAAGTGGTCCTTATCTGCCGTCAAAGTCTATGTTTCTATGTTTCTGGTGTTACAAATTTTTGTTAACTCTGTAATATTGTTGACATTACTGTGATACTCTATACTCTATGGGCTGGATATTCAAACTGCGCCATTCTGTGGCGCAAGCCCTTGCACTGCTCAAAATAGTTGCGCTGGGGTGTGGCCGGGGCGATATTCAATGGAGTTGCACTACTGAGCAACTCCTTTGAATATCACCCTCACAGCCACTGTGCATGGCGGAAGTGGGAAACCATGCCACCGCAAGTGGTCAGAGGGAGCATTCAAGATGCGGTGGTGCAAGTTCCATTGTGCCATGTAAATTCCGATATTCAAAAGGTGACATGCAAATGGGGCCTAATTCATGCAAGGCCGGGGGCGGCATTACCATCTACTTATGGCCCCATTTGCATGCCATCTGCACAGAGTGCGCCGATCCCGATGACTTGCGCCTGGCGCCCTGCCAGGCAGCAGCCATCAGGACAGCAGCCCCCTGCAGCCCGATCGTGGGCATGGTAAATCCCCCTCCCTGACTGGCCCGATCGCGGGCATGTAGTAAAGCCCCCACCCCCGACTGGCCCGATCGCGGGCAAACCCTAAACCCCCTCCCCGACTGGCCCGATGCGGGCAAACCATAATCCCCCCACCCCCACTAGCCGGTCGCGGGCAAACCCAGAGTAATCCCCCACCCCCACTAGCCAATCACGGGCAAACCCATAGTAATCCCCACCCCCACTAGCCCAATCGCGGGCAGAACAGGATTCAACCCCAAGAATAATATCCTGGTGGTCCAAGAACAATATCCCTGGTGGTCCATACCGTGAGCAGCAGTAGTCCAGATATGTGAATGAATTCATTCATTACATATCTGACTGCTCAGACGGTATGGGCTGCACGCCCATTGGCTCTGCTCTGAACCAATGGGTGTGCAGCCCTACCGAGCAGTCAGTCGGCAAGCGGCAGGGCAGCAGGTGGGTGGGATGCTGCCACCCGCCGGGCTGACGGGGGAGCAGGGTGGTGGGGCTCCGTGGGTGGGTGGGGTGGGGCTACTAGATCACCAGGGTACTTGGACCTGGGGGTGGGGTTGACTCTAATGCCCGCGATCGAGCCATGAGTCCACTGGACCACCAGGGATATTGTTCTTGGGGGGTTGAACTCTGTTCTGCTCACGATCGGAGCAAGTGGGGGTGGGGGATTACTATGGGTTTGCCTGCGATCGGGCCAGTCGGGGGAGGGGGTTACTATTATGCCCGGCGATTGGGCTGCAGGGGGCACAGGAGGGAGGGCCACCCACAGGTGGCAGCTGCTGTGTTGTGCCCTGCAATGGGCAGCTCACCTGTGGGTGGCCCTCGACTTGCCCTTTTTTTTTTTGTCAAAGTTGTGCAGGCGCCCATGGGTTGGGGTTGTGCCTGCAGACTTCTGCACAGCCCGGCTGAATATCGGGCTGTGCAGTTTATGCATGGTTCTCCCCTCCAGTTGAGCATGCCTTCATTAGCATTGCGTTGTTGCTCAGCTTGACTTGGGGGGCGCAACTGTCTCCTGCTGAATATGGCAGAATGGCGCAATTTCGGAATTGTGCAGGCACAACCCTTTTGAATATCCAGCCCTATGTATTTAATACTGTTTATTTTGACAATGCCTCACAGCTGTATATGTTCCCACCTGTCTTGCCTCCCCCTCCTTTTATTTTATTGTATGACGAGGATCCTTCATAAAGGAGCTTTTAGCTCAAAAGTTATATTTCCGACATTCCTAATAAAATAAATAAAAATAAAATGAAAAAGCTCAGACAGAAAAGCACATCGCAAAATCAGTGGGTAGAGGGGAAAAATCCTTTTACAGGTAAATAAGTGAAAAAAGAAGGGCAAAGGGAGAAATAGTGAGACTGAAGGGGGAGGACGGGGGCCACATGGAGGATGACAACAGAAAAGCTGACATACTGAATGGATATTTCTGCTCAGTCTTTGCTGAGGAAGAGGAGGGTAATGGACCTGAAGGAAGTACAAGGGGTGGGAACAGCTCAGAAATGGACACAAGTCCCTTTATACGGGAAAGGGTCCTAAAGGAACTGGAAGGAATAAGAGTCAATAAAGCAATGGGGCCAGATGGGGTGCACCCCAGGGTCCTAAAGGAACTAAGAGAGGTGGTGGCTGAACCTCTGGCAATCCTGTTTAGCCAATCACTAGAAACAGGGGAGGTACCCAAAGACTGGAGGACAGCAGATGTAGTCCCCCTTATACAAAAGCGGGAACAAAGAGGAAGCGGGGAACTACAGACTAGTCAGCCTGACCTCACTAGTGGAGAAGATCATGGAAGCACTACTGCAGGAAAGATTGGTGGAACATCTGATTGCCAAAGGACTACAGGACCCAGGGCAGCATGGTTTCACCCAGGAGGAGGTCATGCCAGACCAACCTCACTGAATTTTCCGACTGAGTGACAAGGGAGGTAGATAAAGTGGAGAGCAATGGACGTTGCCTATCTGAACTTCAGCAAGGCCTTTGACACTGTGCCACATAGAAGGCTATTAAACAAACTGGGGAATATGGGAGTTGGTAGGACAGTAGTGCGGTGGGTGGGTAATTGGCTGGGTGGCAGGGCACAGAGGGTGGTGGTAAATGGCTGTCACTCCACAGAGGGAAGAGTGACCAGTAGGATACCACAGGGATCAGTGCTGGGACCAGTCCTATTCAACATCTTCATCAGTGACATTGTGCAAGATCTATAAGGCAGAATTTCCCTGTTCACTGATGACACGAAGCTCTGTAACAGAGTGGACATGCCAGAGGGTATAGACAGAATGAGGAGGGACCTGCAGAAGCTTGAAGAATGGTTGAGGGTTTGGCAGTTGAAATTCAATGCAAAGAAGTGCAAGATAATGCATATGGGGCACAAAAACCCTGGAACAACATATCAGTTGGGGGGGTGAGGATATAGCATGCACCAAGCAGGAAAGGAACCTTGGGGTTATCATCTCTGATGATGTCAAGGTAGGGAAAAAGTGTGACAAGACAGCAGGTAAAGCAGATAGGATGCTGGGATGCATAGGCAGGGGCATCACCAGCAGGAAAAGGGAGGTCATAATTCCACTATACAAGACACTAGTGAGGTCCCACCTAGAGTACAGTGTACAGTTCTGGAGACCTTACCTACCTAAGGACATAGACAGGGTGGAGAAGGTTCTGGGGCAACTAAGATGGTACAGGGATTGCATCACAAGTCCTATGAGGACAGGCCAAGGACTTAAATATGTACTCCCTGGAGGAGAGGAGGGAGAGAGAGGGTATGATAGAAACATACAACTACTTTATAGAGAAGAACAGGGTGCAGGAATACACTATTTTCCAGTGAAAAAGATGTTCTAGGACTAGAGGGCATGGGATAAAGTTGGAGGGAGGGCAATTCAGAGGAAATGTGAGAAAGAATTTTTTCACGGAAAGGGTGGTGGACAAGTGGAACACCTTGCTAGAGGAAGTGTTGGGGTTGAAACAATCATGGGATTTAAGAATGCATAGGATAGGCCGGCCCGGTGGCGCTGAGGGTTGAGGCGCTGGACACCACACCTCACTCCACGCCAGCAACCCAGGTTCGAGAATGAGCCCGGGCCATTGGGGGTCAGCAGGGGAGGACTGGGATTGAGCATCTGATGACTGCTCTCCCAGTCCTGGGGAAAGGGTGGGATACACACCGCTCTGGCGGTCCCTGGGGATGCCGGTGGTACTGTGGATATCACGAGTGTCTGGAAGGGGAACACGGCGGACGTCTGCGATAGTGCATGGATGTCATTGCCGTCCGTGCTCCATTGGGGAGAAAATGGAAAAGGCTGCACTGACCGAGAAGCTTGATGGTCACCGCCATGTGGGAGGACTATCGTGAATCGCGCTGGGGGGGGTTGGCGCCAGTCCGGCTGGTAGGGACGGGGGAGCCCTCCAGTGGATCAGCCATGGCTGTGCCAGACCCCTCCATCATGTGAGTGAGCCTGCTGCTCTCCCCGCAGACAGGGCCAGTGGCTGGATGCCCCCGCTGGGAAGGTGCCGCAGCAGTGGAGAAAAAGCGCTGCGATAAAAAAAAATAATGCATAAGATAGACATAAGGGAATCCTGGAGGTCAGAGGCAAAGGGCAACAGACTTCCAGAAAAACTTAAAGGGAACTTTCAAGCTCAAATGGGCAGACTGAGTAGGCCATAGGCCCTTGTCAACTGACAGTATCTATGTAAGTTTGACTTTACGGAGCGTGGCTGAGCCATGGAACATTCTACTGGCTGAGGTGGTGGGTGCAAAAGTCATTGGTAGTGACAGTATTAGTAGTAGGTTTATTTCTAAGGGGCAAAGGGCACCTTACACAAAGATAAAACATTACAGAAATATAAAGCAGGTATATAATAAAATACTCATTCAGATCCATAAAAACAACAAATATAAATAACTTGAATAAATTAAAAACTGACGGCATCAACATTTTATAGATACAGAGGCCCTTATGAATATCCAAAAGTGTTACTGAACAGAAAGATTTTTTTACAATTAAAATTTTACTAAAGCTCATAAAATAGGGCATATAATAGTTACAGTCACATAATTGTTCAGAAACATGACCTGGCCAGGGACTGTCCACTTGGCAATTGTTCAGAAATATGACCTGGCCAGGGATTATCCCTTTGGAAATTGTTCAGAAACATACCCTGGTCAGGGATTGTCCTCTTGGAAATTGTTTAGAAACATACCCTGGCTGGGGATTGTCCCCTTGGAAATTGTTCAGAAACATACCCTGGCTGGGGATTGTCCCCTTGGAAACTGTTCAGAAACATACCCTGGCCAGGGATTGTCCCCTTGGAAACTGTTCAGAAACATACCCTGGCCAGGGATTGTCCCCTTGGAAATTGTTCAGAAACATGACCTGGCCAGGGATTGTCCCCTTGGAAATTGTTCAGAAACATATCCTGGCCAGGGATTGTCCCCTTGGAAATTGTTCAGAAACATACCCTGGCCAGGGATTGTCCCCTTGGAAATTGTTTAGAAACATACCCTGGAAAGGCATTGTCCCCTTGGAAATTGTTCAGAAACATACCCTGGCCAGGCACTGTCCCCTTGGAAAATGTTCACAAACATACCCTAGCCAGGGAGTGTCACATTGGAAATTGCTCAGAAACATAACCTGGACAGGGATTGTCCTCTTGGAAATTGTTCAGAAACATACCCTGGCCAGGGACTGTCCCCTTGGAAATTGTTGAGAAACATACCCTGAGCCAGCTCCAAGGTGCCAGGTGAAGGGGTTCACTTGGCACGCTGGTGACTCGGGTTCACGCCCCAAGCTCAGGTACCAGGAACTGAGACTGGCAGGAAGGGGATTCAGAGCGTCCTTTGGACGCTTCCCTCCTGGAGGGGTGGGCAGGGCCTTGGCACCTGTCAGCAGATTGGTGAAGGGTCAGAGGGACGTGCGGTGTTGACATGCACCCCGCCAGTCCCCGCTGCAGGTCACCACTCCCACAGGCTGGTGGGTGGGTGGGCCAAGAAAAGGTGAAAATGCCTCCTGGTCAGCCGGATGACGGCCACCAGTCCCCAGCACACCACAAAACCCAGGACAGCCTCACGCTGACTACCCCACTGCCAACCCTAGGGCTAACTATGTTGTGCCTCTGGGCACTTCTCCCCCAGAGGTGGCAGACCCACCTGATGAAGGGACATGTCAGGCCACCCACGGGGTCAATTGGTGGTTGCAGGAGCAGCGGGATGGTGGCCTGAAGGAGTGGTCTGCCAGGGAAGAGAGGGAGGTGCCAAAAAAAAAAAAAGAAAACAAACATACCCTGGCCAGCAATTGTCACCTTGGAAATTGTTTAGAAACATACCATGGCCAGGGATTGCCCCCTTAGATGTACAGACTAAATGAATACTGTGATGTCTATACATCTTTTAGCTAAACACATGGATTCATCTGGTCAGCGTACAACCACCCATTCAAGGAAGAAGAGTAAATGTAGTTATATATAGACATAGTGGCCATAACAAAGACGTGGTACACTGATAACCACTCGTGGGACACAACTATACCATGATTTGCCTTGTACAGAAGAGATAGGGAGGGAAGGCACTTTATATCAAAGAGACAACCAAGGTGACAGAAATCCAGGCCAAAAATGAGGAGACAGAGGAGTTGTGGGTCACCCTTGAGCTGGGTAATGGAATGTATGTTAGAACAAGAGTGATCTACAGGCCACCAGCTCAGGGGAAGGGGCAGACAAGTTGATGCTGGAGTCAATATACAACATGACAGATAAGGAGGATGTTCTGCTTGTGAGCGATTTCAATATGCCTGATGCAGACTGGTCCATCCCAACAAGGGCCTCGAGCAGGACCTGGAATATTGTGGAGTCCCTACAGGGAGCAGGCCTAAGACAATTGGTAAAGGAGCCCTCTAGGGACAGGAATATCCTGGATCTAGTGCTCTCTGTAGGTACAATACATCCGGGAGCTGCAAGATTCTGCCAAAGTGTAAGAAAGGTATACACCTTGATCTCAGCTGCTATAAATATGTATTAAAGAGCTTGTCATAAAACATTTCTTTCTAAGCTCGTACAGCCAGCAGTCCTGCAAGTACTCAACCCAGGTATATGAACCCACCTCAGTAAAATAAACCATTGAACCACCTACATCAGACAACATTCTCCAAGCTTTCCAGCCTCAATGACATTTAAAATGTCAAATGAAAATATTCTTAAACTCAGACATTGAGCAAGACCTGACCAGCCAAGAAGTATTTTAAAATCAAAACTCAGCATTTATGATGTCACCGAATCAGACTACCAGAAGCTTGCAACAGACTCAAAACCCCAGACAGTTAACCAATGGACAAGTTACTCAAAAAGGAGACCACCTGCCACTAGCAACTGCAGTACCCTAACCACAAGTGACATAACTTCCAACACCTCCTTCTTGAACATGTGCAGTGTGAGGGCTAGTGGTTATAAGTCTATTAATTGTCACCTTGTGGACAGTTCAAGAGGACAACAGACAAAGATGCTGACCTGAGGTCTAATAAGATGAAAATATTTAAGCACGTAAGCTCCAGACTTCAGACCAAGCCAAGGCTCTTGCCCAAATATGGCTATATCATTTCAAAATCTCATGTCATCTGTAAGAAAGTAATCCTCTATAAAATAGAACTCCAAGAACCAACATGTTGTACCACCAACTCGCTTTCATCTGAAGTTATGCTGTCTCCATCTCTGAAGGAAACCTCAGATATACTGCATACTACTGACTTTAAAAGCTGTTATTCTTCTAAACTCCAAAGACTTTCGGCTTTAGCCAAAAAGAGCGAAGCATTGAAATTGTACTAACCTTGTCAATTTTATTTGCAAGCCTCGAGGAGAAAAAGAATTCAAAGGAGCCAAGAACTGACCTTTTGTACCCAGCCTCTTCAAGACTCTTCAAATCTCCAGGCATCAGGGAGACCAGAGACAACTTGAGATGGTTCCATGTGATAATGGTGACAGCATAATAGCGATCGCTGTTGAAGTCTACATCGCCAAATAATTCCGGCGATACAGACTAAATCAACGCTAAAGGCTCAGACACTTGTATCTTTGTTTTTATAGAGGAGGCTTCGCCCCCCACACACCCCTACTAAAGGATTCTCAACTGCAAACAACAGAAAAAAAAAAATTCATGAACCGGCGCAAAATACAAGTGGGCGCCCAGAACCAAATTCATCACCCTCCCAACCCTAGCCTGCCACCAGCCCACCACACCACATGGCCAGCTCAGCAGCTCACCACCACAGTATGCCCCATAAACCCTCCCTCCATGTGGTCCTTGCCCCCCCCCACACATGTACATATAGCGACATCCTGTCGCTATATTCGTCAATCCCACCCCATCCGGTTGCCCTCCCTGCCCAGTAGCCCTCTGTAAAAGTGCTGTGATTGAGTCACCCTTTTTGAAAGTGCTCAATTGCGGTCGCTTAATACATGGGCTACCCTTCAGACAGGGGGCTGAGTATATTTTAAAGATTTTCAAGGTGCTTACCTAACATGCGTCTTTAAAGAATCCTGGTTCCATATTAAATGCATAACAATAAAATGCAATGAGATATTGTTTAATACTAGTACAGATTATTAGTACTAAGGAATTGTGCACTTGTGTTAGTTAAGGTTGTTCTTGAAAGAACACTGCCTTAAGGGCCATAGTTAGGAATTAGAGACCCCCCCAATACGTACGTAGTAAAGATTATGCAAGGAGATAAATTGCCTGAATAGACAGAAGTCTAATGAGATTTCCTAGGCATGTTTTGTACTGTGGTTCACATGTTAAATATGTTTAAATGTTAACTGTGGTATTGAAAATAAAGAACTTTTGATTGCACCTCATATCCAAATTGAGCCTGGTGTCTCAATGTGAGCACAGTAAGAACAAGTGAGCACAATATACTGCATACCTTTCCATAAACAGCTAACAGAGATAAGTTAATTACTAGTAATTGTGTTCATACTGTATCACCAATGGAGACAGGATCACGGATCTCCAGGGAGAGGGGGACCTGGGGTCCAGCAACCATCACAAGGTTTGGTTCAAGTTGGACAGGAATACAGGCTACACATACAAAAGCTAAAATCCTAGATTTCAAAGGAGCTGACTTTGCAGAGATGGGAAGGAGGGTTAAAGAGGAGTTGGCTAAGGGGGGGACAGGAGGGGGCATGGAGAGGCAATGGGCACAGTAAGGAATACATTGTCAGGGTAACCAATCAATGCGTGACAGTGAAGAATAAGGGCAAGTGAAGGAGGCCACTATGGTTTTCTAAGGTGGTGGCAGATAAAATCAGGGTCAAGAGGACAGCCTTCTGAAAACACAAGGGGATGGGGACAGAGAAGATTGCAAATGTGCTGCTGAGTTTGTACCTTTTGAGACTGTACTGTTTACATTGTCTGAACTGAGACTGTGCTGCTAATTACTACTGCCCCGCTATCTGTGTTCTGAATATGTGCCACCTGGATTGTATGCTTATGCTGGACTTGTGCCGCTATTAACATTCTGTTGAACTGTAAACCCAGTGCTGCTTAGAGCCATCTGGACAGTGAACTGTTGCTTTCCTTTTTGGAGTACATGTTCGTGTTGACACTGAGCTGATATTAAGGTGAATTAACCTGGGTGCCCCGATGGTGATTCCTGCTCCTTTTATCTGTGTGCTCCATTATCAGAGTGCATTGCCATGGCAACCGTACATCAATATCCAGTGAACAAGGTGACCGAAATTGAGAGCCTACAAAAACGGCAACTCAGTTAAGGCACCTGTGTTCACAGCTACCTAGCGGGGGGCAACCAGATACTGGGGTGGGCAAATATGGCGATGGGAAGTAGCAGGTATGTGAGCGCGTGCACACATACAGTAATGAGAGGCAGGGGAGGGACTGTATGTGGGAGGGGGTGTGGTGGGTAGCTGCCAAGCTGGACCACTAGGGTGGTGGGGAGGGTGGTCGGCTGGGAGGCACAGGGTTCGGGTCCAGCGTGGTGTGTTTTTTTTTTTTTTTCGCTGGCAGGCATCTTTACATTTATGTAAGTATTTCACCCCCCTCTGACATACACCCCCCCGAGTTGTGAATCCTTAAGTAGGGGGGTGGGTGGGCCAGCCCCACATTAAAAAGTAAGACCATAGCAGGACTCTGGCGGCCATTTTTTGTCATCAGCAGTGTGCATCACAATGATTTTTCAGTGATGACACTCATCATAACGGTGATCGCTTTTCTGTGATCGCCGTAATGACATGGAACCCCATACACCTGTAGAGCTGCCTCCCTTTTTTTAACTGAGCCCTGCCCCCCCCCAGTTGGTGGTGGCTGCCCAGTCAGGTGGGGTTGAGGGTTTTAAATCAGAAGCCCAGTAGACACGGCAGTGTCTAAAAGTGGTGGCTCCTCTGGTGAAGTGCAGCTAAGTGCAGCATCAGGAGACTGAGGGAGTCTAAGGGAGTCTGAGGGAGTCCGAGGGAACCGTGGATCCTGGGCCAGAATATTTTACCAGTTAACTTTGATTAAACTCAGGTAAGTTCACTATTATTAATACTGTCTTTGTTCAAAATGGGTGAATCATGGGGCTGGATGTTGTTTTGTCCCTTGGACTAGGGTTTTGAAATTCAATTAGTTTGAGCATTCCTGTGGCTGGACCAGGTTGTTGTTATGATACAGAGCAGTTTCCTATGTCCCATTTATTGCTTGTTAACCAGTATTCAATTCAGGTTTCCCATATAGTAGTTGATGAGAAAAGTTCAATCCAGGTTTGGGGGTTGTATGTGTATTCAAATACATATAGATTTGGTCTTAAAGGGTTATACAGAGTTATACGAACATACGAAATTTGCCAGCAGATAAAGGCCTAGAGGTCTATCAAGTCTGCTCGAATGTGCAGCTAGCACCCCTTATTCTGCAGCTGCCCTTCCCTTCCACCCTTCCCCACCATTGAGTTGGTTCTAAAGTTCAGTTTTTAGTTTTATTTTATTTACTTTTAATATCTGGTGATATGGAAGTTAACCCAGGGCCTTTGACTTGTTGTAATGTAAGCAGCTCCAATTTGTGGTACATTTCTCATGAAGTTAAAATCATACACTTGAACGTGAGGAGCTTAGTGACTAAATTAGGTGAAACTGAGTAAATAGCACATTACTATCAGACAAAATTGATTGTGATTTCAGAAACGTGGCTTACATCCACTACCCCGATTCGATATGTATAATTCCTGGTTATAAGATCTTAAGAGCAAATTGTGTTGGAAAAAAGAAAGTGGGGGTATTGGTGTTTACTTTAAAGATCATCTTGAGCTGTCTATTTTAGGTTCTAGTGTTTCTTCTGAAACTGTTTTATTGACTGCTCCTCCACCTAATTTTAGTTGGAAGAAAGTACATAACTGTTGGGTGTCTTTACAACCTTCCCCAATGTGGTATTAAAGGTCTAAAAGAATTTTTGGAAATAATCACTTCATCAGTATCTGAATTCGATTTTGTTTTAACATGTGATGTTAATTTAAATGGGCTTCAGTCATATGGTTTAGGTCTCAAATTTCTCTTGCTATCATATAATTTGCATCAGTTAATTAGGGACCCTGCTAAACTTAATCATCAGAAACCATTATCTTTTGGATTGGATGGTTACAAATAGAGCCAATGTTATTTTCTCAGTAGGGGTGCTGGTTGACTCTGTGTCTGACTGCCAAGCTGTTTATTGTGTTTTGAATTTCAAAACAGGTTGGAGTTCCTCCTCGATTCATCCAATCCCACAATTTCAAGAAAATTGATCATGTAACTCTTCATACTTATCTCTTGTTGATTGGTCCTTTTTTAGACTCCATTCCAGATTCTGATTGTGCCATGGAATTCTTTTGCAAACATTTATTAGAGAATCAAAATAAGTTATTCCCTTTGCAAACTATGAGCGTTTGTGGTTCACATAATGGATGGTTCACAGCTGATTTGCGGGATTGGATTAAGAGAAGAAATTCAACATGGTCAGATTATAAGCATGCTCTCTCTCTTGCTTTATTGAATACTTATTGTTTTTTTGTGTAATAAGGTGAGCCACTTAGTGAGAAATGCCAAGTAAGCATTTTTTCATGAACAGTTGCAGGAAAAATGGTCAGATCCACAAATGTTTTGGGACTCTATTAATGGGTTATTATCAGCCAAGGAGAAGGCAATAATAAATAAATCAAGGGCACCTGCAGGGGAAATTACTAATCTTTTAGAAATAGCTAATTTACTAAATATCAAATTCTTAGATTTGTCTTGTTATAAGAAAGAGCAAATTAATCAGTCCTTGGGTGATCAAGGTCCTGAACTATCTGTACTTAATAGGCTTCCTTTTTATTTTTGGAAAGTGACAAGAAAAGAAGTATTGAAATTGTTACTGACTATCCCAGACAAACACAGTGATTGTGGACAAGGGTTAGATGGGCATTTTGATAGATTAGTGACCTCTTCTGTTGCTGGTCCAATGTGTACAACATTTAATCTCTGTCTGACTTCCTGCCAATTCCCTTCCATTTGGAAGTGTGCTAGGGTGGTTCCCGTTCCTAAGAAGCGTAATGCTGAGAACACAGAAGATTTTCAGCCAATCTCTATTTTAAATCCATTAAGTAAGTTACTGGAAAAATTGGTTGCTAATCAGTTTAATGAATACTTAGAAAAGTATGATCTCCCCCTCCGTCCACGCCTGGTTCCTAAACTACCTCTCCAACCATCAGCAATTCACCTACTTCAATTGGACATCCTCCAACCTCTCACCCGTCTGCTGCAGGGTCCTTGAAGGATCCGTCCTCGGTCCAACCCTATTCTCGCTATTTATCAACAACCTTCCGTCCGTCACTTTCCATGGCCACACCACCTTGTATGCCGATGATCTCGTCCTCCTGGCCAGCTCCCGGGACATCTCCACAATAAACTCACATCTGAACTTTGACTTTGAACGCATTCAAACTTGGCTGGGTGACCACAGGCTCACCCTCAATCTCAACAAAACCCAATCCATGCTGTTCGGGTCCTTAAACAAAATAAAATCCTGCCCTGCCCCCCTGCTGATCCATGGGGTCGACGGCTCGCCCCTTGAGATGGTAACCTCCGCTAAGTACCTGGGCAGCACCTTAGATCCTCAGTTGGACCTCACCTCTCACATTCACAATGTTTGCAAGGCCACTAATTGTAAGCTTGGTTTAGCCTACTGCGCTAATAACTGCCTTACCCCAGCCGCCCGCTTGGCCCTAGCTAGGGGGGTCCTCCTCCCATCACTCTGTTACGGATTTGTAACATTTGCACCTGTTCCCAAATCCAGCCTCTCAAAATGGGACACTGCCTACAACAATGTCTGCCACTTCGCGCTTTCCGCCCCTCCCCTCACCCATTGTTGTGACCTATACAGCCGCCTGGAGTGGCTTCCCCCTGAGAAGCATCGCTCCTTCGTTCTAGGTAATTTCATTGACATCATCCGTTCTAGCACCCCCCCAGCTCTGGCCCTTCCCCTTAAACCTGGCGCCACATCCTACCACCTGCGATCTACATCAACTCAGGAATGCCTGGTTCCTAGAACACGCACCCTTGCGGGGGACCGAGCCTTCCACACCTACGCCCCCAAACTCTGGAACTCGCTACCCGAGCTCACTCGGTCCTCCTCCTCCCACCCAAGCTTTAAAGCCTCCCTCTGGAACTTCCTGAAACCTTCCTCCCCCTGCTCCTGCTCAACGTAGTCCTACTCCCCAGCCCCTCCCCACCCTCCAACCTGACTGGACAGTGGGGGCCTCAGCGTGACTTGCACTTCTCCTTCTGAATCTGGCCATGATTCCTGGACTTACCACCTGCCTAGGGCACCCCCCCTTTTCTGCAGGCACCTTCCTTTATCTCTGTTCCCCCTGTTCACCACCGAGATTTATCCTGTCTGTCCCATCCTACTCTAATGCACCATGCCAACCTTGTCCTAGAGTCAGCCTTGAACTGCCTGTTATTTTAGTTATGTTTCTTGTCTCCTCAATCGTACATGTATGAATTTTGTGCCAACTTTGCCCTAGAGCTAGCCCTGTAACTGCCTGTGTATTTCTTATATACTCTTCTCTGTTCCTCAACTGCTCGATGTATGCCTACCTTGCTCTAGAGCCAGCACTGAATTGCCTGTTATCTTTCTATGTATTCCTTATGCTCCCTCTGTTGTTTATGTATGAAGTATTTACTTGTAACTACCTTTCTATGTATTCCTAATGCTTCCTCAATTGTTCCTGTATGAAGTTTTACCTGTAAGTCTCCCGGGTCGCACCTGAAAATAGGCACATGGCTGTCTAGTGTGCCTACCCAGTTAACAAAAGCAAATAAATAAATAAATGTTCTGTGTTCACAGCAGCGTGGCTTCCATGGAAATCATGGGACAGAAACTCCCTTGGTCGAATTCACAAATGCCACTCTTAGGGGATTTGATTTGGGTCTTATGACTGGGACAGTGTTCGTGGACCTGACCAAGACATTCAGTCTTATTGATCACACCTTGCTTTGTGAGAAATTGTGTCAACTTGGCTTTTCAGGGAATGTTGTTAAATGGTGTCGGGATTACTTAACTAATCACATTCAGTTTGTTGCTCTTAATTCTACTTTTTCTTCAATTTTCTTCTTTTGATTTCGGGGTGTCCCAGGGCTTCATTTTGGGCCCACTGCTTTTTTCATTATTTATTAATCAACTATCTTCACTTTTTAGGTCTTGTGAAAGTCTTTTATACACGAATCACCTGGTTTTGTTTTATCACCCAAATTCTGTTTCTGTGCAACCACCAGCCCACACCCCCACCCCTACTATTTTACACAGTTAGCTACTCCTGGCACCCATACTGGGCACAGATTTCAGAAACATTTAGACAATTGGTACCACTCCAAGCTTTGGGAATGTATACCAGGCTCATTCTTCTAGACATCAAGGGTTGGGGGTGTACAAACCAATATCACCTATTTGGTATTAAAAAAAAAAAAACGGTCCTGAGGAGAAAACTTTTTGCTGGTTCAAGAGTGTGACTTTATTCCAAAAGATGTTCTCTAAAGCAAGGGTGGACCCTCGAGGTTTACACGTTGTGGCACTAGAAACTTGCAGAACAATAAATTGACTGAATCTGACAGAAAACTCTTCGTATTTCCTTTTTTTTTTCTCTTTATTTGGAGGGTCCCTACTGTCAACCCTCAGCCCTGGTCATGGCCCCTGGGACTTCCATCACCATCTATGGCAGTCTGTTTCCCCCAGTTATCCCCGGTTTGCCCCCCCCGGGGTGGGGCCGTGACATTGGACCCCCATATCCGAGCCGCAGAACTAGTAACTGGTCTGGTTCACAATAAACACAGCAATAGAGTCAAGCCATACAAAGACAAAGGTACTGGATTTTAGGAGGGCTGACTTTGTCAAAATGGGTGAGTGCCTAAGGAATGCACTAGCAAATGGGCAGGAAGGAGGGGTGGAAGAACAATGGGGAATAATAAAAACTGCCATCACAGAGGTAACGAGCCTTTGTGTAAAGCAAATAAACAAAACAAAACGAGGTAAGAAACCACTATGGTTCTCAAAGGAAGTGGCAGTGAAGGTTCAGGAGAAAAGAAAGCATTCAGGAAGTACAAGGAATCACAGAAGGAACAGGACAGAGAACTGTATCAATTAAAGCAAAAGGAAGCTGGGAAGGCAGTCAGAACAGCAAAGGCCCAAACCGAGGAAAAGATAGCCAACTCAGTTAAGAAGGGGATAAAACCTTTTATAGGTACATCAGGGACAAGGAAGACCAAGGGAGGATAGTGAGGCTTAATAAAGGGGAGGAGGTGGGCAGAGGTGACTGTGAAAAGGCAGAGATACTAAACAAATATTTTGCTCAGTATTTACAAAGGAAGAGGGGAGGTACCTAAAACAAACAGTAGAAACACTCTGGATACAGAAGTTGATACCAGCCCATTTACAGAAGAAAGGGTTCTGAAAGAACTCTTAAAGCTGAAGGTGGACAAAGCAATGGGGCCTGATGGGATTCATCCCAGAATTCTAAAAGAACTAAGGTGGAAACTAGTGACCCACTGACTACCCTCTTTAACAAATCATGGGAGGATGGGGTGGTACCCGAGGACTGGAGGAGGGCAGATGTGATTCCCCTTCACAAAATGGGAGCAAGGCAGAAGCAGGAAACTACAGACCTGTTAGTTTAACCTCAGTGGTAGGGAAAATGATGGAATCACTCTGAAAGAAAGAATTGTCGAGTATCTAGAGGCCAGAGGGCACAGGACCCAAGGCAGCATGGATTCACAGCGGAAGGTCATGCCAGACAAATCTGATAGATTTCTTGACTGAGTGACCAAAGTAGTTGATCAGGGAGGGCTGTGGACATGGCCTACCTAGACTTTAGCAAGGCATTTGGCACAGTCCACACAAAGATTAATATACAAGTTAGCCAGCCTGGGAGTGGGTCCCAAGATGACAGCCTGGGTAAAGAATTGGCTGGAGAATAGGTCACAGAGTAATAGTAAATGGAGTCCACTCTGAAAAAAGGGGGTTAGTAGTGGGGTACATGAGGAGTTCAGTATTAGGACTGGTCCTCTTCAATGTCTTTAAAAGTGACATTGCAGAGGGACTGGAAGAAAAAGTATGTCTCTTTGCAGATGACACAAAGATCTGCAACAGAGTTGATGCACAAGGTGGAGTGGAAAGGATGAGAAGGGACTTGGCAAGGTTAGAGGAATGGTCAAATGTATGGCAGCTTAGATTCAATGCTAAGAAGTGCAGGTAATGCACCTGGGAAACAAAACCCAGGAAAGAGTACACAACGGTGGTGAGCTACTAACAACAACAAAAATGGAAAGGGACCTGGGGTAGTCATATCAGATGACCTAAAGGTGGGCAAGCAATGTGAGAAAGGGCAGCAAGGAGGGCTGTGGGGATACTGGGATGCATAGGAAGAGGCATCACCAGTAGAAAACAGGAAGTTATTATCCCTCTGTACAGACAGCTGGTGAGACCCCATCTGGAGTACTGCGTGCAGTTCTGGAGACCCAGTCTCCGCAAAGACATAGACAGGATGGAAGCTGTCCAGAGGAGGGCAACTAAAATGGTGCAGTGTCTGCACCGGAAGACATATGAAGAGAGACTTAAGGAGCTTAATATGTATAGCCTCGAGGAAAGGAGGAGAGGGACATGATAGAAACTTTCAAGTACCTCAAGGGAATCAACAAAGTCAAAGAGGTAGCATCTTTCAAAAAGAATTTGTGCAAGAACAAGGGGCACAATTTGAAGATAGAAGAGGCGGCTCAGAGGTAATTTAAGGAGTATTTTTTCACAGAGGGGTTGTGGATGTATGGAACGGCCTTCCAGAGAAGGTTGTGGAGTCAAAAACAGTGGTGGAATTCAAGCATGCATGGGACAGTCATAAGGCAATTCTAGGGGGTGGGGGTAGGAAGAAGTAGGCTGCTGGTTAACTAGGACCTGCAGCTTATTCATCAGGTAGGGAAATGGGCAGACTGGGTGGGCCAAGCGGTCCTTATCTGCCGTCAAATTCTATGTTTCTATGTTTCTATGGTCAGGGGAATGATGGCGATGGCTGCTAATTGAAGCCCCAGGGAGGGCTTTACCTAGACAGTGGACCCTCCCTGCCTAATCTTCTTTTCCACTTTTCTGTTTCGGAGATGGGGATGTGCAATGATGCCAGCATACAGTACGCCCCACTTCCCACACTGTCAAGCACCAGTAGCTGAGCAACTCCCAGCCTCTGCCAGGGGTCCTCCTTGCACCGGACACTACCCCACCCTCCCCAGAGAAGGAGAGCCATCCATGGGATGCACCATCCTTCCCCGGCCGCCCTCCAGCAAACCGGGTCTGTTCCTGAACCTGGGTCACCAGCGTTGCAAAAACTCTCTGTATTTCCACCGTAGTAGGACATAGGACACTTGCACTTTGTAATCCCACATGTCGTAGGACATAGAACACTACTTCCTGTGGCACTGGCCACAACTGAACACACATTTTTGCTAAGACTAGTACAATTCTTTATAAGCAGAGAAGAAACTGTAACCAACTTAAGGGGGTAAAATTATCTTCAGACATTGACCCTTTGTCTAAAGTAACCAGGCACACTTACTGAACTTGTAGTCCTGAACTGGTTGCTCCAGATGGGGGTCTGCCCACCCTTTCCTCCCAAATCCATACTCAGCCATTCTTTCAGAATTACACCTTAAACGTTTGGAAAACACACTTTGGAAATGCTTATTGAATGAAACTTTAGCATCCAGCATTCGAATCACTATACATTGGTAGTGGAAAAAACTAAAGTCCTGAACATAGAGAATACTAGATGGGCAACTATGCAAAACCAGTGTGTTCTGCCGCAGAGGGATTCTGATTCCCTTAGACCGCGAGAGCGAAGCTCGAGAGGTCCATGGGAATCAGAACCCCGAGATGGCAAAACACACTGGTTGTACATAGACTTGCTCATCCTGTATTTTTTATAGTGTATGGTACTGTGTGAAAAATGTGTTTTGTAAGTTCTTTTGCTTTCAAAATGAAACTGACTTATGCATTCTCTAGAGATTCTAGAATGCTGTTCTACCACAGTAGGGTAGAACAGCATTCCATGACCTTGGAACTGTGGTAGAACAGTATTTTGAAAGGGACAGAATTCTATACAGAACAACATTCCACTATGCACTATAATGTGATCAAGTCATACCTCTGGACATCACACACTTCAACCAACTTTAAATTAGAACAGTCTCACATTTCTGAATTCATAGAAAAGTTGTGCCTTCCCTTTTAGCCGGAGCACACAACAGCACAGGTACTTGCTTTCTGTAGCAAAAGTCAGATCCTATTCATTGTAAGACATTTCAGGCAGCTTCAAACATCCTGAATCAAAAAGGGGCTTGCCCTTTGGATCCATCCACTCGTAGTCATTTTCACCCTTCCCGGGATGAAAAATCAAGACAACCTACTGTAGACAACGGTTTCTACCACTTCTTTTGGCAAAGTGGAGAATACCAGGACTAGGGTGACAATGCAGGGCCCTCAACTCAGAGCCCTCAGCTGAGCAGTTCTCACTGCTCCAACTTCAAGCTGCTACTCCCAACTACTCACAGACACTGACTCTTGTCTCAACATCTTAAACTCCTTTCTCACAGCTGGCTAAGGCTTATGCTGCTGCAAGAGTTCCAAAATGAGCTCATCACTTCCCTCTCAGCTGAAGCCAAGTAAACAGAAGAGTGAGCAGGTGAAAACTCCATTTAACTAGTTAATCACCAGCTGCCTCTTCCTGAGTAGCACTGATACTGAGGGGATTCTAGCAACCCCAGGGGACTGGGTGGTTACATCTGAATTGGCATCTGTAGCTGAAGAAGAATTTCTGGTTGTTTGTAATTGGTTTGCTACTAATGGTTTGATTTTGAATGTAAAAAAAAAAATCAATGCTGTTTGTTACCTTTCACATGTTACATACTAAACCTAGTTTTTTGATGCATGATAATAAAGAAATTGCTTTAGAACAAGTTTTTGAGTTTAAATATTTAGGAGTTTTGTTAGATCCTTGTTTATCTTTTTATCCTCAAGTAAAATCCATTAGTCGGGTCATTAATCAAAAGCTGAATTTACATTATAAAGTTAAACAGTATTTTTCATTTGAAATTCATAAATCTATTGCTCTTGGATCTTTGATTCCCCATTTTGACTATTGTGCTAGTTTTTATTTTGGTTTAGTCTTAAAAGAGAACAATATCCTGACTATTGCCTATAATAACATCTGTTGTTTTGTGTTGGATTGCCCTTATCGTACCCATCATTGTTTTTATACTCTCAGTTGGGTTGGTTAGCTGCCAAAGGTAGGCTTTCTTATTATTTTGGTTGTGAAATTTTTAAGTCTGTTTTTCCTATTTCTAAATTTCCCTTGCTGATTTGGTATCTATTCGACATGTTTTTGCAGATTTGCGCTCTTCTCAGGGCACTGTTCGCCAAATAATTGCCCAGAGGACAAAGATAGGTCTAGATCATTTTTCCATAGCTGGTCCTCTATTTTGGAACAACTTACCTGAAAATACATGAGTTTGTTTACACATTAAATACTTTTAAATGTAATTTTAAGCATTTTTTTAATGTCAAAGGATGACTGTACTTGTTATTTGTAAACTCCATTTGTAGTGTTTGTTTATTGTTTTTATTGTGTTTTGTCCAGGCCAGGCCTGAAAAAGGACTTGTCCAGTGCCCTAACCCAGTTAACAAATAAAGTGAAATGAAATGAAAAAATACCAAAAATGTTGGAGAAAGGCAGGGGTGGCAGTAAGAAGTGCTAAAGCACACACACAGAAGAAAGGCTAGCACAATCAGTAAGGAATGGGGACAAGACATTCTTTAGGTACATCAGTGACAGGAGGAAGTCCAGAGGGGGTATAATCAGACTCAAAGGGGACAATGAAGAGAGGATAGAAGGGGACCTAGAGAAGGCCACAATCCTTAACAGGTACTTCTGCTCAGTCTTTACTAGAGAGGGAGCAGGGCAGGGAACTCAACTGGAAAACAGATGTGTGAAGGGGAAAGAACTAAGATTCACAACATTTACAGAACAGAAGGTCCCAGAGGAACTTACAAAACTTAAGGTAAACAAAGCAATGGGGCCAGACAGAGTACATCCAAGGCTCCTAAAGGAACTGATGGAGCTGGCAGCCCTATTCAGTGAGTCGCTGAACACAAGGGTGGTTCCACTTAGCCTAGGACAATCCTAATGAATATTGATTCACAGTCAGTAGAGTCAAGTTGGGGGAGAAGGGCCAGTGATGCCTCAAGTGAGGTTCTTATGTATTTTTAAGGACCCCTCCTGATTTTTTGCCCAACCTGTCTTTTTGAAGGTATAATAGCTGTCTGGCTCCACCTCGTGTTCAAATAAAACTCCAGAAGACACTGTACAAGGGCGCAGCAAAGACCTTTTTATTACTAGATAGGCCAGTGATAACAGCTTACAGACCTTCCACTACAGCCACAGGAAGTGCTCACCCACAAAAATGTCCCCCTTACTGGAGCACCTGAAACTAAGTCACCAGGTACCGTAATTACATGTGTAGAAGGCTACTTAAAATAAAGTTAACTTAACAATCTCCCACTTTTCTTTAAATACTTAAATTTTAGCCCCCCCCTTTTATAATAGCAAAGTTTAATGTCCACATGGCTAAGTGTCTTCTTCCTCAAGCTGCCACATCCCTTTACTGAGTGCTTTTAGAAGCACAAGAGCAGATGCTCCAAGCAGTCAGCCAGTTGTTCCATCGTGGTAGACCAGAGAACATGCTGGACCCTCTTGGCCTGGATAAGTTCTTTAATGCCACTGATTTCAAGATGAAGCCTTTTCTCCGAAACCGACTTGGTCGACTTGATAGCATCAACTAGTGAATGATTGCCCACAACACATGTCACAGGTAAAATGTGTTTGGTACCACCGGTAGTGAGCTCTGAGTAGAGCATTGCCAGAAAGATGGCATGGTCAATTCCCTCAGCCAAAGCAAGGGTTTCCCCAGCAAGCATGCTCTGGACTACTCTTCTTATCCTTTTTGACTGCCAGGAAAGTGGTGAAAAGCATCCTTCCTCACCCATTAAGATAATCAGGTGACCACCCTGAGTACCCCCATCCGGGAGGTTGCCTAGTGATGCATCACTAAAAATTGCATCTTTTCCCAAACATTGAAATTTCAAAGCCACTTGTTCTGATTTCAGTTTTTGAACAATTTTGTTTGCCTCATGTATGGTTTGAACAGTGGCTTGTTTCATGTTGGACGCCAAGTTGCAAGCATCAAACATGACATCAGGTCTGCTCTGTCTAGCAACCCAGTGAATTTGGCCTGTCTTTGACCTCAGTTGATCCTTTTCACTTTCAGTGAGAGGATCATCACGGTGTAACACTCTTGTGGAATCCATGTGGATGGGATGAAGATGTTGTATGTAGTGTTGCTGTTGTAATTGTACGATTTTATCAACTGTATTGAACTCCATGCCCACGTAACAAAAGCTGTCATGCTCCTCACGGCCAGTCTTAAAGACATTTCTTAAGTGTGGTATTACTGTTGTGGCAAAGTTATGTGAGCCACCCCAAATGAAGTCATCAACATGGCAGGCAAGCACTCCAGCTACATTGCTATCTTGATCTAACCAGTAGAAGATGGCAGGATCCACTTGTGACATTTTTCCACCTTTTTCAGCATAGTTTCTTTAACTTTGTTGTACCAGTACAGAGATGCATCTGCCAGACCATAGACACACTTTTTAAGCTTCCACAGTGTTCCTTCACCTTTAGCTTCAGGAGGTTTGATGTAAATATCTCGAGACAACTCTGTTCCTTGTAGGAAAGCAGATTTAATGTCCATGGAATGAAGTCTCCATTGTTTTTGACAAATTACAGTTAGAAGCAATTTTAAGGACTCAGGCACACGTTGGTGAGTCTTTTGGAAGTTCTTTATTGTCAAGTTCCTCAAAACCTCTGGCCACCAGACGTGCTTTTGGAACTATTCCATCCGAGGTTTCTTTTAGGGTACAAACCCACCTTGTAGAAATACACTTTTGTCCATTGTCTTTGACTATGTCAAACACTCCATTGCTCTTCCAGCTACTGAGCTCATCTTGTTTGGCATAATCAAAAGATACTTCCTTTGTAACTAGCACATCATCTTCAGAGTGTTGCACTTGGTTGTCCATAGGTTCTATGTGAAGATTGTCTACATGTGACAAGTCAACTGACCCTGCTGTATCTGAAATGGCAGAGGGTTCCAAGTAGTGTAAATTGTACCAGTGTTTGTTTTTCCTCTTAACTTTTCCTACATGTCCAAGAACTTTTGCTGTGTATGGAATCCCACTTTCTCTGTCTGTATATCTAACAATTTGTTCGGGTTTTAGATTGACACAGCCGTCTTGTCTTGACACATGGGTTTGTTGAATGTCCACTTCATCAGTATTTCCTGTGTCATTGGTGAAGTCCTCTACTTCATCATTGTCTGTGCCACTCATAGTGTCCATGTTATTGTGTTCAGCATCTGGTAAATCTGTCTCACCTTCTGCGACCTTTTGTGTAGCATGCTGATGGTCACCGCTCCTTCAACTTGCTCGTTATTCACTTTTCGTAACCTTGAATGATGCACCCGCACATAGGTGCCTCCACGTCTCAAAAATATTACCATGCCATCCTGACCAATGATGACACCAGGTCCTTTCCACTCTGCACAATCCATGCATTTGTAATAGACTTTGTCTCTAATCTCATATTTTTCATCTGTAGGACGAAGTTGTTTACGCAAAGCCTGGCGAATTCTCTGAGTATTCTGCTTCGGTGAATGCTTTCCTCGCTGCATGCAATGCTGAAATATGCTGTCCTACCCATTCAGTCATAGTTGTCCCTTCCAAAGCAGGTGGCTTATCAACCAGCACGGAGGGAAGATTAGGGTTCTGTCCAAACACTAGCTATTATGGACTGTAGCCATGGACATTCTGCATTGAGTTTTTTGCCATAAGTGCCCAATCTAGGGCTGTTTTCCAATCACATTGATTAGTTTTTTTTTTACTTTCAATAGGATTTCAGTGAGTGTTAAATTATGTCGTTACAAAAGTCCATTGCTCCACAGACTGTACCCAGCAGTTGTCTTTACTTCTATATTAAAATTTTCTGCCATGTCACGGACTTCATCATTGTTGAATTCTCCTCCATTGTCGCTGCATAATATTTTAGGTGGGCCATGCACACTTATCCAGGAATGAATAAACTGCTTCACAATTTCAGTAGGTTTCTTTGTAGTCACAATGCCTCCAGCACTGAAACGTGTGAAGTGATCAATTATGTGAAGATACCACACACTTGATCCTAGCTCATGAAGGTCCACAGCCACTGTTTCATTGTGCTTGAAAGCCACTGATAGCCCAACAGCAGGCTTGGGCTTGGGTTTGCTGTATCTCAGGCATGTCTCACAGCTGTTCACTATCTGTTGTAGAGTGGAAACACTCTCTTTATCATTATTACCAGAACTTCACAGTAATTTCTGAAGCTTATCAACTGAAGCATGTCCAAATTGCTTGTGAAGTTTTAACAAAACTCTGTGCTTTTCATCTGTGGACATGTTCTCTGTCACTGTTAAAAATCTCATTTTCACATGGACTCTCTGTAATGTCTTTGTCTAGAATACTGACACAATAATGTCCTGAAGTAGTAAGTTCAAGTATGACTGGTTGTTTAAACATCACCGCTTCATCATTTTTAATGTCTAGCACTGCCCCTGCCTTCTTTAAGGAAGTTTTGCTTAACAACAAAGGAATATCTGCAGGGACAACCTCCGTTTCTATGTGACATTTTGTCTGACCTATTTTTGCTGGGATTTTAACTCTTTTGACAGAATGCACAACTCTTTCATCTCCAAATTTGAAAGCTCTGCAACTTGTTATGTCCACCATCTTGTGCACTACATCTTGTCTAAGTTCACTTACATAGCTATCTAGCCATTTTTCTCCACAGACTGTGTGTGTACATGCAGTATCAATGACTGCAGATCCTAAAGACTCTACCTCTGCATCAGTAGCGAACTCCTTTGAAAACAATGTGATGTTACACTGCTCTACTTCATCTATATTTGTTTTTTCCTCTATTAACTTCACTTGTTCATTTTTGTGCTGGCAGTCTTTGGCCCAATGATAAGTGCTTTGGCAAATGGCACATTTTGATCTTCTCCCATATCTATCCAACGGATTTTTGCCTGGCAATGGCGCCCTCTTGTGGTCATTTTGATAGCGTGCCATGCTATCCTGTTTTTTCTTTTGCTCAGTGAAATACGCTGTATCTTGACCCATGTGAATTCCCTCTATGACTGGCACAATAGATGTCTTATCGTCAAAAATCCTCTTTAATGCTGACATCATTGATGCAAATGTCAGGCTTGTACAGTCAGTTAAAGCCAACTGTTTATCCTTCACATCTAAGCATGAAGTATCTAACAACTTGAAAGCTAGCACAGCATCTGGCAGAATCATATTGTGTTTGCACATGACAGTGTACCTTTGCTCAAAGTCAATAATGTAGTCAGTCATGGACGTTGAGCTGCCTCTAACAATCCGGTCAAAATTAGTATATGCTTCATAAATCCAATCCTTCTCCTCCTTGAGAAACACATCAAGTGCTCTGATTAACGTCTCCATTCCCATATCTTTGTTTAAATCTTCTGCTGAAATTTCCAATACAATGTCCCTCGCTCTACCCTTGAACGAAATTACGACTGCTAGCGCTTGGTTTTTTTTCCCCAGTTCGGTAACACGTTGCCATATTCCAACTTCATTTTTCCAGCTTTCATACACCCTTTTCTCATCAAATGCAGGCGGGACCCTGTAATTGCTAACCATCCTCTGCTACCAATGTTCAAATAAAACTCCAGAAGACACTGTACAGGGGCGCAGCAAAGACCTTTTTATTACTAGATAGGCCAATGATAACAGCTTACAGACCTTCCACTACAGCCACAGAAAGTGCTCACCCACAAAAACGTCCCCCTTACTAGAACACCTGAAACTAAGTCACCAGGTACCGTAATTACATGTGTAGAAGGCTACTTAAAATAAAGTTAACTTAACACCTCGTGGGTAAGGATGTGTGGCTTGAGCCAAGATTCCGAGATGGCCAGCACATCCGGTTTGTATAGGTCAACCCAGGATTGGACCTCATGCATATTGTGGTGCAGGCTACAGGCATTTATATGGGCAATTCTCAGGCCCTTCGTGTTGGTCCAGATTGGGTCTAGTGTGGACCCTATGACCAGATTAGCTAATGGGGTCCTGGATTTGGGTGAACGTCCCTTGAGCAAAGTATCAGCATTGCAGCAAGAAGGCAGAGGACACTTGAGCCTATGAAATATGCTAGTCTCACCCTCTTGCTTCTTAGGCTAGTGAGCATGAGGTAGCAGGCTCCCTTGTGGGTTAACCCATGCATCAACAGCAGTGTGTCCACTGTAGACATTGCAGGGCAACTAATCATGTGTGGGAGATGGCAGTCCTGCTCACCCCAAGCCGGGTGAGGGATGTGGCAGGTGCTCATTTGTGTATCTACTCAGATGATCGTGCCGATGTACATGATAGGACAGGACCCCTGAAGGGTATGTGCCCTTGGTTGTTCTGTTTGTAGGGTGGGTCCCAGAAGTATGGGGGCTGAGTCAAGTTGGGGTGAGTCATAATGACCCTTTACATGGATGTCAGCCCTAGTGGCACTGGATCAGCTGGTGTGGGACAGCTTTTGCCCTCAAGAAAGGGTCTGCAAGTGTGTCCCTGGTAGTACCAGAGATTCCTATTATTTATTTGTAATATTTAAATAATTATTTATGTGTAGATATTTTGTTTTGTTATGGTGACTTAGTGTGCCTAGAGCTCATGTTCCTGAAGCCAATCGCAGGGCTCCTGCACTCCAGGTTTAGCAGTCTCTTTGGAGTTACAGAACCAGCTGGCTAGCCTAGAGAGTATTTACAGGCTTTTCCAGCAAGCCTCAGAGCATGTGCTAAGTGATTAAGTGTGTTAGAGAGCCATTGAGAACAGTTCCTGGTATGCAGTGATTTTTTTCTTTCTTTGAGATTGGGGAAACAATTGCTCAGTAGCTGCGGCCACAAGTGGCAATAAGCAGATAAGCTGCAAATGGAAAAATGGCCTGATTGGTTTAAATCAGCACATGATCTCACCTATATAAGGCAGAGTTCACCAAGGGTGGTGGTGGAGGCAGTGGGGCAGCGGAGCATCGTCGGGGTTCCACTGGACCAGCTTGTGGAGTATTGCGCCTTGCAGTTGAGGCGTACCTGTGCTCAGTTGGGGGGGCTTTCTGTTCTGGGGAGGGCAAATTCAACCAAGTATGTGGTAGTACTGTGTGCCTTCTTGAATCTGTGCTGTTACGGATATTGACAGTTTTTCTTATTTAGATATTCAACTATCTGGTCGTAAACTATCCTCTCTAGGGCTTTTGAGAGGGTGGTAGAATTGAGATTGGCCAGTATTTACATAGAAACATAGAATTTGATGGCAGATAAGGACAGCTTGGCCCACCTAGTCTGCCCATTTCCCTACCTAATGGATAAGCTGCAGATCCTAATTAACCAACAGCCTACTTCCTTCTACCCCATCCACTAGAATTGTCTTATGACTGTCCCATGCATTCTTGAATTGCACCACTGTTTTTGACTCCACAATCTCCTCAGGAAGACTGACTAGACTAGTGAAACTAGTTGTATCACCACTTTTAAAAATTGGAGAGACAACCACAGCTTTCCAGATTTGGGGAAACTTGCCTGTGGTAAGTGAGAGATTTAAGATTTTGGTTAGGGGGAGAGAAGAACATCAAGGGTCAGAGCTAGAATATTGAGGTAGAGTGAGTCACCACTAGATATTGTTTTGCCAAGGACTTTTACTAGGTATTTTTTTGCCTCAGCTGTAGTAAGAATCTTAAGTGGTGTTGTATTTGCTGATGGTGCATTGTAGCTGCTTAGGTTAGTACAAGGCATGGGTAGAAGAAAGTCTGGGGGAAGCACTTCACTAAAGTCTGTGAAGGCCTTATTGAAGGCGTTGGAGATGTGTTTAGGATCTTGGGTAATTTTTCCATCTATATTGCGTAGGGGTGTTACCTGTTAGGGATTTTTTTAATTTTTTTTTTTTTTCTCTTTATGCTCCCTTCTCGCCGCTGAACTCCTGTTTCTTTGGGAGTCTCCAATGGCCTTGTTCGTCTCCGCTCCTTCTAGACGGTGACCAGTGCAGTCCATCCTCCTCATGCAGCCTTGGATATTCCCCCCAGGCGGGTAAGGGGTGGGGCCCTTACACCCCTACGCGTCTATATTTCGTCGGGAGATGCTGGTACTGGTGCTGGTAGGGGCATTGGGGATCGTGGCCAGGAGCTCCATCTACTGGGAGTCCAGCAGGGTATTTCCTGGTTTTCTGGTGTCCTACTCCCCAAGGACATAGACACACGAGGAGAGCCAATGGGTGAGGCACATATTGACGTGCAATCTCCTCCCGACTCTCGGTCTGCGTCCTCCCTTCCCCACTGACTGTCCCAGCTGCACTGATGCCTGTGGTCACCCAGGTGGTGGTAGAGTAGCGGGACAGGCAATCCTCCCCCACCCCAGAGAAGGAAAGCAGCCGATGGGTGCTCTATCCTTCTCCCCCGGCCGGCCCTCCAGTTACCCGAGTCCATTCCCGAACCTGGGGCGCTGGTGCCGCGAGCGGTAAACCTACCTCTGTGCTGATGGGCCAGCTCCTGTTAGGGATTTGATGTTCTCCCAGAAACAACTGTCACCCCAGGAGTTATTTAATTCACTTTTGAAATGGGATCTCTTATGTAGCTTGACAGATGGCACTGATACACTTATTCCAAGCTGTGTTGTGATTTTGGAGGTCAATGTGCGACCCTGAGCTCTTAGCTATATGCCACAGATTATCCCTAGCCTTCATAAGATCAAGGAGCTATGGTGTAATCCATGTCTTAATGGACCCTTTGATTGTTCTCATTTTAAAGAGGGACTCTTGAGCTTAATATCTGTGAAAATGGACTTACCGTGCGTTAGCTCAGTGATTAATGTAACCCCCAATATAGCTGCTTTACTGTAGTAATTCCATTCTTAAGAGAAAAAAAATTTTCTTTCCCCCATCTTGCAGCCACCCGCGCAGCTCGTCTCAATTTATTCATCGAACCGGAAGTGACATTTATTCCTGATCCACCTATTGCATTCTGACTCACCAGTCATAAGTTGTAAGCAGGAACTTCACCTGCATTCTGTGTCTGAAGCGATCGAGTTTGACGTTATAGAAAAGAGTGTGTAACTGTTTGATGTCAATAAATAACCAAACATCAACCAGCCTGTCCTGTGTGTTGTTTACTAACAAGTCTAACCATGTGACAACATTCAATACGGGGTTTTTTTGTTCATTATAAATATTTCATTCAGTGGCCATGCGGCAATCCAGCTGTGATACTGCCTGTCATCAGTGTGTGCTCATATACTGAATAATTGCATTTATATGCATTCTGTTTTGCATAGAGTAATTCATAGTAAGGTCTCTGTACATCAGTTATTACTTTAGTGCAGTTTTCAGTCCTTAGCAGATCAGTTTTGTTCTCTGACAGTGTTACTTACACATCTACCATCTGATGGCCACACAATAAGACACAGACTTTGATGTCTCTTAGCATACTCTTATACTATAATACTGTGCTATCTTATATTTTATATATTTTATTTTATGTATTAAGCTATTGTACTGTCAAGTTGTATACATTAGAAACATAGAATTTGACGGCAGATAAGGACCGCTTGGCCCACCCAGTCTGCCCATTTCCCTACCTAATGGATAAGCTGCAGATCCTAGTCGACCAGCAGCCTACTTCTTTCTACCCCAACCCCCTAGAATTGCATTATGGCTGTCCCATGCATGCTTGAATTCAATCACTGTTTTTGACTCCACAACCTCCTCCGGAAGGCCATTCCATGCATCCACAACCCTGTCTGGGAAAAAATACTTCCTTACATTACCTCTGAGCCGCTCCCCTTCTGTCTTCAAATTATGCCCCCTTGCTCTTGCACACCTCTTTTTTTGAAAGATGCTACCCTCTTGGACTTGTTGATTCCCTTGAGGTACTTGAAAGTTTCTATCATGTCCCTCCTCTCCCTCCTTTCCTCGAGGCTATACATATTAAGCTCCTTTAGTCTCTCTTCATATGTCTTCCAGTGCAGACCCTGCACCATTTTAGCTGCCCTCCTCTGGACAGCTTCCATCTAAAGTGAGTATTCACAGATAAAGTTGTCTGTCATCATTCTGAATTCTAATAGACTGTGGTATCACTTCATTTTGTCCTGTTTCTGAAGGTACTGATCCTGCAAGAACTGTTTCAATTCAAAAGAATTTAACTGCAACACCTTATGCTGTATTATAAGTCCTAAATTTTCAGTGAACATCCATTATTTAAAAATGTTGTACCGGTGTGTTGCAAATAACTGTGAAAATACACTCAAGGTTGGGTTTTCACTATTTACATTCCTCAAAAATCAGCACGTGATTAGGCTTTGGAACCAGTTTGTAATGACAAAACTTGCAGATTGGGTTGGTCCCACAAAATATAGTGTACTTTGTTCTTTTCATTTCGAGGAATCATGTTTAGATCCTTCAATTCTAATGCAGCACAAAATACATTTTGTAAAGTGCCTGCACTTATTGCCCAGTGTAGTACCCACCATTCATTCCCCTGAACCCACTAACACTGTCAAAACTCAGTTGTGTCTTTGTAGTACTCATGAATGTGTTGGTTGTCACACTGCTGTTGACATCAGAGGTCCATCATGTGAGCCAACTGTGAAGCGCAGGAAAAGTGGTGCAGCGTTCCGTATGTGTGAACTGGCAGAGGTAATAATCAGACCATGATATTATAGTCCTACATTTCTGGCAAAGGTTGTCCTTGAATGAAGATGTAGTAATCTGCTCATCTGTATGTCTTTTTAAATGTGTGTGCGTGCGTGTGTGTGTGTGTGTGTGTGTGCGCATGCTGCCTTCTTAGTATCAAGGGTAAAGTTAGTAATACACATTATGTGCGCAACGCTTGCATGCTGCGTAAAGGAAAGTTCAATAGCATTTACATAGTGAATGCATAGCATGCAAGCATCTGCACCACCTGGTCGTTCAGACAGTAATGAGTCAGAGATGGCCATCAGTCATGATCATGTGCATTGTGATGTGCCGGTGTGCTTCCAGCCAATGGCACTGACACTGCATGTCCAATGAGTGGTGGTGGGGTACAATGCAGCCTTGTGGTAGGTGGATGTTGGGGCCAAAAGGAACATCAAGGGTTTGCACTGGGTACTGTTACTTTTTGGGTCAATAGCATGTTGCACAAGCACCTATGTGTACTTGGTTTGGTGTGGTGTATTACTACATTAGTGTAGGTGATGCTAAGAGTTGGTGGTTGTGCATAACTGCGTTGTGCGTCCATTATGATCCTGCTGCTCATACCGTGGTCCACTACCTGTCAGTGCATTGCCTCCAGTATGAACACTTTTCTCACCCTTCAGCAGTTGTACAACATAATCCGAACTTTACATCTGCTGTACCCTAAACATGTCCAGTGAGGTGTCTAGAATCTAATTTATTTTGTCTACTATTAAGGTGCCTTCTCCCTGATGACCTGATGTTGTGTACCATCATGTTTTGGTACCTTAACGATCTCTGCTGTACTTATTGCATAAAAAGACTCTGAATATGAAATGTATGAAACTATATAAACAGCTATTTAGTTGCCATCCAGTCGTTGCACTGGTTGGATTTCTGTGACCGACACCAGCGACCTGCTGTTTGGAATGGACTCGGGTCATTGTAGGGCCGGGGGAGGGAGAAGGATGGATAATCTGTGGAGAGCTCTCCTTCTCCATGGGTAGTGTAGTTATGCACATTGTCACCTGCTGGAGCCTGCTGGCCCCTGGTGGAGGCCAGGAGCACAGCAGGATGTGATAGTTCAATGCACAAGGGTAGTGGTGGATGTCGGCAGTCGCCATTGACGTCACCACACTAATCTCCAAGCAAACCATGAAAGTGCTACTTGGCTTGCTGAATCACAGTTTCCAGCCCCCGCTGCAATAGAACCCACGAGTCACCCACCTCAGCGACACCCATGCCAAAAATTGTGAGTTCACTGGACATGCCCACCACTGCCTCCCCACTTGAGGATGGGGACCTGTCCGGTGAATGGGTATGCCAGGTTACCCGTGTGTCCTCAATATGAGGTGAGAGGCTGGAGTTGGTGGAGGGCAAGTAGATGCAAGGGCATAGGAGGCCCAAAAGTGTGGTCAGCCATGTGAAGTGGAGCTAAAAGAAAAAAAAGTTATAGCTTGCTCAACAACATCTCATGCTCCGAATGTATTATACCCATTGAGCAACAGCAGTATTGTGAGAGCAGTCCCCCCATAGCTACAAACCCAAGATGATTTTTTTCCATGTGTGAAATCACTGCTGGTATAATGCTGTCCACACACCCTATGCTACCTGGTACCGACATACAGTACATTGTCCCTACTCCAAATACTGAAGAAATGTGTACACTGTCACAGCCTGGTTCACGATACCATGGGTATCCATGTAATGGAATGTCAATGACTGAGTAACTGCCAATACTTTTTGCCCATGTACTGAGTCTGAGTAATCAATCCGAGACACTGAGTATGTGAACCATGATCTAGGTCACAGTAGTGCATAACAAAAGGTATTGTCCGAACATCATGGTTCATCATGTATTTGAACACATGCACATTTTCTGTCTTCCTATTATATTGTATACAGTACATATTTGATGTGATAGCTTTTCAGCATGTATACAGACATGATGTGCAAAAATTATGTACAGTTCACACCCAGAGTCTCAGTCTCACACACACACACGCACACAATCACAGTCTCTCACACACACACACACATGCACACAATCACAGTCTCTCTCACACACACACACACTACACTGTATTGAAGGAAAAAATCATGACTGAAGGAGAAGATTTCCCACCTGTATGCTGAGTTCCCCATGATTTCTGTGGCCTCCTTTCACAAATAGGCATTCCCAAGTCTGTAGGCACTGCATACAAGGTTGCCGATGAAGACTGTCAATTGCACCGCTGTTCGGGGACGGTGAGGTGCTGTAACATAAGGTAAATCCTTGGGATCACAGTAGCACTGGCACTTTGATACTGGTCTGTGTCATGTGTGAGATTATGCCACTCCACACCACGTTATCCACAGAATGGTTGAAAAAGTGTTGTAGAAATTAGGGTTTTGGAGTCATTTGTGATTGGTGGTCCCTCTGGAGGGATACGTGCCTATACTAAAGCTGGTATGCATCTGTCCAGAATGGTGCCAAGAATAATATGTGACAGGTTGAAATGCTTCCTTGTCTCGTAGTTATGTCAGTCAAGCTCTGAAGCACTGAGAAGGAGCAGAGAAATCAAAGTATGACCACCACAAAACAGGTTATTAATGAGGTGAACAGCAAGGTAAATAAGTAGACAGAGAGCAGGACAGGTGTAAATGAAGAGAAAAATTAGAGGGCAGTGAGGACCGTTATGTGGCAGTAAGGGTAATGTCATACAAAAATATACAGCAATGATTACCAGTGACCCTAGTCTGTGTAAGAAGCTGTCAGTAGTGTTGGCCATGATGAAAGCTGTATGTCTGGATATTGTTGTAGTCACAGAAACATGGTAAACCGAGATGTCCATGACTGTAATGTAAACATATCATGGTACAAAATCTACAGACTTTACAGGGATGGTTAAAGGAGGACATCAAAGGTAACAACAAGGTCCAAGAGTCTATTATGTTGCAGAGAAAGAGATGTACAAGTACATGACATCGAGGACAGCTTGATAAAGATACCTGTTATGATGTTTGATTAGTATATAAACATCAACTCATGCCTGTATGTACCAGTGAGTACTGTATGAACATTGACATCAGCATATAGGTGATGATAAACAATGCTTAATTGTAATGCACGTTGCATGTTGCATGTATTTCTTGGACATAATATGGCTTTGTTACTTGTTTTTCATGATGCAAATTGTCATGAGCATGAGTCAAATACTGTATTAATGTATGACACTGTGTCTTGCAGAACATCAAGCAGTATACATCCACAGGGTCAGATGTTACCTCAACATCATTGCAGTTAGAAGAGTCAACATCTATGGATGATGCTGTTGACAGCTCATATGAGGAGACAACATTGGATTCTGTGACTGACATAAATGCTGCCAGTGACCAAACTTCTGTGACTTTTTGCACACGTGGAACTCAAAAACCTTTACATTGCCCGCCACATAAGAGCATAGGTATGTAATTCTTATCGCCTCTATTAGTTAAGCCACAACCAAAGACTGCTGTTTGGAACACTCTGCACATGTCATAATAACAAAGGAAAAGTCAACGGCATGCCTTGCCAATATGGTGATGAATGATACACCATGTGCATTTTGAGGCTGGGGGACGCAGGGCGAGTGACTTCACAACACTGTGTGTATTCATGAATCTCCAGTAAGTGGAAATTTTGGTGCTGGTTAGTACAACATATGGGCAACTATACTGAACCAGCATATTCTGTCACAGAGGGGTTCATAAAATACAGGCAGAGCAAATGTATGCATGACTACTGTGTTCTGTCAAATTATGTTCCTGATTCCCACGAACCTCTTCCACGTAGCTGACTATGTTACGGGTATTCAGAACCACTGCCTGTCAGAACACACTGGTTGTGCTTCGTTGGACATACATTATTCCCTATGTTTGGTACCATGATGCAGACAGGCATCTTAATATTAAACTGTCATGATGCACTGTAAAACATTAATTCTGTCCACTTATAGGTATACAGACTATTAAGAAACAAAGAGATGCATGCATGCAAACAGAACCCATGGTGCAGCATTTATTCTCCTCATCCCCAGTGTGCCATTCAGATACTGAATCAGATGCTAGGTTTACAGATGACCCAAAGGATATTAACTATTTTCCATTTGCGGATTATACAGATAGTGAGGCTTCACTTTCCGATGACAAGTACAGGTGATGTATGATGTTTACAAAACATAGTAATGTGTCGTAAAACAGTGAAATTGGACACTATACTGAAATTATCCATGTCTTCTTCGATTCATAGGGCTGAACAACAAGCGAGTGCCACGGGTAAACATGAATATCTGTGGCAGCAAAGCAAGTTTATTGTTTTTGAGAACTGTTTGCTGCAGCTGTTCAAACAGTGTATAAACTGTTTGGCACCAATAATTGCATCCATAGATAAAGTTGAAGGCACTTTGGTTGTCATACAGCAGAGATGTACAGAGTGTGGACATGTTCAATCATGATGAACCTTGGTGATTATCCAGCTGGTAATGTGCTGCTTTCGGCGAGCGTTGGGTTTTTCTGGGGTGTCTGCACAGAAAACTTTGTGTTTTTCTGATAACACTTTCTACCAGCATTCCTGTAACTACTTGCAGCCAGCAATCCACAGTGTATGGGAAGCTGACAAATGCAGAACAGTACAGGAGATAATTGCTGACAATCCCACAGTAATTTTGAGTGGTGATGGACGGTGCAACAGCCCTTTGCACTCTGCAAAATTCTGCACATATTCTGTAATGAAGATGAACCACTGCAAAGTAATTGCAGTCAGTTTGGTACAGGTAATGAAGTCGATCACACAGCATTGTATGCACACATAACTTGGTAGTGTCTGTACAGGTTTTGGTGACTGAAATGAATACTGCTTGAGGGTGACATTTATTCTTATCTATACAGAGCAATGAAGTTAAAAATTCATACCATATGGAGCTTGAGGGACTCAAGAGGAGTTTACAAATGGTCAAAGATGATGGCCTGACACCCAGTTCTCTCATCACAAATAGACACCCACAAATCCAAAAATACTTGCGTGAACATGAGTGTGACATCGACCACCGATATGATGTGTGGCATTTCGTGAAAGGTAAGTCAGTACTTATTTCAATCACACAATTACTTTTACCACAGTACTGTAATGCTTAGAAATCTGAGACATCAGGCAAGCAGTCACGGACAACTTTGTTACTTTCTCCTTATTCAAGGTAAAGGCTATTCAGGTCCACTGTGTAAGGTAAATACTGCACTCTCCATTTAAAGTGAAACTTATTGAAGTGATATTGGTAAAATGTACCATGTTTGATTTGTTTCATGAACTCCTTCTGTTCTTAGGAATGTAGTCTTTACACAGGTGAACTGTGTAATGACCTTAGGATGAAATCAAGCATTAATGAGACATAGAAACACAGAATGAGACGGTCGCTTTCACACATATTATGCTCAATTTCATACCTCTTTGATAAGTTGCAGATAATAGTTTTTAGCCTCTACCTATGCATCCTTGTATCACCACAGCCGTCCTTACTGCCTTCTCACATTGGTTGCCTACCTTTATGGCATCTGATATGACTACCCTCAAGTCCCTTTTCATTTCTGATGTTCCCTCCCCATTTTGCTCTCTGTCCCACATCATCTCTCTGCCATACTTTCTTCCCCCTTCCAACCCTACTCCGATGTCGAGTTTATGCTGTTAAATTTGTGATAGATAGTACTGCTATGTATACTCAACAGTGTCATAATGTACATTTAACAATAATGAAAACAAAATTGGAAGTATATGATGTAGATGGTATTCCTAATATAGGTGATTGTTAATCAAACAGTTCTTCCACTAATAGCTTAAGAATGCATGTTCATTATCACAACGCATCATTGTAGTCATTCAGCAGTGCTGTAGGATGTTATGATACAAGGATGAATTCATGTGCCATGTTGATCTCATTCATCAATACAGGATAAGTTAGATTAATGTGTGACTGTCATAAACCTTACAGCCAGTCATATTGCTACATGTCTGATAACCTTTATATGATTATTTATAAGTCAAGGTTAACATAAAAGAATACTGATAGTCTGATGTTATCTGATGTATAATTTCTTTAGGGATTTCAAAGAAACTAGAATCTGTTGCGTCTCAGAAGGAGTGTCAATTGGTTGGTGAACGGATCACAAATATATGCAACATGCTGTACTGGATTCCTCGTTCAACCCCGGATGGCAATGGACAAGTGATGTTGGCCAAGCTTCATTCCATAACGAACCATGTCCAGAATCTACATATGCATGATAGCCCGCTGTTCACCCATTGTGCACATGGACCGTTGGAAGAATCCATGAGAAAAAGGAAGTGGTTGAAGCCAAGTAAGTTGATGTTGCAGTCTGTTCATTATCCGTTATCACTGACAATCTAAACCAAGAAACCATGGCTGTGTGCTGGCACAGATGCTTAAGGTGCTGAACAATATCTCACTGTGTTACTGCAATAAGACACTCCAGGGTTTGCACGGAACATATGTTAGTGCATGCTAGTGGATAAGCACAATGGACAACGGGACTTGAGCACTAGTAAGGACATGGCTGTGCGTTACAATATGGTCCATGATCATACTTGAGTGTCTCAGTGTGTACTTGACAGTATTGATGCATGTGTCCATCCAGTTACAAAGTACTGCTACACAGTGTATTGCTGTCCATTTATCAATTCCATTTATCAGTGGTGATTACTGGTGATTGCCACCATCTGACTGCTGTCCCCTGATTGAAATAATGTTTCTGCATTGTATCGGGCTTTCACCAACCCTCAAATTGCTGTCATTTTATTGATATATGGTATCCTTTCATATTTGTGATGCACTGACATACAGATGTCTCAGCCGTGGACACAGCTCAATAACATTGTTTCTTTTCTATGTATTGCAGGTGAGAAAGTATATGAGAAGGTAGACCAAATTCTGTCATCCAATTTGGTGAAACATGATGTGCAGAAGTTATTACCATTTCATCAAACTTCATCACTTGAGAGCTTTCATAGCCTCATCATACAGTATGCTCCAAAAAGCATGGCATTCACATACAAGGGGATGTACACTAGGTAAGGTGAAGAACAAATTGCACAGCAGTTTATTATATTACTTCTCTTATATGTCACAACTCATTTGACTGCTTTTGACAAGATAAGTTACATTACATGAAAGATCTGTAGTGTGTCTGATCTGTGGCGCCTCATCATAGAGTGATGTCTGGCATGCTGGTGACCCTGTTTTGCATCCAGACTCTGTGGCATCAATACCGCATGCCAGCAGTAAGTGTTCACAATGTCAATTTGATGTTCTCCTCATGTTGTGAGAGGCAGGGGCGGAATCAAGATCTGCTGTCTATTAGTGGCAGATGTCGCACATGCACAACTTGCCAATGGTTAACCACACGATACATGTGTGCTCACTCTTGATGCTGTGTTGTGTGTCATTACATGAATGGACATACACGAAGGAAAATAAGGATGACTTGCTGATGCATGATGTACACTCCTAGCCTCATGAATAATTAGTCATCTGTAGTTAATGAAAGCCATGGTAATTGAAATTGTAGAACAGTTTCTAAGAAATTATGCATTCTTATTTGCTGTTACTATTTCAAATGCCTTATTAAAGTAACAAGGCATGACGGGGTATACGTCATTGATGAGTAATGTCACACCTAGGGTGAGTTGACGCAAGAGGCCACAGGTCGAGTGCTTCCACCACCCTAGGTGTGACATTCTTAATGAGCGCCGCACACCATGGAGTGCTTTTTTGTGATTAAATAATATGGCTATAAAAAAGCTGAAAACACTTTTAGCTGATAGAATGTGTACTCCCAGTTGCACACAACATAAGGCCTCAGATGGAAGCCAGGCCTTTGTTTTATGTGTGACAGCTTATTTTGAAGGCCTAGTTTAAGTTTTTTAGTGAGTCAAGGTCACAGCCACATTTGTGATAGCAAACAGGAATGGCTGGTGCTATTGATTTTATTGTTAAGAGGCTACTGGACCTTCTTCCAGTGCTACGTCGTGGGATATCAGCACTGGGTTCCAAGTTTCTTGGTCCATCAGATAAATGGATTTTGTATAGACATATTATACTGTTTAATAATACACAAGTAAATTGAGTTCCTTTTTCACATGACTTCAACAAAGTATGACATCTTCAGATCCTTAGGACTTTGCGTAATATTTTTGCCTTACTTGTAAAATCATTTAATTATCATTTACATTTACAGAATGTTGTTAGCAGCACTGCACTTCAACAGAAATTCTGACAGACCGCAGGCTGTCAGTAAGGATGGACATGGTCGTTTCACTATCGATGTACAGAAGTACAAGGGAGGGCATGGTTTAATTTTTCCCAAGAAAAGTTCTACATCATATGGTAAGGTTCCTCTTATATGAGTACCCCATGTTCTTTTACATTTGTTTTTTCCCTGTTTGCTGTTTAGTACTTCTGTCAGAACCATTTCTTATTGTTAGTGACTGCTACTGGCCAACCAAGACAGTACATATACTGATTAGTGTAGCGCCATCCTACTCCTGCTTTGTGAATATAGTGCTGAAGTTATTGTTCATTGTAAGTGCATAGTTACTGTCACAAATGCACCCCCCAACACAACCATTTGTTAAGTGTCATCATCCCTCCTGTGGAATTGCTACAATCCCTAATGTAGCAACGAAAGGTGTTATCTCCATTCTTAACCGTATTGGCCATCTGTGTCTCGATCTGGACCTTTGCTACTGTTCATTTTTGTGACTTCTGTTACATAAACTAAGATAATTCAGGGGTACTGAAAGGCAATGGTAAAGTAATGCATTTATTAGGAGTGAATCAGTTACACTGAGCCATGTAAAGTGCATTACTCAGCCTTAATTTAATTTTATTGTTTTCATCTTATTTCATCATATAATGTTTAATCCAGATCATAATAGCAATAATGCACTCCATGGTGTGGTATATCATGTGGTATCGTCACTTCTCCAGTGCATGAGGCACTATGCCTGCGACCTTGTGACTCACAGCACCCCCTGGAGCGCATGATAGATTAATTATCAGTTAATAATGGGTAGGCAGCGCTGGACAGTTTCCAGCAGGTGCGAATGTTGGGATGGGAATATGGCAGTTGCAAAGTATGTGCGCTACATATGTACTGTAACACATTAGATAGGACATTATGCATTATTTGTTTGCATGGCTGTCTTATCTTGAAGTATATCGGGGCTGTCATTACATAGACGATGATGTATGTTTTTTTGTTAATAATCACATTGTAAGCACTTCAAGAGATTGACATGACATCATTGTAAACCTCGGGTGTGCAGCTCGAGAGGTTTTCAAATGTCATGGCAACCTCCAGCATGGGTGTTAAGCAAAGACTGTGTAATCATCGATTGAATTACTTTAATGAATTACTTCATGGAACATCAATTGTTGTGAGCATTCCATTTTGTGATACTATTCACATGCAATACTGAAGAAGGGTTAACAACACAGTGATGTCATAAAAATTGCATAACAAGGTGGTTGTCATCTGCTTGGTTTGAGCTAATAATAAGGCCTCCCCATACATTATATACTGAATAATGTTTTTAACAAATGTTAACAATAACAGATATCATGGATGATTTGCTAACTGCATGTGAGTCTACTGTCATACTTGGGAAACCAACACATGATTGGTTAACTGGAGAGGTACCACCACCATTGACTGCAAAATTTCCACCCATCGAGAAAGAATCAGCGATTGCCAATTGGTTAAAGCACAGACGATTCAATTATGCAAGTTCAGTCCGCATGGCGGTTGCAGTAAACCAAGACAGTGTTCACTCTGACAATTCTGAATAGCCGTTTACTAATTGACAAGATATTGGGTCTCCTACAGTTATAGAATGTCATGACATTTCATGTTATGTTTATACATCATATGTCTTCAGCAGTGGTTGATCCTGCGGGGTGATAAGAGGGTGGCTGTACCACCAATGTAATTAATTCGATTGCTACTGCTGGATGTGTTTCATGATGATAGTTAATTAACTTATCTGGTTGTTCATGCAATTTTGTAAGTGTTTTGCCTTACAATGACTTTCAGTTTCCATAGTGTCAGGTAGCGTGACCTAGTGGTATCCATTGTGGAAAATGACGTGGTAGCAGGCACGTTTTTTAGGCCACGCTATCTTCTAAAAAGTACATAAAATGTGTTTTCTAACTTTACTGTATATCACTTTTTGTAAAAACATGCTGGCAACTGTTAAACGCATTTAAATTACTTTTACAATAGAGGTTGCATTACGAAAAGTGTCTTCTACCACGTCAGTTACCTAGATGGCTATTTCTCCATCACGATACATGACAGCATTGAAAGTGAAAGTCATTGTAAGGGAGAACACTTAGAAGATGGCAGGATGCACAAGATGAGGTACATAAAGAACTGATTATACAAAGACTGACGGCATGATCAACCAGATATCACAGGTACAGGGGTTGGGTGGAGTGGCTGTTACTTGCAGGTCATAACGTAAACACTACTCAGCAACTTGCATTGGAGAATGAATTCTTGACTTTTTAATACTTGTATTTAATTACCTGTGCAATTTATGTAGAGTGAACAATCAAAAGTCAATACAAAATGTACCACAAACCATTATCGTCTTACGCGTGTTCTAAACTGAACAGGCTTCTCACAGATTTCACTAGCAGACTGAAAGGGATACATGCAGTCATTTCGGTTTACATTGTCTGGGCCATGTTTATGTGTTAAAGGTCTATAAATATTTCAAATGTTAGTAAAAAAGTTATGAACTTGTTTGAAGACATTACTTTGTGTGCCTTGCAGTTTTTGAGACTAAGCTATGCTAATCTTAGCTGTTTTTAGCACAGTTTGTGTTTTACTATTTGATAATTGAGTAGTGACAGGTACCTGTCTTCATGGGCGACCAGGAAGCACTAGGAGACAGGCATGTGACTTGTTCATAGTCACACAATATACAATTACAGCTTGTGGAATTCAAACCAAGGTATACCTGCTGGATGTACCAGGATGATTCACAGTGCATTACTATAACCTCTAGGCTACACTGTCACCCACATAGATAGACACCTATCGTCAATAACTATCAAAAGGATTGTGTTACAGTACGCTTACCTGAGGCGGTATGATAATTGGCTGTCAGCAGTGCCACATAACATTTTGTTTTGCACCATGCAACAGATATGAAAGACCTTGTGGGTTGACACAGTCCCTTTAACTGGGTTCGACTGTCTGTGGACAATTGATATATGTCTTCTATCGACAGTAAACAAAAAACTGAATAATTGAAGTTCAATATAATACATTAAGTTTGTCACTATTAATAAAACACAATCAGAATTGATTCTTTGAATGTGAAACTGTTTGCTATGTTTTCTTTCACAAATCGCAATATAAGCGGATCACAACCACTATGGCACACGCACTGGATGTGCACAGTAGCTCATCCAGTTAACCCCAGGTTATAGTACTGGATTTATCCAAACTGAAATGCAGAATTTGTCAATAAAATTGATCAATGGAAACACTGCTCAATACATCTCTTCCAAGACACATTTGCATGCATTGTGTGGTGTAAATAATGAAAACACACCCTTAATATATCTCGATCACACTTTAATGTTAACAATGTTACAATGTCCATAATGTAGATAAAAGAATGCTGAAAAATTCATACTAAGGCTTTTATTACACATATTTCAAACATGTGAATATAACATAGGGAGACAAATAAGTGGCTTTGGGAGTGCTGTGTGGAATTAAGGTATGGTCTGGTGTGAGACCTGGGAGCATAAGGGGGGATAAGGGGCTGTACACTAGGGACAGGCTCCACCTACACTTGGAGGGGAAGGTAATCCTACAGCTCAAACTAGCTGTGTTCAGCAGTGAAAGGTTGTGTTTAAACCTGTGAAGGGTGGAGGTACAGTATCAAAAAAAGAGGCAATCTCAGCAAGTATGATAAGAGAGGGACAAGTTCTCAACTGCTCTTTGTGGAAGGGGGATATGCAAATAGATAACCAGGTAGGGTTCAGGACCTGACAGAGGTGAGTTCAAATCGGGGGGGGGGAGGAAGGGAGAAGGGGTGGAGGGTGGGCCTGATAAATTCCAGGAGGTTAGGAAACAAGATGTAGGACCTCCAGGCAATGCTGGTTGAGGGTGTGGTGGATGTGGCAGCAGTCACTAAGACCTGGGCCACACAATGGCATAAGTGGGACATAAATGAGGAGGGGGTGGTGTAGCACTGTTAGTCAGAAATGGCATTGGTATTTGAGGGGTACAGGACTTGGGGTGGAATGTGGAGGCTATTTGGTTCACACTCCTAACGCAGGGGGGTAAGAGAGTAAAGGTCAAGTTTGGTAATGCCAGCAAACACTGCTGGTGGACCCATGCGGTTCAGGAGGTGGTGATGGACGTGAAGACAGCCTATAGGCAAGTCAAGCTCTCAAACAGTGAAAGGGATCTGGGGGAGTATGAGCTGACAGCCAAGAGAGTCACCAGGGTGGTGAGAGCAGCTAAGGCGAATAAGTAGCAATACTTGGCCAGCGGGTCCCGAGGGGGGACAAAGGGTTCATTAGATAAGTACGGGAAAAAATGAAAGTAAGAATGTCTTTGCAGGGGGATTACTTCCAGAAAGGCTGAAGTTATCCTTCCAATGCACAACTGCTTGGTTAGGCCACACCTCAAGTATTCTGTGCAGTTTTGCAGACCACATTTAAAGAGGGACATTACAGGAAGGAGGATGGGGCAACAAGAGGGAACGGGTGTAAGATGGAAGGGGGCATGCTCAGAGGGGAGAGGAATCAGCATTCTTTCACTAAAAGGGTGGTGAAGTCATGGAATGTGCTGCCCAGGGAGCTGGCAGAGGCGGAGACTGTGGACAGGTTTAAGGGGTGATGGGACATGTACAGGGGGAGGGTAAATCTGACCAGGTCCAATGCAGATGGCACATCTGGGACTGGGGACAGTATAACCCATGTGGGATGTGAGGACACCAAAATAGCCCCTCAGTGCGGGTGATGAAAATGTAGCAGACTCCAAAGACCGTTAGGCCTATTCTGCTGTCATGTTAGTATGTTAATATGTCTGTTAGTATGTAACTTGTTTTAATTAGACTAGCAAATAGTTAATCTGATTTGTCATAGTAACCTTCAGACGTACAGTGCTGCGTACCAGTGTAGCAGCAAACAGCCTACTACTACTGCTAATTCAAATCCATTTCGTAGTGAAATCAAGCAACACTTGCAACATTAACACAATGTCTAACTGCAATACTAACATTCATATACATAACTAATGATGTTGCGCATCTATCAAAATTGTCCAGAAGTGTCCTCAAGGAGGTGGTAAGAAACCAACATAATTGTCAGATGGTCATCCTTCTCAAATCTTGTTAACTGCAAAAGCAAGTACTACCACTCAAACTCTTCTCCCCAACCAACCCCAGCACCAACGAACAAAGCTTTGGTAGGCAAGGAATCAGTGATGGCTGCAAATACAGGAAAAAATTGAAATAAGACAAAAACATAGTAAAAAAAAATAATATAGTAAAGAGGCATATTCCTGTACAGTATGAGACATAGTTTGAAATCCAGTGAAAAGTTTTTACATTGAGGTATAAGCCACAGCGGTACATGACAACTCGCCGTCATTAACTCCCCTATCAAATCGCCCCGACAATTCATTCCCTTGCAAACTCGCTCCCTTGCAAACCCGCTTCCTCAATAATATGCTCCCACATTGCATTCATGAGAGAAAATAGCATGACACATAGGAAAGGAGTACATGATCCATAATTGACATGGGGCCGCATCGGATACTGTTTTTTTTTTTTCTGATACGGTTGTGTTGGAAACTTTTTAAAAGTGCTATTTTCACCTCACATTTCATCAGGTCTACCAGACTACTCTCCATGATCACAGACCGCTTCAGTTTCACAGCGGTAGTAGTGAAGTATCTGTGCTATTTTTTTTTTTTATTATTATTTATTTATGTATTTTTTCACTTTATTAATGACTGTACCGTGAAACTCCACAGTCTTCCTTTGAAGTACCCCACTCCCCCAGCCCATCCCAGAGCAGCAAACACGAGTGACCAAATTAACGGAAGTTGAAAGTGCACCATGATTTAAGCTGCAGGTATGATGCGATGCCACTGACCTCTGTAGCCAACGCCACACACTGTTTAATTAAGTTGTCAGTGGGCAGTCCTCGGGGGCAGACAGCCTCTGCCTTTCTCTTACATAGAAGGAGCAAGCAGTGCCGGAGCAATGTGTACCCCATCCCACATTCAGCAATTCATACAGGTGGTAAGGTTCTAGGTCAGGTGATCCGAATCCCACCTCCCAAGCATTGTAACTACCCATATGTTTTAAAAAAAGCATCCCTCTCTAGCTCTCTAGCTCTGTTTAGTATTACTGAATAGGGTACATAGTGAAAGCAGTAATTGTTAACACTGTAATTTGCTATACGGAGTCAGAGACCTTTCGTCTTTCGACATTGGTTTAATTCCTTCCTCTGTAGAGTTGGACAGCAGCTGCTGCTGATCCATAATGAACAAATTACTGGTTAGTTCATTAAAGTTCACTAAAGTACAGGTCTCTTAAAATCACAGGAGCAAATTGTCATGGGGCAGGTTGTCATGGGAGCAAGATGACGTGGGGGCGAATTGTCGGGAGCGTGTTTAGCGGGAGCTAATTGTCGGGAGCAAATTGTCGTGCTCCCGGCCACAGCGGCAGCTGGAATGAGTCCAGAGCAATAAATTATTGTGTCTTTGTAATATATATTGTACATTAGTGGCACTCTTAGGAACTTGTGATGTCAGTGACAATCAAGCACTACGTAAGTCAATGTGGGTATGCACTACTTTAACACAACTCACATCACTAGTTTCTAGGATAGCCTCTAGTGTAGTATTTCAATGACAGAGCCTCGGTCACCTATATCTATAGACTGCTTCCAGTTATAGGTATATCCTATGCCTAAATTAAAATAACTTTTCACGTTACTTCAAAGTATGTGTGCCACTGTGCAGTGTTGTTTACCATTACTCAAGGGGCAGAACCCATACTGTTTGGAAATGTAATCATTCTCTTTAGGATGATACATGCTTGGTAATACAGGTCAATTATCTTTCAGTGAAGTGACTGCTACCAGAACAAACAAATGGGTGCATGAACAATGGACATTTTAATAAAAGAAGGTAGTGAGTCACTGCAACACGGTGGTAGGGAAATGACACAGGAGGCTTTATTACTTATGCGGGTGTGTCATCAGCAGGAAAGGTACGTCACAATTACTGCATACAAGACACTAGTGAGACCACACCTACAGTGAAATATGTGTTTACGAGTTCTTTCGCTCTCAAAATGAAACTGACTCATGCAGTCTCTAGAGGTTCAAGAATGCTGTAGTATCACAGTAGAATAGAATAACATTCCATGACATTTGACCTGTGGTACAACAGCATTTTGAAATGGATGAGATTCTGTAAAGAACATCAGTGCACTATGCACTAGTTAACTATGGACATATTGTCACAGAAATATACTGTTTCTTGATCATTAATTGTATTACAAATTCTGTATACATGGCAAGATGTCACAGTTTAATTCTGGACACTCAAATCACAGTTATGTTAACTTACTCATTCGCTGGTATTGGCTCACTGCCGTGGTACTGCCAAATAGCTGATTGAACTGTTTCTAGGACCCAGATGCTGAGACACACCTCCGGAAACCCAGGATGTTCAGTGATGCAGGGTGGTATTTCAGACTCTTCAATGACATTGGGAATATCATTCATCTTATCTCAAACTCTAGGTGTAACCCCCCTGCAAATGGGGGTTCCCAAAAGACTTCCAGGAGCTTGCTTGAATGCTCCAAGCCTGAATGGTGTTTGGCATTTAAGCCATTTATCAGTGAGTGTTTTTAGAGCCTCTGGTACTGTCTCTTTAAGAGCTGTCTGCTTGCAGACATAATTAGTTATATAGAGGACTGTGTGCTTCTCTGAGTACCACTCGAGCTGCTACCAATTCACTTCATTTTGCAGTCACTAGGAGTGCAAAGGAACCTATCTGAAAGATGTAACTGTTTGCCAGAAATTATTTAAAGTAATAATGAAATTACAGTTTGTCTAACCTGCTTTCTTTGCAGTCAGAACTGTGTCTGCTAGTTCCCCATTCTAGTTTTGAACTGCTGAACTGGACCAATCAGTGTGGGGTAAGCTAGCTCTAAAATGGTGTCTTGACGAATCAGAACTTGGACTCATAATCTGAGCCAGCCACAAGAGGATTGTATGGGCAGTGACTCTGGGAGATGTAGTTTAGACTTCAGTGCCTTTTGGACCAACAGCAGCAGTCTATTGTGGTGACAGCCAATCCAGTCAAGAACTGGGAGGAACTCAAAGGAAGTGCCAGTTTTGTCGGTTGGAGTTTCAGTTGAGCTTTGGCAGTGAAGAGGAAGGAGCCCTGTGCTTTTCAGTGTGCAGTTTTAGTCAAAAACGTGTGTAAGGCCCAGAGTTCGGTCTGCAGCTTGTGTAACAGCTTGTTAGGACTGAATCCGTCCTGTGAAAAGAATCAAAGGATCTTCTGAAGAGTAGAAACCAGGCTCACCCTGTAGAAGACTGGAGGAATTGCTGAAAATTGCACTCGGTCTGTCAGGAACTGAATCTGCTGTGTGTTCTCCCGGGTATTGTGCAGTAATTGCGATCGGGATACAGATGCAGCCTGCCTGGTATAGTGCTTTCTTTTATATGGATGTGTGAAGAGGTTTGTGTACCTCAAGTGAGCCCTGCTGACATTGAAGGACCCTATCTTATTTGGAGGTCGTGAGTACTAATTCAGGGTCGCTCCCTGTTGAATTGCCACATTAAATCCAAATGGAATTACTGTACTGCTGACTGTTTAATTCTCCTTTTCTCGTGTGAAAGGGCCCCTACCAGCTGCCACGGTTTGGACTAGCCACTAGGGCTTGGGTACCCAGGGACAGTAACTGATAGGAATCAGGCCTGTGCACAGAGCCATAAATAATTATTAGAGTGATAAGCTAATTAACCTGATTTCCCCTGTCCTTGTTATATCCCCTAAATAAATCAGAGCTGCTTGTTTCAGCAAAGTTATACTGCCTGAGGTATTTGTCTATGTTAAAGTACTGTACTGTGATTGTTGCACTGTATCTCATTTCACAGGAGGTCCCAGTGCGGAACCAGACCTGGGGGTAAGTGTATACTGTGAAGGTAATTCTGATATATTGTGTGGGCCACTAGTGGGAAGAAGGGGGTTGCAGTGTCCCAGAGGGCTGTGACCAAGTTAGTTTAACTATTGCAAACCCTGACCTCCTCTGGGTGGAGGCACCGCCATTGGATCCAGGCCCTCAACCTGTTAGTGGCAAATCAGGCAGGGGTAGTAGCCCTGGGATAGCGCCATCTAGGGGTTACATCTTGGAGGCTCACCGCTGGGATTGTGTGTCCTCTAGTGGCCATATTTACGAACCACTGTTAAGAAAAAATGGGTACCCGACAGAAGTGGCTGTGCACGGCTGGTGGAGTGGTGTACTGGGGGAGATCGACCCCAAAATGCTATGCTTATCCTGGACATCCCCTGGGTATCAATACGGACACTGTGCAGGAGTACTTTCCAAGGTGGAAGGTTTACAAAACCCTGTGGTGGTGGGTCGGCATGCTAATCTGCTCACCCACACTTTCCTGGCCCTAGTAGAGTTTAAGGATCCCATAGATAGCTCCAAAGTGCCACAGACCATTACCCCAGAGGGAGCCCTCACTGCTTGGAGAGTGATAACTAAGGACAGTAAAGACCCGGGAGGGAATCAGCCCCCACCACTATCTGAAACTTTTGAGGAGAAATTTGCTGAATGGTTGCTGGGAGAGGGGAAAACTGTGGAGGACTTGAAGAAACTATTCTTGCCACCTGGGGTGTTCCTCCCAACACCTCTCCTGCTCCAGTGCCCGTGTGGTGGCTGAACCAATGCAGACTCCTATTTCTGCACCTGCCATTAGTCACGACTCTTACCGAAGGTTGAGGATCTTCTCTGGCACCCTCCCACCCCAAGGGGAGGATGACTGGGAGACCTGGATAGAACTATGTTGCCCCAAGTGCTAGAATGGCAATGCTCGGAAGGCAAAAGCGAAGAGGGTTAGTGAGAGCCTCCGAGGTCCTGCCCTGGCTACCATCCGTGCTAAACGGGCCAGTAACCCTAAGCGACTGCACAGCCTATCTTGAGGCCTTGGAGAATGTGTATGGGAGCCCAGATTCTGATGAGGACCTATGGTGGAGAGTAAGAAATGCACAACAGTACCAAGGGAGTTGTTGTCTGTGTATGTCTCTCGGCTGGAAAAATTGTTGCAAGAATGCCTCAGAAAGGGTAGTTTGCCAGCGATTGAACTGGACGAACCAGACTGGACAGAATCCTTAAGTCTGCCCCTTCTCAGAACTGCTGTTGCTTCAGTTACGCCTGGCAAATCGACTGGAATCCCCACCTCCTATGATGAGTTAATGAGAGAAATTGAGGAGTTGAGAGAAGCACCTGGAGGTACCTGCACCAACAGCTGTGGCTACTGACCCGAGTGACTGAGGGTGACCCATCAAGTGAAGTTCAGGGGCAGAGGTTGACAGTCAATGAGTGCTCTGACAAGGAAAAGATGCCACAATGGGGCGAACTGTTGAGAGAGATCCGGAATTCAAAACAGTCCTTTATGAAGGCCACGCCTGCAAGCACGGCCCTGACCTATATCCGACTGCATCTGCTATGGGGTGAGGGTACCACCCATGTATCTCCTGCTGATAACAGCTCCAAACTCAATTCCTTGACCATGGAAGTGGAGAAACTGACGAGATGTCTCCAAATGCTTATCACGCCTTGAACAGAGATGGCACCCAGGTTTCCAGTTAGTAATACCCCGCCCTGGCTCCCAGTGTGGCGCCTCGGCCAGCTCAAACTCCAGAAAGTATGTTTGCCTATAATTGTGGAAAGATGGGCACATGAAAGGGAATGCCAGTCCCCAAAAGACACTGACAAAGTTGCATATAGGCTACAAGGAGAGCTTCGGAGAAGAAATCAGTGGTTAAGAGGTGCACGACATGATCCCAGTGAGGGCACCAAAAATGCTAATTCACGTCCTTTGTGGCAAGGTCAGGTGCCCAGGCCCCCACTACCGCCTCTCCAGACTGGTCCAGAATAGTGGGTCCCTCCATGGAGACCACTGTAAAGGTGAATGGAGTGTCTACAAGAGCTGTATTAGACAGTGGCTCCCAAGTGACAATTATGTTCCAGGACTGGTATCAGAAGCATTTGTCAGACGTACCCTTACAACCATTAGAAGGACTGCATGTATGGGGTTAAGTGAAGGCCTACCCCTATTCGGGTATATCCGAATTTGGCTGTCTTCCCCACCTCCGTGGCTGGAGTGGCCGAACAAGTAGAGACCCTAGCCTTAGTGTGTCCCCCCACTGGACTGTATGATGGTGTCCCTTTGTTGATCGGAACAAATGCTCATATATTCGGAAGGCTGGCACAGTTGTGTTATGAAAAACAGGGGTCAAAGACTAGTAGAGCTTTAAGAGTTCCGGCTTTAATTAAGAAGGCCTATGAGGCACAGAGAGATGCTGAAAAACAGAACCAGAGGAACCGGTCGGAATTGTATGGAAGAAGGATCCTGAGTCTCTGATCCTGGCCAAATGCCCAGTGTACCTTACAGGGAAGGTCCGATCAGAAAGGATGTTAAGAATAAAATATTAATGTTGGATGCACCAGGTGATGGAAAATTGCCAGAGGGACTGCTGGTCAAGCCTAGTATTTTGCCGCTAGAGCCCATGCTTATGCCAGAAGGGTAATGGTCCAAGTTCATAATGTGTCTGAAAGAGACATTCGAGTAAACAGAGGTTGCATCCTGGCTAATGTGCATTGTGCAGACACTGCAGTGCTACCCAGCAGCAAGAGTTCAAGGAAGAATGACAGAGTAACGCCTGACTTGTTTGATTTCGGACTCCCGCTGCCAGCTGAATGGAAAGTGAGGATCAGTGAGAAGCTTGCCCAGAGAGACCAGGTGTTTTCTTTAAAGGAATGGGATGTAGGATGCGTGCAAGGAGCTGAGCACAATATCCGGCTGCATGACGAAAGACCATTTCGTGAGAGGTCTCGACGCCTGGCACCTGCTGACATAGATGATGTGAGACGCATCTGCAAGAGATGTTAGCTGCTGGTGTAATACAAGAATCCAAACCCTTATGCTTCCCCATTGTGGTAGTGAGGAAAAGAATGGAACAGTAAGGATTGTGTGGATTATCGCACCTTAAACCGCGGACTATCCCTGATCAGTACACAATGCCCCGCATTCAGGATGCTTTGACTGCCTAAACGGGAGCAAGTGGTTCTCTGTGCTGGATCTCCGCAGTGGGTACTACCAGATCCCGAGTGGCCCCAGGAGGACCGTGAGAAGACGGCCTTTATCTGTCTGCTTGGCTTCTATGAATTCATGAGGATGCCTCAAGGGATTTCAGGTGCCCCAGCCACTTTTCAACGATTGATGGAGCGTGCAGTGGGGACATGAACTTACTAAGAGTGCCTGGTATACCTAGATGATGTTATTGTGTTTGGCAGCTCACTGGAGGAACATGAGAGCAGATTATTTAAGGTATTGGACCGACTGGAGGACTTTGGCCTTAAACTGTCCATTGATAAGTGTCAATTCTTTCAAACATCAGTAAAGTATGTGGGACACATAGTATCCACCGAGGAATAGAGACCGACCCAAGTAAAGTTGAGGCCTTGACCACCTGGCCACAGCCCAAAAATCTAAAAGAACTGCAAAGATTCCTGGATTCTGTGGTTATTATCGGAGCTTCATCAAGGACTATTCAAGTGATCCGCCCTTTACTTAACCTTACTCAAGGGTATCCCCAACCCACAAAAATACCAAAAGTCAGCGTCCTCAAGACTGAAAGAGTGTATTTTCATCCGAGTGAAGTATTTGGGGCCCGCTGGACTCTGATTGTGAGACTGCTTTTCATGAGATCATATCAACTTACCCATGCTCCAGTGCTGGCCTATGCCGATCCAAGAAAACCTTACATCCTGCACACTGATGCTAGCTTGCAAGGGTTGGGGCTGTGTTGTACCAAGAAGACACGAGAATGGCCTGAGACCAGTGGCTTTGCCAGTAGAAGCCTGACCCCATCCGAAAAGAACTATCCTGTACATAAGTTAGAGTTCCTAAGCTTTGAAGTGAGCTATTGTTGACCAATTCCATGAGTACTTGTATGGGGCTAAAATACTAGTAAAACTGACAATAATCCTTTGACCTATGTGCAGACCTCAGCTAAGTTGGATGCCACTGGCCATAGGTGGCTTTCTGCATTATCTACATATGACTATGCTCTCAATACCGAGCAGGTCTGAACCACATAGATGCTGATGCTCTCTCCCGAGGCCTGTTCCCAGAATGATTGGGTCCGATTGGCAGAACCTGACATTCGGGCACTCTGCCGGAAGTTTGACAGGGAGGAACAAATGTCCACAGACGCAGTGGACTGCATGGTGGATTGCTTGGGAGCCTCTGAGAATTGCATACTGCTGCATTGCCACTTTTCTGCAATAGACATTGGTGCACTGCCTCAGCTGGACAATGACAGTGATAGGAGGGCTCAATCCCGCGATCCCATGATCAAAGCAGCTTTAGAAGCCCTCTATGCAGGAAAAGATGTGTCCAAATTCAGCTCCACTGATTTGAGAACTGCACTGTTATACAAAGAAGGTCCTAAGTTGAAACTGATCAATAAACTGTTATACAGAGAAACAGTAGACCGAGGGGACAAGTAGACAAACAACAACTAGTGCTGCCCACTGCCTTTGAGACTCAGTACTGAGGTCCTTGCACAACCACATGGGGCACCTTGGTATAGACAGAACACTTGACTTGGTGAGATCCAGATTCTATTGGCCTAAGATGGGGGCTGATGTGGAGCAACACATTCGAACTTGTAGTACGCTGCTTACAGAGAAAGCTTTGCCCAGAGGGCTGCCCCTTGTTAACATCACCACCAGTGCACCCATGGAGCTGGTCTGTATTGATTTTCTGAGTTTGAGTCAGATCAAAGAAATATCAGTAATGTGCTGGTGGTCACTGACCATTTCACGAGATATGCCCAAGCTTTCCCCAAAGACCAGAAAGCATCCACTGTGGCCAAAGTACTTGTAGAAAACTTTTTGTTCACTATGGGGCTCCACAAAGAATCCATTCTGATCAAGGAGAGACTTTGAGAGTCGTCTGATCAAAGAGATGCTTTCTCTGTGGGGAGTGCGAAAGTCAGAACCACTCCTTACCACCCCAGGGGACCCACAGCCTGAGCGTTTCAACACACTTTGCTAGATATGCTAGGCACCCTGCCCAAAAGGACAAGCCTAGATGGAGCCAACAAATTAGCACCCTGGTACATGCTTATAACTGCACCAAAGTGATGCCACTGGATTCCCCCTACCACCTGATGTTTGGAAGAGAAGCCTGACTACCAGTAGATGTGTGTTTTGGGGTCTCTCCTGATGGGGTTCAAGCTGATAACTATTTACAGTATGTGCAAAAGTTAAAGGCCCAGCTAACTCATGCGTACCTAACTGGCTCAAACCATGGCTGCCAAAAGAAATCTGGCCAACAAAGAAAGGTATGATAAAAGGTGAAAGCACAGGAACTCCAGGAGGAGATCGGTATTGCTAAGAAATCTGGGACTGCATGGCAAGCACAAGATTGCTGACAGATGGCACCATCTCCCTCACATTGTAGTGGGCAAACTAGATGATCTGCCAGTGTACAAAGTAAGGCCTGAGAATAATTCAAAAGATGTAAAAACAATGCATAGAAATCATTTACTGCCCATTGGACAAATCTTAATTGAGTCTGAGCCCCTAGAAGATGCCCCTCTGGACCAGTGACTAGAGCTGCTGCTAAGAAAAGATCAAGAAAGTCTGCACCTACAGAAGCAAAGTTAAAGTGTTCCCTCCACAAGTCCCAGTTGAGCATGACTGTCAGTCCATATCGGAAGAAAGTGAGAGTGACTTTGAATACTATCCTTCTTACGAACTGAGTCAATTGTTTGAGGGCAATCCCTAGTCAATACTGGAGATGAAGCTGGGCCTTCTGGACTGTCTAAGCCCCAGCTTCATCCCTGGAGCCAATGCTCCCAGAAAGTGAAGTGCAAAGCATCAGATCAGATGAAATGGAATCATTGTGCATGGTTGAACTGTTTGAGCTTTCAGGGAGAAAATGATAGATTGGGGCAGACTGGTGATACACCAGACAAGAAGAGTATTTTGAGTGCCCTGACAGTCCACTGCCAGTGTCCGAAAGCTCTCCATGCGAGCCAAATGTTGTGGACTCAGAAACTGTAACTCCTGGAGCTGAAAGTGCCCCAAGTTCTAGCCTCTCTATACCCATGGAGACTCCCTGACAAGTGAGGACAATGCTGAAAATGAGGCTCAGAGTGCAGAGACTATAACAGTTCCCCTAGAAAGACTGGTCGAGCTGTAAAGCCTGTGGTGCACCTCAGTTATGATTCACTTGGGAGGCCTGTGGACTTGCCTCTCAATGTTGTCCATAAAGGAGTGTATGTGTCCCAGGAGCTCATTGTCCAAACTGAGCATCAGTGCTAACTCCAAGTTACTTGTGTTGCCCTCTAAGTATGGTGCCCTTGCCCCATCCAGCCCCAAGGTAACTGATAGGGAAGGTCCCCTCTCTTCAGGTTTCATGTACAAGAGGTAATAACAAGTTATGGTACAATGTGTGTAATACTGTGTAAAGAGTCACGTACTGCAATGTTTCAGAAATGTATTCTTGGTAAAATGATATATTGACTGATGATTACATGTGTGAGCCTAATGCAAATGTATATGGTTGCAGTTAAAACTTATGATGGTACTTGCTTGACGCTGACGCAAGCTTTCCCAGGCCAGGAAGGTGTAACCCCCTGCAAATGGGGGTTCCCAAAAGACTTCCAGGAGCTTGCTTGAATGCTCCAAGCCTGAATGGTGTTTGGCATTTAAGCCATTTATCAGTGAGTGTTTTAGAGCCTCTGGTACTGTCTCTTTAAGAGCTGTCTGCTTGCAGACATAATTAGTTATATGGGGGACTGTGTGCTTCTCTGAGTACCACTCGAGCTGCTGCCAATTCACTTCATTTTGCAGTCACTAGGAGTGCAAAGGAACCTATCTGAAAGATGTAACTGTTTGCCAGAAATTATTTAAAGTAATAATGAAATTACAGTTTGTCTAACCTGCTTTCTTTGCAGTCAGAACTGTGTCTGCTAGTTCCCCATTCTAGTTTTGAACTGCTGAACTGGACCAATCAGTGTGGGAGTAAGCTAGCTCTAAAATGGTGTCTTGGACGAATCAGAACTTGGACTCATAATCTGAGCCAGCCACAAGAGGATTGTATGGGCAGTGACTCTGGGAGATGTAGTTTAGACTTCAGTGCCTTTTGGACCAACAGCAGCAGTCTATTGTAGTGACAGCCAATCCAGTCAAGAACTGGGAGGAACTCAAAGGAAGTCCCGGTTTTGTCGGGTTGGAGTTTCAGTTGAGCTTTGGCAGTGAAGAAGGAAGGAGCCCTGTGCTTTTCAGTGTGCAGTTTTAGTCAAAAGCGTGTAAGGCCCAGAGTTCGTCTGCAGCTTGTGTAACAGCTTGTTAGGACTGAATCCGTCCTGTGAAAGAATCAAAGGATCTCTGAAGAGTAGAAACCAGGCTCACCCTGTAGAAGACTGGAGGAATTGCTGAAAATTGCACTCGGTCTGTCAGGAACTGAATCTGCTGTGTGTTCTCCGGGTATTGTGCAGTAATTGCGATCGGGATACAGATGCAGCCTGCCTGGTATAGTGCTTTCTTTATATGGATGTGTGAAGAGGTTTGTGTACCTCAAGTGAGCCCTACTGACATTGAAGGACCCTATCTTATTTGGAAGTCGTGAGTACTAATTCAGGGTCGCTCCTGTTGAATTGCCACATTAAATCCAAATGGAATTACTGTACTGCTGACTGTTTAATTCTCCTTTTCTCTGTGTGAAAGGCCCTACCAGCTGCCACGGTTTGGACTAGCCACTAGGGCTTGGGTACCCAGGACAGTAACTGATAGGAATAGGCCTGTGCACAGAGCCATAAATGGAGATTATTAGAGTGATAAGCTAATTAACCTGATTTCCCCCTGTCCTTGTTATATCCCCTAAATAAATCAGAGCTGCTTGTTTCAGCAAAGTTATACTGCCTGAGGTATTTGTCTATGTTAAAGTACTGTACTGTGATTGTTGCACTGTATCTCATTTCTAAGGAGGTCCCAGTGCGGAACCAGACCTGGGGGTAAGTGTATACTGTGAAGGTAATTCTGATATATTGTGTGGGCCACTAGTGGGAAGAAAGGGGGGTTGCAGTGTCCCAGAGGGCTGTGATCAAGTTAGTTTAACTATTGCAAACCCTGACCTCTGGGTGGAGGCACCCGCCATTGGATCCAGGCCCCTCAACCTGTTAGTGGCAAATCAGGCAGGGGTAGTAGCCCCTGGGATAGCGCCATCTAGGGGTTACATAGGGATTCCCTGACAGCATCTACACTCTACCTCTGTTGGCATACTCACGTAGTGTCCGCAGCTACACCTATGGAGGAAAGTATAACACTGTGTGATAACAACAAAATACAACAGGATACAATCAGGAAACAGCTGTGGACCATGTATAGTGCTATCATGTCCATCAACAAATATTCTGTAATTACACTCAACACAGACAGATAAAGGAGGTTCAGGACAGCTTCAGAGAACTGCAGAGAGGAGGGGAGCACAGTGGCATTTTCAGCAGTTCTGTCAGTGCCAAGGACAAGTACAGAAAGAAAAAGCAGAATCATGGACTTCAACTAGTGGCTGAGAGAATGGTGAGAGTCCATGGGGTATGGCTGGGTGGGAGAGTGGGGCAACACATGGGAGAACCAAGATCTATATGCAGGAGACAGGCTACATCTAAGTAAGGAGGGTTTGGGGGTGTTAAAGCAGAGAATGATGGAATTTATCACCACAAACTATAATTTAAACTTGCTGGGGGGGGCTGGGGAGGAGGAGTGAATCAGGAGATGAGGTCAAGGGGACCTCCCCCCCATAGCAATGACAGGGCCTACTTTGTCTATGATGGGGGTGGAGAGTAAGGGGGCAGCTGGGAGAGAATCAGGGTCGAGGGTGGTATAACTAAAGGCTAGGAGCCGGGGGAATAAGATGGCATAGCTGCAGGCACTACTGGCAGAAGGAGAGGTGATGTATTTCAGAGCCCAAACCCCAGGATTCCACTACTGAATGGATGGTATCAAATAGTCCACATCTGACGAGGAGAAGGATCTGGAGGTGCTGGTGACTGGGAAATTAAACCACTTGGCCCAGTGTAGGAAGGCAGTGGTTACAGCTAACAGGATGCTAGGGTGCACAGCAAGGGTGATTACATCCAGATATAGCAAAGTCATATTGCCCCTGTACAGGTCCCTGGCGAGGCTGCACTTAGAGTACTGCATGCAGTTCTGGCGCCCGTACTTGAAAAGGGATATAAAACTACTGGAGGCAGTGCAGCGAAGAGAAACAAAGATAATCCAGGGTTTGGGGGATAGAACTTATGAGGAAAGACTGAAAGAGCTCAACCTGTATACTCTGGAGGATAGAAGAGAGAGAGGGGACAGGATCGAGACCTTCTAGTACCTGAAGGGGATCAACAGAGTAGGCTGCCAGTGTGGGTTCACTCGCCAGAATGGAAGAGATACCAGAGGGCACTCCCTGAAGTTAAAGGAGAGCAGCTTTAGGAGGGAATGGCGGAGGCACTACTTCAGTGAAAGAGTGGTAAAGGGTGGAATGCACTGCCTGAGCATCTTGTATCAGTACAGACTGTGGGGTGCTTCAAGAGGGGTGGGAGAAGTTCAAGGGAAAGTACATACCGGGGGTTGGGGGGGAAGAGTTAGTGGGAGGTGGGGTGGCTGTAGTCTAATGGGCTGAAGTGCTGCACACTGGAGCAGACTAGACAGACCATACGGTTTGTATCTGCTGGCAATTTTGTATGTTCGTATGTTCATCTCTTTCTTCTTGTTGTGTATATAGTACTCATGTGCAAATGGCTAGGCCGTTGCTTGCATCAAGGCTGCAGAGCAGTGCCTCCAAGTAGTCCAGCATTCATTGCACCTCTGTAACTTTTATACAATGACAGTCATACAGAGCAACACCCCTACAAGGGTGAGTTCAGTTATACAGTGTATAGTGGAGTGTTGTTCCGTATAGAACTCCATCCCTTTCAAACTGCTATTCTACCACAGTTACAAGGTCATGGAATGTGATTCTACCCTGCTGTGGTACAACAGCATTCTATAACCTCTAGAGATTGCATGAGTCAGTTTCATTTAGAAAGCCAAAGAAGTCACAAAACACATATTTCACACAGTACTACACAGTATAAAAAATACCGGATGGCCAACTCTATGTACAACCAGTGTGTTTTGCCACCTCGGGGTTCTGATTCCCTTGGACCTCTTCAGCTTTGCTCTCAAGGTCAGAGGTACTCATAACCACTCTGTGGCTGAACACACTGGCTCTGCACAGTTGACCATCCCCTATTCTCTATATGCATCGCAAGATTAAAAGAACATTGCCCTGATGATCAGTGCCGACCTGAAGACTGCCATGAAGTGCAACACAACACCAGCTTAGGCACAGTGGTTGCTGGGATGCATGGTTATATGGAGAACAACCAGTAGTAGTAGACAGTAGGTTGCACAGCCATAGTACATGACACTTGTAAGGCCACATCGGGAGAAGGTAGTTCAGTAGTGGTGCCAGAAAATATAACAGGACATGAAATGGGTGGAGAATGTACAGATGATCGATACAAAAATGATAGCAGGTCATCAACGAAAGGCATACAAGGAAAGGTGGAGAGCAATGAATGTGTACTCAAGGGAGATCAGGAGAGAGATGGGACATGATTGTGAGTTACAAGTATGTGAAAGAGATAAATAAGATGTATGATGACAGTCAATTTCAGATGCTTAGCCAGAAGTACATAAGGGGGCAACAGTGTACAGCTGGAGGGTAGGAGGTTAAGAAGGGAGAGCAGGACACTCTTCTTCACAAAGATGGTGGTTAGCACCTGGAATACAGTGGCGGAATAGGCCGAATAGATGATGTTGTGTAACACTCTGGAAAGCTTTAAGAGATGGTGGGGTACACATAGGTGCAAGCTAATTATCATACAAGTAGGAAGGAAAGAGTGGTGATGCAGGTCAGGAACACCCAGTTAACATAGAGGATAATGTATGGTGTTTGATTAATACAAATGCAGTTAACAGTTCAAGAGGTTGTCATGACATCACTGCAAATCTCAAGATAGAAGAGCAACAGGTGTTCAGATGTCATGACATCAAGAAGTGTTTTCACTGGGTTTGTTAACCAAAGAACAGACATTATATATGATACTGTATGGCCTAACAACATTATGTAATTGAACATTTAATTGCTTTACTTTACTGACTTACTTTACATAGCATTGATTGTTGCAAGCATTCTGTTTTGGTAGACCAGTGATTGTTGGGAGAATTACATCTGGTTATACCATTGATATGACATACTGAAGAAGGGTTAACAACAGATTGATGTCATAACAATGGCATAACCAGGCTGTCATCTGCTTGATTTCAGTTAATAATAAGGGCTCCCATACCTCTCAACTGTCCCTGATTTTCAGGGACGTCCCTGATTTTGCCTCAAAATTTTCCTCTGTCCCTCGTAAAATTTTTGTTTTTGTGACTAAACAGTGGGGATTGTAAGCATAAAATAATGTTAAACATTAAAGTTACAGACTAGTTATTCATCAGAAAATGCTTCTTGCACTAATTCCCTTATTCCTAACAGCTTTCTGAGTGAGTATTACCAATTTTTAAGGTGTGTCCCTGATTTTGGGTCTCTGTCCCTGATTTTTTTAAGCCTTGTCCCTGATTTATGAGGTAAGAGGTTGAGAGGTATGAGGGCTCCCCATACATTACATAGCAGTCACTACATCACTTGCACCCTTGTTTCCAACATATCAATGTTCTCCGGCCACAGGACGTAACTGGCCTTCTGCAGGACCTGCACGTTATACCTTGGCATCTCCATCTCCCACACATGTATTGTGCCTCTGTGAGTGCATTACACACCACCTGAGGACAACACATGTGGGAAAAACAAAGTATGCATTACTACCATGGTCAGTGGGTAACTTGCGTGAACATCAAAAATAACAAACATCAATGTGCTCATTTGTGTCTTGTTATCACAATGTGTCACCTAATGCTACTGTATAATGGCCATAGGTAATGAATACAAGAGCAGTCTTTATTCACTTGTGGTTTGACTTGGAGGCAGGTGGAAATAATTTCAATTCTTATGACCCATTTTTGTGCACCCATTTAGACCTGTGACTCACGTTACATAGCAATTCCCATTATGTTGATGGTGATGACAGGAACAAATATACAAAGGGCACATGGCCTCTACACCACCAAACCACCACAGAATGCCAGTGTGTGTCATTTCATGGTAATATATGTGTGACACATAAGTTGACATCTATAACTGTATGCATCTACAGTAGGAACAGTGCTGTGGTGGTGTGAGGGTGTATATACCTATTCCTGGACAATATTTTATGGGAACTTGAAATACATTGAGACATGGCACAGTATTGGCTTGTGATTGAATGACACGTATATTACATAATAAGGGTAATGCATGACAATGCACATGCTATTATCACTATGTACTATCACTGCACTGCATGTGAAATGCAATGTAGAATAAGGCAGTAAATCATGCGTAGAACGTGCAGTGGGGGAGACATCAGAGGTCAGCATACAATACCAATATACATCTCGCACATCACAGGAAACTGAGTTTTGTCAACATTGCACAACATTATGGGGTTGTATGTAATTACCCCAGACACAGATCAGGAAAATTACAAGTGGCAGCAGCACATACCATTCAGTGCTGCCTATGCAAGCCTTACTGCAGAGATCATCGTTACTAGAAGAGCCGATTACAGACTCACTGCTCCTGTAAACAGGATCAAAACAATAGGGATCTTCAGAATACGGGTGCATGCCACTATCGGACACATCATCTGAATCTGAATTAAACCCACCCCCTGTATAGTTCTCACTACTGTCGCTCTGGCTGCTCATTGTATGACTGCTACTGTCCTTCAAGAATAGATGTCACACGTCACCGCACACATAAACTGACACAGTACACGTACACTGCTGGCCACTTCCAGGATTCCACAACGATTTAAAAAAAAATTACTTTTTAAAACTCAATTTCAGGAAACGTTGCCGTTGAGGAATGGACACCCTGAAGGTCAACTGCTGACTGAGTGAGTTATATGCCTATCTCGATAGTCCCTCTTTAAAGGAGAGAACTCCTGTTTATTTATGAATTGGATATTTCTGACATATTTTTCATACATTACGTTAGTTACTTAAAGTATGCCAATGTGAGATCATTAATTTTTTTCTGTTGTAACACTTATCTAGATTCTGAGGCTCTGACACAACCTTGTAAAGTCTCAAGCCAGAACCCATTTATATGCAAATGAGGCACTTGTAATACAGCCCCTCTTATTCTTTGATGTCACCAGAGCAGCAGCTCAGAAGAAAGCATATAGTTTTCAATGCTTCTTATCCATATTTTATTTTAAGTTTGCAATGGCTTAAGACAGTCCTGTCATGCCATTCACACAGTGTGTAGTACTAGTAGCCTATATTTGTGCATAGCAGATAATACATACTGTATAACATCATTTGATTCACAAGAAAAAAATCTAGTTCTTTGTGCTGCTCATCTCTCACTGTAAGACAGCTGTGACATGCTGTGAGGGAGCTGTAGACAGAAGGCTTCCTTTGCACAGATGACACACATCCTCTCCTTTCAGCAGCTGGGAAATGGACAGCTAGATCACTTAGTTTAAAAAGTGTATTCTTTACATTTCAAGTGCTCCTTAAACCACAATAACTGACTGGAAACACAAAAAGAGGAACTGAATTTGACATAGGAGAGGTGAGATAAGCAAATGCACAGCACTGCATACATGAGACTTCTCCTTTAACGGGAGCAAATATATTGTAGGACTTATTAAATGTGTTAATAAAGCACTCTAGTGCAGTATCCACATCAGCGGCAGTATAGACACCAGACAAGTTTTGTATGTTAAGGTGGGTTATGAGGGAGACAAGCTCCCCTTTTTTTGATTACTCTCGAGGTTATAGTTCTGGGAGGGATTTTAGGTGCCTTGCTGGTCCAGGTGCATAAGACTGGTGAGTGATCGCTGATAGCATCAGCTAGCACAGTAGTACTAGTTATTCTCTGCAGCTGGTTAGTTAGGATCCAGTCAATGAGAATGCTGGTACCAGTGTGATAGTTTACCCATGTGGGGGACTGCACAAGTTGGACCATATCGATGGCTGAGATGATATCCTTATACGGAGCTGCATCATGGGATAACTAATATATACTGAAGTCCCCAAGCATTAGAACTTCAGAGTTATTGTGGAGTTCAGATAGATAGTCAAGAGCTGGTTTGAAGCCATTAGCCTGATTCTTTGGTGCTTTATTTAATAAGGTGCATACAAGGGGATCTTTGAGGTGAAGTCCCGATCTGTGCAGCAGTTGGGGCTTCACCTCAGCCAGTAGTACTCTTTTAAGTCCAGATCAGATAAGAACTCTGATGGGGTAACAAATCTGCACCCAAAATCTATTTCCTATATCTGTAATAAGCCAAGCAATATTGCAAGAAACTGCCATAAAAATAACAAGCATTTGTCAATGCCCAATGTTTGCTTGCTGGCATTAGCAGTGGAAGTGCAGGAGTTAGACAGATGCAGAATAGGAATGGCAGTGAAGTAATGAAGTGAGCCCAACTCCACCCTCACTCTGCAGAGATGGACAGGCATTGGGGTGTGCCTTTGGGTCATTGCCCATGACGGTCATGACATTTCACCTTACCCCACCCTTCAGACACTGACAAGTGTTGAGGTGTGCCTTGGGGTGTTTGGGCTTTACATTCACCTCATTCCACAAGGAAATATGTGAAAATGGGTGCAGTATAGGAGAATGGGGTGAACTCTGGGAGCAAAGGGTCCAAGGCACACCTCAATGCCTGTCAATGGCTGCAGAGTGGGGGTGGGGGTGAAATGGCATGAGCATTACTGTCTACAATCCCAAGTCACACCCCTGACACCTGACAGTCCCTACAGGGTAGGGCATTATGGTTGAAAACCCTAACACCCTGGGAGTTTCTTGGTATTTTTACTCCAAGTTTTCCACATGGGTTTTTTGTGACCTCACCGCATGAACAGTGACACTATCAGTACGTTACAGGAAAGGTGATTTTGCAGAGCGACTGCGCCATTTGGCACCACAGGTGCCAAAACACATTTCGAACAGGATGTGAAAAGTGACAGGTATACTGTTCATGAGGAGGTGTAAAAAACAGCATTGTTGAAAATCTGGAGTGAAAATATACAAAAACTGGTGTAGTTACGAGCGTGCGTTGAAACTGCGCAATGTACACTCGTACTGTAAGAAGTTTTGGAATTTTTTACAGCAGATTTTCAACATATGCATTTTGTGACCTCCACTCATGAACAGTGTCACTGTGATTTTCGTAATCTGTCCCGAACACTAATTTCCCACAGCAACCGCACTATTCTGCGCCAGAAGTGTGAAAACACATTTTGGCCAGGGTGTGAAGAATGACAGCTGTACTGTTCATAAGGAGGTGTAGAAAAATGTAAATGTTGAAAATCTGGACTGAAAATATTACAAATTCGTGAACTTACCAGGGTGCGTGGAAATTGCGCAATGTACGCTCGTAACAGAATCATTTTATGTACTTTTGTCACCAAATTTTCAACATAGTCATTTTAATACCTCTGTTCATGATCAGTGCCACTGTAATTTTCTTAATGTGTCCCGAACACTGATTTCGCACACCGACTGCGCTAATGTACGCTACATGTGTGCACACACATTTTGGGCATGATATGAAAAATGACAGCTAGACTGTTCATAAGGAGGTGTGGTAAAATGGCAATGTGGAAAATCTGGAGTGAAAATATTAAAAATTCTCAATGTTACAAGTGTGCGTAGGAACTGCGGGACGCACCCTCGTAAAACAGTCATTTTTGGGAATTTTTCCACCAAACATAGGGTTTTTGGGGGTCTACCTCATGAACTGTGACACTGTCATTTTGTTACATGGTCCCGAAAGGTGGTTCCGCACAGTGACCATAAAATCAACTTTTGGGACGAAATAACAAAATGACAGTGACTGAGTTCATGAGGTGGGCTCCAAGAACTCCACGTTGAAAATTTGGTGAAAAAATTCCAGAATGAGAAGGGACCTGCAGAAACTTGAAGAATGGTCAGGGGTTTGGCAGTTGAAATTCAATGCAAGGAAGTGCAAGATAATGCATATGGGGCACAAAAACCCTGGCACAATATATCAGTTGGGGGGTGAGGATATAGCATGCACCAAGCAGGAAAGGGATCTTGGGGTTATCATCTCTGATGACCTCAAGGCAGGAGAACAGTGTGACAAGGCAGCAGGTAAAGCAAATAGGATGCTGGGATGCATAGGCAGGGCATCACCAGCAGGAAAGGAGGTCATAATTCCACTATACAAGACACTAGTGAGGCCGCACCTGGGTACACTGTGCAGTTCTGGAGACCTTACCTACGTAAGGACATAGACAGGGTAGAGAAGGTTCAGAGGAGGGCAACAAAGATGGTGCATGGATTGCATCACAAGTCCTATGAGGACAGGTTGAAGGCACTGAACATGTACTCCCTGGAGGAGAGGAGGAGAGGGGATATGATAGAGACATACAAGTATCTTACAGGGAGGAACAGGGTGCAGGAATGCACTATTTTTAAGCGAAAAAGATGTTCCAGGACTAGAGGACATGGGATGAAGTTGGAGGGAGGATGATTCAGAGTAAACGTGAGGAAGAATTTCTTCACAGAACGGGTGGTGGACAAGTGGAACACCCTGCCAGAGGAAGTGGTGGAGGCTGAAACAATCGGAGGTCAGGGGTAAGGGACAACAGACTTCTTGGAAAACATAAACTGAACTTACAAACTTAAATGGGCAGACTGGGTGGGCCATAGGCCCTTATCTGCCGACACTGTCTATGTATGTATGTATCTATGAGATATGCACCAAAGTTGAAAAAAACCCATTTATGCCATTATAATAATAATAATACTTTATCATATTGTGTCTTTCTAAAACCCAGGTGTTACATAAAATATGTTGAAACATCTTCATTAAAACATCAATAAGAAAATGCTGCTAACCACAGATGGGATTTTAAGGCACTCTTAAATTTCTCCACAGACATGCACTCCCGAAGTGGACGGGGTAGAGAATTCCAGAGGGTTGGGGCCGTGTACATAAAAGCACAGGCCCCCAAAGATTTCAAAGAAACCCTCGGAACCTCTAGCAACCCCTCGTCCACCGAGCGGAGCGATCAGTTAGGGTAGTAAGGCACCAGAAGCTCTTTCAAGTAGACCGGGCCCAGTCTGTGGAGGGCTTTATGATCAAAGACCAACTTTAAGAAGATCCGCCACTGTATTGGCAGCCAGTGCAGTTCAAGCAAGAAAGACCGGGAGAAATATGATGGGTATGAGAAGTACTTGTCAATAGCCGAGCCGCAGCATTCTGCACTAGCTGCAAGTGGCGGATATCAACCCCTGGTAGCCCTAGATAAAGGGAGTTGCAATAGTCAAGGCGCGAGGTCAGAAAGGCATGGACCAATGTAGGCAAGTCACTGGATGGAACCAGGTGCTTGATCCTAGAGATGTTCCTCAGATGGTAAAAGGCTAATTTGACGACTGCTGACACCTGTGATCTTAAAGTCAGCACATCGTAAAAAATCACCCCCAGGTTCTGCACCTGTTCAGAGGTCAGGAGCTGGGAGCCACCCAGAAATAATCCCGAGGGCAAACCAGCTCCTACCCTCTCTATCCCATGACCTGGGTCCACAACCATTACCTCCGACTTCTCCGAGTTCAACCTCAGCCAGCTCAAATTCATCCAGTCTTGGATTTCAGTGAGGCAGTTATTAAATACTGAGAGAGCTCTATCCTGGTCGGGCGCAAAAAATAGGTAGAACTGGTTATCATCAGCATAGCAATGAAACCTCAGCCCATACCTTCTTACAATGTTTCCGAGGGGCAGCATGTACACTGAGAACAACATGGGAGACAACACCGACCCCTAAGGCACCCCACATGACAGCTAGACTGGGCCAGAGGAATTTATCCCTGACACCAACCTCTGACTTCTGCCAGTGAGGAACGATTTAAACCACCTGAGGACTGTACTAGATAGTCCACAGATAAACCTCAGGTGTTCAAGAAGTATCCCATAGTCCACAGTATCAAACGCTGAAGAGAGATCGAAAAGAACCAAGACAGAGCAGCTCTTTCGATCTGTTGCCATCAGGAGCTCATTGAGCACCTGAACCAGTGCAGTCTCGGTACTATGCCTCTTGCAAAAACCAGACTGGAGTGATTCACAGATGTCATGGACAGTCAAATGGTTCTCCAGTTGTACGGCCACTACTTTCTTGATCAACTTCCCCACAAAGGGAAGACTAGAGATAGGTCTGTAGTTAGCATGGCAGTCTGGGTCCAAAGAAGCTTTCTTCAGGAGGGGTGTTACCACCGCCTCCTTCAGGGAACTAGGAAACTCACCTGTCTCCAAGGAGCACCAAACTATCTGTGCTAGGACCGGGCCAATAACATCACAACAACCCTTTATCAGGGAAGTTGGGCCCAGATCCAAACTACAACATGTAGGGTGCATACACTGGACAATCCGCATGACATCAATGAGCTCCGGCTGGTCAAAGGAACACCAGGAGGGACCAGAGGCAGTGACCCGGCGCCAATCCATCGCTTCTCCCATAGAAGATGCGGGCTGGAATGACGTCCTGATGTCAGCCACCTTATCCACAAAGAAGCGAGCAAGCTCTTCACACTCCATTTGTGAAAACGCTCTTTGCACCTGCAGGCAGGCTGGGTTGCACAGCCTGTCTATAGTTCAAAAGAGCTGAGCTGGTCGGTTCTGAGCGGCCTCAATCTCCCCGGACAGGAGCTCTGCCTTCTTACGGGAGATTGCAGAATGATAGGACTGGTAATGTTCCATCAATCTAAGATGGTTGGCATCAAGGGCAGATTTCCGCCAGCAACGTTCTAATCTTCGTCCTTGTCACCGCATCTCCCTCAAGGTCCCATCAAACCATGGGGATCGAGGGCGAAGGGGGAGAGGACGAACACAGACTGGGGCAATGATATCCAGAGCCGAGGAAATGGCCTTATTATAGGCCAGAACCAAGGCATCAAGATCATTGCTCAGGCCCTGAAGCTCCGATAGGTCAAGCACCGCCGCCATGCCATCAGAACTTATATCTCGCCAAGGGCGGTACCTGACCATCTCCACAGGGGTAGGCCTATAAAGGGGGGGGCGCAAAAACTGAAACCCACAATGTAATGATCGGACCAACTGACAGGTTCCACCCCCAAATCAGAGGCTTCGATCCCCAGGAGGAAGACCAAGTCAAGGGAGTGACCACCTTTATGAGTGGCAGAAGTAACAACTTGTGTAAGGCCCAATGACATCATCAATTGAAGGAAGTGTTGTCCAAATTGCAAGAGTTCATCATCGACCCAGGCAGTAAAGTCACCATGGACCATCAGCCTGGATGACTCAAACGACATGTTGATGACAAAGTCCGCTACTTCCTGTAAGAACTGCTTCTCATCACCTGGTGGATGGTAGATGAGAGTGATCCTGCACCCCGCACCTGCCACACAGTACACTCGAATGACTCGGCCTCCTCAACTGGTACACACATGAGGTCCAATTTGGTCTTAAAACAGACCGCAACCCCTTCCCCCTGCAGTCCAGCCTTGGGCGGTGTAACACCTAGTACCCGGCTGGAATAGAGGCCTCTAATACAGGGCCAGCATTGTCATCCAGCCAGGTCTCGGTTAAGCACGCCAGATCCACCAACCCAACAAGATCTGCAATAAGTGCAGTCTTATTTTTGATGGATCTGGCATTACACAACACCGCCCAAGTAGGACGGGCCTCAAGGGTTGCTCTAGCTACTTGCTCCCCAATATTGGAGGTGCCCTTGGGTATGGAGACCAGACATGAAAGACCACGTTTCAGACTCCATTTCACCCCAGGGCATCTTCTGGATCCCACTACCCTAATATGACAGCCCCGCTCTTCCGACCTCCACTGTTCGCAGGCTCCAACCCTCCTCCTCACCCTATGAACAATACCCAGCACTCTACAGCACTGGTAGATCGACAACTGCAATGGGGGGGAAGGGCGGAGGGCATGAAGAGTGGAGGGCAAATAGTGCATGACTGTGGAAACGGGCCTCCTACACATCCCAGAAACTTCAATAACAATACAATACCCCCACTGGAGTCCTCGATTAATTAATAAAATTCCCAAAAATAATCTAGACCAAACCCTGCAATAAAATTAATACAAAGAATAAAAAATAAACAAAACATAAATGACCAAACACATTAAATCTCTTAAGTTACCCCCCCCCACAAAGGGGAGAAATGACACAATATATTAAGTCAGACCTAACTAGTACCACAATTAACAAAGAATATATAATAAAAATCCCCCCATACGCTCTTACTTCACTCCCTGAAATATAAGACCTTATTTAATGTCCATGTAACATAGACCAGCAGTCCTCCACAACGAATCCAACAGATGACTCCAAATGTTTAGTAGAAAAGGCCAGGCAAGCTCTCACCTCTCCTGGCTGACTGTATAGGAGTTTCCCAATCCAAGACTCTGCTCTCACCAAGAGTCTAGGAGACAAGCAAACAGTAACAAAAGATGAAAATTCCCAGAAATAATCTGATTATAAAGAAGGACAAGCTGCAATACCAGTCCAATCCAATCAGGTTGCCACAAAACAAAACTCAGCAGCCAAACTGTAGTCCCAGGCACATTTGAGGTCCAGCCCAATTATACAGTTTACCAGCATTTCTTTGGTTCGCGGTCGGCTTTGAAGAGTGCTGACGTGTTCCCGGCCCACCGAAGATCGACGCACCGACCTCCAGAGGTAAGTAAGGGGTCGGGGGGGTGTGGGTGCACAGAGGTCGGGCAAGCATTGGGGGGGTGAGGCAGTCAAAGAGGGACTGTTTTTTTTCCCAGGTGTTTTATGTTTGTGTAGACTACGCAGGACTTTTGCCATGCTGGGGTGGGCTCCCAGCATGGCAGCTGGAAGTTTTTTTGGGGGGAGACAGTGGAACCGATGGGGGACTGGACACCCCCATCGGCCATCGCAAGAAATTGCCATTGCAGAGGTGAGAGGGGAACCCTGTCTTTCGGATCTATGCCGTCTATCGGCACCTTTCCCTCCATGTGACTAGGAGTTTGAGACTGCTATCAGAAGATAGTCTCACGGCGGAGTAATATACTGTTATTTATTGTGTGGCTGTTGCATGCTTTCTTGGTACACAAGATCGCTTGTATATGTGAATGCAATAAGGACCGAAATTATCAGATTCTGCATTGAGCAACCATTTCAAGTGGGTGAGTTGCTATTTGAATTCTAAGGGCATTTTAGTTGCTCCCCATCTTAACTTTCTTTTAACTTCTTGGATCCCACATACCCACATGCATTTTGCACTTTCTCTCCTGTGTTCTGTTGTTTATGGTGCGTATGTTGAACAAATAAATTTGCATAAGTCATGTCAAAGTGACCGAAAGCATGCAGGCGGGTGGCTGGCCTGCACGTTTTATGTTTGGAATCGGTTTACGAGAATGGATTGAGTTAGTGATACTTTTGTTTCAGTCGCCGTATTCCAAGTGTTTTAAGTTGGTTGAACAGTAGAATGTCTGTATGTTCTGACACTCTTGAATGTGGAGCAACTGCACCGGAGTATTAATTGTGGTAGTGTCCGATTACTACTGTAGGTTAGACGAGGGGTGAAACTGTCATTGTTTGAAACTCACATGGATGAAACAGAGCAAGAGTGAAAAAGCCAAACTTTTTTCAAGTACTAATTCATCCTGTCAGCATGGGCTTTGCATAGGGCCGCAGGAATCACACTGTGTAAACGGATCATAGGCAGCTAGAATTATCTAGTTTTTAATGTTCGTAAGCACATGTACTGCTTCTAAAGGGAATATAGTTTAGGATGGGGAGGAACTTTTGAGGGGATTAAATTAGAATTTGAAAGTAGTGATTTGGGGGGGCAGAGTAAACAAAAACGAAGCTGTCTATGACAGCTGTACAGATGCAATGCAGAGTGTAGGCACTTTGCATACTGCCGACGGCAGCATGTACCGTATATACGCGGGTATAAGCCGACTCGCGTATAAGCCAACCCCCCAATTCAAACAGCTGATTTCAATAAACACTATTGACTCGCATCTAAGCCGATGCTGAAATCTTTGCTGACACCACCTTGAGAACTCTGTCCAGTGTAATCAAGATAAGCAGCGATTAATTTGAGGAACAATATTTAAAAGTGCATTGGACCTCAGAGGAGCTGGTACAGCTATGGTTTTTTGAAGGTGCTTACCGGTAACTGATTTAGAAGTAGTGCTTGCTAACCAGCAATAGCGCTGAGTTACTGGTACCCAAAATAGATGGAAGAGACAGAACTATAGATTTTTAACAGTATAAAGTCTTGTTATTTTCTGCACAGTCACATCACTAGGTATTCGCATTGATATAGATTTTGATTCTCATTTTGGGTTAGGTACAGAGGATATCTGACCAAGATCTCCATGGCAACTGTATAAACCATGCTGTAAATGTCATGATCAGATGATTTAATGATGTCAGATCCTGAGACTTATAAGCTGAACTCAGTTTGCTTGGAACTCTGCCCCCTGACAAATCCTTACCTGGCGAAGCAGTGGTGAATCTTGGTGTTACGAACATTTTCTTTTCTTAGGGTCTTTCACAGGCTATTTTAGCTGAAATAAACCAATTTAATTATTTGCACTACCAGCTGGTTTGTGCAGTTTGTTTCACTAGTGTGTGCTGCATTCAGCTTGTTTTGGAGATCCATGGGGGTTGTTTGGAGCGCTAGAACTGTTTTCAGTTTACGGCTCGCAACTGCATTTAATTCCACCTTGTTGGGGTTGCTACTAAGCCCATTGCGATGTTATGTTTTGTTTTTTCCCCCATCTAACTTGTTTGGAGCGCTAGTACTGTTTTCAGTTTACTGCTCACAAATGCATTTGATGACACTTTTTGACCCGCGTATAAGCCGAGGGATACGATATAAGACTTCAGTTTTGGAGTAAAAAATTCAGCTTATACGCGAGTATATATGGTAAATTACCTGCCGACAGCAGTAGGCAAATTGCCTACACATTATCATCACTGATTGCAGTGGTTTTGTGCTTTCAACTGTACACCACTGCATCTGAACGGCTGTCATAGATAGCTCCGACATTCATTGGCGTGGTGCGGCCGCGCCTGCAAAAGGGAGCAGGGCATTGGAAGTGGGGGAGGCACACCTACGAAAACTCGTGTGGTGGCACTATGTTTCTTGCACATGTGTGCAAGCAAACACAAAAAGGGTAACTCTGGATTAAATCTGACTTTAGCAAATTGGGGCATGTATTTAACAGATGTCAAGGTGAGGGATAAGACTGTGAAGGGACTTATAGATTCGAAAAGTCAGCAGAGCCTGGTGCATGCTGAAGTTCTGAGAAAAAGACTGTGCAAAAGGACCAGGTACTGGGATAATCTGTATGTACGGGGACACTCAATACTATACCACCACCCTAGTTCCTCTGAAAAAGAATGGGGTGTCACATCAAATGAAAGTGGGGGTAGCTCTTAAGTTACCTGTACCTGTGATTATTGGAAATGACTTTCTAGGATTTGTGAGGTTAATCACAGAGGGAGAAAATCCTGCTGTGTCAATAGCTGTGATAACAAGAGCTCAGGCAAAGAAAATCTCAGCTGTCAGAGATTCTTTTCCTTTTGCTGACTTTGATTCAGATTTGTTTGAGCCCAGCTCCAAGACCCAGAAGTCTGGGAAACAAAGAAGATGCCTGAAAAAACAGTGGCAACAAAAGACTGATGGGTCTAAGGGTTTAATATGAAAATGCTGAAACTAAACTGATAACTGATTATGGCTTTGTTTCTGAGCAAATTAACAATTTTTCCCTCCAAGTTTATTTTAAGCAGCTGGGGATGAAACAAAAACAAGGTGTACCAACATATAAAAAAATATAATGGGCTACTGTACCAAGTTTGGGTTAATCCTCAGCTGAGGAACAGATAAAATAATTGGTTATATCAAAGAGGATTAGAACTGAGTTGTTACAGATAGCATGACAGTCCTATGGCTGGTCACTTGGACAGGTACCCCACCCTTGCCAGACCGCAGCTGTACAAATTTTACTGGCCTGGAATTCATGAGGATGTAGCTACCTACTGCAGTTCTTGTGCTGATTGTCAGAAAGTAGCGCCATTAACTAAAAATAAAAAACAAGGTGCTCCTAGTGGCCCTCCCCTTGATAGATGTGCCTTTTGAGAGAATTGCAATGGACGTGGTTGGCCCATTGACAAAAGTAAAAAGGGTACCCTTGACAAAAGTAAAACGGGTACTTCAAGGAAAGGAGGAAGAGGGGGGACATGATAGAAACTTTCAAGTACCTCAAGGGAATCAACAAAGTCCAGGAGGGTAGCATCTTTCAGAAAAAGAGATGTGCAAGAACAAGGGGGCACAATCTGAAGATAGAGGGGGAACGACTCAGGGGCAACGTGAGAAAGTATTTTTTCACAGAAAGGGTGGTGGACACATGGAATGGCCTTCTTGAGGAGGTCATGGGGTCAAAAACAGTGGGGGAATTCAAGAATGCATGGGACAGACATAAGGCAATTCTGGTGGGGGGGTATGAAGACGTAGGCTGTTCTTTAACTAGGATCTGCAGCTTATCTAATAGGTAGAGAAATGGGCAGACTGGGTGGGTCAATCAGTTCTTATCTGCCATCAAAGTTTATGTTTCTATGGTAACTGATTAGTTTTGGTAGTATATGACTATGTTACTCAATACCAAGAGACAATTTCAGTGTGTACTGTCATAGCTTCAAAAGTGGCAGCAGAGTGTGCCTAAATTTTCAGCTGGGTAGGCATACCTAAAGAGATTACTACTGATTATGGTAGTAATTCAGGTGCTATTCCAGCTAGTAGGGATCACTGCCATAAGAATCTCCCCTTGTCACCCTGGTCTTTCTGAGCATTTTAATCAAACCCTAAAACACATGTTAAAAAGGTTTGTGAAGGCCGGCCAGTGGCACTGAGGGTTGAGGCACTGGATGCCGCACCTCGTGCCATGTTGGTGACCCGGGTTCGGAAATGTGCCCAGGTCATTAGGGGTTGGCAGGATCAAGCGTCCGGAGGTCTTCTCTCCTATCCCGGGGAGGGCTGAGGGTTTCCACCACTCTGCAGCAGCCCCTAGTGATGACCGGGGGGGGACACTACAGGGCTGGTGCGATAAGGGGTGGAGTATGGCAGACATCGGCACATTGTGCCTCGGGACATCATTGCAAATCCATACTCTAGGGGCTCTAAAGGGAGGAAAAAATGGCTGGGTGTGACCATGCAGCTTGATGGCTGCGCTCTGCTCTGCCCAGAGGACTGTCATGGAATCACACTGGGGGGGGTCCGGGGCCAGCTTGGCTTGGAGTGGCATGGAGGGCCCTCCAGTGGGTCAGTGGATGGCCGCACCAGATCTCCCATCATGCAAGTGAGCCTGCTGCTCTCCGGTATACGCTGCAGCAGTTGACAAATAGAAATAAAATAAAGAATAAAGGTTTGTGAAAAGGGAAGGAAAAGATTAGAACCAATACTTACCTTACCTCTTTTTTTGCTTACAGAGATGTGCCACAAGCATCAACAGGGTTTTATCACCCTTTGAAAGGTTGTATGGTAGACAACCTAGAGTGCCACTAGAATAAAAGAAACGTTAGAAAATAACCTTGCTTAGAAAGAATCTATTACATCTTACATATATGCAATGAGAAGGAAACTGGCAAAATACGTTGATATTGCCCAAGTAATCAGGAAGAAGCCCAAAACCAGCAGAAGGTGTATTATGACCATGGAGTAAAAGAACAAGTATTTGAGCCAGGTTAATAGGACGTGTTACTGTTATCTACTACAGAAAACAAACTGCTAGTGAAGTGGCAAGGGCATTATAAAGTGACTAGACATACCGGCTGGTTAACTATGAGATTGAGACCCCGATAGGAAAAATTCTACCAAGACATGCCATGCTAACCTCCTGAAGAAATGGACTGAAAAAACACTAAAGGTGGCTTTGTTAGTTTTACCAGAAATTGCTAAAGAAGATATTGATATAGCTTATAAAATGGGTAGAAAACTGTCATGTTTCTGATTGGCTGAAAGGCACAATTTGGTGTGTCCTTATACAGCCATAAACTGCAAACCGGCACTACATTTGACAAGCACAACATAGAACACTAACAGATCAGTGCCTGCCATGGCTCTCTCTCTGCAGCTGCACACCCAGCAACTGGCAAAACCGCAACAACTGCATGGGGAGAATATTACCACCATGATACAAACTACCAATCAAATTTAAATCCATTTTCGTTTCAGTTAAAAAAGAAATGCACAGTTTCAAACGTTAGTCAGTTTTAGTTGTACCTCTCATTATGGGCCCTAAGCACGATGCAGGCATGCTGTGCAAGTGCAATGCAGATGCACCTACACATGGCAGGCATGGATGCCACCAGGGAGTGCCATGCATGACATGTGTGCAGGACACCGTGTAGGGTGTCTCCGTGCAGCTACATGGTCCAACCACTTGGCGTCACACATAGACTACCACTGCGCATGTACAATGCCATGGTCGACACCCAGGCATATGTGGCCTGTAGGGCTGCCATAAGTGCCTGCGTACATATGCCACAACACTGGCTGACCGGACCAGTGGGCACTGGCAGCTGCCCAGGCCAGCAAGCCCACCCCAAACCCCAGGGATGATGCAGGGCTCCCCCATGGCCTGAACACCATGTGAGAAGTGATACTGCCTCAGTGGCAACCCGTACTGTGGGGGGGGGCAAGTACCACACACCCATCAGCTGAGTCTTGCATGCACCACCAGCCCACATCCAGGAAAGCAGCATGCATGTACTTGCCCCAACCGTACTACAGTCAGAAAATTACCCAACGGAGCCTGTTGATGGAGGCAGGGTGTGTCAGCAGGGATGTGCACAGTCACGGCAAAGGTATGGGGCCAGGTAGATACCCAACAGCATGCACTGGCACTGGCCACCACTCCTGGCCAGCACACTGGAACACCTGCAGGGGGCATGGCATACATTAGTGTGTTGAATGTGCACCCCTGGGCACGGCACTGCACCCTTCATGGCATGCATGGGATGTCCTATGTCCAGCACAGCCAAAACGAGGTAGTAGCCACTGGCCATACTACCACCCATACAACACTATGTAATACAGAAAGGGCATAGCCCTGCCCACCCACCTCAAGCACACACACACACACCTTGCCACAAGAATTGGTAGAGGCAACTAGTGCCAATGTCTTTAAAAACAAATTAGATGTTTGGTTGAAGAATAATAGATAAATAATGTCCCACATAGTGTGGGGAACAGTCTTGATGGGCTCTGGCCTTCTTCTGTTCTTTCATACCAAGTAATACACACACACACACACTGGAGTCCGTGACCACACAAGGTTGCATGAAACTACTGTTTTACTGACGCAATCAAGCAAAGTATACGTCCCTCAGAATACCAACAAATGGAGTGGGGGGGTCACTGGACATCACTGGTGCTGCTGGTTCTGCCTTGGGCTGACACACTGATGGCACCCTGTCCAGCATGGTCCTGCAGCATCCTCCATGGCCACTCTTCATTGCTGCTGTCCTCCGAATCTGCCGGTGTCAATGGCAGATTCACCATGCACTGCAGCATCATCCGATGAAATGTTCCACGGTACCACTGTGGAGAGAAGGAAAACAGTAATGACACAGCACCGAGTGCATGCACGGTGAAGACAGTCCCCATGCCCATGCATGACATGGGCCATACAGAGGGGTCCCCGGTGTGTCTGACACCGCTGCACATTGGCATCTGCAGGGTCACGCCACCATGGTTACGCCCCACACATGCCCAGCTGCACCTGCGGCATGGACCACAGCCACCATGCCTATGCCATGGAGCAGTACCCCACCCACACAACACCTGCACACAGCCCTGGATGCCCGACCACCCCCCAAAGGACTGATCTGGCCACACAGTGGTTACATCATACACACGGTGATGCATGACAGAGGCGTGCATAGTACAGACCGCTATGGAGACAACAACAGGTGCATTCATACAGAAGTGTGACAGACAGTGTCCCTGGATGGACAGCCCATGTACAAGGATGTGCCCCAGTGTATACAGACCTGTGACCCATGCCATCCCCCAGTGTGGTTCCCCTGATACCTAAAGATGTTAGGCAGCCCAGATGGCATGGTATGTGCAGCCGCCATGGCTGCCCATTGTGAGGGCATGCACCATGCACACATGGCCAATGCACATCCAGCAGTGCCATCCTCAGTAGCGCCATTCAACATGGATGGGCAGAGGGCAAAGGCCAGAGCGGGCCATACTGATGAGCACGTCAGTTGCGTGCTGGACGACGGGATGGCCATGGAGAGGGCCAGCCTGTACCTATCATACCATGCAGCGGCTGCACCCTCTCCCGATGGGTGTGCCATGCAGACAAGGTGTTGCAGCAGAGCACAGAGCCACAAGCACGGCCTGTGCTACACACAGGCCCCAGGGGCGGACATGGGACAACACGCTATGGTGCAGAGCACACCAGCCTATGCCTGGATATTATGGCACAAGGACGTGTAGGGTCCACCGACTCCCACCTCCCTCCATGGGGGGGGAGTGGCACAGCATGGTGGCAGGCCCAACAGGCATTCACGTGTCCGGCCCAACTCCGCACACTTTGCATTGTCCTCTGCACCCGCAGGCCCAATAGCATTTCCCTGCATGTGGCAGCATGATGAGCTGCAGCTGGCCAGCACGTGCACACCCTGCACCCCAACCACAGTATAACCCTGCACATGCCAGGTACTCACCCTTGATGGGACGATCGCCCTCCAGAGGGTCATGGTCCCGATATCATCCTTTTCCCCCTCATACATCACCTTGACATCCTTCTCCTTGTGCCCCATGTACTGGGGGAATGGGATACGCTACTGCCTCTACCACAGACCCCTGGGATGCACCACCATGACCAGGGCCCCATCCTGTTGCTCCACTCATGTGAGCTTTATTCTTCCCAGCATGCCCGTCTTGTCCTGTGCGGGTAGGGGGAGAGAGGGACAGAGAGAATAAAAAATGGTTAGTCCTCAGCACAGCAAAAACAGCCTGCACCACACACAATCATATACGGATGGACAGATACTCACCCAGCCATGCTCCTGGATCTACCACAGGGTCCTGTACCCCTGGAGTCACAAAACTCTGACTCGGCGACCCTCCAGAGTCATGGGGGAAACTGCTCCACCACTGCTTTAGCTGCTGCTGCCATCATCTCATTTGTCCACTGTGTGCAACACATGAGGCAATGGGGAGAGGGCACGCATGCCAGCATGTGTCCACCACCCATGCCAGGACAACAGACATGTGTGGCACGGCACGCCCCCTTAAAGGCACACGCATGCATGTGCAGCGGTGTATCACTAACGTACTGTCTGCAGACACAGTACACCGGAAACAGTATGGCATTCCAGGATGCGTTCCGGAGTGCTGCGACACCTGGAATTATTCCATGAGGAGCTGCTTTTGCTGAGGTGACTGAGGCCATGGGCATTCAGGCCATGTTTGGATGCCTCCAAGCTGCAGGAGGCGCAATTCATCGAGTGCTTCAGATTGTTATGGCCCATGATCGTCATGCTGTGTGACATGGTCCATGACAGCATCACCACATAGAACCACCGCTCGAGGGCAACGACCATTGTGACAAATGTGCTCTGTATGCTCACATTCAATACCACTGACTCCTTCCAGAGAGTGACCAGTGACACCATGGGTGTGTGCCAGTCCTCATCCTGTGCTGTGATAGAGGTTACAGATGCCCTGCTGATGCACACACACATCACCTTCCCAACATCTGCCACTGATGTCCACTGAACGAAACAGGCTTTCTGTGAGATACAGGGTATGCCCAATGGGTTGGGCATGATTGACGGCACACACATCACCATCCAGGCACTGCCAACAGAGGAGGAGGAGGCATACAGGAACCATAAGGACTACCACAGTGTGAGCTGCCAGACGGTATGTAACACATGCGGCATGTTCACCAGTGTCTGCTCTAAATACCCAGGGTCATGCCACAATGCCTATATCATGGATACATCGCACATTGGAGGCCTGCTCCATGTGGGGGTCATTGATGAGTGGCTGCTGGGTGAGTATGGCCCCATCCACCTGTGTACATTGTCAATGTACAGTGACATGTGTGCACACCTGTGCCACTGCTCGTTATCTCTCCCTCACAGGTGACAGTGGATACCCCCTTCACCCAAACCCGATGACACTTATCCTGGTGCCCACTAACACTGCAGAGGAGGCATACAACCATGGCCATTGTAAGATAAGGAACTTCATGGTGTGGAGTATCAGCCTCCTGAAGATGCATTTCCGTTGCCTGGATCATACCGGGGGATGATCATGCTGGCACCAGGGAAGGCATGCAGAGCGTTTACTGTGAGTGCCATGCTGCACAGCCTCGCCTTGCACGGAGACATGCCTATTCCAGGGGTGGTACACAGCTGGGAATACACGGGGATGGTGATGGTGCCACATGCCGGGGACCAGAGACAGTCGGGGCCGGGAGGCTAGGGTAACCCTTGTGCAGGGTAAATTGCTGCGGTAGGCACTGCATGAAGGGTATGTCGGGCATGGCGGTGTGTGCATCTGGGAGTGTCACTGTGCATGTGTACAGGTCAGCAGGGGTGTCATGCATGTGCAGTCATGTTGGAGCACCTCATGGGTGTCCTGGGGTGCATCATGTGTGTGCGTCTGGTGTGGCCAGTGAAGGGTGCATGGTGATGAGACCTGTGCTGAGCACACCTTTATTGGGGGTGGGGATGTCCAGTGTGACCCAGCATCATGGGTCTCCACCATGTGATGGTGGTCCGGTGTGATACCGTTGCCATACTGCTCCTGTCATCTGTATGTGGGGCACCTGTGTACCCTGTGTTCTGTGGCCACACAGGAGCTGTGTCAATGCTCTACGTGTGCAAGGGGCGGTCATGCCACTGGGCATGGTGTGATTAGCCATTATGTGTCCTGCACCATCATCATGGATGTGTGTGCTTGTGTATTTTGTGTTTGGGTGGGCATTCGTTACTGCAGCACAACATATGGGGGGGCCTGTCTTGGTGCAATACTGGCACAGTCACGTGCTGTTTGTGACCGTAGCAGGCAGGGGTCCACAATACTGGGACTGTGTGTCACCTGGCTTTGCCTGCAGCCATGCTGAGGCACACATCCCTGACCTCCATGCCTATGCCTGTTGTCTGCCAATGACGCGTGCCCACCATCCACCTGGAGCATGGTCAGCCTGGTGTCCAGCCTGGTCCACTGTGTCATCAATGTCATGGTCTACCGTGGGTCCCATGCTGTTGGCCCAGTGCACTGAGTGCACGTGTCCACCAGGTCATCACTTTGTGGCAATGCACCACTTTCAAGTACCTCTGCTGCCTGCTGTGTGTCCGCATCACCCAGGGTGTCCGTGCCGACCAGCACTGTTCTGGTGGGGCCTAGTGGCCTGCATGTCCCAGTGACATCCTGGGTGTGTGGGCGACTTGCATGGAGTGTGTGTGGTCATCATGCTGTTCTGCCACATTACAACCATCCACTCTATTGCTTCCATGATCTGAGGCATTCCACGCACCTCTGAGGTTAGCTCACGCATTGCCTCTGTGTTATGGCACTGCTCCATCAACCATTCGCCCTCTATTTGGTGGACCTCCCTGTACCTATCCACTAGGGTGGCCTGCACATGCTCCCCATGGCGGCGTGATGGCACACGGCACGAGGGTCCCTCACCGGAACTGTCATCCACATCCAGTGTCTCACAGGTGTTGGGGGATGGGGCATCGGGTGTTTGAACGCCATTCAAAGGATGCGGTGGTGGTGCAAAGGACACGTTGTGGTCCTGGCGTCAATGGGCAATGGGTGACTGACACCGTCTAATGCTACCACTTCCCTAGCAGTCCACTGCGGTGGCCTGTGACCCTTCCACCAGCACTTCAGGGATGGTGTCCTCCTTGTTGTCGATCTCCATGGGGACCTCTGTGTCATGCTCAGTACCTGTGGTGGAGAGGGTACAGTTAGTCAGGCCAGCAATGACACACGGTGCATGTATCGCAGAGGTGCTATTGGCACCATCACTCACCAGTGTCATGGTCTTCCTGGCTGGCCTCCTCCTTCACAGGCTCAGTTCCCGCGGTCTCCCTCTGCTGTGTAGTCATCAACGCTGTTGTGCCTGCCTGCCTGCCCTGTTGGGTCTGGAGGAGGAAGAAGGGTACAGTTAGGTTTCCATTTTGGCAACGCCCATGTGTACTCCTGTCCATCATCCACATACATACCATCTAGGGTGTCCATGCCTTCCACCTCCCCGTTGACATCTGTCAGGGTGTCCATTACTGTGTGCTCCACCGGTGTGAGCTGGCTGTCATCACTGGGTGGTCTGCCACCAGTGCCCTGGCATTCCCATGCCACATTGGCGACCTTACACTTCACAGTGGTGCTTAGGTCCCACCACTTGTGCTTAATGGACTCAAGGGTCCGTGCCTCAGGTCCTGCGGCATTGACTGCAGCCTGTATCTCTAGCCACAGGTGGGCTTTCACCTTGGCAGGTGTGCTCAGGGAGAGGGAACCGTACAGCCACCGGTACTGGGTCTATAAGTTAGCCACCATCACGGCAGCTTGACCCCCCCCCATGAAGTTCGCAGTGTGGGGTCGGCTAATGGCACAGCCCTTGCATGGGCGCGCCCTCGGGTGGTCACCCACACCACCTGTTGGAGTTGCTCCACAGCCTGCATATCTGCCTGCATGCCTCGTTCCAGCTCCGCCATGGTTTCCGCACTGCTGTGTTCCACCCTGTTCACTTCCATGCAGCAGCACGGGGTGTACTGCCATATATGTGGGGTCAAAGGGTGGTCCTGGGTAGCTGCAGCCCACCTCTGCTTGCTATGTGGGTTGCTTCAGCACACCCCCTTCATCCACGTGCCGCGCATGCCATTCATAGCTACAGCATAGCAGGGTGCCCTACGTGCTGCGCACTGCATTTACATCAGTTTCACATGTTGTGCATGCACCTTCATACATAGGCCCCTATGTTAGCACAGCTGCCATTTTCTGTAATCCATAGACTCCAGTGCTACAGGATCTCAGCCCACCCACCTTGCCATCCGTCAAGCCACCCTCGTGTACATTATTATAATAATAATAATAAAACTTTATTTGTTTAGCGCCTTTCAAAAGCATCAAGGTGCTTTACATAAAAGCATGAATAAAACAGAATAAAATATCAAAATACTATAAAACAGATAAGCAATAAAATCCGGCAAATTAGGCAGCATATGCTTGGCACCATAGAAATGTTTTTAGTGCCTGCTTAAAATCCCCCAAGGTCGGACAGTCCCGTAGCTGATGGGGTAGAGAATTCCAAAGGGCAGAGGATGCATACATGAATGAACGGGCCACTGAAGATTTTAAAGACACCCTTGGAATCTCTAGCAACCCCTCGTCAGCCGAGCGGAGCGATCGCACAGGGCGGTAGGGGGACAGAAGCTCTTTCAAGTAGTCCAGCCAAGTCCATGTAGGGCTTTATAAGTCAGAAGTCCAACTCTGAAGGTGATCCACCACTGAATTGGCAGCCAGTGCAGTTCGTGCAGCACTGGTGTAATATGACATGACCTTGGAGTCCCTGTCAACAACTGGGCTGCTGCGTACTGCACCAGCTGCAGGCGACGGATATCAACCCCCGGTAATCCGCTGTGTTCCTCGGAGCTCTCTCCCTGCAGCTAATGACGCAGCTAATCCTCGGCGACACACTCTTCAACTCCTCCTCAGCATTTTCCATTTGAAAGATGCACTGAAAAGAAAAAAACAATGTGCAGTACGGTAGCTAAGGAGGGACACGCTTGCTCTCTGTTCAACTGCTTCAAACACGAAACTGGCTGTTTCAATGTTAGGGTGAACTGTAAATACAAGACAGTGTGTGTTTGTTGGGGGGGGGCAGACACTCACTCCTTGTGAAACAGCCCGAGTATGAAGCCTGTGGCTGTTTCAGTGTAGTGCTGATCTGTAAATAACAGACACTGTCTTTGTCTGGGGTGAGGTGATATTTTCTAAGGTATATGTGTCTTTGGTTGGGGGGGGCAGTGTTGTCCAGCTGGCAAATGTAACTATTCTTCTCTGTACATAGGGTGGTAGGTACTGGCAACCAAACACAATACACTTTACAGTATAGCAATAAAATAACTATTTTTTCCATTTTTAACTGTAAACACCTATTAAAAACCTATTTTCCCCATTTTCAACATCTTTTTCTCTTAATCTTTAATTTTTACTTGGGGAGACCCATTTTATAAGTGGAATAAGACACTCCAAGGTGTGGTTTATGGCCTAATGAGCAGTTCCCAGGTGCTAAAGGCACTCGGCACAAGAGCCCCATGCCTCATTACGCACTTGGAGCGTGCTCTTATCAGGACATAAACCACACCTCATCATGTCCTATTCCTTACTTAATACAGACTGCAACAAATTTTCATTCCTGGTGCAGTAATGGTGAATGTTTCCCTACCCACAGAACAAACTGCAGAAATTTGTATGCTGGGGAAGACATTTAGAAGTAGTTTTACCATAGTGCCAGGCCGACCAAAAGGGGTCAAGCATGTAATAGTGACAGAGAGAGCTTGTCCTATCAGACAAAAGACATACAGATTACCAGAGCGGTTAAGAGCAGAAGAGGTTAAGGTAATAAAAAAAATGAAAGTGTTATATATCATAAAAGAATCAAGAAGTGCTTGGTCAGCATTAATGGTGATTGTAAATACGAACATACGAAATTGCCAGCAGTTACAGGCCATATGGTCTATCTAGTCTGCTCGAGTGTGCAGCACTTCAGCCCATTAGACTGCAGCTAAAAAAAGGGTGTGTGAGAATCTGCCTTAATTTTAGGAAACTTGATCAAGTGTTCATATTTGACAGCTATCCTATGCCCAGGATAAATTATTTTGTGCATGAACTGGGAAGTGCCAAGTACATTAGTATCCTCGATCTCACCAAGGGTTACTGGAAATTCCCACAGCTAAAGAATCCAGAGATGAAACTGCATTTTCCATTCCAGTTAGATTCTATCAATTCACCACCATGCCTTTTGGTTTATTTATTTATTTATGTATTGAAATGTTTCATCAGGAACATGGCACACCCTCTACATCCCAGTGATACATGGATATAATTCTAGCCCCTCAAACTGGTTATTGTGCTGCTTACCTGGATGATGTTGTGGTGTACAGTCCAGATTGGAAAAGCCACCTAAAACACCTACAAGCAGTTATCCAATCTATGAAAAATGCAGGTCTGACCATTAATCCTACCAAGTGCACATTAGGCATGCAGGAAACCAGATACAGTATTTGGGTTATATTTTGGGGAAATGGAGATGTAAAGCTAGAGATTTCCAAGACAGAAGCTGTAGCTAACAGTCTTGTCCCTAAAACAAAGAAACATGTTAGGTAATTTTTAGATCTGGCTGCTTACTACAGAAGATTACCCAGTTAGCTAGTCCCCTCACTGAACTCATGAAAAACAGTACCTGAATAATGTGAAATGGTCCCAGAGTGTGATAGAGCTTTTCAAACCATCAAAGCTGCATTATGTTCAGCTCCCATTTTAAGAAGTCCAAACTTCGAGAAACAACTTCTGTTATAGACAGATGCATCAGAGGTAGGCCTAGGCACAATCTTGAGTCAGAATATAGATGGGAAAGAACATCCCATTCTGTATATTAGTAAGAAACTACATGACAGAGAGAAAAAGTATTCTACTATTGAAAAAGAATGCCTTGCTGCAAAACGGGCAGTGGAGTCCCTTAAGTGTTATTTGCTAGGAGCTGACTTTGTAACAAATCACAATCCTTTCTACTGACTTCATCAAATGAAGATAAAAATCCCAGAATCACAAGGTGGTACCTGGCATTAAAGCCATTTAAATGCAAAGTGATGCACAAATCCACAAAAGAGAATATCGATAATTTTCTGTCAAGATATAATTCAGGAATTGAGAATTCAGAAGGTTGAAAAAAAAATGGGTGCACTTCACTGAAATGTTTGCTGTAATAGGTGTTATGATAAGGTATACTGTGTATGCAAAGAATTGTAAATGTTATAAAGTAATAATAAAAGAAAAATAATAGAAGATTTTGGAAACCTGTTTTAAAAGGAGAAAAAAACATATTTCCTCTTAAAGAAGGGGTGTATGTGACAGGGTTGGGTAAGACCCTGTCCCATTTGTTATGCAGAGAGAGTTAAAAGCAATCTATTCCATCCTCTCCTATTCCATCACTTGTCTCTCTTGCCTGTCTGATTGGGCAATCACATTTTCCCTGTAGAATCTCGGAACTGGTCACTCCAAAGGTCGCAAAATGTCCCCATTTTCTCTCTTTCTTCACTTACTATTTCTATTCTTTTTTTCTATCTTCCTTTACTCCTCTGTGGTAAAACAAATGTTTGTGAATCTGTATGCGAAACTGAGATCCCTTTGTTTGCAAATGTGTACAGTTTACTGTTGAAATCAATGCAGAAAGCTATTTGGGTTTATCTGGAACACAGGAGGTTAACCTTGAGGTGCATTTTGACATCCACAAGCTTGTTTTCAGGGCTGTCAGCAGGAAAACTAGCTCCGGCCAGAATGTCTTAATTGGCTGCACCCATTGAGAAGACTGGATGTACTGGTCACATGAAAGAAATTCACAAAGTTTGGTACATTGTGTGAAAACAGGAGATATCACTTAACAAGAACAGGGTGCAGTGCAGGTGAAAACATCTTATAAAAAGTGAGCAGTGTTTGATTAGTGAGTTAGAAAGTGAGAGTGAGATTTACAGTTAGAGATACCCTCAGATGAAAGACTTTGTTTTGTTTGAACTGCTTGTATAAAAGCTATTCTGCACATTTTTTTTACTTTGTTGTTATTTATAATAATAAAATGCTACTTGTGCATTTTATGACTTCTCCTGATTTGCCTGTGCTTCCTGACCTGTGCCTCAATGACAGGGAGGAGGGAAAGGGGAGTTGCAGGCAGGGAGGCAACAAGAATGCAAATGAAATGAGTACTCGGGAGCGGGAAGTTAATTATGCTCGTTTATTCCAAAAAACAAGAGGCAGATCCAAGATCTCCAGAACAAGGTTTGGAGAACCATGTATGCCAACACAAGAAATCTAGGAAATCAAATTTCAGACCTGGAGGCCATCGTAGCAGAAGAGGACCTGGATACGGTGGCCATAACTGAGCCATGGTGCACTGAAAATCGTGACTGGGATATGGCCATACCAGGATACACTCAGTTCAAAAGAGATAGGGAGGGGAAGAGGGGTTATCCAGTATGTGAGGGATGGTATCAGGACTATGGAAGTGCAAGGGAACCTAGAGACAGGGGAAGGGCTGGAGGTGTTGTAGGTCACACTGGAGACAGTAACAGGGGCCATCAGTCACACTGGGATGGTATACAAGCCTCTAGGAAAGGGGAGGATTTGGACATGGCAGTAAGGGAAAACACTGACAGAATGGCAAATAAGGAAGAGGTACTGTTGATTGGGGACTTCAAGATCCCTGATGTGGACTTGATACTTCCGGCAGCAATTTTGACCAGAAGCAGGACAATCCTCTTTTTTTTTTTTTAAACTGTATTTATCCTCCTTCGGCAGGCGTTCGTCCACCAACCTACTGGTCTCAGGATCTTTCAGGGACTTATAGCATCATGCGCACTCCGGCAGAACCCCGGAGATGGCCTGGAGGCTTCTTCCTTGGGTGATCCCAATTTCCCTCCATTTTTCTCCCTGTGAACTGTCCCTACTCCTGAGACCCCGGAAGTGGTGACACATGTGCGTGGAGGTGCACTTGCGCACCACAGCTCCAGTACCAGCCTCTTACACCCTCCCTCGGCCTATCGCCGACACTCCTCGGAGCAGCACCACCACTCCAGCCTCCACCAGGGGGCGGCCAAGCTCTGAGGAGACACAGATCTCCCTCCCGAGGCGGAGGGCCACCAGCTGGCAGCCACTCGCTTCCTCTCCCTCCACCCCCTGCCGACCGCCAATGACCCAGATTCATTCCCAAATCTGGGTCACCAGCATGGCACAAGGTGTGGCATCCAGCACCTCAACCCTCAGCACCACCGGGCCGGCATAGGGCAATCCTCTTTACAGGGAGCATTTCTCAAAAAGTTAGTGACCTCACTAGGGACGAGGCAATACTTTACCTGGTGCTCACTAACAGAGACAGAGTAACAGATGTTACATTAGGCAGTCCCCTGGGGGACAATAATCAACTTACAGTGGGTTATAGTATTAAGATGGGTACAGAAGCAAGCCACACAAGGACAAGGGTCCTGGACTTTAGGAGAGTGGAATTTAAAACAATCAGAAACTGCTTTAGAAATTGCCTAGCAGTGGCAGATTGTCAGGGTGGGGTAGAGGCACAACAGGGACAAATTAAGGAAGGTATAGTGAAGGCAACCAGCCTCTGTGTGAAAAAAGTGAGTAAAATCAGGAGGAACAGCCTCTGATCAGAGCCAAAATGATTGTTATATGTTCTGTGTTAACCTGTTAAAGAGCTGCGGACGCCTTAAAAAAAAAACTTTGAAAAACATAATAATTAGGTAATAATTCAGCTTCCATTCCATATATATTCTAATGATTCCTCCTCCCCAGTATTTATTAGTAAGGATATTTGCATGAATGCTTGATCTTTATCCCTCAGGGTTCATCTGCCTCTACAGCGGACTCCCTACTTCAAGTCATAATCCTCTGCTGTGACATCAGAGTTTGTTGCTACGGGAGTAAACGTGATGTCACAGTCAGTGCCTTATGACCTCAGGTAGGGAGATGGCAACAGGACTAGATGAATTCTTCAGGAGCAAAGATCCCATTTTCATGCAGATGACCTCAATAATAAATAATAGGGAGGAGGAATACTAAACTAAAGTTGAAATGCAAGCTGAACTGTATCTAAATATTATGTTTTGGTAAAGTTGTCCTGAAGGCGTCAGCTGCTCTTTAAAGGCTATAGAATTACCGTTTGACTGGGACTGTAATGAAATGTCAGAGCACAAATGGTATAAGTTAGAAGTTCTTTCACTTGTGGGAAAGTGTTACCATGAACAGATTGTTATATATGAGAGAAAAAGTTTTAAGGAGACATCCAGTGTGGGGGGGGGGTTCTTTCCAAAGTTTTGCTGATCAAGCGACTGACTCTGTACTTGCTTCCAACGTTTTTCTGAGCCGCTGAGGGCTGTGACAGAAAGAGCACATTTGGCACAATGGATATAAAAACAGTCACCATGGCCAGTGGCTACACTGGGAGCTGCTTACAGAAACTGAGAAGGGAGGAACATGAGACAGGGCCAGTAACCAAAGGTGGGGAAGGGAAGCACACAGAGGGAGGGAGCATAAGGGCAGGATAGGTTTTTTTTGGGGGGAGGGACAGAGAAAGAAAGGGAGAGAGAGAAGGAGGAAGTGCACTTATTCATGCATACTTACTATGTACTTCAACTCCATTGCATAGAGCAAACATTTGTGAAGCATTCAGTATCTGGTCATTCCCTTTCAGACCCCATATAATCTCTCCTCCTCCTCTGTTCACAATACATCATCATAGCTCTCACATAGTTCTCCAATTTCCATGAAAACCACATTGGGGTGGGACGCTGACACGTGCACACTCTATTTCTCACCCCCCCGCCTTCTCAGGCACCATTGCTCTCTTGCTCTTTCTCTCTCTTTTCCCTGGCAAGTGCTGGAGAGATGCTGCCCCCAAAATGCCTGTTTTCAGTTCTACTTTCACATAGGAGACTACTGACACTGTAGGGTTAAAAAAGAGAATGAACAGTAGTAGCCAGAGACATGGTCAGATAATTCCGTAGCAAATGGGGCTGCAAACAATGTGCTGGCGCATCCCCCGGCCAGGTCTGAATACCTGGAATGAGAATGTGCAGCACACCCTGCAGATGCGCTGAGCTTACATGCCAGATATTAAAACCGAAACATGCAAATGGGGCCATTAGCCATGCACGACACAAATAGGGCCATTTGCATGTCATTATGGCCTCATTTGCATGCCCTGTGCAGGGATGCACCCGGCTAGATGTGCAGGGTGCCCTGAATGAAGGAGCGCAGGACATAGTCCCTGGTAGACAAGTGGACCCTCTTCTCTGTACCCAGATTGCTAATGTACTTATCATTACCTGCCTATCCTCAATGGTTTAGTGGTACCCCCCCGTCCCCGATACCCAATCGAGTGGTATTGATACATTTCCCATCCCTGGTAGTCAAGTGGTACCCCCTTCCCTACCTGAACACAATCACGGTGTAATGGCAGACCCCCAGTAACCCTGTATAGTAACCTTATAGTCCTCAGGTGAAGCTACCTCTGGCTGCAAGCTGCAACACTGGACTTAAGATTTGCAAGAAAGCGAGTAGTGCTCACAACAGAGGGAGGTGAACCTTACAATTTACAATTGTCTTTGGTTTGAAGCAGATTCCTTAGGAAAGTTAATATTCTTCAAGTGAAGGATACTTCTAACTGAAGGGTGAAATAAGGAACTTAGAATTATCAGAAACGGCAGTCTTTCTATCAACAGAGGGAGGTGGAGTTTGCTTTACTTTTGTTACAATTGTTAAGGTTTTCAGTGCAGGAAGAGTTTAAATCCACATAGGCTGAATACTGTTTTCTGTGTCTGCCCTTCTGCACAGCTGACGTGTTTTGGGAGCACAAGCCACCAGGCTCTTTTGGGGCTGGGGAGGTTTACCTGTGTCTGACTTGGATGTTTGGATTTTTCTCTGTTTGATTAGCAGGGTATTTTCTCTGTCAAATTGGTTTGAAGCAGTATTACAAATTGTCGTGTATGGCATCTTGCTGACAGGAAGGCACTCATCGCATCGGTAGGTCAGAGCGCTTAGCTGATTGTTTCATCAGGCACAGTTTAGGCTCAACCCTTCCACCCTCATCCCACCCACCCACCCCGGAAATAGTTCATTTATACCTGGGGTTCTGACATCATTTCCTCAAGAGGGCAAGGTACATATCACTGTCATATCCTCTCTAGCACACTGCACTGACAATATAAGCATACACATTATATAAATACATGTATTTCTATATAACGCACCAATCACACACACACCAAAAAAAAAACAACTAAACAAGGTGAACAGTTATGTGGGGAGTAGTACAATGTAATGGCTGTGGGGCAGCAGTCTTCGGAGTCTTTCTGGGCTGAGATGCTGCCCTGTTTGCGAACAACTATCTGCCCTGAGGGAGGAAGTTGCCCATCTTCAGGCCACACTGGACAGTGGCAGGAACCTCCCTTCCAGGGAGCACCAGAGCCACCACCACTACCTCAGAGGTTCAAGAAAGCACAGCAGTTGGACCACAGTGGGCTCAGGGAGGGTAAGGGTGGTGGAACAGAGGCACACCAGTCAGTTGTTCCACCCACAATCCATACACCATTCTGGGGAGCATAGTTCCCTATGGATGCACCCGCAGAGGAAACTAAGGAGGGTGCAGACAGCTGTCTCAAGGGAGGCCCTCAGGAAGGAGGCAGAGGGCACCACAGGGAAAGGAAGCAGCTCCTGGTGGGGGACTCAATTATTAGGGGGATAGAACTGGGGGGAGCAGGAAAAACTGAAGTAAGGTGCCTGCCTGGTGCCATGGCTTGGAGGGACAGGAAGCGCATCCTTAGGATCACGAGAACAGTTGCACGGGAGTCTGAGCTGGACGTCATTGTCCACCTAGGGACAAATGACTTGGCTCATCATGAGATTAGAGCAGTGCAGAAGGACTTTGTAGAGTTGGGGAGGGGCTTAAGACAAGTAGCACACACAGTATCCTTCTCAGAGGTGCTGCCTGTCAGTGGCATGGGTGAGGCGAGGGTACTTTGCACCATGCAGTTTAACGAATGGTTGAAAAAATGGTGTGGAGCACAGGGGTTTGGCTTCATTGGGGACTGTGCTCCACCTGGAGGGACACCAGCCTATATTGGCAGGATGGTCTGCATCTGACCAGGAAGGGAACAAGTCTTTTGGGCAATCGGTTTAAATGCTTCATTGGCAAGCTTTTAAACTAGTCAAGGGAGGAGGCACTGATAAGCAGCAGGAACATCCCAGCCTTCCCCTACAAAACAGGGTACTAAATGAGAAAAAGACCAAGTTAGAAAGGTCAGTGGGGGATAATGCTACAGAAGGTAAAGCCATCAAAAAATGGAGAGCAGTGAGTACCAATGCCCGTAGTCGGGGTAACAAGCTTCCTGAATTAGTGGCCTTGATGGAGGAGGAACATCTAGATATTGTGGCAGTCACAGAAACATGGTACACACAGAACCATGACTGAGATGTAAACATACCAGGATACACTATCTACAGGAGGGACAGGGAGGGTAAAAGAGGAAGAGGAGGAGGAGTAGCTCTCTACATAAGAGAGGAATCAAAGCAACAGAACAAAAGGGTAAACAGGAGGAGAGAAGCACTGTGGGTCAATTGGAGGCAGACAATGGCACCACAATCTGCACAGGGTTGTATACAGACCCCCTCTCGGGAGAAATGGACAAGGAAATGATAGAAAGTATACTTAGAATGGCAGATAAAGGGAGATATTGCTGATGGGTGATCTGAATATGCCAGATGTTAACTGGAGTGCAGTTGCAGCAGCCACTTCTAGAGTGGGGTTATTCTAGATGCCCTACAGGGGGCATGCCTTGAACAACTAGTATTGGAACCCACTCAAGAGGAGCAATCTTAGACCTGGTCCTCTCAAATGGAGATGGAGAGAGGATCACAGATGTAGAAGTGGGTAGCCATCTGGGAACTAGTGACCACCGAACAGTATGGTTCACAATAAACTCAGCAATAGAGGTCAAGCCATACAAGGCAAAAGTACTGGACTTCAGGAGGGCTGACTTTGCCAAAATGGGTGAGTGCCTAAGGAATGCACTAGCAAATGGGCAGGAAGGAGGGGTGGAACAACAATGGGGAATAATAAAAACTGCCATCACAGAGGTAACAAGCCTTTGTGTGAAACAAATTAACAAAACAAAACGATGTAAGAAACCACTATGGTTCTCAAAGGAGGTGGCAGTGAAGGTTCAAGAGAAAAATAAAGCATTCAGAAAGTACAAGGAATCACAGAAGGAACAGGACAGAGAAGTGTATCAGTTAAAGCAAAAGGAAGCTGGGAAGGCAGTCAGAACAGCAAAAGCCCAAACTGAAGAAAAGATAGCCAACTCAGTTAAGAAGGGATAAAACCTTTTTAGGTACATCAGGGGCGAAGGAAGACTAGGGAGGATAGTGAGGCTTAATAAAGGGAAGGGGAGGTGGGCAGAGGGTGACTGTGAAAAGGCAGAGATACTAAACAAATATTTTTGCTCAGTATTTACAAACGAAGAGGGGGAGGTACCTAAAACAAACAATAGAAACACTCTGGATACAGAAGTTGATACCAGCCCATTTACAGAAGAAAGGGTCTTAAAGAACTCTTAAAACTGAAGAGTGGACAAAGCCATGGGGCCTGATGGGATTCATCCCAGAATTCTAAAAGAAGTAAGGATAGAACTAGTGACACCACTGACTACCCTCTTTAACAAATCATGGGAGGATGGGGTGGTACCTGAGGACTGGAGGAGGGCCGATGTGATTCCCCTTCACAAAAGTGGGAGCAGGGCAGAAACGGGAAACTACAGACCAGTTAGTTTAACCTCAGTGATAGGGAAAATGATGGAATCCCTTCTGAAAGAAAGAATTGTCGAGTACCTAGAGGCCAGAGGGGCACAGGACCCAAGGCAGCATGGATTCACAGTGGGAAGGTCATGCCAGACAAATCTAATAGATTTCTTTGACTGGGCGACCAAAGTAGTAGATCAGAGAGGGGCTGTGGACATGACCTACCTAGACTTTAGCAAGGCATTTGACTCAGTCCCACACAAAAGATTAATATACAAGTTAGCCAGCCTGGGAGTGGGTCCCAAGATGATAGCCTGGGTAAAGATTTGGCTGAAGAACAGGACACAGAGGGTAATAGTAAATGGAGTCCACTCTGAAGAAAGGGGGGTTACTAGTGGGGTGCCGCAGGGTTCAGTATTAGGACCGGTCCTCTTCAATGTCTTTATAAGCGACATTGCAGACGGACTGGAAGGAAAAGTATGTCTCTTTGCAGATGACACAAAGATCTGCAACAGAGTTGATGCACAAGGTGGGGTGGAAAGGATGAGAAGGGACTTGACAAGGTTAGAGGATGGTCAAATGTATGGCAGCTTAGATTTAATGCTAAGAAGTGCAAGGTAATGCACCTGGGAAACAAAAACCCAGGGGAAGAGTACACAATGGGGGGTGAGATACTAACAACAACAAAAATGGAAAGGGACCTGGGGTAGTCATATCAGATGACTTAAAGGTGGGCAAGCAATGTGAGAGGGCAGTGAGGAGGGCTGGGGGATACTGGGATGCATAGGGAGAGGCATCACCAGTAGAAAACAGGAAGTTGTTATCCCTCTGTACAGACAGCTGGTGAGACCCCATCTGGAGTACTGTGTGCAGTTCTGGAGACCCAATCTCCGCAAGGACATAGACAAGATGGAAGCTGTCCAGAGGAGGGCAACTAAAATGGTGCAGGGTCTGCACTGGAAGACATATGAAGAGAGACTAAAGGAGCTTAATATGTATAGCCTCGAGGAAAGGAGGGAGGGGATATGATAGAAACTTTTAAGTACCTCAAGGGAATCAACAAAGTCCAGAGGTGGCATCTTTCAAAAAAGGTGTGCAAAAACAAGGGGCACAATTTGAAGATAGAGGCGGCTCAGAGGTAATGTAAGGAAGTATTTTTTCACAGAGAGGGTTGTGGATGCATGGAACGGCCTTCCGGAGGAGGTTGTGGAGTCAAAAACAGTGACTGAATTCAAGCATGCATGGGACAGCCATAAGGCAATTCTAGGAGGTGGGGGTAGAAAGAAGTAGGCTGCTGGTTAACTAGGATCTGCAGCTTATCCATTAGGTAGGGAAATGGGCAGACTGGGTGGGCCAAGCGGTCCTTATCTGCCATCAAATTCTATGTTTCTATGTTTCTATGGTGGTCCAGTGGACCCCACACCTACCCACCCATTGCGGCAACCACACCCTACCCCGCTTCCCCCATCCCAGCATGGGCATGGCAGCCTGCATTCAGCAGAAACCACCTGCACACCTCCATGGCTGCCCACCAACTGCACTGTTACTGAATGACAGCTTACAATAAGCTCTACAATACCATTGGTTGACATTGTCGACCAATGGGCTTACAGTGAGCACTGTAAGCATTCATTCTCAACTTTGTGAATGACACTAATTTGTTAATGAATGCCTACAGTACTCACTGCAAGCCCATTGGTCAATGATGTCAACCAATGGTATTGCAGAGCTTACTTTAAGCTGTCATTCAGTGACAGCGCAGTAGGCAGGCAACCGTGAAGGTGTGCAGGTGGGTTTCGCTGCCCACTGGTTGCAATGCCCATGCTGGGACGGAGGGGGAGTGGGGGGTGTGGTTGCCTCAATGGGTGGGAGGTGGGGAACCATTGGACCACCAAGGTTACTGGGGGTCTGCCATTACACCATGATCGTGTTCGGGTAGGGAGGGGGTACCACTAGACTACCAGGGATGAATGGAGGAATTATGTGCAATACTGATGGAGTTCAGGGAGGAAGGGGGGTTACCATTAGACTACCAGCGCTGAATGGGGGTTACCTGCAATATACGGATGGGGTTCAGGACAGGGGGTACTGCTAGACTACCAGGGATAGGAGAAGGGTTACCTTTTGTCTGTTCACAGACAGGGATGGGGGGGGTAGCCACCCATGGGTTGGCAGCTGCTGTGTTGCACTGTGCAATACAGCAGCACGCCTGTGGGTGGTTGTGACTTAGGCACAGTATTTCCATGCCTAACATTGCATGGTGCATCGCCGAGGTGTGCAGGCAGCTGCGCTGCACATCTTGGCTGAATATGGAGATGTATTTATTTTTTAATGTTGACCAGGTAAGTGCAGTAGACAACTTCTGCCTATTTTCAGGCACGACCCGGGAAAGGGGGATACAGATGAATGCCAACTGACCTTGAACCAGATTAAGCTGTTGGTGGTATTTTCAGTGAATAGGGGAAATTTGGCCAGGGCATCGGGGAAATTCCCTTACCATGGGATCTTTAACATCCACCTGAACTACCACCAGAACAGGCAGATGGGATCTCAGTTTAATGTCTCATCTGAAAGACGGTACCTCAGAAGTGCAGCACCCCCTTCATGCTACACTGCAGTGTCAGTATTGGGATTTAACCCAAGTGTCTGGTGTGAGAATAGAACCCACAGCCTTCTGATCTCCTGGCCTCAGAGGCGAGTGTGCTACCTGCTGAGCCACTGACACATATGTAGGGGAACACCGCCCTCCAGATGCACCACATACATTATCTTTGCACTGCAGCACATCCGGACTTGCGTGGCACAAGCATGGCACATCCCCTTTGAATATCCGGGCCCTCCTCTGTAAAATATAGAGCAAAATAATTTTTTTCTCACCCTATGTAGCTGTGCCAGCCATGATGCAATGCAGTACACTGCAGTGAATGACGTCACAAAATACTGTAGTGTACTGCACTGCATCCTGACTGGCATCACTGTGTGTTCAGTTTCAGCTACTGGAGTTGCCTTGTCAGGGTACTGAGCTAGAGTATTGCTTCTGTTTGAATCCCTGGGATCAAAGATTCCAGAAATTAATTTTCATCTTTCCACTTTCTAAACCTGTTTTCTACAAAACCTTACCAATGCAGCTGGTGAGGGCTCCATGGTGTGCAGATCTGCGTAGCTAGGCTGCGCCTCCGTCTGCATCTATGATCAACACATCAATGACAGGACATCAAAGACAGGAGCGGGGCATGGATCTAGATAACTGGTATACATGTTAAAAAAATGTTCTGTGCCACGCTTTTCATCCACCCCTCCATCGTATCAACCAGAGGCCAGAACATTTTTTGGGGCCTGTGGGACTCTCAACCATCCTGGGCTGGAACTGGCTTTCTGACTGCATATTGACTGTTTTTTCATATTTAAAAAACACTTAGCCCTGTCTTGTGGGGCATTATTTTAAAACTCTGCAGGTTGCTCTCCTGGAAGGCTGAGAAGCTTGGCTCCTTGTCTGTTTTGCTTTTTGTGGGGGAATTTTGGGGGGTAGAGTTAGGGAGGGTCACTGGGATTTGAGGTTTTAGTTTGAATAAGTGTGTAGTATGATTGGTTAGTTCCACGTGTATTAGTTGTGTGGACGTTGTGTGGCTGATAGCTACTTGTTTATTTATTTATTGAGGCTTTCTGGTGGGACAATATGTGTCTGGGGCAGGCTAGGATTATGTACGAGGCATTCCAGGATCACGATCTACGGCCCTTTACCGACTTCCCAGTTTCTCAGAAGGCATCCTGGTTGTCGATGGGCCTTGAGGAGAGGCCAGATGTGTTTGGTCCCTGTCGCCAGAGTTTTCACTGGACCAAGTGGACTAGTACCCAAAAGGGCTACATTGCCCACCAATCCTCTAAGGGCAGTGCTTTGCAATGCCAGATCCATCAGTAATAAGACTGTGATTATAGCAGACTTGGTTTCCGTGGCTGATCTGGGTTGCATTACTGAGACCTGGGTGGGTGATGATGCTGGCCCAGTTTTAGAGGCTGCCGTCCCCCCTGGGTACTCGGTGGTGCACTGCCCCAGAGTGGAATGCAGGGGCAGGAGAGTGGCCATCTGTTTTAGATCTGAGCTTGGCTTCACTGTGCACCAAGCGGGAAGACAAGGTTCTTTTGAATGCGTGACATTGTGTGGGAGTCCAGGCACAGGCTGCAGGATTCTCCTGATTTACCACCCCTGGGGTGGCAGGCGAATTCCTGCAGGAGGTAGCAGACTTTGTCATCGGTGAGATGGAGTACCCCAGATGTTTAGTTCTGGGGGACTTCAATGTCTGGGCCGACGATGAATCTTCTAGGCTAGGTTACAACCTCCTTCAGATTATGTCATCTCTGGGCCTGTCGCAAGAAGTTTCTTTCGTGACCCACCAAGGAAGCCATGTGTTGGACCTGGTCTTCTCACTCGGGCTTGAGATTAGTAACCTCAAGACTGAGTGGGTCATTTGGTCCAATCATTGCACTGTGGAGTTCTCATTTGTGGCCCCGCTGGGAAAGTTAAGCTACCGCTCTTTGAGGGGTATGACCCCGGAGGGATTTCTGGTGGTAGCAGATCTATCTAGTGTGAGCAGTGCATGTGTAGGGGGTGCGGGCGAGGCTGTTGCCGCCTATAACAGGGCGATGTCGGTTGAGCTCAACTCTCTCGCAACGGTCTGTGTATGACCTAAATCCTCTCACTTGAGGTCCCAGTGATTTGATGGGGAGCTCAAGGCGATGAAGATAAGACAAGACCTCCCTGAGGTGGCTTACTACCAACTCATATCATGCATTGCTTTAGCTACCAATTGTATAGGTCTTAACCGCTCATCAGGTAAATATGTTGATAATTCTGCCCTGTTTTAGCTACCAAATGTATAGGCATTAACCCATGCTCATTGTACTCATACTCGTTACTAGAATCCCAGTAAGACCTAGTGGTAGGCAGGGAAGGCAGCTTGTGAAACTCCAGTTAAATGGATTTCACACTGTCTCACTCTGTTCTCAGTCTCAGCTGAGACTGAGGGATGACATCACCATAGAACTATCACAGCTGCATGAGCCACAATGGAATCTGCAGCAGGGAGTTGGAATAGAATGTTGGGTGGTTTGAACAGTAGTCTGTAGGTCAGCTGGAGTTTGGAGCTTGCTGAGAGAGCAGCACAGCAGCTCTGTGTTAGGCTCTTGGAGCCTCAGCCCTGACATAGGGCTACATTCAGGGAAAAAGTGTGTGTTTCCACCTAAAGAGAGATACAGAAGCTGGTTTTAAAGTGGTGGAGACTGCTGAATTGGGTCTCAGTGCCCCCTCCCTCAGGGGATGGGGCAGGAAGGTTTTCCTGCATATTCCAGGGGCAACCCCCTGGCTTCTGCTAGTGGAGAAGCTGCCTTATTTGGTCCAAGAGTTTTTGGGAAACAAGAAGAGTTCGTGATTCGCCTGTGGGGCACCTGCAACTGGAGGGTGAGTTTCTGTTCTTTCTAAAGGGCCCATGTTTTTCACCCTGGGACTTGTGTGATAGTGGGGATTGGACTACTGAAGTAATGGGAGGCCTAGAGTAATAGGCTTAGCCAAAAGTAAAAGTATGTTCAAGTCCAGCACATAGTGGAAGTCCAGACATGTAGAGGAAATGTGACATACGTCTACCCAGTAATCTACATTGCCAAGCTTTCAGAAAAGAGTTGTTTAGTTTCCAGAGAAATGGCTGGGTATGGATTGTGGTGGGAGACCCCCCATCTTTAGTGACCAGGTCCACCTCTATGGATTTGCTCTGTGGATTTCTACTTTGCCTCATGCACTTGGCCAGTGATGAGGGAAGTACCCAGATGTGGAATTGGTAGGAAAATTCCCTCTAGGAGTCCAAGGCTCTAAAGTGGTTTGGGGAGCCATCAATTGGAAAATTGGTTAATTTCCTAAAATGGACCACGGATCAAGTGGCCAGCGGGGGAGCCAGGCCAGTGGGGAAAACCCAAGCAGTGTACAAGTCGGGCTGTGTACCCAAAGCTGTGTGCAAGTCTGGGCTGTGTGCCTGGTGGGTTCAGAGCCTGAGGGCTGGAAATAGTGAAGAAGTGTCCTGTTGTCTCTAATCTGCATTACAAGGAAAGTAGCCCCGTGGGGGTCTGTCTATGCTTTGTTTGTTCAGTTTGGATGTGAATAAAAGCCACACTGTAGAATCCCATTCCTGGTTTTGGACATTACAGTTATTGCTTCCTGTGTTCGGATTTACTTGGGTGCCCCTGTGCAGAGTAGCCAAACCTAGGCCCCCTGTGCCGAGTAACCTAATCCTCCCCGAACCCAGTCCCCACCAGGTACTGCTGTCAGCTTCAACAGCATGCCACCTGTCATTTTGCAAAAAGGCAGGGGTGAGGGGTTACATCTGTATGATTGCTCACCCACATTTATTCTATGTATGTAGTGTATGAATGTCTATGTTTTATTCTGATGTGGAGCCTTTGGAAACAAGTCTATGACTCAAAGGGTTGTAATTCCAATTTCCTACATAAATAAATAAATAAATAAGATTGTGGGTTGGGGGTTAGAGCGCTGCAGGTGGAAATCTGGACTACAGGTGGACAAACTGGCCCTGCGCTCTCATTATGATGAGTATCAGGGGGCAATCACCCATAAGTAGGCAGAGTTCCTGTCCAGGGAGATTGCTGCTGGGAAGAATCGCTCAACTATGCTCTTTCGGACTGTGGACAGGTGGCTAAATCCAGCCTGTCTGCAGCCAAAAAAAGCCTTTTCTGATGCTTTATGTGATGAGTTTTCTTGTTTCTTCTTGGACAGGGTGTACACTATCCAGCAGAGCATTCCACCAGTGTGCCACAATGTGGCTGACAGTGATCACTTTTGGCATTCAGACAGCATTCCACCTAGTTGGGGGGAGTTTAAACCAGTGGGGGTGGTTGAGGTCATTGATGTTGCCCGCAGGCTGAAGCACACGTACTGTGAACTGGACCCGGTGCCAACACGTTTTCTGATGAGATATGTCGACTCCATTGGCCCAGTGTTCACCTTGATTATCTGGTGTTCTATCTCAGAAGGGGTCTTTCCAGGTGCCTTGAAGGAGGCTCTGGTAAGGCCACTCCTCAAGAAACCATCGTTAGACCCTGACATCATGGCGAATTACCATCCAATCTCCAACCTCCCATTTTTTGGGAAGGTTGTTAAGAAGATTGTGGCACAGCAGCTTGAGGAGCACCTCATGACCTTTGACCAATATGAGCCGCTCCAGTCGGGGTTTCGGGAGAGGCATAGCATGGAAACCGCATTAATTCAGAAGCATAATAACCTCCTTAGGGCTAGAGATCAAGGAGAGGGGACAATTCTCGTTCTCCTCGACCTCTCCTCAGCTTTTGACTCAGTAGACCATTGGGTGTTGCTTGACCGCCTGAGGGAATTTTGTGGACTTGCCAGCATTGTCATCTGCTGGTTTGAGTCCTATTTCACGAACAGGAGGCAACAGGTTGTGATGAGGAATTTTCTCCTCCTCCCCTAGCCTCCTGTCATGTGGATTACCTCAGTGTTTGGTCTTGTCCCCAATGTTATTTGCCGTGTACATGCTGCCCCTGGGAGAGCTTATTAGGAAGTATAGTTTGGGTTTTCACTGCTATGCTGATGATACCCAATTGTATCTTTCTTTTGCCCCTGGGACATCCAATGCGGTGGAAGTGCTAAACAGATGCCTTGCTGAGATCAATGACTGGATGGCTTCCAGCTGGTTGTGACTGAACCCCAATAAGATGGAGGTATTAGTGGTGGAGTCGAACAGAAGGTGTGATAGGAGGGCCTCTGTCGCAGATACCGGGTTAGTCCTGGGGTCTGTGTCATTGAAGGCCTCCTCTAGGGTGCATGATCTTGGTGTGACCTTTGACAGTGGATTGACATTTGAAGCACAGCTGTCATCAGTTGTCCGGACCAGCTTTTACCATCTTAGGAACATTGCCAGGATCAAGCCCCTAGTGTCGCCTATGGACCTCCCCACTTTTGTGCATGCCTTCGTAACATCTAGGCTTGATTACTGTAATGCGCTTGACTTCGGGGGTCTCGGGAGGTACCACTTGCAGGCTGCAGCTGGTGCAGAACACAGCTGCAAGTTTGCTGACGGGGCAGCCTAAATACGGGCACGTCACCCCGGTGCTGCATGAACTGCACTGGCTGCCGGTCAGGTGGAGGATCCTCTTTAAGGTGAGCTTGCTCACCTTTAAGGCCCTACATGGGCTGGGCCCCTGGATACTTGTCTGACCTTCTGACACCTGCTGCCTCAGTATGCTCCCTCCATTCTTCCTCCAGAGGCCTTCTTGCGATTCCCAGGATGAGGCTAAAGACCGCCGGCAACAGAGCTTTTAGTGTCGCCGGCCCCATCATGTGGAATTCGCTGCTACTATCTGTAAGGGAGGCCCCTTCAGTGGAAGTGTTTAAGGCCCACCTCAAGACCCTACAGTTTAGTCAAGCTTTCCCGGACACTGTTTATTAATATTTATTTTTAGGATAGCCTTTTAATGACTATTGTTATTTTTAACTGTTTTATACTATCTGCTTTATTTATTAGTGTTTTATGTATGTGTTGTAGTTTTGGATTAGTTTGTTTCTATTTGTACGGCACCCAGAGCCTCTGAGATTGGGTGCCTCAAAAAATAAACCTTGCCTTGCCTTGCCAGTCAGCGCGAACTGCCCATCCATCAACACATCGACAACTGACCACTGGAACCAGGGACAGATCCAGCCAACTGGTATACATGTTGATAAAAACTGTTCTGTGCCACTCTGTTTGTTTACCCCCCATCCTCAATCACCAAAGGCCAGAACAATTTTTTTCACATGTATGCAAGTAGCCTGGACTGTCCCTCCATCTTTCATCAACAACAGACCACAGAAGCAAGACATGGACCTAGCTGACTGGTATCCATTAAAAAAAAAAAGTTCTGTGCCACTCTATTCATTTGCCCCTCCCTTGTATTAACCAGAGGCAAGTCTGCCGGTTGGCCTGAACTGCCCCTCCATCCTCCTTCAACAACTAACCACAGGAAAAAGAGACAGGCCTAGCTGATCAGTATACATGTTGAAAAAAATTGTTCTGTGCCAGTCAGTTCAGCCCACCCTCCATCCACTATCAACCAGAGGCCAGAACAATTTTTTCACAAGCGTAGCAGTCAGCCTGGGCTGTCCCTCCCTCCATCCTCCATCAAGGACAGACCACAGGAACAAGGCACAGACCTAGTTGACAGTACGCATGCTTAAAGCAATTGTTCTGTGCCAGCTACATACGAACATATGAAATTTGCCAGCAGATAAAGGGCCTAGAGGTCTATCAAGTCTGCTCAAATGTGCAGCTAGCACCCCTTATTCTGCAGCTGCCCTTCCCTCGCACCCTTCCCCTCCATTGACTTTCCCCTTGCCCTGTCCCAGCCCCTTTTGAAGCAGTCCACTGTTCTACTGGATACTGCTTCTACTGGTAACGCATTCCTCCCAGCTACCACCCTCTCTGTAAAAAAGTGTCTCCTCATCTCTCTCCTGAACCTTCTTCCCTCCAGTCTCATATCATGGCGCTAGATGTCCCTCCCCTCCCTTACTTTGAACAGCCCCTCTGTACCCATCTTGTTTATTCCATTCATGTACTTAAAGGTTTCAGTCATATCCCCCTGTCCCTCCTCTCCTCCAGCGAGTACACATTCAGCTCCCTCAGCCTCCTCTCATATGGTAAGTCCCCCAGCCCCTTGATCACCTCTGTCACCCTGCGCTGCACCCCCTCCAGTAACATAATGTCCCTTTTTAGATACCGGTGCCAGTACTGCACGTAGTACTCCAGGTGCGGTCTAACTAATGACCTATACAGTGGCAGAATCACCTCCCCCCTCCTCGAGGAGATACCCCTTGCAATGCAACCCAGCATTTTGTTGGCCTTTGCAGCTGCCTTTCTACATTGTGCCGAGTTGTTCATTGACCCTGTAATGAACACCCCTAGATCCTTCTCTTCCTCTGTCTTGGCTAACTGCACTCCCCCCAGCTGGTAACTCCTCCTTGGGTTCTTCACCACAAAATGCAGCACCTTGCACTTTTTGGCATTACACTCCAGTTGCCAGGTGTCTGACCAGGTTTCCAGCTTTTCCAGATCATCCTGCAACCCCTGCCAACCCCCTAGGTCATCCACCACCGCTCCCATCTTGGTGTCGTCAGCAAACAGACTGATCTTGCTCTTGATGTCCAATGATATGTCTGTAATGAATATCCCAAACAAAACTGGTCCCAACACCAAGCCCTGTGGAACACCGCTCATCACTACCCTTGGGAATGAGAGTACCCCACCCACCACCACCCTCTGTTGCCTTCCCTGATGCCAGTTCCCTACCCATCTCACCAGCTTTGCACCTGCCCCTGTGCCTTCTAACTTACTTCCCAGTCTCCCATGTGGCACCAAGTCGAATGCCTTACTGAAGTCCAGATACAGGACATCCACTGCATGGCCCCTGTCCAATTTCCCAGTTACCCAGTCATAGAACTCCACCAGGTTGGTTTGGCAGGATCTGCCACGTATGAAGCCATACTGTCTGCTGTCCTGTAGTCCTTTGGCCTTCATGAGGGCCACCAGCCTCTCCTTCAGGATAGTCTCCATCAGCTTACCCACGATGGATGTGAGGCTCACCAGTCTGTAGTTACACGGTTCATCCTTGGGGCCACTCTTATGGAGGGGCACCACATGAGCCATCCTCCAGTCCTAATGTATACACCCCGAGTGTAGTGAGGCATTAAATAGGTCTGCCAAAGGTCCCTCAAGGACATCTGCCAGCTCCTTCAATACCCTGGGGTGGATGCAATCTTGGCCTGGTGCCTTGTCCACCCTCAGTGCCCTCAAACCCTCCAGAACTCTGCCCTCCATGATTTTCCCATCTGTCACCCCCTCCTCCCTGTTTCTACCATTCCTCCCCCTTGGGTATCACCCCCCTCTTCTATTTAGTAAATACCGAGCAGAAATAATCATTTAGCACTTCTGCCTTATCGCCCCCTGCTTCCACCCAACCCCCCTCCTTCCTAATCTTTACTATGTGGTCCTTACAGTTCCTTTTCTCCCTGATATACCTAAAGAGGCTAGTTCAGCCCACTCTCCTTCCACCATCCTCAGAGGCCAGAAGAATTTTTTTTTTAAACTTGTCTGCCAGTCGGACGTGGACTGCCCATCTATCAACACATCAATAACCAACCACAGGAGTCTTGTACTGACCCATTGAACTGGTATACATGTTGGAAAAAAATGTTCTGTGCCACTTTGTTTGTTCACCCCTCCCTTCTCTGTCACCAGAGGCCAGAACAATTTTTTTTTTCACATGTATACAAGTCGACCCAGACTGCCCCTCTGTCCTCCATTAATGACAGACCACAGGAGCAAGGCACAGACCTAGCCAACTAGTATACATGTTTAAAAAAATATTCTGTGCCGTTCTATTCATCTGCCCCTGTCCCTCCCTGGTATCAACCAGAGGTCAGAACAATTTTTTTTTTTAAACATGTCTGACAGGTCGGCCCGAACTGCTCCTCTTTCTTTCATCAACAACCAACCACAGGAAAAAGAGATGGACCTAGCTAACTGGTACTCATGTTGAAACAAAATGTTCTGTTCCAGTCAGTTCAGCTCACCCTCTGTCCACCATCAACCAGAGAGTAGAACAATTGTTTTCACATGCGTGGAAGTCAGTGCGGATTGTTCCTCAATCTTTCATCAAGGAAAAACCACAGGAGCAAGGCACAGACCTAGCCAACTGGTATACATGCTTTTTTATATACTGTATACAAATTTTATTGAGATCAATATCACAGGCATACAAATCGGGTACAGTAAACATTCCGGTCAGGGATGACCCCATGATGGTACAACACTATTAAACTTAGTCATTAGAAAAGGCTATGTAATAAATCCATGTCCATCTAGCAGTTATGATTAATTCAAAACTACAGTAAAAATGAGTCTAAACATATACGATCATCCCCTACTCACTCTATATGGCATGCAATAAGTCTGTAGGCTTTTAAGAAACTACCATAGTAGACAAATCATGCATTTGGGAAAAGAAGAACCTGTGAAAAACGGAATGCACAACAGTATGTATAACATTAGCATATTGACAGCAGATCACAAATTGTCAGATGGCATGGAGCTAAGTCCGACAAACGCCCTATCATAGATGGCAGCCCCCAGGGTTCGATACTGGGACCTCTCCTGTTTTCCCTATTTATTAATGATTTGCCTCAACATTGTGGAGGGGCCAAGGTGACCTTATATGCAGACGATGCCGTGCTTTATAGGTCCTCCCGAGACACTGTCCAACTAAACAACCTTCTTAGTCAAGACCTTAGTCTACTTGAAAATTGGTTTCTTGCTAATAAATTAGTTCTAAATAGTAAAAAGACCAAAGCCATGCTATTTGGCCCTAAAAGCCTGGGCCCAACACGTTTACATTTATTGTCCCCAGCTGTTTCCAATGGCTCAAAAATTTAAGTGATCGATTGTATCAAATACCTAGGTATATACTTAGACCAAGACTGCTCCTTTAAGAGCCACATCGACCATCTGACCAAGAAACTCAACCAAAAGTTAGGTCTATTATATCGCCTGAGCCCTTTCCTCACTCCTGAATCCAAACTCAAAGCTTCCACTGGTACACTCCTACCAACCTTGCTATATGGGGCCCCTTTACTACATTCTGTAAGAAGTTCTGAAATACAAAGGCTAAAAATACTGTATCACAGGATAGGGCACTTTGCTGCAGGGGTGCCACCATGGGAGCATCACTGCAAGGTACTATTATCTCTTAGGTGGCCTTCTGTAGATGGCAGATTATCATATCCATATCATGTGCCTTGCATTTAAGCTCCAGCAAAATGGCACCCCTACTAGCCTAATTAACACAGTAGTTCCCAAAAAGAAAGGGAGAACACTAAGATCCTCTGGCAGCCAGCTTCTCCATGTCCCCAGTGTTAGGACTTCCCTAGGACTCCGGTCCTATGCTGCCTTCATCCCTCCTATCTGGAATGGTCTCCCTAGCAGTCTCCAGGAATGTACCTCCCTTGAGGGCTTCATGAAGGGTCTTAAAACCCACCTGTTGGATCTGAGCCTCTGCAACTGCTACCGCTGAGTCTACCAGACTTCCTGCTACCGATCTAACCTTATTGGGACATCAATCTGATTGTGACTGTCTTGTGTATAATAGTACTTCTACCCCTGTTGATATTGATTGTGATTAACCTGTCACTGTATCCTTGACTGGGTCAGTATGTCTATATTGACTGTTAATTGTGAAATGACATGTATGTATTTTGTTATGTTTATAGATGTATGTAATTAATTCTAGGTCACCCCTGAAAAAGGGACTGTTTCAGTCTCAGTGGGCCTACCCGGTCACCAAAATTTAAATAAAATAAATATTTAGAAATCGACTGGTATACATGCTTAAAACAACTGTTCTGTGCCAGACCCTCCAACAACCATCATCAGTGGCCTGAACAATTTTTTTTAAACATGGTTGCCTACCAGTCAGCCCAGACTGCCCCTCCAATAACACGACAACAACCGACCACTGGAGCCAGGGACAGACCCAGTCGACTGGTATACAAGTTAGGGGGGAAAAGATTTTTCTGTGCCACTCTGTTAGTTCGTCCCTCCTGCCTTCATCACCAGGGATCAGAACAATGTTTTTTCACATATATGCAAGTCAACCCAGATTGCCCCTCCATCAATGACACAGCACAGGGGCAAGGTACAGACCTAGCCAGCTGGTATACATGTTTAAAAAAAGAGTGTTCTGTGCCAGTCTACTTGGCCACCCACTCCCCCTTCCATCACCAGAGGCCAGAACAATTTTTTTCAACATGTGTGTCAGTGTGCTAGGCCCATCCCTTCATCCACTGTCAACAACCGACCACAGGAATGGACCTAGTCAGCTGGTATATATGTTGAAAACAATTGTTCTGTGCTACTCTGTTCGTCGTTCCCTTCCCCCTCCCCCAATCATCAGAGGCCAGAACAATTTTTTCTCACATGTATGCAAGTCAGCCCAGACTGCCGCTCCATCCTCCTTTTATGACAGACCACAAGAGCAAGGCACAAACCTAGCTGACTGATATACATGTTTAAAAAATGGTTCTGTACCAGTCAGCTCAGCCACCCCTCCCTCCTCCATTACCAGAGGCCAGAACAATTTTTTTTTAATTTGTATTTTTTTGCATTTTTCCTACTTTTTATATCCAAAAGGTCCTGGGACCCAGGTAGACATGGCAGTGAGTGCACATGGAGGAGCACACGCACTCCAGTTACAGGCCCAGCCCCTTCCGCCCCACCCCGGGCTATCTCTAGGCTCCCCTGTTTCCCAAACTGCCATCTGTCCTCCATCGGGTGACAGCCGATGATTGGGGGAAGCTCCTTATCCCTCCCCGGGATAGGAGAGCCACTTCATGGCAGCTCAATACTGCTCTTCACCTCCCCCCCGCCGACCCCCAACAACCCGACTGTGACAGGGTGACCCCTTTCATGGGTGGGTGCCCCATTAGGAAGACAAGGGTCTTCCCTTGTCCCCCATAAAGTGCCTTATGCCTATGATATTTATATAAAGTGCATAGAAGGAATAAAAGTGCTGCAGTGCTTAGAAAAACATATAAAAAGTGCAGACGTTTTAGGATACCAACTATGTAATTCAGGTGCAAATTGGATGAATAAATAATGTAGAATAATAGACATAAAATATGCAAAAGGGGTTTGTTTAAAGAATGACCTCCAACCCCAACCCTTTGACGGAACACACTATGGGCATAAGTATTTGAAGTAGCCCATTGAAAATAAATGTGAACTGCCTTGGGGGCTGAAGATGTTAGGAATGTCCACCTGTTTGTGTAATGTACTATATATGTTTGAATTAGTAAAGGTTTACATTATGGACAGGGGTAGCACTCCTTTTTCCCTTTTGTTTCCATTCCCTCTGCTGCTCCTGGTCCTAGAAGGAGCCCCTTTTCTGTATAAATAACAAGAGCAGTGCCTGAATTATACAGGGGGCGTGGTTCAGAACGGAGCGGCATAACTTTTCGTTTTCACTTTTTTCAGCTGCCACTTCGTATCTGAGAGTAGACCGCTTGGCTCCTCTCTTTGTGGAGCAATACAGAACTGATGAAATAGAGAGAGAGGAGCAGTGCAGTTCTTCGCTCCCTCTCCCTCTTACCCTATCACAGCAGTATAGGATTGGGCGGCTGGCAAATGGATGTAAAATTGAATAGAAGGAGCCATAAAGACAACTACGAGGTGGAGGCAGATTAAGCTTGGTGTGAAAATTGCCCCGTAGTTGTCTGTTCCAAAGGAAACTGTAGAAATACTCGCAAAAGAAAAAAAGGTAGCTGCTTGGGGCCTCGCTTTGTAGTGAGCTCTAAACTGGAAACCCTGACCGAAGAAGAAAGAAAGCTCTGGAGAGCGCACCACCTTTTTTCGGTGCAGAATAAATGCTCCCGTAGTGTGCACTGCACTTGCAGTGAGTGAATGTGCTCCAGGGAGAATTGCACAATGTGCATAGTACAGCTTGGAGTCTGGAGCCGAGGTGGGCGCTATGGGGTATTTTGGTACAATATCCCCATAGTGGCCTGCTCCAGGAGAGTAGCTTAGGTAGTGTAATAAAGCAGCTGAAAAGAATTTAAAACAAATCGATCGGTCAAGCTCATTCCCAAACCTGGGTCGCTGGCATGGCGCAGGGTGTGGTGTCCAGCATGTCAACCCTCAGCACCATTGGGCCAGCCAGAAAAATGTTTTTCAACATATGCGCCAGTCTGCTAGGTCTGTCCCTCCATCCACCATTAACAACCGACCACAGGAAATGGGGACAGACCTAGCTGACTGGTATACATAATGAAAAAAAATTGTTCTGTGCCACTTTGTTCATCTGCCCATCCCTCCTCCATCATCAGAGGCCAGAACAATTTTTTTTCACATGTATGCAGTTGGCCTGGACTGATTCTCTATCCTCTAATAACGACAAACCGTAAGACCAAGGCACGGACCTAACCAACTGGTATACATGCTTAAAACAATTGTCCTGTGCTTCCATCCTCCATCAACAATGAACCACAGGAGCAAGGGATGGACCTAGCCAACTGCAATAAAGGCTGAAAAAATGTTTTGTGTCAGTCGGCTCAGTCACCCCTTGCTTCTCCATCACCAGAGGCCAGAACAATTTGTTACAACATTTGTGCCAGTCTCCAAGGCCCATCCCTCCATCCTCCATCAATGACAAACCACAGGAGTGAGGGATGGACCTTGCTGACTGGTATATACAGTATGTTGAAGAAAATGTCCACACACCATGACAGCCTGTGCCCTCCTTCCACCCCTCAGCTATATTTTTTTTTTTATATAAACACACCATGCCAACCTGTGCCCTCCCTCCACCTCTCACTAATGTCCCTTCGACCCTCACATACACATTTTTATTAATACTCTATGCCAGCTTGTACCCTCCTGGCACCACTCTTGCTCCCTCCTCATTCACTTTATCCTTTCCTTGCGTCTCCTCCACAATAGACAGATAATTTTATTTTTAAAAGTAGACTTACCGGGGGGGGGGGGGGTGGAGCTGGCAGCCCGGGCATCCAGACCCATTTTCCTACTGCTCTGAAATATTGCATTTTATAAAGGTTTTAAAACTTGTATTCTGAGTAAATTGCTTGCATTCTCCCATCACTCTGGTTCATTTTATCCCTCTGCACCAGTGTGGGTTACATCAGTGTCAAATTTAAGATGAGGAAATCACGAAATCTGCCAGGGACATCACAGGACGTTTTTTAAACCAAGGCAGCTGGCCATGGGCAGGCCTCTACTTTTCTGCGGCACAGTGGGACCAAGTTCTGCGGCAAGACTATCATTTGCCGCAGAACTTCTGGGGCAGTGGTTTGTAAATTCTGCGGAAGTTCTGCTGCACTAACAAACAACCACATCACAGCATCAGCTTGTCATCCTGACTTCACTTTCATGACAGTGGTTATAGCAATCAGGATGGTGGAAAGCACAGTAACACTAGTTCAAAAATAACAGACTTATAAAAATAATGTTACGCCTAAAAAAGCAAAACAAATGCCTTTCCCTTAAGGTCCTAGCCAGTTGCATAAATGAGATATGCAGAGGGGATCTTATGTGATAAATAATGTATTTCTATATGCATGCTATCTATCCCACTAATGAGATTTCCACTGTCTATTACTTATATTTGTATGTGCTTTCTACACCACTCATGAGGTTCTTACTGTGTATCACTTATATATTTATATGTAATCTGTAACATACGTGTAACCCCCCTGCAAATGGGGGTTCCCAAAAGACTTCCAGGAGCTTGCTTGAATGCTCCAAGCCTGAATGGTGTTTGGCGTTTAAGCCATTTATCAGTGAGTGTTTTTAGAACCTCTGGTACTGTCTCTTTAAGAGCTGTCTGCTTGCAGACATAATTAGTTTGTATGGGGGACTGTGTGTTTCTTTGATTGAGTACCACTCAAGCTGCTGCCAATTCACTTCATTTTTGCAGTCACTAGGAGTGCAAAGGGAACCTATCTGAAAGATGTAACTGTTTGCCAGAAACCATGTAGAGTAATAATGAAATTACAGTTTGTCTAACCTGCTTTCTTTGCAGTCAGAACTGTGTCTGCCTAGTTCCCCATTCTGGTTTTGAACTGCTGAACTGGACCAATCAGTGTGGGGTAAGCTAGCTCTAAAATGGTGCCTTGGGCCGAATCAGAACTTGGACTCATAATCTGAGCCAGCCACAAGAGGATTGTATGGGCAGTGACTCTGGGTGATGTAGTTTAGACTTGGCGCCTTTTGGACCAACAGGGCAGTCTATTGTGGTGACAGCCAATCCAGACAAGAACTGGGAGGAACTCAAAGGAAGTGCCGGTTTTGTCTGTTGGAGTTTCAGTTGAGCTCTGGCGGTGAAGAAGGAAGGAGCCCTGTGCTTTTCAGTGTGCAGTTTAGTCGGGAAACATGTATGAGGCCCAGAGTTCGGTCTGCAGCTTGTGTAACTGCTTGTTAGGACTGAATCCGTCCTGTGAAGAGAATCAAAGGATATCTGAAGATAGAAACCAGGCTCACCTGTAGAAGACTGGAGAAATTGCTGAATTGCACTCGGTCTGTCAGGAACTGAATCTGCTGTGTGTTCTCCGGGTATTGTGCAGTAATTGCGATCGGGATAGAGAAGCAGCCTGCCTGGTATAGTACTTTCTGTTTTACCATATAAATGTGTGAAGAGGCTTGTGTACCTCAAGTGAATCCTGCTGCCATTAAAGGACTTTTGCCTGTTACTGTTCACCATATAAATGTGTGAGGAGGCTTGGTTAGCTCAAGTGAATCCTGCTGCCATTAAAGGACTTTGCCTGTTGCAGTTTGCCATATAAATGTGTGAGGAGTCTCGTGGAGCTCAAGAGTAGCCCTGCTGACATTGAAGGACCCTATCTTGTTTGGAGGTCGTGAGTACTAATTCAGGGTCGCCCTGTTGAATTGCCACATTGAATCCAAATGGAATCACTGTACTGCTGACTGTTTAAACTAATTTTCTTTTCTCTGTGGGAAGGGCCCCTACCAGCTGCCACGGTTTGGACTAGCCACTAGGGCTTGGGTACCCAGGGACAGTAACTGGTAGGGATAGGCCTGTGCACAGAGCCATAGGTAGATGAGTAAAGCGATAAGCTAATTAACCTGATTTCCCCCTGTCTTTGTTATATTCCCCCTAAATAAATCAGAGCTGCTTGTTTCAGCAAAGTTATACTGCCTGAGGTATTTGTCTATGTTAAAGTATTGTACTGTGATTGTTGCACTGTATCTTATTTTACAGGAGGTCCCAGTGCCTGAACCAGCCCTGGGGGTAAGTGTATACTGTGAAGGTAATTCTGATATATTGTGTGGGCCACTAGTGGGAAGAAAGGGGGGGTTGCAGTGTCCCAGAGGGCTGTGACCAAGTAAGTTTAACTATTGCAAACCCTGACCTCTGGGTGGAGGCACCCGCCATTGGATCCAGGCCCTTCAACCTGTTAGTGGCAAATCAGGCAGGGGTAGTAGCCCCTGGGATAGCGCCATCTAGGGGTTACATATGTACAAATGTGTGTGTGTGTGTGTGTGTGGTGGAGAGAGACAGAGATACTGTATGTGTGTATGTGTGTATGTGTATATATATATATATATATATATATATATATATATATTTTAGATTTCCATGAACTTGCATCCTCATTCATACAGGTCCCATTGGAAATGGAATAGAGGAGTTATTGCAAAACTAATTTTTCATGTCAACCTGCTTTCCCTGACACACTGCGTAACACCATCAGGCCATGACATGCATGTGAACCGATAGTGAGATAGTGCTCTCCAGTCCATTACAATGTGTCCACCATGTGACAGAACACTGCACCATACCTTCCCATGCCCCGAGCAGTGATGTGTTCCACCAATCCTTGTGCTGCCCAGCCAGCTCCCAGAGCTAATCTCTGAACCTGAGTTGCCGGCATGGAAACACAGCATGCTATCCTCTGGCCCAACAGCTGTCCCTGCACACAACATTTCTCTACAACTTTTAGGTGATTCTATCAACCAATGACAATATGTAATCAATAACCCTAGCAAAAATGTATACAGTGCAATTATTTATTTAATAGATCTGTTCTTTCAGCAGGTCTACACATTATTATATTTCACTTTTCTGAGCATAATTACTTTATTTTTCTTAAAAATGATGGTTAAATTCATTTTACCAGTTATTCATTTCAGATGGCATCTCTATACCTTAAAGGCACAAATGAGTTTGTGCAAAGTGAGGTATGGACTTTAGCAGGTCTGTGCTATTGACAAGGTTTTGTTTAAGTTGGCCTAAGCACAATAATGTAAGACTGAAAATTGTATTAGGCTATAGTGCAGGTTGAGCAACTATCACCATGCATGATGTGCTGTGCCACCGTCTCTGGCAGTGGGAGCTGTGATAGATAAGCGACTATTCATTTCTGTTGCAGAACGCAGCCATTTCATTAGCTATGTATGATGTTATAGCAATGATAACATCACATTCTGAGCATATAAGGGGGTTTTGGATATAAAAAGACTGGAAGGGAAACAGATTCTATGGATAAACAGAAATATTAATAAAAATTCACCAAGAAGAGTGAATTCTGTGGCACCGTAGAAGTTCTGTGGTAGATTGCAAGTTCTGCGCAAAATTCTGCGGCTGCAGAATTCTAGGGGCCTTGGCCATGGGTTCCAATCAGCAGGGAGAAGGGCCATCAGCAGTGGATTTGGGTATTACACTTGCCTCTCTAAATGCTTCAATGGACTGCATGCATAAGTCAATTGAACTCCTCAACACAAAAAATTATTCTTTCACTCAGGGGGCCCAATTCTCAAAGCCCTTAGATTGACGTAAGGTGCCTGCATCAAACATACATGACACAAGAGGCACCTTGCATCAAAAAATGCACCTGAACTATTCTGAAAAGCAGCCTGCATCAGACACAGGCTGTATGCACCAAAGGGGGCTTGCACCAGCCTTGCACCACAGAATGGGCTGTAGCATGGCACTAGGGGGCTTACAGCAGACACAGGCTGCCATATCACCTAAGTTGGTAGTCTTAAAACCATCCCAGAGGCCAAGTACCATTAGACCAGTCAAATGCTGGTCTAAGGGTACTAAGGAATCCACTGGGAGGGTGTGCCAATGTGTCACCCCCCCAGCCCCAATCCCTTTCTGTATGTACCTAATAATATCCCTGGTAGTATAGTTCCCCCCCCCCAAGCCCCGATCTCCTGTTATAATTCTAAAAATATCCTTGGTAAACCAGCCCAGTGGAGCTGAGGGTTGATGAGCTGGACAACTTACCTCGCAGTACGCTGGCGACCGGGTTCAGGAACAACCTTGGGTGGTGGGGTGCCAGCGTGGGGGAGGGCAAAGTAGGATTAAGCATGCCAATGGGCAACTCTCCTCTCCCAAGGGTGGCTTGGCCCCTCCATAGTTCCCTCCCTCTGGTGGGGGTCTGAGTGGTGAGCGTGAGCAGGGAGGCGGAAAAAGTTATAAGAGGTGGAAGGGCTTAGCTGGCACCACAGGGTGTGTGCATGCCTCCACATGCTCGCACGGCCATGTGCTGGGGCCTAGGGGGGGAGCAATGGGAGAAAACATAAAAATACCTATGTGTCCCCATCCAACCAAACAGATGAATTAAAAAAAAAATTAAAATATCCCTGGTGTTCTAGTGGACTGCCCCAGTCCCAATGCGCATTAATATAGAGGATAATGTATGGTCTTTGGTTAATAACCATGCTGTAAACACTTCGAGAGGTTGTCATGACATCAGTGTAAACCTGAGAGCGCAGCTCGAGAGGTTTTCAGATGTCATGGCAACCTCGAAAAGTGTTTTCAGCACGGTTGTTAATCAAAGACCATACTTTATATTTTATAGTTTTGCTAAGTGTCTAAACAGTAGTAAATTATGTTGCTTGCCAGCCAAGTAAGCTGAGGATGAGAGAGAGAGAGAGAGAGAGAGAGAGAGAGTGTGTGTGTGTGCACGTGGGGGTGTGAGCGTAGGTGTGTATGTGCGCATGTGTGTGAGAGGGGTTGCCCAGTTTTCCCCACATAACCTTATATGTGAACACATCTTGCACTAGATGTAATAGACAACATTTTGGGATCCACATGTATAACTCCCCTGTATCTTGAACTGCTTGTTTTGGGGGGTGTTGTTCCACTTCAGACTTTATCAATACCCCTCTAAAAAAATATATTTTTATGCAATAGGTGTAAAGCCAACCTCCACAGCATAAATCCATTTCTCTCCACATATGTGGGATAAATCTAACCAGCCTAAATTTATCCCACATATGTGCAATAAACATAAGCAGTCAATCAGGGCCCTCACCCCGCCTCACCGCACTACTTCTACCCTTTACTTTCATTTTATCATTCTCAGTTGTTTCAGCCCATCCTGACAGGCAACCCATCAACCACAAAATCGTAAACACAAACTCTCCCTACTAGAACTCACAGTTCACATTTTTCTTCTGTTTCTATAATATTATTTTGCATCTTCGAACACCTCCTGCTGCAAACTCCTTCTCCCCGCCTGCCCGCTCAATCGCTTGCCTGCTCCCTCGCTAGTGCATTTCCCACTCCACAGAAGACAAATGCCTCCCTGAAAAAACACATCAGCCCCACAACCAGCCACACACTGACCTTGAAAATAACGCGGTCTTCTTCATAACCGCTCGCTGTTCTCCCACATATGCTCGCTTCTCCTCTCTGCGTCTTCACTAGTTAGCACTGAACTGGCTCCCTTCTCAGCTCCACACCACAAATATCTTTTTTTTTCTTACTGCAATACAGCATAGAATCATACAGCAAATACAGGAGCAACCAGACAAATCATTTACTTTTAAAAAAAATACCAGAAACAAAACGACCCAAAAAACACATCATCGCAGCAATTCTCTCTGTAACTTGCGCTAAGTGAGAGAAACAGCCACCATGTTCTCCAGACGGTTCAACCTTCCCACACACAAAATCACAGCCAATGAAGTGGTACACTGAAAGACGTTTTGTAAAGTGCAGAGCCAATGAGGTGGCACTTTGAAATACTTTGTGTAAATGGTGGACTGACAAACGGGCACATCATAAAAAAATCCTCTCTATTTTATTAAAAAAAAAAATCCAAAATTAAATATATATATAAAAAACCTCCCTCCAAAATCAGGTCCCTATTGCATAAGACGGCTATGCAATGGGGAACTCATGGAATAAATGATTTATCTGCACTTGAGCAGTTTGACCTCGGACACCTCACTCGTGGCTTATGCCATTCGTAAGGTTACCCGAGGTCAAACTGCTCTTGTGCAGATAAATCATTTATTTCACTCATCCCCACTGCATATCCCCTATATACAGGGGAGTTATATATGAGGATCCCAGAATGTTGGCTGTTACATCCAGTGCAAGAAGTGTTCACATACAGGCTATGGGGGAACCAGACAACCCCTTCAAACCCAAATGAACTGACACAAGCACAACATAAAGGAGAAGACAACTGAAAAACCAGTGGGACAACATTTCTCTCAGTCTGATCACTCCATCTCTGACCTCTGTGTCCTGGTTCTCAAAGGACACTTCAAAAATACACAAGAAAGGCAAGCTTATGTGCTCAAACCTATTCACTTTCTAGATACTAACAATAATGGACTGAATACAGACTTTGGTTTTATGACCCATTACAAATTTTAACTGACAACTGTCTTTTTCACGGTTCAGGTGCACATGCATTTTCTGTTCATATATTTATATACATTATCTCTTACGTTTGATATATTTTAGTGTACCTTATGTATTAACAAGGTTTTGTTTATACTGTAGTGTCTCTCACACACAGTCACACACATACACACACATAGTCTATGGGAGGCTATTTAAATTTAAACATCTTACAATTTACTAGCCTCCTGCTATCAGGATCTATGATGCCAGTTCGACAACTATTTCTTTGACCGGCATCACAGTGACAGACTCCATGCTGACCACAATTTACAGTCGGCAGGGGGCCACACACATCGGACAGTGTTTTTTCAAGCTCCCCGACCCCCCATATGGAGGGGCTCTGACCCCTGCACTATTAGATTCCAACTCCAAGTCAGAGTTGGTTCGGGGAGGGAGTGCAGGATGGGGGAAAGTGTTGCCGGGTCCCGGGCGGACTTCTACAATGACATGTTGATGTTGTCGGCATCGACGTATGTTGCTGTAGAAGTGTCGCTGTGTGGGAGGCATGCTCTGCTGTCACATTCCATTTCAGGAGAGGACTCTACATCACTAATCAATTTATAACCACTTATTTCAAAGGCTGCTTTTTTATCTCTGCATCTCCACATATACCCTTATCAAAATGACTGTCATACCCATATATAAAAGTTTACTTGCCAGTAGATTTCTCTATCCTAACAAAACTTGATTTCTGTAGAACCGGGCTGCTAAGCCTGATCCCGGAACCTGATAGAGGGTTCTGTGCAGCCTGAAAGCTTGTGTTTTATAAATCTCTTGTTGGTCCAATAAAAGGCATCAAAATATTCACTTTGTTCATCTTTCCAGAATAAGTATTTCTTAGTTAATAACAGCTGTGTATAGATAAGGCAGTAGTGCATGGAAGAGGGTGGGCATCTGCAAAGAAGTTGTGTGTGTGTGTGTGTGTGTGGTGTGCCTGAAACATAGAGATCATATATCTATTAAACTTGAGGGGTTATCACACGACCCCTACAACATGTTGCATAATAGTACCATAGAAATAGTATAGGCACTTGCATATGGTGGCATGAACACCCCCATTTTTCCATGTGATGCCCCCTCTAGTTTGTAGATATATATAATATATATTAGAGGCAAAAAACTCTGTTTAATGCATCAGTTAGGGTTGTTCCACAGTGACAAAAGCGAGGAAATTCGATATTAGGGTTGAAACCCCCTTTGCACCCCTCCAGCCCACCCACCCAACTGGAATCGGGGTGCGCTGGGGTCATCGGCCCTAAGTGTCTTCCTGAGTGGCACGGCAGAAGAAGCCAGCTGGCTGTGCTACATCTGACCCGCCGCTGGAGCAGCTCTCACCAGGCTGCCCTTGATTAGGGCAAACGTTCCTGCTTCCTGAGTGGCACGGCAGGAGAAGGCAGCCGGCTACACTACTACATCCGACCCGCTGCTGGAGCAGCTCTTGCCAGGCTGCCCTTGATCGGGGCAAACGCTCTTGCTTCCTGAGCGTCATGGCAGGAGAAGCAGGCTGGCCATGCTACTACATCCAACCCACCGCTGGAGCAGCTCTCGCCAGATACGTCAAGGACTCTGCCCCGGTACCACAGTTGGAGCTCCGATTGGCCATAGCCCTTTTTGCTCAGCTTGTGATTTGCTGAAGCAATCGCGGCTTGTGCTGGATTGGCTAGAGGGACTCTGGTGCAATGCACTTACTTTCACATGGCTTTTCGGCTTCCTAAAAGAACTTCACTTAGCTGCTAATTGCTACCTAGATTTTCCTGAATTTTGTATGCATTATGCTGGAATCAGTGTTGTATTTTTATTAAGCTGTGGATATGTAGCCTTGATTAGGTAAAGTGCTACTGATATGTGAATTTTTCTAGAAATTATTGTGTGTCCCAGTATGCTTGATCTCTGCTTCTACTCCCCTGTATTTACTCTAACCTTCTATCTGGATACTTTCCACCTTATGCACTGTGCTCGATTCAGTTTAGCTCTGGGGTTCTGAATCCCTCACTGCACTTTCCTATACCTCATCCTATTATTATCTCTTTTCCTGCTGTAGTCTTTTCAATTTATGTTGGCACCAGCATACAGCCCCCCCAAGCCTTGTCTAGGTCCTCTATTTTAAATCTGTAGTGGCGCCAACCCCGAAACCCCCACTTTCCTGCTCACCTCTCTTAACTGCTGTCCTCTGTCCTGTCCTCTACTTAGCTAGGCTGTCTTTTTTTTTTTCTTTTGCATCTCTCCTTGTCTGCTGCCTTATAATGACCCCTGCCTGCTCTTCCTCCCCTTCAGGCTACCCTTGATTGGGGCAAACGCTCCCGCTTCCTGAGCGGAACGGCAGGAGAAGTCAGCCAGCCGCGCTACTACATCTGACCCACCGCTGGAACAGCTCTCGCCAGGTACGTCCAGGACTCTGCCCAGGACCACAGTTGGAGCTCCGACTGGCCATAGCCCTTTTTGCTCAGCTTGTGATTTGCTGAAGCAATCGCGGCTTGCGCTGGATTGGCTAGAGGGACTCGGCTGCAATGCACTGACCGGCTTTTCGGCTTCCTAAAAGTGCTTCCCTTAGCTGCTAATTGCTACCTAGATTTTTGCCTGCCCCCTCCCCCACCCCGCCACTCTTTAAATAGTCTGTTTCCCCTCCCATTTATGGTACTACCCTCCCATTGGTGGCCCTTATTATTCTGTCCTTAAAGTAACAGTTACTTTGTACAGTCCCTAATATAAGGCGCTCAGATCCTCTACTGCTGTCCTAGTGTGGCTCTGCACATTGAATCAAGGGCTGCTGTCACTCTTTTCTGCTTTGCTGGCATCTGAGGATCTTCTAACTAAACTGAACACAATCACCCTTTCCTCAAATCCAAAAATGCAGTTTGTACTGTGGCTTAGCTGCTTAGCAGGCTTGACTGCTCAGATCCTTGACCAGAATTCTGATCCCTTATACACTGCCTCTCCTTTTAAGCCAAGCTTAAATGAATCTTGCTCAGACATGTATATCTTCCCTCCCTCCTGCATTGAAACTATCTTTAGTTGCCATGGGACATTTGTTGTATGTGCTTTGTGGGGCACCTTATTATCCCAATCAGTCCTGTCTAACCTGTCCTCTATAATAAAAGAGGCTAGGGTGCTGATTTATGCATGCCTGGGTCCTCTCGGTCTGCAATTAAGTTGCTCTTAACCACCACCCTTCTTCCACCCATCTAGAAGGAAACAGACTCGACTGTTTACGTCGTTTCTCAGCCCTCTTAAAAAGCTCCTATTGCCGATTCTATTCTGCTTAGGCAATGTCGAATTGAACCCACGTCCCATTGCCCCTATTTCTGCACCCTCTGATCTGGCGCACCTCAAAGGGTTGAGTATTCTTCACCTAAATGTCTGCAGCCTCTTAAGGAAATTTGATTCTATCCAAACATGGATGTGCCATACCAAGTCTGAGGTACTAGTGGTCACCAAGACCTGGCTTAGGCCTTCTACGCTGGATCATGAAATAAACATTCTATCTTATAATCTTTTCAGAGCTGATAGACATTCCAGAGGTGACAGGGTAGCCATCTACATCCTAGACAAATTCACGGCCACCATTATTGATTCCTCCACATCACCTACGGAATTCAAGAGTCTGGCATTAAAGGTGCAGCTCTCACACTCTTCATCACTCTGCATTATTGGCTGCTACAGACCACCCTCAGCATGCTTAAAGGTGTTGAACCATTTGGGCAGTGTGCTCAGAAAGCTATCCTCGGAGGTCATAATTCTGGGTGACTTCAATCTCGATTGGCTCGTCGCTGACTCCAAGCCTGTAAAAGACATGTGTGACATCTTTGAGCTGACACAACTTATTACGGAAGCCACCCATCCTAACAAGAAGAACCCTGATAATAGCAGTCTAATTGACCTAATATCAATGAACAAACTTTACCTTTTTACACATTCGTGTGTATTCTTTAGTGATCTTAGTGACCACTGCTTAATAGCATGTGTCAGATCTGTGCCAAAACAGGTGTCTTCTTCTCAGTATATTTTTAAAAGAAATAAATGCAATTTTGTCCCCCAAGCCTTTCTCTCTGATCTGCAGCACTCTAACTGGCAAGAATTCTACCTGGCCCCTACTGTGAGCATGGCCTACACGGTTTTTCAGAGCATTGTACTCGGGCATATAAATCGTCACACGCCCCTAATGAAAGTTTGCACAAAGAAGAAATGGAACCTCTGGTTCACAGCCAACCTAAAAGCTGCCCTACTCAATAGAAACCTTCTTTGGAAAAAGGCACGTAAAACCAAACTTCCAACTGACTGGACAAACTTTAGGAGAGCTAGGAACCAGTGTACAAAACTGATTAAGAAAAGACCACATTTTATCGCACTGAATTTGTGTCATCCTCTAACTGTTCATCAAACTTCTGGAAAACTGTTAGGGATCTTGAAGGCTACACCCCTGTTAACTCTCTCCCTACAAAAATTACCATTGGTGGCTCCTCAGTTACCGACAAACATTCAATTCTTGAGCTACTGAATAATCAATTTGCTTCCGCTGGGCTTGCGTTCGACTCCTCTCCTATGAATAACCTTTGCTTCCAACTCTGCACCAAGGACCTGGCACACACTTTGAAGGATGCCCTTGCTCCAGTTCTAGCTTTCTCATTCAGTCCAATCTCAGTGAAACAAGTAGAAGACCTCCTGTTAGAATTGGACACCAGGAAAAGCATAGGTACAGATCAGATTGATCCCTGTTTTTTAAAGATCAGCTTCTTTATGTTGTCTGCTCCTTTAACACACCTTTTTAACTTATCACTCACCCAGAGTGAACTCCCCTCAATCTGGAAAACCGCTCATGGTATTCCTCTGTTTAAGTCTGGTGACCCGAATGACCTAAACAATTATACGCCGATATCCCTGCTCCCCATCCTCTCCAAGCTACTTGATAAAATTGTTAATATCCAGCTCAGGGAGTACCTGGAGACTCTCAAACTCTTAAATCCAGTTCAATCAGGTTTTAGAGCTTGTCATAGCACAATTTCTGCCCTTGCCAAAGTCACTAATGATTGGCAGCTGGCCTTAGACACCAAGCAGTAAGTGGGTACCCTATTTCTTGACCTAAGCAAGGCATTCGATACGGTGGACCATGACATTTTAACTGTCACTCTAAAAAAACATTGGCCTGGACTCTGTAGCAATTAATTAGTTTACCAGCTATCTTACCAGTCAGCATCAGCAAGTCAAAGCAAACGGAGATCTCGCTCCTCTGAAAAGTCTCCTGAGAGGTGTGCCGCAAGGCTCTATTTTGGGGCCACTGCTTTTTGCTCTCTACATAAATAATATCAACCAAGGCATTAACTAAGCAAGCATCCATCTCTTTCTTGATGATACTGTCCTCTATGTTGACAGGCCCACTCCAGAATTAGCCATTAAGGACCTTCAAGAGAATTTCAATCGTTTACAGCTCAACCTTATGAATCAAAAACTCTTATTAAATGGCAAAAAAATTAAGGCAATGTTCTTCGCTCCAGTGGTTAGTGCACCTAACCCATGGATACTAGACCTAGTTCCCCAAATAACCACCCTAACAGGGGAGTCTATAGACTTTGTGGCTAAATTCAAATACCTGGGGCTGTGGGTTGGCCACAAATTATCATTCGCTGACCATATTGTCGATATGTCAAAAAAACTTAGAGAGAGACTAGGTCTATTCTTTCGGATCCGGCATTTTCTGACCAAAGATGCCAAAACTAGATTAGTTCAATGCACGTTTATTCCACTTCTTGACTACGCTGACTTTATCTATGGTCAGGGCACTATCTCGGGGTTATCAAAGCTTGACACCCTCTATCAACAAGCAATAAGACTTATAACAGGTGCACCGTATTCCACCCACCATTGCTCCCTGTACTCATTGATAGGCTGGTCATCCCTCACCCTCAGAAGGCAAAAAAATGATGCACTTTGGACCTTTAGAGCGCTCACCAAGAAACTTCCACAATACATATCAGAAAGTCTGACTATATGCACTGCAGGTAGATATTCCTTAAGAAGCCTGTCTTACACCACACTCATCATTCCAAAAGTTAACGCATGTTTTGGACGAGTGGCCCTAAGCTGTGTTCTTCCTTTTTTATGGAATAAGATCCAAAAAACACTAAATATGGTGTTACCTACAAAACTAACCACCTTCAATATTGCAGTTGTTTTCTCTGACCACTGGATATCTCAGACTTTGGATACTTCACTACCTGTTACCTCCTACTGTCCCCCTGCCCCCACTTCCTCTGACCTTTCTCTACCTGTGACCTCCTGCTGTACCCCGTCCCCTTTTCCTCTGTCCTTCAGCCTTGTTCCCGTTACTCCCTGCACTATATGTTCTCGTACCCTCTGAACACTCGCACCGTATTTTGTACATGTACATATTGTATATATTGTAATATTTTGTTGTATATAATTCCAGTGTGTACCTATTCTATCTTGTACCAACTGTGCCTTTATCTCATTCTATTTGATCATTTACTGTTACACTGTCTTTGTACTTCCTTGGTTACTGTGTACATGACCAAAGTCCAGGTCCACATTGCAAATGAGTTTTTCTCAATGGGTTTCGCCTGGTTTAAATAAAGATTGATTGATTGATTGAAATATGGTGGGTTACTTTCACTGTCATAGCTGGAAAATCTACTGCAACAGTCTCTTGTGCTAACAGACTAGTTATTTCATGTATCTCTCCCTTCAGCTGAAAAGGCTAGAATTCCTGGCAGCATTTCTATGGCCAAAAAGGTCACTACCTGAGGTAGCTTGAAATTGATACACTTCACTGACTCATATCTCAGTCCTTTCTCTCGCCCTCCAGAGCAATTACATTTCTTTCCCTTTACACTCTCTTCAGGCACTTCTGTTCCAAAACGTTTACTTCGGCTTATGACAGGACGAGACGTTTTCTACTGTCCCAGACCTTTACACTCTCTTCAGTTAATTTCCGTAGCCTAATCTTATACCTTCTCCATCTCGGGGCCATTACTTATGGAGCAGACTTTTATTTCCCTTCTAGGTCTTACTGTATGTCTGTACATTTCAACTGATGTTCTTATAGCAAGAACCAAACCACCAGAATCCTTTCAGACATCCAGTCACTGATGCTTTGGCTGGTGGCTGGGCCTTATTCTGGGGTTTGGGGTGCCCTTGACCTGATCCCAGTCCTATCAACATGCTCCATTCATGCAGCGATTCCAGCCTCTGAACTCACTCATCAGGGGGATTTCTGCCAGTGCCACACAGGTCACCCAAAAGGACTGCCACCCCTCTGGAGTCCCAAACATCACTCCCCCAAATGGACTCTCCCCGCCTCCATTAGTGGCTCACCCTGTGGGTCCCAACTCTGCGGCGGCCTACAATCTGCGGAATAGGGGTAACTCTGCCACTGTTACACCCACAACTGTAAGGGCTGCTACTTTCAAGCTGCACCCCAGGCCCTATTTTCCATAACGGGCCCACCCTTAATAAACAATTCTGACACAACAGCTGAACTACCTATGGGCAATCTTTCTTTTAGGACTTTAAGCCCTCCCAGTGCTTACCCTACCAAGGTGACAAAGTTCACTTGGCGGGCCTCCATTTTTCTTTCCTCTCCCCGACTTCAGCTCCCAATGCACTGAAAGGCCCCTTCTGTTTTGCTGCATTGCTCCCCTTTACTACTCCCGAACCATCACTTTCCATCTCACAGGTCTTCAAGGGTGGAGGGCCGGGGTGACAAGCGAACCACCCCAGCCCCACCACAGCCCTCCAGCCAAACTTGCAGGCCAAACTCCCCAGCTCTCTCCCCAAGTATCTCTCTCCACTCCCCTCTGGCACCAAATTCCCCTGCTATTCATACCCTCTACTGATGGGGCTCCACCTGCAGTCAGCAGGCAGCACCACATCCCAGACTCAGCGGCACCACTAGCTCTCTCTGCCTAGCTGCCCCCTAGCAACCAAAATTTAACTAAAAAAGTGCCCAAAGGGTGCTTACACTTTCCCTCCACACAAAATGTTCACCTCCTGGTGAATGCCCAACCTGGCCATACCACCAACCCACAAGAGGAGAGATATGCACTCTCTCTCTCTCCCCCTCTGAAGGCCAGCACATGAAACCAGCAGCACCGCCCAAGCAGTGAATTTACTACTATTCACTTTTCTACAGTCCTAATCCTGTCATACAAGGGCTAACTAGGCAACCCACCACCAATTTCCACGGTCACTTGAAAGGTACTACAGCAGCGGCGTTCCACCCCCCAGCTAAACATGATCTTTTCTTCACCGCTCATACTAAATTGTTTTTCTTTGCTATCCCATGCTACCTATAGAAATAATGCTGTCAGGAATGGGAACATTTTATTTGTTGTACCCCAGAATAATTAAACTTGAAACACTGTAGCACTAATCAATAAACACATTCTTGTAGTTCTTGTTTTTCTCTTTTCCCTCTTTTTTTTTTCAGCAAAAACAGTAACCATTACTAAAACACACTTTTTTTTTTTTTTTTACAGTTAATACATTTTTTATTGATTTGACTTTAACAAGCATTACATGGAATAAAGCTGTCGGATACATAACAATAATATTACAGACCTGTTACATACATCTGTATGAATACAGTTAGAGGGACAGACTTACAATAACTTGAGGAGCAGAGCCTAAACAAGCGGGCAACAAAAGAACTGTATTATTCCCTGGATGGATGAACAACACCTGTCCAGCCAGGAAGTAACCTATGGGAGTAATACCCGCTGGTGCTCATGTCCTGTAAATGCCATATAAATTGGCTTACCTGGACTGTTCTCGATGATACCTACATTGCTGGCACAACCGTAGAGCTCTACGATGATCCAGGGCCACTTCCCTCCAATCAGGAACTACAAAATACAAGAGAACACACATAAAGCAAACCTATCTAGAGATCATCAGTGGATAAACTAGCAATTACTCTTAATATTCCAAGTTGCTATTGGCTCAGGGGGCCCCGGAACCACAAAAGTGTCTCTTCCGCCCCAGCTCCAGACTCAAACATGAGAGGAGGGTTTACAAAAGTGAATAGGAGCTTTTTCAGCTGATTCCCTCCCTAGGTTTCAAGTACATTATAAAGGGTTTTCCACAGGTTGATATATTTAGGGAGGATATCAGCTATAGTGTGTGACATTCTGGACCAGTTGGCCACCTGAACCAAGGAGCTAAGTACCTCCTCCACTGATGGGATTACCTGTGTCTGCCATTTCCACAAGAGGAGTCTTTTTACCTGCATGCTTAGGGTCAGGAGCAATTGTATCTCTGAGAGGCTTAAGTGGGGGGGGGGTATGAGGACTGGATTCCTAGTATCAGCAGTTGAGGGGACATAGGAATGGGTTTCTGAAGAATATTGAACCCCAGATGACCCGCCGGTGCAGCGGTTGGAATTCCGCTTGTGACGCCAGAGGGAGAAGGATAGAGCATCCCATGGACAGCTCTCCTTCTCCAGGGGGAGGGTGGGGAAGTGTCCAGCGCATGATGGACCCCTAGCAGAGGCCGGGGGTCCCACAGCTACCGGCACTCACAGCTAATGGAGGTGGGGTGGACGCTGGATGTCATTGCACATCCCTGCCTCCCGGAGGAAAAAAACAAGAAAATGGAGGAGGGAGAGCCTCCATCTACATGAAGCCCTCCCCAGACTTCAATCAGCCACTGCAGCCGCACTCCCAACCAGTCACTAATCCAGTGGTGCCAGAATTAGGGGAACCAGTGCTGGGGGGGTAAGCCGGGGGTAACTGGGAGTTGCGGCAATGGGCAGTTGGTGGGGGCTCTGGGGGCCGTGACCAGGGTGGATAAACAGGACGGAGGTCTCTCCCGGGAGAAAAAGAAAATTAAAAAAAAAAAGAATACTGGACCCCATCTCACCAGCTGCCTGGCATAAGGGCTGGATCCTCCTACAGTGCCATAATATATGAATTAGGTCACCAGGGAGCTCCTGACATCTCCAGCAGAGGTTGAATTGGACCAGTTTAGCCTTGGCAAGCACCACAGGGGGTCCTATACCATGAATGCAGAATCTTATTCTGTATTAGCTGGCTTCTAGTTTCAGGGTGTGCCCCATGTGCAAGCCTGAGACATGTCTTCCAGTCCAGATCTGTGATGTGGGCCTGCAGTGCCTGCTCCCATTTATGCTGAGACTCCTCTGCTTGGGATGGAATGGTGTCCCTAAGGGCAGCGTATATTCGGCTAGACTGGCCTCTTTCTAGGGCCAGCCAAGACTCTGCCTGGGAGACTCCCTGCCTGTGGTGTTGCTTGCGAGTGTATTCAGAGATCGCGCTCCTCATTTGGAGGAAGTGCCAGAAATCTCTGGAAGGGATTCCATATGTTCTCCTCAGCCCTTTGAATAAATCAAGGGTATCTGTGCCAGGGATATACATATCCCAGAGCTTTGAGAGCCCACCTAGTTCCCACGAGGGCCAGGAAATTGATTGCTTATTGATAGAGATCTCACTATTGCCCCATAGTGGAGTGAGTCTTGGGGAAGAAGGGAGGGTAACCAACTTCTTATGCACCTTGGCCCAGTACTCCAGAGAGGGGCCTATCGTAGGATGAGAGTGAATGCCCTCTGGGTGGGCGATTAAACAACAACAGAGATAAATGTGCCCACTCACAGACCTCTCTCTCTCCATACCTAGCCACTATGGGGAGTTTTGCTCTGGGGATTTGAACCATTTTAGCATCTGAGCCATCTGAAAAGCCCATTTATACCCCTCGAGCCACGGAGGGCCCCAGCCTCCATCTGTCCAATGCGCTCTCAGCTTATTTCTGCTGTACCTAGGCTTCTTGCCCTCCCATTTGAAGGAACCCAGCAGGGAGTCCAGCTTAGTAAACCAGTATTGAGGGATTTTCGAAGGAATGTGAGAGAGGAGGTACATAATTTTAGGTGTTGTGACCATTTTAATTGCCGAAATTTTACCTACGAGCATGAGTCAGAGAGGCCTCCATCTATCCAGCTCTGTACGAATGGACGCCAAAAGTGTCTTCATATTCATTTTCCAGAGTTTATGCAAATTAGGAGTGATATTGATGCCCAAGTACGTGAGTTCATCCGGAGCCCAACGAAGACCATGCTGGGTAACCATGTGGGAGGTACAATTAGAGTTCAAAGGGAGGACCTCCGTCTTGGACTGATTAATCTTGAGCCCTGAGAATGTATTAAATTCTGACAAGGTGCTCTATAACGGAAGGCGGGAGGTGGCAGTATCTGCTATAGGAAGCAACAGGTCATCAGCATACATGAGAGTAGGGTATTCCCTTTCTCTCACTCATATCCCAGAGATTAATGGATTCTGTCTAATAGCCACAGTCAGGGGTTCCACTGCCAGGGCAAAGAGTAGAGGAGAGCGAGGGCATCCCTGACATTTGCCCCTACCCAGTATAAACGGGGGAGACAGCATCGAGTTGGTGAGTACCCTAGCTGTGGGAGATGAGTATATGGCTCCTATCCAGACCCGGAAGCCCGCCCCAACCCCATGGTGCTGAGCACTTGTTGGACATAGTCCCACTCCAGGGAGTCAAAGGCCTTTTCAAAATCTATTGCTATTGCTGCAGAAGGGGATGGCAATGTTTTAGCTGTATGGATCAAGTTTATGAGCGATCTAATATGGTCCGCACTAAATCATCCTTTAACAAAGCCTACCTAGAATGGGTGGATCAAACTGGGGAGGAGCGGGTTTAGTCTGTTAGCTAACAATTTGGCTAGCACCTTACTGTCTGCATTCAAAAGGGATATGGGCCAGTAGCTGGATGCTTTTAGAGGGTCTTTACCCTTTTTAGGCAGGATAGTGATGGTCACCTCCCTGAGGGGAGGGGGGGGGGCACCTTCTTGAAGTGCTTCGGTGAACACTTGTTGCAGTATCGGGGAGATTGTGGTCTGCAAAAGCTGCCATATTTCGATGGGGAACCCATCCCCTCCAGGAGCCTTTCCCTTTTTGAGAGATAATATAGTCTCTGCCACCTCCTGAGGTGAGATCGGGGCATCTAAGGCCAAGGCCTGATCTTCCTAGGTTTTAGGAAGGTGTAAGGATTCTAGAAATGGGAGGACACCCTTGGGGTCAGGTGCTCTGGATGATTTATATAGCATGGAATATAAGTCCATCATTATGCTATTGATTCCTTCTGTCGAGGTGTGGGTCTTACCTCCTGCGTCCACTAAGGCAGCAATGTGCCTTTCGGCTTGCTGCTTTTTGAGGCGGTAGGCAAGGATCTTACCCCCCTTCACTCCCCCTTCCCAATATTTGTGCTTTAGCCTAATAATAGAAATCTCTGCTTTCCTAGATAAAAGTTTGCTCACTTGCATCATCAGAGATGCCACTCGGTGTCCTGCCTCCGACCTGAGGGAAGGGACGCAGAGGACCTTAAAGGTAGCTTCCGCTTCTTGGAGCTGTTTTTCAAGCCCCTTAAGGTGCTGTTCCCTCCTCTTGCGGCGCCTGCTCCAGAATCCCATTATCGCCCCCCTCAGGGTAACTTTAAATGCTTCCCAGGTATTGCCTGCTGAAGTATCTGCTATGTGGTTATTCCAAAAAAAATTCAGAGGCTTCCCTTTGAAGCCGGGGGGGAAGTCTGGATCATGAAGCAGCAATGGATCCAGCCTCCAGGATGGAGAGGTAGGGGGAGAGGGGCCCAAGGTGAAGGAAAGATGCACAGGGGCATGGTCCGAGATGACCAATGGATGACTAAAGGTGTCAATGGTGTTCCTGGTGACTACTGGAGAGGTGAGCCAGAGATCTATCTGACTAAGGGAACTGTGCTCTGGGGAATGGAAGGTGTAGCCTCACTGGGAGGGGTGAAATATCCTCCAGATATCTGTAAGGCCCATATCTTGTTGCAGCTGGCTCAATGCCAGTGACGCCCTGGAGTGGGGCTCTGTGTTAGAGGGGGATCTATCAAGTAGCGGGTCCAGTAAGACATTAAAATCACCCCCTAGTATTATAGGGGTATCTCCGGAGGCCAAGGAGCCAAACGCTTGGGCCAGCTCATGGAAGAAGGAGGGCAAGTCTTCATTCGGGGCATACACGTTACCCAGGAGTAAAGGTCCCTCTCCTGTGTCCATGAGTACAGCCACCCATCTGCCCCCAGGGTCACTCACCTTATGCACCAGTGTCCAATGAAGCTGCTTGTGAAGCAGTATAGCTACCCCTCTCTTTCTGGAAGGGACCGAGGCATGTATGACTTGACCCACCCAATCCTGTTTTAGTCTATCATGGTCCCCTTCTGTGAGTTCGGTCTCCTGCAGCAATGCGGCCTTCACTCCCAGCCTTTTAAGGTACTGCAAAACCTGTTTCCTTTTGTTGGGGGTATTAAGCCCCCTGATGTTCCATGTCAAACTTGTTATATCACCTATTGGTGAGAGGGAGCAAGTATCTTTCCAGGAAATGTATCATAGTAAACCAGCAGGCTGGGAGCAAGGTCGGTCCACCCAGGAGAGACAAGTCCCTGTAATTTAGCACCAGGTATGGAGAGAGTGAATAAGCCAGGCATTCCCTGACAGTAGCAACTGACCTCAGTCTAACAATCTAGCAGTGACCCTGTGTGTGTCTCTTGCACTGAAAACAAACAATAACATATACATATAAACTAACTATATACAGGGTGCACAACCTTCCGTGAGTATTGGGGGAAATAGAGGCTTCCCATCGACCACAGAGCCCTGCTGTAGGCCGGCCTATTTTCCCAGGGCACTATCCTGCGGTGTTGAACCCCCGTGTGTGTTAGGGGGAGTTCAGGAGAGGAAGACTCCCCAACAGGGTACCATCATCAACACGATCACAGTATTAATCCGGTGAGCTCCTTGTAGCTGCAGAGGGGTGTCGACACTGCACCAGTCATTTTTGCATGAGTATTGGGGTACTAATGGTAGGGCTATGCATCGCTGATGATGGAGTGGAAGGATCAGGGGGGAGAGGTGTCGATGTAGCAGCCTCCTCTAGTATAACTGGGCATGAAATGGCCTCTGAGGGGAACCAGCAATGCTCTCATTACAGGGGACTATTATGAAAAGAGTAAGTGGGGGGGATTAGTCCACTATACCAGGGAACATATGTGATCTGGTCCCTCTGGGGGGGCCATCTGATTCAGGATTGCAGGTCACGGCTCGACCAGCCCCCAAGCAAATACCAGGTCGGGAACCCAGCTGCCCAGCCTGGAGGGGCCTGAGCCTTTCATGTAAAAAGAAACAGCAGGCCAATAGTGCACGTATTAGGCCTAAGCATTAATACCCAACAGACTGAACAATAACACCAATTGGAACAGTATGTTTGAGATAACCCTACACCAGGATGCTCTCCTCCCTCACCCCTCCCCACCAGTGAGAGGGACTGAGCCCTTCAGAATATCCGCCAGAGCTTGTGGAGGTGATTGATACTCCTCCGTGCCATCAAGTTAAAAGAGGGCTTCCTACTAGCCCTTGTGAGTCAGAGCATGTTTGTCAGCCCCTGCAGATCCTTCCCGGTATGGGAACACAGCATTTCAGCTGCAAGGGCCAGGCCCGGAGTGGGGGAGTCCCAGCAGTCACCAAACTCGAGCGATGCAGATATGGCAAAGGAACAGCGACTGGAGTCTCTCTCCGTGGTCACTGAGAAAGCTACACCTGCCTTACCCCAGACCTGGTTTTCTCCAAGGTTTAGCAAAAGAAACAAGAATTAAATAAAAGCGCTACTTATCTGACCACGCTGCTGAGGTCTTGCCGTTCTTAGGTTTGGGAGTTTGAATCTGCTCCGGTACGTCCACGAAGGAAGCTGGAACACTGACAGTGGGAGAGGCCTCCCCAGAGACCTTTGGTGGGTGCTGTGCTCCATTAGTCATGGCTCCATCCTGCGACTGGTGAGGGGAAGTTGAAACGGTCCGGTGACTTGATTTCAGCGGAGGAGAAGGCCTGCCAAACATGGGAGCATTGACGGTGTCTGACCATGGATCCGGAGATTTAGGACACAGGGATTCATACCTGTTGGCAGTGTGGAAACCCTGTAGGGAATCAGAATTTGTTGTGTCCATGTGTATGGCTCCCGATATGTCTGCCTGCTATCGCTCCAAGGGGTGTTCTCTGCGTCCATGCTTTTTAGAAGAGTGCATCTTTCGGTTCGCCCTTGGGAGAGCTCCCAAGCCTGGTCCCTAATATCTTGCCAGACCCCGGACCAGTTAACCTGAGGAGAAGGGCGACGGTCCAGCCCTTCTGCACTAACTTTTGCTAGCGGGGGCTTCAGGGTATTTATTTCAGATTCCCTCAGCCAGTTGCGGCATAGAAATTCTGTGAGGGAGTCAGGCGAGTCAAAAAAAACGGAACCCCATTGTGGACTACTCGCATTGTGGCCGGGTATCGCAAGGAGAATGGCAGCCCACGTTTGTGCATTGTGTGCCTTGCCTCGGTGTAGGCTCTGCATCTATCAGACAGCTCTTTAGAAAAGTCCTGAAAAATAAGGATTTTGTTTGATCTCCACGTTACCTGCTGCTATCCCCGGGCTCTGGCCAGGACCTTCTCTTTTTCTCTGTAATCTATAAATCTAGCGATAATAGGCCGTGGCCTGTCCTGGGCCTTGGGCATGGGGGCCAGCGTGCGGTGTGTGCGTTCCACCTGAAAGGGTCTCGATGGATCTAGCCGCAACATTTCTGATATTGCTAATTGCAGAAACCCTTCGGTGTCTTTCCCCTCCATGAGCTCAGGGAATCTCAAGAATCTAAGGTTATTGCGCCGACCTCAGTTTTTGAGGTCATCTATCTTGCTGCGCGTCATTTGTATATTTATTTATTTATTTAGTTAGTTTTTGTTGACTGGGTAAGTGCACTAGACAAATCCTGCCTATTTTCAGGCACAACCCGGGGGAGGGGGATACAGATGAATGCCAACTGACCTTGAACCAGATTAAGCTGTTGGTGGTATTTTTAATGAATGAGGGAAATTTGGCCAGGACACCGGGGAAATTCCCCCTACTCTTTTCAGTAAGTGCCATGGGATCTTTAACATCAACCTGAACTACCACCAATCCAGGCAGATGGGACCTCGGTTTAACATCTCATCCAAAAGACGGCACCTCAAAAGTGCAGCACCCCTTTCATGCTGCACTACAGTGTCAGTACTGGGATATTAACCCAAGTGCCAGATGTGGGAACTGAACCCACAGCCCTCTGATCTCCCGGCCTCAGAGGCGAGTGTGCTACCTACTGAGCCACTGACACTGACAATGACACTGATAGTGTGCTGTTGCTCCCTTAGTGTTGCCGACAGGTCTTGTATCTGACTCTCCATCGCTGAGACCCTCTGCTCAGTATGTAGTATCTTAGCCTCCAGGTTTTGCACTACCTGGATATTGCGGTTTGTCGCCAAGGTGACCTGCGACATCTGTGCCATGAGTCGGCCAAACATCATTTCCACCGAGGGCTGTTCCCAGGATTGTGATACATGCAGTTCAGCCATGCTGTAGGCCTGCCCTTCAAGACAGGCCGCTGCACTGGTAGAGATTTTTTTCCACTACAATTAAAGCTTTCTGCAATAATAAAGCGATTTTCAGATTCCTTGTACAGTACTCCCGTAACTTCTGTAGTTTGAAGAGGTAGAACTTGGTCAGAAAAGAAAGGATTATAACGGATATATCCCTCTGGGTTGTAGAGCTGTGACCTAAGCTGCCATCCTGTTTAGCGCCCCTAGTGGCCAGTCCCTAAAACACACTAATACTAGTAAAAGCTACACAGTGATTCATAATCATTCTTCAGGCTATAAAATAGTTTCATTCTCTCTTCATGCATTCTCTAAATAAACTTTAGCTGCATTCTCTAAACTTTAACATCAGTATAGTCTTAAAGGGGCATACTCCAATGTAGCCGCCTTCAGGTACACCTACATCTAATTACCATTATAATCTAGTAACCATTTCTTTCTTTGCAAATACATTATTCAAATAGTAACAACGTAGCACAACATGATTAATAACATTAGATAAAGTGGACCTTTATTCAAAAGCTGGGCAGACTAGGTGGGCCAAGCAGTCCTTATCTGCCGTCAAAGTCTATGTTTCTATGTTTCTCTGAACGGCCAAAGTTCACAGCACATGCTGGCCCAGTACCCAAACCCTGTGGAGAGTCAACATAGTTTAATAATATTTTGGGTCAGGCTTGGTGATGGCTTTCCAGGTGAAGTCTGTGGAGATAAAGTACCATTTGATTTGTAGATCATTCTCTTCTTGCACTAATGCGAATGTCTTACAGAGAGTAACACCAGTCCTAATCAAAAAATCATACATTCTACTAGCTCTACGAAAAAGTTTATTTCTTGTTGATTGGGGAAGCTCATAGTCCGAGTCCTCATGAGCCATCATAAAATTTACTGCCTTTTGGAACATCCAGGCCTCCCAATTTTCTTCAATATTGTCCCAAATGTTCTCCGTCAAGTACGGGTAATCACTCGCACAATACTCTTGCTTAATATGTTCTCTCATCCAATACTCTGCATGGGACCACTGAATGTCACATAGCATTCCTGATTCTGCAGCGGTATCTTTCTGCAGCCAGGAGCTAAATTTGTAGTCCAACACATGTGGGTGTCTAGGGCTTATAGACTCCATCCAGGCACGCTTTCACTTACACAGATCCGGCATCTGCCAGGGGATCACAGTCAATCCATCAGGTGGTAAATCATATGGTTGTGGAATATCCCCCATGATACGAGGATCAATAAACAAAAACACTTTGGGCTGGGGACCAGGGCCAGTGGTCATAGTACTGTCCCCAGAATCAGAGAAGCATATCTCTAATGGTGGAATATTTTCTGCATCCTGGGGATCTAGGGTAGAATGTGTAGAAGAATAGGTACAGTAAGTACTCACAGATGTCACCAGACCCGGCTCCCCCAATTCCAGAGTCTCAGAGGGGTTAACAGGACAAGTAGGCTGAGGTACACCTGGAGACTGGGCCCCTCCAAAACCTCTCCTACTGTCACTGGGAGACATGGAATCCACCTGCAGGGAAAGGCTGAGCAGACATCTGTTGCCATTCCCCCCTTCTAGATCCCATAGTACTCACTTTATTTCCTCACATGCCAGTGCTGCTGCTGAGAAATCTAGTCTCTCTCTCTAGGAACAGGGGCACCCGGCCAACCCCAGCTCTCTAAATAGGGCACTATGGCATCACTTGGATGAGGTACAGCTCCATCTGCATAAGCCAAACACACTGGCAAGTGTACCAGTCTCTTATCTATGGCATGGCATACCACACAACTGTCCATAGTGGAACTGCACTCCATCATATCCATAATCCACAACAACACTGACACTGGAATAGTTACATTACATTCCCTGGCTGCTCCTTACATTGTGCTGCTCCCCACTGTTCTACACAACCTCAAACAATACCCCAGTCACATTTGGTTCACAAAATGGCAACGGCTGCCAGAAGAGGCATTTCACACAACAGCCTTAGCCCCAACAGCTAATCACAGTTCATCATTTGCATAACCAAAATCCCAGTTCCACCTCGAAAATGAGCTTGCTCAACGGTGATCACCTGGTTAATTAAAGACTTTGATTGATTGATTGAAAATGTTAATCACATTCCAAGTCTATGTACTACTGTTAGGAGCAAGGCGGCGCAGCAGACAAATGGTGCCTCCACTGATATTGCAGATTAAGGCCTGCACTTTTTTTCTGATGGCTCCCATAGATTTTAACAAACACCCAGGCAAAACTTGCTGCCCTAAAATGGTTGATTGTCAAATATAGGACGAGTTCCCATGTTGTAAGCCCCCATCCCTGTCTAGGGGTATCCAGGTGGTAAATAAAATGGGAGAGGGGCACTTCACAAAACACAAGCAACCATAGTCCGAGGCATTTGAAGCAAAGATACTCGTTACCTGGGTTCTTGAGTCTTAGTGACTGGGAGTCACAAAATAGAGAAGCGGGCACCATTCGTTAGGCAGATCTCTTCACTTGTAGGGGCAAGGTTCATTAGAAAACAGGCAGGCATACACAGTCATTTTAAGTAAGTTCATTGTCCACTCCAGAATCAACATGCAGCAAAAGATTTAAAATTGAAACAGTAACAACCACACCATGGAGCAGGGGGTATTCAATATGGTGGGTTGCTTTCATAGTCATAGCTGGAAAATCTACTGCAACAGTCACTTGTGCTAACAGACTAGTTATTTTATGTAGCTCTCCCTTCAGCCGTAAAGGCTAGAATTCCTGGCAGTGTTCCTATGGCCAAAAAGGCCACTATGTGAGGTAGCTTGATACTGGTATACTTCACTTGACTCATATCTCATTCCTTTCTCTCTCTCTCTCTCTCTCTCAATTACATTTCATTCCCTTTACACTCTCTTCAGGCACTTCCATTCTAATACTTTTACTTCAGCTTATGACGGTACGAGACGTTTCTACTGTCCCAAACCTTTATACTCTCTTCAGTTAATTTCCACAGCCTGATCTAATACCTTCTCCACCCCAGGGCTATTACTTATGGAGCAAACTTTCATTTCCCTTCTAGGTCTTATGTCCATATGTTTCAACTGATGTTCTTATAGCAAGAACCGAACCACCAGAACCCTTTCAGACATCCAATCGTTGATGCCTCGGCGGGTGGCTGGGCCTTATTCTGGGGTTTTGGGTGCCCCAGATCTGATCCCAGTCCTATCAACATGCTCCACTCATGCAACAATTCCAACCTCTGAACTGACTCATCAGGGGGACTTCTGCCAGTGCCACACAGATCACCCAACAGACTGCCACCCCGCTGGACTCCCAAACATCACTCCCCCAAATGGACTTTCCCCACCTCCATAAGCAGCTCACCCTGTGGGTCCCAACTCTGTGGCAGCCTACAACCTGGGGAATTGGGGTAACACTGCCACCGTTACATCCTGAACTGCAAGGGCTGCCACTTCTAAGCCATGCCCTAGGCCCTATGTGCCATACCGGGCCTGCCCACAGTAAACAATTCCAACCCAACAGCTGAACTATCCACGGGCAATATTTCTTTTAGGGCTTTAGACCCTGGTGGTGCTTACCCTACCAAGGTGCTGAAGTTCACTTGGCGGGTCTCCATTTTTCTTTCTTCTCCCCAAACTTCAGCTCCCAATGCACCAACAGGCCTCTTCTGCTTTGCTCCATTGCTCCCCTTTACTACTCCTGAACCATCATTTTCCATCTCATGGGTCTTCAAGGGTGGAGGGCCAGGGTAGCGAGTGGACCACCCCAGCCCCATCATGGTCCTCCAGCTGAACTTGCATGTCGAATCCCCCAACTCTCTCCCCAGGACTCTCTCTCTCTCTCTCTCTCTGCCCCCTTAGGTGCCAAATCCCCTGCTATTTAAACCCTCTATTGATGGGGCCCCACCTGCAGTCAGCAGGCAGCACCACATTCCAGACTCAGCGACACCACTAGCTCTCTCTCTGCCTAGCTACCCCTTAGCAACTAAAAATTAACTAGTAAGTGCCCAAAGGGTGCTTACATATGTGATAATATTGTGCTGGATGTGTGAAACAGCTCTTAGCCTGGCAGCTCACATATCTAACTCTACTGCCCCACACTACATCATCAACATTATGATCTCACTGACAGTGACATCCACAGGGGAATGACATTGCAGTCACTTACTTACTGTTCCTAAGCAGTAGTGAGTCACAGTCAGTAAGGTCACAATGCCGATGATGTAGTGTAGGGCAATACAGTACAGCAAGATATGTCAGCTGCCAGGCTAAGAGGTGTTCTACACATCACACCTAACATCAGGTAAACAATCTTTTAATTAAACAAAGGGGGAAAAAAGTACCTCAGATATAAAAGGTAATGGTTGGCTGCTTTTAAAAATCTAATATTAGTGCTAGGCAGTACTCAAGATCTTTAAGGATTGGGGGGTAAATCTTTTTTGCTGGAGTGAACTGTGTGTGTGTGTGTTGATGTGTGTGAGTTTGAGTGTGAGTGTGGGAGTGAGTGGCCTGTTTTATGTTATATTTGTAAGTTTCATTTGTGGTAGTATAGGCTGATTTGATTTACTAGGTATTTAACAGTCATAACAGTCAGGATGTGCTGGGGTCTTGGGCTCCCAAGGTGCAGCTACTCCACATCCCAGCTGCACAACCTCCGACCTTTTGAACTACCTCCCTCCCTACCTGCAGAGGTATTAGATGCAGGGCTTTGGGGATTGTATGTAACCAGAGGTTGAAGCAGAAAGATATACGTAATCAGGGGTCGAGGCAGGGGGATGTGAAAGTAGTAGCTGAGGGGGTGGCAATCCAGGTTGTGAGCCGGGCTGTGCTTTGCAATGCTAGGTCGATGAGGAACAAGACCTCTATAATGGTGGACTTGGTTTCTTCAGTAGACCTGGCTTGCATCACAGAGACATGGCTGGTTGGAAATGCTGGCCCCATACTGGAGGCAGTGATTCCAGCTGGATACTCAGTGATACACAGCCTAAGAAAGGATCTCAGAGGTTGGGGAGTGGCCATTTGCTTTAAAACCAGCATGAACCTCTCGATGCTTCCGGAAGGGCCTACCACGTTGTTTGAGTGTGTTGCCATGTGGGGGAAAGTCTTTGTGCAGGCTGCAGAATCCTGCTCATTTACCAATCACCTGGTGGGGAAAAGGAATTCCTGCAGGAGGTCAGGGACTTCTTTGTCAGCCTGGTGTTGGAGTCCCCCAGATGGCTGATTCTGGGGGACTTCAACAGGTGGCTCAACAATGGACTCTTGTTATTTTGACATGACCTCCTTCAAAGTATGGAAGCATTGTGCCTGTTGCAGGTTGTTACCTCAGTGATCCACTCCCATGGGCACACATTGGACCTGGTGTTTACACTGGGGCTTGAGGTAGTAGACCTCAGGATTGATTAAGTGATATGGTCGGATCATAGCACCATGAGGTTCTTGTTTGCGGGGCTCCCCGAGAGTCCTTCCTCTGTGGAGACGGTCCAGTACTGTCCTTTACGCGGATTGTCTCCAATGAGACCACAGGTGTTGCTGGATCTATCGAGTGTGGAAACTGCGTGCATGATAGCTGTGGCACAGTGGCAGCCTATAATAAGGCTGTCACTGTTGCCTTTGATGCTATCATGCCTGTCCGGATATGGCCCTTATCCACTCACTGGAGACCCCCTTGATTTGATGGGGAGCTCAGGGAGTTGAAGATTAAGAGCCAGAGGTTACAGCATTGCTGAAGGAGTTCCGGGCTGATGGTGGACAAATTGGCCTCGAAGTCACAATATCGTGACTATCAAAGGGCACTCTCCAGAAAGAAGGCAGATTTTATGTCCAGGGAGATTGCTGCAGCAGAGAACAGACTGGTTCAGCTCTTCCATATGGTAGACAGGTTATTACGCCTGGCCTGTCTCTGTCTGGGGGAGCTAATTTAAGCACTAGGTGCAATGAGTTTGCTCTGTTCTTTGCTGACAAGGTGCCCTCTATCAGATCCAACATCTCCAGGGTCACTCAATTGGCTTGTGGGCTCGAGCCAGCGACTTGGGGGGTGGGTGTCCCTCTTGGGTGGAGTGAGTTTAACCCAGTTGAAATGTATGAGGTGAGTGAGATAATCTCAAAGCTCCAGCCTACCTATTGTGAACTAGACCTGGGTCCAACCCGACTTTTGGTCGGTTGCATTGGTCTGATTGAACCTGTGGTTGCTGATATCATCCAGTGTTCCATGAGGAGTGGGGTTTTCCCAGTAGCCTTGAAAGAGGCACTGCTAAGGCCCCTTTTGATGAAGCCCTCAGTGGACCCAGACTGTCTCACCAACTACAGGTCATCTCAAACCTCCCTTTTTTAGAGAAGGTTTTAGAGAAAGCGGTGGCTGGTCAGCTTTGAGGCCAGTCTCACTTCCTCTACCATTTTTGAGTCATTCCAGTCTGGGTTTAGGCCTGGGCATATCATGGAGACCGTACTGATAAGGGTGTCTAACAATTTTCTTAGAGCAAGGGATACAGGAGAGTGAATTATTCTTGTTCTCCTCAATCTCTCAGTAGCGTTTGACACCGTGGAACATGAGGTGTTGTTGGACCACCTGTGGAACTGGTGTAGGCTTGGCAGCAATGTCATCAGATGGTTTAACTCATACCTCCTGGACAGAGTGCAGGGAGTGGTAATGGTGTATCCTCATCCAGCCCAATGCCCCTGTGCTGTGGAGTTCTGCAGGGTTTGGTCCTCTCACCTCTGTTATTCATGGTGTATATGTTGCCCTTGGGAGACAGCATGGCTTGGGTTTTCATTGCTATGCCAATGACACACAGCTATACCTGACTGGCAGTATAGCCTAGAGGTTACAGGAATGAGGTGTGAATGAGCTTGATACATTCAGCAGACCAGACCTGAGTTTGATTCTCACAACCTCCACTTGCATACTGTGTGACTCTGAGCAAGTCACTTAACCGCCCAGTGCTCCCAGTTCACCCCTGAAAACAGGCACTTGTGCCTAGTGGGCCTTACCCGGTTACCAAAGACTAAAATAAATAAATAAAATAAAATAAATACCTGTCCTGTGTGCCTGGGAGCCAGATGTCAGTCTCTGTGTTTAACACCTGCCTGGCCGAGATCTAGGACTAGATGATTGAAACTGGCTACAGCTCAATCCAGACAAGACAGAGGAATTGGTGGGTGAGCCAGGTCATCTGTGAGGTGGAGGGGTACAGGCTAGTGACCTGGGTCTGAGACTGGGTGGCATGCCCCTATTTCCCTCCACATGGGTTAGGAAGCTGGGCATGGTTCTTGACGATGGCCTGACACTTGATGCTCAGGAGTCGACCGTCATCCAAAGTGTTTTTTATCATTTAAGAAATATCATTTGGATCCATTCCCTGGTACTGCCTGATGACGTTATCACCCTAATACAGGCCTTCATCACGTCATGGTTAACCTATTGCAATGCCTTATACCTGGGACATTCGGGAGGCAATCTCCACTGTCTGCAACTGGTGCAGAACACAGCAACCAGGCTATGGACGGGTGTTCCTAGATTCAAGCATATAATGATGGTTCTCTGTGGGCTGCATTGGCTGCCAATAAGGTGGATGATTGTCTTCAAGGTCGGATAACTAACCTATAAAGCCTTACACAGTCAGGGACCTGACTATCTGCAAGACCTCCTGGTTCCCCATTGCCCAACTCGCACCCGCTTCGTTTCTCTGAGGGTGGCCTCCTGAAGGTTCCAAGTTCGAGGCTGTGGCTTTCTGGAGACCAGGCTTTCTCCATACCCACATGTGTCCTGTGGAATTTGTTGACAGCTTATCTTAGAGAGGCCCCCTCTGTGGAAGCCTTTAAAAGGGAGCTCAAGACATTCCTATTTGAGCAAGCATTTAGCTTAACACAGTATGAGAAATAAAGTCAATGACTATTATTGATGTTAGTAATATTATAGTTTTAAGTTTTTATTTGATGCATTTGTGATCTAAAATGTATTTTAAATTGATTTTAAATGTGTTAATCATGTGTTGTACAGCACTCTGAGCCCCCAGGAAGAGGTACTTTATAAATAAAGTTCTGATTGATTGATTGATTGATTGATTACTGTCAGGCAAACCAGAAAAAGATCAAATAATACCAAACATTTCAGGAAAATATGGACAAAAGAACATATGTGGAAAAAGAAACAAGAAAAAACAAGGTAATAAAAAATGAAGTGGAAATGTTTATCAATAAGTGCTAAAAGCCTAAGCAACGAAATGGGGCAATTAGAAGAATAAGCACTAAGGGAGAAGTCAGATATAACAGCAATAACAGAGATGTGGTGGATGGAGAGAGATACATGGAGAAAGGATATTGATGGGTATAACATTTTCAGAAGGGGTAGAAAAAGAAGCGCTGTGGAAAGGTGGCAATCTACCCTAACAGGTTAATAAAAGCTGGAGGGGAAGTAGACATAAAAGGAACAAAAACAGTCTATATAGATAAGGACAGTGGGCAATCTAGGGAAGACTGTCCTGACTGGGGTGTGCTACAGGTCATTGCATGTCAATAATGAAGTTGATACAGCAAGCAACAGCGAAACTAAAATGCATTGTTTAAAGAGATATTGTAGGAAGAATTTAATCATGCAGAACTAGACTGACAGGCTGGAACAGCCAGCATCAGAGCAGGAAGACTATTCATTGAGACTGTCTACTAATGACTATAATTTGAAGAGCCTATTCTGGATCTGATCCTAAGCAACAGAGGTAACTAATGACATAATGGGGTGTCAAATAATGGAGTGACTAGGGAGTGATCTTAGTATGCTTCAATTTAAAATACAATGTAACCAGTGGTAGAAAAGGGGCAGATAGTGTATTCTAATCACAAGGCTGGCAGATATAATAATATGAGAAGGGAGATCAGAATCTGTAATTGGAGTAGAGAGATGATGGGGAAAATACAAATGAGCAGTGAGCTGTGTTAAAATCAAAGCTGTTAGAGCTGAGAGAAGACCATTTACAAAAGACACTACAATACAAGGGAGTGAAGCCAGCATGTGCTGATGAGCAAAATATAGAAGGACATAACAGCCAAAATGAATGCCCATAGATATGTCAGATCACTACTCTAGGTGCAGGAAGGCTTGAGAGAAGTACGGGGAAAACGTTAAAATGTGTAAGAAATGAATACAGCAAGAAACAAATTGAGAACACATTTAACAGGCAATAATAGAAACCTGAAGGATTTTTATAGATACGTGAACAGTAAGAGAAAAATTACTAATACTGGAGGTACTAATACCGCTAAATGTGGAAGGCAGAATAATTAATGAGCAAAAACAGGAAGCAGAAGATTTAAGCAGGTGCTTCTGTTCAGTATTTAGTCAAAAAGAACCAGAGAAAGGGGTAAAAGACTACTGGGACAAGGACAGGAAAACCTAAATTTAAACCATGGAGCTCTATTATCAAGGATGAATGTTTCAGAAAAACTAAAAAGCGTAAAGGTGAATAAATCAGCAGTGGCAGATGAACTCCATGCAAGGCTGTTAAAAGAACTGGCTGAAGAAATAACAGACCATCTGATTAACCACCTGAGACAGGGAACATACTTGTAGAATGGAGGGAGGCCACAGTGATACAATTATTCAACAAGCATTTGTCAACGCCAGATGTTTGCCACTGGCATTGCTGTTGTACTGGATCTAAGGTGTAGATCCCCATGCCAGAAGATTAATATGGGCTGGGCTTTGGGGGCAATTATAGCATTGCAGCAATAGACATCGATGGAAATGTTTCTTTTTACAGCGTTTATTTAAAAAAAATTAAACTACAAGGGAGGGTTTTCTTTATTTCAGGTGGAGACTCTGGGGGATTGGACACCCCATTGTCAGTGTAATGAGCAGCCCCCAGAGGCTCTGGGGTTTTAGATGATCTGTGGTGCATTTTAAGGCTTACATGGAAGATAAAGCAAAGTTCTGCTAGATCTCCCCCCACCCCTGACTTCAAGGAAAAAATTATAATTCTATGGCTGGCCTCAAATACCTAGAGACTGCAGCTGGGCCTGGCTGAGAGCAGGACCATTTCCATGATTTTACCAGGGGATCTTTTTTTTTCTTTAAACAGAGAATATGGGAGTCCTCCCCAAGAAAATGTTTAAATGGCAAGTGTTCAAATTTGCAAGTTGTTGCACTTTGATGGGGTAAACTAAATTCCAGTTTTATAGGCAACCATTATTTAAAAATCAGTGCCAGCTACAGTTCACTTCACTGTTTGATCTACCCTATATTTATGTAACCTGGTCACTTATTTACTACCCTAGCAGCCAAGTGACCATCTATCAGCAGACTATTACAGCATGTGTAACCTGACTCGTATGCGTGTGTGTGTGTGTGTACGCACGTGTGTGTATGTGTGTGTTGCTAAAGTCCATGCACTTTCATGCCTGAACAGTGTCATTATTAGGCTTGCTGATTATGGGTCAAGCCCCTTGTAGAGGCTCCTGCATTGGACCAGTGTGACACACCTCTCAAAACCCTGTACAGAGCAAAATGGTCGACTTGTGCTAGCACGCATGGTGAACATACGAAAGAGGACAAAAGTAAGCATTCAAATTATAGACCAATCTACCTAACGACAATCATAGGTAAAATGATGGAATCCTTCTTAAGGGAAAAATTGAGGGGAACTGAAAAAAATTGTATTTTTCAACAATACTCAGCATGGAAACACAAAATTGCATGCACTCACTAACACTAGCAGTGCAAGTGGTGATCAGTCATTAATCCACATACAAAGCTGTACTGTGGTGAAGGAGTTTATTCACTGCAAAAATCAGCATACAGTGCGGGAACTAGGTGCAGCAGAATAGCCCAATGTTTGTGCTTACACGCTTTGTCAAAAGGTGACCATGGTAACAGACAACTGGCTTTAAAAAGTCTGGTTCCTTAAAGTGACAGTGATCATGAAATACATTACATACATTGAGTGTGACAGTTCATAGAGGTGAAATTTAATATTATTATGCAAAAAGTTATTAAAAACATACACTTAAGTCTTTCTCTTCTACTAAAGGTGCTCCTATGTTTAAAGTAACAATGATTTATAACTTACACAGTCTTAAAGTTATAAAATGTTACTAATGCAGTGGTCTATTTTAAGCGACAAAGACCTGATTGCAGAGCAGGTAGTTTGCTAAAGACATTACAGGACTGAAAACTGAAAGCTGAAAGCAAGCTCTTAAACAAAATAAAAGAACTAAAGGTACAAATAGTAGTGTTGTCAGAACTTGTTCGAGAAAGATTCGAACCCTCCTCGAACCCTGGTGTTCGAGTTCAAATTTAGAACTCGAACACTACAGGGTTCGAATCATCCAAAATCTCACTTATTTTCTGTGTGCTTTGCGCATCCCTCCCGTTCCCGTCTGATATTTACACTCACTTACCTCTTTAGTCTCAGAGCAGTGTGGTGTGACTAGAAGAGGCAGCTCTAGTGATGTCACGAGGTGGTGTTTCCCTCAGTGTAATGCAGTTTTGGTTCTGTAATCTCAGAGGTATTGTGACAGTTAACTCTTGTGCACTTGGAAGGTGGGGGTGCATGTGAAGGAACCATGCAGTGCATGTTTGTTTTGGTACCGGGTCAGGATAAGAAGGATTTGGTGTCTCACAAAGTAACCTGTTTGAGCGAGGTGCTGTTTTAAAACTTTTAATAACCTCGAAGTATACGAGCAGAATCCTTCTAACAGACATGGGTGACAGGTTTGAGCATTCAGACTGAGGGAAACGTTCTGTCGTGGGGGAAGTAGTACATTACTTTCATTTAGGATCGGTCGGTGACTAGACTATGCGGTAAACTCATTCACCAAGGGTGCTTTGTTTGAAGCCCTTTCAGGCTGAGCCTGATACCACCTGACCATCTGCTATGCAGTCAGGTGGTGGTGGTGGTAGAGCGACTTGAGTCAGTCTCGCGAGTCGAGGGATCAAGTGTGGTGATGGGTGAAGTCGTCTGCACAGCTGTGGCTCCATTTGCATTCAGTTTTGTAGTGGAGAAGGAGCTGCAGCCTGTGCTCTGAGTTCAAACTTATACCGTGAACTTATTAAACCTATCGTGCACACGGCCAGTTCCTGAAAATTAAAAAAAAGTTAATGGGCTGGTGGGGAAAAGGAAGGGGGCAGTACTCAGGACTCAGGGACTCGGGATCGAGAACTGAGGAAAGAAAGTGAAACTAGGGCGAGAAAGGAGCTAAGAAAGGGAGCGGACAGAGGACTGTTTACTTCAGATCAGAAAGAATAATTAACTTGCAGCAGACTGCCTGTGTGTGAGTGCTCAATCTGTACTGCACACAACAAACATACCTCTAGTTGCTTGCTGAATTTCTTCACAAATCACAATTATATGTGACTTGTGGCACTCTTGGGAGGAGGGAGATCTCCTGGCTGGGAGAGGGGTGAAGAAAAGAAGGATTTTTCCTGAGAGGAAAAAAAGAGGTTTTGTGTGAAAACTTGATGTTTTATTTTAAGCCCACAAAAGGAAAAATAATTTGTCCCAGTCCCACCCAAAAGTTGTCTGGAAGACAGGGTCTCTCAGCCAGGACTGTGCTTGGGGGCTTCACTAAACTTTCTGGCATTATCCTTAAATACACGACAGAAGCCTAAAAATATATTTCCCATTGGGAGGAGAGACAGAAAATCTCTTTCCTCGGTTTGTGTGTGTAACTTCGTCTCTTATGGTCAGCCCATCACCCTGCTGCTGTGCGCCCCTTGACTGAAACATAGAAACAGAATTTGACGGCAGATAAGGACCGCTTGGCCCACCCAGTCTGCCCATTTCCCTACCTACTGGATAAGCTGCAGATCCTAGTTAACCAGCAGCCTACTTCTTCCTACCCCAACCCCCCAGAATTGTCTTATGACTATCCCATGCATGCTTGAATTCCACCACTGATTTTGACTCCACAACCTCCTCTGGAAGGCCGTTCCATGCATCCACAACCCTCTCTGTGAAAAAATACTTCCTTAAATTACCTCTGAGCCGCCCCCATCTTCAAATTTTACCCTCTTGTTCTTGCACACCTCTTTTTTTGAAAGATGCTATCCTCTTGGACTTTGTTGATTCCCTTGAGGTACTTGAAAGTTTCTATCATGTCCCCCCTCTCCCTCCTTTCCTCGAGGCTATACATATTAAGCTCCTTAAGTATCTCTTCATATGTCTTCCAGTGCAGACCCTGCACCATTTTAGTTGCCCTCCTCTGCACAACTTCCATCCTGTCTATGTCTTTGCGGAGATTGGGTCTCCAGAACTGCACACAGTACTCCAGATGGGGTCTCACCAGCTGTCTGTACAGAGGGATAATAACTTCTTGTTTTCTACTGGCGATGCCTCTACCTATGCATCCCAGTATCCCCCAAGCCCTCCTTGCTGCCCTCTCACATTGCTTGCCCACCTTTAGGTCATCTGATATGACTACCCCAGGTCCCTTTCCATTTTTGTTGTTGCTAGTATCTCATCCCTCATTGTGTACTCTTCCCCTGGGTTTTTGTTTCCCAGGTGCATTACCTTGCACTTCTTAGCATTGAATCTAAGCTGCCATACATTTGACCATTCCTCTAACCTTGCCAAGTCCCTTCTCATCCTTTCCACCTCACCCTGTGCATCAACTCTGTTGCAGATCTTAGTGTCATCTGCAAAGAGACATACTTTTCCTTCCAGTCCTTCTGCAATGTCAGCTTATAAAGACATTGAAGAGGACCAGTCCAACACTGAACCCTCAGTGACCCCACCAGTAACCCTCCTTTCTTCTGAGTGGACTCCATTTACTATTACTCTCTGTGTCCTATTCTCCAGCCAATTCTTTACCCAGGCTGTCATCTTGGGACCCACTCCCAGGCTGGCTAACTTGTATATTAATCTTTCATGTGGGACTGTGTCAAATGCCTTGCTAAAGTCTAGGTAGGCCATGTCCACAGCCCCTCCCTGATCTACTACTTTGGTCACCCAGTCAAAGAAATCTATCAGATTCGTCTGGCATGACCTTCCGCTGTGAATCCATGCTGCCTAGGGTCCTGTGCCCCTCTGGCCTCTAGATACTCGACAATTCTTTCCTTCAGAAGTGATTCCATCATTTTCCCTATCACTGAGGTTAAACTAACAGGTCTGTAGTTTCCTGCTTCTGCCTTGCTCCCACTTTTGTGAAGGGGATCACATCTGCCCTCCTCCAGTCCTCGGGTACCACCCCATCCTCCCATGATTTGTTAAAAGGGTAGTCAGTGGTGTCACTAGTTCTACCCTTAGCTCTTTTAGAATTCTGGGATGAATCCCATCAGGCCCCATTGCTTTGTCCACCTTCAGTTTTAAGAGTTCTTTCAGAACTCTTTCTTCTATAAATGGGCTGGTATCAACTTCTGTATCCAGAGTGTTACTACTGTTTGTTTATGTACCTCCCTCTTCATTTGTAAATACTGAGCAAAAATATTTGTTTAGTATCTCTGCCTTTCGCAGATCTCCTCTGCCCACCCTCCTCCCCTTTATTAAGCCTCACTATCCCTCCTTGGTCTTCCTTTGCTCCTGATGTACCTATAAAAGGTTTTATCCCCCTTCTTAACTGAGTTGGCTATCTTTTCCTCGGTTTGGGCCTTTGCTGTTCTGACTGCCTTCCCAGCCTCCTTTTGCTTTAACTGATACAGCTCTCTATCCTGCTCCTTCTGCAATTCCTTGTACTTCCTGAATGCTTTCTTTTTCTCTTGAACCTTCACTGCCACTTCCTTTGAGAACCATAGTGGTTTCTTACATCGTCTTGTTTTGTTTATTTGCTTCACACAAAGGCTCGTTACCTCTGTGATGGCAGTTTTATTATTCCCCATTGTTCTTCCAGCCATCCTTCCTGCCCATTTGCTAGTGCATTCCTTAGGCTCTCACCCATTTTGGCAAAGTCAGTCCTCCTAAAGTCCAGTACTTTTGTCTTTGTATGGCTTGACTCTATTGCTGTGTTTATTGTGAACCATACTGTTCGATGGTCGCTAGTTCCCAGATGGCTACCCACTTCTACATCTGTGATCCTCTCTCCATCTCCATTTGAGAGAATCAAGTCTAATATTGCTCCCTCTCGAGTGGGCTCCAGTACTAGTTGTTTAAGGTATGCCCCCTGTAGGGCATCTAGAATAACTGCACTCTTCGAAGTGGCAGCTGCAACAGCACTCCAGTTAACATCTGGCATATTCAGATCACCCATCAGCAATATCTCCCCTTTTTCTGCCATTCTAAGTATACTTTATCATTTCCTTTTCCATTTCCTCCCCCTGAGAAGGGGGTCTGTATACAACCCCTGTGCGGATTGTGGTGCCATTGCCTGTCTCCAAATTTACCCACAGTGCTTCTTCTCCTCCCTGTTTACCCTTTTGTTCTGTTGCTTTTATTCCTTCCCTTATGTAAAGAACTCCTCCTCCTCCTCTTTTACCCTCCCTGTCCCTCCTGTAGATAGTGTATCCTGGTATGTTTATGTCCCAGTCATGGTTTTGTGTGTACCATGTTTCTGTGACTGCCACGATATTCAGATGTTCCTCCTCCATTAAGGCCACTAATTCAGGAAGCTTGTTACCTAGACTACGGGCATTGGTACTCATTGCTCTCCATTTTTTGATGGCTTTACCTTCTGTTGCAGCATCCCCCACTGACCGTTCTACCTCGGTCTTTTTCTCATTTAGTACCCTGTTTTGTAGGGAGAGGCTGGGATTTTCCTGCTGCTTGTCAGTGCCTCCCCCTTTGACTAGTTTAAAAGCTTGCCAATGAAGCATTTAAACTGACTGCTCAAAGACTTGTTCCTTCCTGGACAGATGCAGACCATCCTGCCAGTATAGGCTGGTGTCCTCCAGGTGGAACCCCAGTCCCCAATGAAGCCAAACTTTTGTGCTCTGCACCATTTTTCAACCATTCATTAAACTGCATGGTGCCAATTACCTCGCCTCCCCATGCCTTTGACAGGCAGCACCTCTGAGAAGGATACTGTGTGCTACTTGTCTTAGGCCCTCCCAACTCTGCAATGTCCTCCTGCACTGCTCTAATCTCATGATGAGCCAAGTCATTTGTCCCTAGGTGGACAATTACGTCCAGCTCAGAATCCCTTGCAGCTGTTCTCGTGATCCTGAGGATGCGCTTCCTGTCCCTCCAAGCCATGGCACCAGGCAGGCACCTTACTTCAGTTTTCCCAGCTCCCCCCAGTTCTATACCCCTAATAATTGAGTCCCCACCAGGAGCTGCTTCCTTTCCCTGTGGTGTCCTCTGCCTCCTTCCTGTGGGCCTCCCTTGTGACAGTTGTCATCAGTCTTCTCTGCGGGTGCATCCATAGGGGAGCTATGCTCCTCCAGAATGGTATATGGATTGTGGAGTGGAACAATTGACTGGGTGTGCCTCTGTTCCACCATCCTCACCCTCCCTGAGCCCACTGTGGTCCAACTGCTGTGCTTTCGTCGCAACCTCTGAGGTAGTGGTGGTGGCACTAGTGCTCCCTGGATGGGGGAGGTTCCCTTCCTACTGTCCAGTGTGGCCTGGGGGAAGGTTTCCTTACTACTGTCCAGTGCGGCCTGAAGATGGGCAACTTCCTCCCTCAGGGCAGATAGTTGTCTGCAAATAGGGCAAGAAAGACTCCCGGAAGACTGCTGCCCCACAGCCATTACATTGCACTACTCCCCACATGTGTATCTACCTTTTTTTTTGTTTGTTTGTTTGTATTTGTGTGTGTGTGCGCTTGCGTGTGTGATTTGTTAGATAGAAATATATATTATACAATGTGTATGCTTATCTTGTCAGTGCAGTGTGCTAGAGAGGATATGACAGTGAAATGCACCTTGCACTCGAGGAAATGATGTCAGAACCTCAGGTATAAAGGAACTATTTCCAGGGGTAGGTGGGGTGAGGGGTGGGAAGGGGTTGGGCCTAAACTGTGCCCTCACAAAACAATCAGCTAAAATCTCTCACCCACCGCTGCGACTGCACTGTACCTTACCCAGTGTGTGTTACCGTGTGAAGCCCAGTGGCCAGTTGTGTGGTGGCATTAGCCTTAAATACACAACAAAAGCCTAAAAATATATTTCCCCATTGGGAGGAGAGACAGAAAAATCTCTTTCCTCGGTTTGTGTGTGTAACTCCGTCTCCTGTGGTCAGCCCATCACCCTGCTGCTGTGTGCCCCTTGACTGCACTGTACCTAACACAGTGTGTGTTACCATGTGAAGCCCAGTGACCAGTTGTGTGGTGGCATTAACCTTAAATACACAACAGGAGCCTAAAAATATATTTCCCTGTTGGGAGGAGAGACAGAAAAATCTCTGTCCTCGTTTTGTGTGTGTAACTCTGTCTCTTGTGGTCAGCCCATCACCCTGCTGCTGTGCGCCCCTTGACTGCTATGTGTATGCCTATGCCCAGCAGCCCAATCATTCTGTAAGCTTTGAACCTGGGATCCTTTAGTTGCAAGCCATCATATTCTTCAATTACTTTCAGTCCACTGCATCACAGTGTCACACAACCAAAATAAAATTTTGGAGTTGTAGCCAGCGATCACAGATCACATTGCTTTCTTACACAGGAATTGTGAGGGTGTGGGTGTGTGCTGTTATGGCTGACACCAACATAGATGAAGAATCTGGTGCTGGTGTTGGAGCAGGTGTTGGTGGTAGTGGTAATCCTGGTGCTAGCAGAAATAACCAAAATGTTTTACATGATAAAAATTCAACAAACAGCAAAAGAGCAACAGCGAAGTGTGGTAAAGGGGGACCTTATAAGAAAACCTGAGCAGCTGCTGGGGTCACACAGAGAGGCACCATAAGGTATGCCGTTCATGCTGTTAAAATCCCTGTGACTAGCAGTAATAATGCAAGTGACAGTGAGTCCCTCTCTGACTCAGACAGTAGCTCTTTGTCTCAGTCTGACACTGTTGTGTCTTGCGACGTATCATTACTTCCTCAACAAAGTGAAATGAGCAAGTCTGCTGACAATGAATCAGATAGTGCACTTGCAAATACATCCAGCACTGTTGGCAATGAAAAGGACATATCCATTGAATCCACCACTTCTGTGTCGGCCAGCAATGAAAATCCATCAGAGTCTTCTGCCCACTCTTTTAGCACCAAGGAGCATGTCCTGGGTTCTGTTAGGACAGGTGACAAGATGCAAACAGTCTTTAGCTATCTTTCTAGCACTCGAACAAAATCTGTCACATCTGAGGTGTGGAATTATTTCTCTGTCAGTAAAACTGATCCATGCAGAGCAATTTGTTCCCTGTGTAAACAGAGTGTAACCCATGGTAAAGTTGTGTCATGCCTTGGCACTACAGCTCTTAAACGCCATCTGAAAAAGCATTCAGTTTTGCTTGATTGTCCAAAACCCATGCTCTCTGTCTTCCAGACCACATGTGAGAAGGGTCAGGAATCTGAAATGGATACTGAATTGTCTGAACTTGATGCGGACAGAACCACTGCCAGCCCTAGGATCACTGTTACCACCAATGCCAGCACCATTAGTACCAGTTGCACATCTAGTGATGGCACTGAATGTATACATCATAGTCCACCATTCCAGCGTCCATCTGCCCATCGAAGCACGGTGTATAACAAACCAGCAGGGACATGTTGTAAACAGCTAACACTGTCTCAGGCATTTGAAAGGAAGAATACCTTTACTAAAAATCATCCAAAGACCCTTCATCTTAATCACAGAATTAGTGAACTGTTAGATGGAGCCCTTCTCCCATACACTTTGGTAGATCAGGAGGATTTTAGGAAGCTCTTGAAACTAACAGAGCCTCGTTACAATGTTCCTCATCAAAGGTACTTTTCCTATGTTGAAATATCAAACATTTATCAGGCTTTAAAAGTGACAGTGATGCTTGCACTTAAAACTGCAGAGGGTGGGGTTATTCATGTCACAACAGATATGTGGACCAGCACTCAAAACATAGATTACATGTAACTTACCACTCATTGGGTCACGTTTTCTTGTGGTTCTTCAAAACCAAAGACACCCCAGAAGATGGCGCTGCTGCATATAAAGAAGTTTGGGCAAAGTCATACAGCTGCAAGCATCTTGCAGGAACTAAATGGCCTCCTTGATGAATGGGTTTATTCTCACGGTCTAAAATGTGGCTTCATAGTAAGTGACAATGGAGCCAACATCTTGAAAGCAGTCCAGAATGGAGGATTTATGCAGGCTTCTTGTTTTGCACATTGCTTACATTTAATTGTCACGGGATTTCTCAGCAATGAAACACAAGTGGACGGTATGATTGCTGTTTGCAAAAAAATTGTGACTCACTTTTCACATTCAACCAAGGCTATATGGACATTGTCCGAACTGCAAAAAAAACACAAGCTGCCCCAGCAAAAGCTGATTCAAAATGTTTCCACTCATTGAAACCCAATGCTTTATATGCTGCAGCGCCTCTTGGAGCAAAAGCAAGCTGTACATAAGTATTGCTCCAGTTACATTATTGGAGATGGCATTATGCTGCCTGTGCTGCAGTGGAAATTAATGGAGACAGTGTGCTGCATCCTAGCTCCTTTTGAGACAGCTACAAAGGACATGTCTTCTGAAGGTGCATCTGTGAGTCAGGTTATCCCACTCATAATGCTGATTTCACATCATCTTAGTGTTCTAAATCTATAAATAGAAAAAGACAGATCTGAAGTTCAGACAACATGTCACCTGTATCATGGGAATCTCATAGAGAGAGTGAGCAAGCACTTCAAAACCAATGACAAATTAGTTGCAATGACGAAATCAAAACACTACATCCTTGCAACTCTCTTAGATCCCAGGTTCAAGGCTATACATCTTCCAAAAATAGATGATATACAGCAGTACAAATGTCTCTTGCTAGATGAGCTGCAGCACTCACAGGAGTCAAACACAGACACGCACAGTACCCTCAGGTTGTCATCACCACAACATGCAGGTTCATCTTCACAAAGGGATACAGAACTGGAAAAGTCACCAAACATTAACAGTAGTTGTTCCACAACTGCCACTTCTTCAATCCTTAGTAGCAAGCTAAATCTGTGGCAAAACCTTTCCCAAACTGCTGCCATACCAGCTTGTGCTGATTCCTCTTCTGAGCTGTCTCTGTCCATCATGGTAGACGGTTACCAGCAAGAACTGCCTATTCCTATTGATGCATGCCCTTTTGAATACTGGAGATCAAAAAAGTCAATTTGGACAGAGCTGTATGATGAAGCCTGTAAATATCTTGGTTGTCCTGCAACAAGTGTCTCTTCAGAACGCATGTTTAGTACAGCTGGCAATATTGTGACAGATGCCAGAAATAGGTTGCTGCCAGAAAATGTACACACATTAACTTTTATTAAAGTTAATAAGTCAAGATTTTCGTATCCCTACAAGAGGATACAAACTGATCCTGAAGTGATTGATGTTGTGGAAGTTAATGGTGATGATGACAACTCAGATGGTGGTGGCTGGTAAATATTGTGTGGGACAGAGTCTCTCTGCACCAAAAAGGAAACTTTTACAAACTGTGATGACTTTGGTTGTCTCTCTACTTTCTCCATCTACTACCTTGGACTATATACCCCCCAAAACTTTCACCATTTCATGGCAAACTGCTTTGAAGCTAGGGTCTAAAGTCAACAAGTTTTATATACAGGGCAATTTTAACATCAGTGGGAACAGGCCCAAATTTGGCATAAAAGGGACACTGTCATGCCAGTCATTTCTGTATCATATTATTTATAGTTAAAGTGCAAACATATATTTTTGGATTTACCTTCTGTGACTTTGTGGTGCATCAGTATGGGCTGGAACCGGGGGCGGTCTATTTTTCAATTTTAAAGAGGTCAAAACAATGAGTTCTAATTGGTAGCTGTTTATTATTTTTTCAATTACAGAAATGTTAGCCATAAACCAAAATGATCCATATGTAACTTATCTTACTAAATAAAAAATTATGGGAAAAACTGTATTTTGTATTGTTATGTTTCTGTGGGCAGCATCCTGTTACAAGTCTCTTCCGGGAAACAGAGTCATCTGGAGTTTTACCTATGTCATGGTTGAGCACATATCATTCTGTAAGCACAGGTCTCATACCACAGTAGCTCATGTTTAACATTCTGTTGTACACAGACCATGGCATAATAGCAACAACTCTCAAATTACTGGTTCCATGAAGAGGAATGTACAGAATGTTGTCCATAAGAAGAAAGCAATTGAAAAGACAATTTTTCACATAAGTGTTGTTTGTTAAGGAACAGTTAAGTATTGCTCATTTGGAGGCAAGAGTTTCATTTTTCTTGAGTAAGCATGTGGTAGTTTTAGCATTTGAGAGGGGGAGGAGGGTAGAATGGGTGCTGGAGGGTGGGAAAGGGCTGGAGGTTGGTTTTAACATGGATGCAAGAGGGAGAAAGATGGCATGGATGCTAGTGCATGGGTGAGGGTTGGGGGTTGGTTTTAACATGGATGCAGGAGGGAGAAACATGGCATAGTTGTTAGTACATGGGCGATGGTTGGGGGAGTGGGTTTTAACATGGGTGAAGGACGGAGAAGGGTGACATGAATGGTAGTTCATGACTAAGTGTGGGGGTAGTTTAAACATTTGGGTGCGGGAGGAGGGTGGAATATGTGCTTGAGGGAGGGTGAGGGTTGTGGGTTGGTTTTAACAATGGTGTAAGGGTGGTATGGGTGCTACTGCCTAGATGAGGGTGGTGGAAGAAAAGTGGAATGGGTGCTGGGGTGAAAGGTGGGTGTTGTTTTAGTCCTTTCATTTACAGATTCGTGATCGGCTGGGGATGGTGAGGAAAAAGATGATGACAGACCGATGGTATGGGAAGGCTGTACCGATTGCCCACTGTGGAACCTACTATAGATATAATATATATATATATATATTTTTTATTATTAAATACATTGCAAACTGCTGCCACCTAGCACAAGTGTCCTGTCCCCTTTAAAAAAAGAATAAAGGAATCAGAAATAAAAGAAAATCTGCATCAGCAGTTTTCACAGAATGTGACCTATCATAAAGTGTTTTTGCTTTACAAGTAGTGATCATTTGATACATAATGGGGTTGACAGACACAGTCCCTTAAACATCACATGCCAACTGCTGCAGCTACTGTACATTAAATGTTCCTTAAGTTAGTATGTGGTGAGGAAACCACTTTTTTATTTATGTGACTGAAATACAGATTTTATTGACATATCAGCTGGAAAAATGCATTCTCTTAGAAAGTTCTATGTCTTACTTCAATTTGCCAACAAGAATGTTGGTATATGTATGCATTATCTTAGAAAATTGCATGCATTTTCTGCCAGCAACAATGACTGGCATATTTTTTTTATTCAAATCTCTTGACTGACTACATTATGACATAATATGTTTTGCAACAGTTCCATGTGCTGCAGCTGCAGTACCTTGGCTTGACTTTGTTATAAAAGCTTTCTTTTAAACATAGCAACTTCTGATTTACTCATTTAAAACACCAAGTAGCAAATAGCAAATAGCTGAGATTAGGTAATATCAGTTATTTTTTCTAATAATTCATGACGATGAGTATATATAACTGAGTACAAAAATGGCTAATGTGCCTTTTTCTTTCACTAAGGAACTATGATGCAGCAGCTCCAGCAGGAAAACTTTTAACATATGGGTGGGTGGGTGGCTCTGTTACGTATTAAGTTGCTGGCTTTAGCAAACAGAAGAAACCATAGATAAACTTAGTTGTATTCCTATCAATGTCACACATGATCATTTCTCTCCCCCTTATATTAAACAGTTTTTCCTTTACATGTATTTCATTACTATCTTCATTACTGGCAGCACAATTAAAAAAAAGGGTTAGAGTTCTAAAAAGTTCTAAAAAAGATTAGAACCCTAGAACTTTTTCAAAAGTTTTAGACTAGAACTAGAACCCAGAACTTCAGAGGGTTCTGACAACCCTAACAAATAACACAGAATATGTTATGACAGTAAACAGTCATAGGCACAGCATTACAGCTTTATGACCCTATGAACACATGAAAATGCCAGCAGAAACAGGCCTCACGGTCTACTGAGTCTGCTCGAGTATGCAGCTTGCACCCTATAATGCTGCGGCCCCTCCCCCATCCCATGGCCCCTTCCCCTTAAGCTATCCCAACCCCTCTTGAAGCTGTCTATCATCTTGCAGGCCACTACCTCACTCGGCAAGGTGTTCCACCTCTCCACCACTCTTTCCATGAAGAAATGTCTCCTCATCCCTCTCTTCTGAACCTACCCCTCTCCAGTCTCAGTTGGTGCCCTCTTGTGTCTCTCCCCTTTCTCGTCTGGAAAATCCCCTCTGTTTTATTCTTATTTATTCCCTTCAGGTACTTAAAGGTCTCAATCATATCTCCCCTGTCCCTCCTCTCTTCCAGAGAGTACATCTTGAACTCACCCAGCCTTTCCTCATAGGTCTTACCCTCCAATCCCTAGATCATATTTGTAGCTCTATGTAGTACCCCCTCCAACAATCTGATGTCCTTCTTCAGTTACGGGCGCCAGTACTGCATGCAGTACTCCAGGTGGGGCCTGACCAGTGACCTATACAGGGGCAGGATAACTTTGTTGTTTCTGGAGGAAATTCCGCTAGCTATACACCCCAACATTTTGTTGGCTTTTGCTGCCACCTTCCTGCATTGAGCAGAGTTGTTCATGCTCTATGTTATGATCACTACTAGGTCCCTCTCTTCTGTGGAACAACCCAAATGTACCCCATTTAAGTGATAATCCCTCCCCTGGTTCCGAGCTCTGAAGTGCAGAACCTTGCACTTCTTGGCATTGAACCATAGCTTCCATTTATCCACCCACTCCTGCAGTTTATTCAGGTCCTCCTGCAACCCCATCTCCCCCCCCCGTATCATCTACCACCACTTCCTTCTTGGTACTGTCTGTAAACAGACTGATTTTGCTTTGGATCCCATTCGAGATAGCTGCAATGAAAATCCCGAACAGTACTGGTCCTGGCACTGATCCCTGTGGTACCCCACTCATCACTGTCCTTGGTGATGAGAGTTCCACCCACCACCACTACCCTTTGTTGTCTTCTCCTCAGCCAGTTCCTCATCCAGGTCACCATTCTCCAGCTCCCCCCCCAATCTCCCATGTGGCTCTGAATCAAAGGCCTTATTGAAGTCTAAGTACAGGACATCCACAGCGTGGCCCTTGTCCAGTTCCCACGTCACCCAATAGTAGAACTCTACCAGGTTTCTCTGGCACAATCTGCCCACAACAAACCCATGTTGCCTGTCATCTGGATACCATTTGCCTCCAAGAAGTTCACAAGCCTCTCCTTTAGGATGGTCTCCATGAGCTTGCCCACAATTGAGGTAAGGCTCACTGGCCTGTAGTTTCCTGGTTCATCCTTTGGACCACTCTTATGGATGGACACCACATGGGCCATTCTCCAGTGCTGTGGTACACATCCTGTGGCAGGGAGGTATTGATCAGGTCTGCCAGCGACCTCACCAGGACATCTGCCAACTCCCTCAGTACTCTGGGGTGGATTCCTTCCAGTCCAGGTGCTTTGTCCACTCTTATTGCCATCAACCCCTCCAGCACCCTGCCTTCTATAATCCCTACATCTGTCGTCCTCTCCCCCCTCACCCACCCCCACTTGCCTGAGGTATTTGCCCCCTTCTCCTGCATGAACACAGAGCAGAAGTACTCATTCAGTGCTTCTGCCTGCTCCCCCTTCTTCACCCACCCCCCATTCTTCTTGATCCTCACTAGTTGGTTCTTGTGTCTCCTTTTCTCTCCTGTGTAACAAAAGAAGTATTTTTCTCCTCTTTTGAACCCCTGCACCAGTCTCAGCTCTTTAGACACTTTGGCCCCCCTGACCAGTCTGGTGACCTCCCTAGGCTTCTCCCTGTATACTGTATATCTTTTTCTTCTCCCCTCCCCAATTTCCTGTACTTCTGAAATGCCACCCTCTTGTCTCTCACCCCTTCTTTGACCTCCAGTGTCAGTCAACTGTGTTTCTTTGCCCTGCCCTTTTTGTTTTTGCCTAGTACAGGTTTCTGTTGTCTCCGTCAGCCCTCCCTTATTATGCTTTACTTGTTTGTTTTTTTGTATTTTCTGTTTATGCTCCTCCCCTGGCATCCCTACCGTTCACTTCTTTGGAGCACCATCGTCCTACCACACCCCCACCTTGGCCCCGCACCACCATCTCTTGACTCTGTTTCACAGCCCTTACCTGGGTAACTCAACCTTTCCCTGTGTCAGGAGGGTCCCTCTCCTCTGAGAGGGAAGTGCCAGTAGGTGAGCTGTGTATCCCAGGAGGCTGCCACCAGGTCAGTCTGGGCTGCCTGGGGCTTCGTGGTGGTGTGGGCCAGGTGCTCATCATCTGGCCAACAGGGAGCCCGTTTTCCATTTTCTTTGACCCACCCCACATACTAGCCATAAGGATGGCATCCTGAGGTGGGGACGCACAGGAGGGTGTGTCGAGGCCTCATACCCTCCAAGTTTGTCCTCCAACCCACCTGCAGGAGCCCAGACTTGTCCTCCCCCTGGAGGGAAGCATCCAATGGATGCTTGTGAAATCCCTCCCTGATGGACTCCATTCCTGGTACCCAGGATCAGGGTGTGAACCAGGGTTGCCAGCAAGCTAAGCAAACCCCCCATTGCTCAGTGCCATGGAGCCAGCCACAGCCTTACTTGTACTATCTTAAAATTCAGTTTATCCCCGGCCTGGTGGCGCTGAGGGTTGTAGCGCTGGACGCCACAACTCACTCTATGCTGGTGACCTGGGTTCAGGAACGGATTCGGGTCGGCGGGGGTCGGTCGGGGGAAGGGGGATGGAACATCCCAACGGATGCTCTCCCCCCTTGGGGTGGGATACCAGGGGCACTATATAGCACCCGATGTCTGAGAAGCGGTGGATGCACCAGCTTTTCGAGGGGCATAGGCGCTTCGGCTTACGGGCCGGGAGGGGCAGCTGTTAGGTGCTTGAGAAGAGCGTGCATCTGCACGTTGACTCTCTGTGCCAGCATCTCAGGGGATTGGGTAATACAAGGGATCGGAGGAAAAATCCTTCACCTCTCCTAGGTGATGATCTCTCCAGCAGCAAGCGTGCCACCACCGACAACATCAGGGCAGACTCCGTTGTACAAAGCCCTCTCCCTGAGAACACTGAGGGAAAAGGTAAGGGGGGAACCTTTCCTCACCCAACCCGGGGGGTAATCCGTGCCATCAAGGGCATAAGGGGAGTCGAGCTGAGGTACTCTAGGGGCAGACCTTGAAGTCGGGTAGGTCGCAGCGCTTGGAGCATTGAGAGCTCTGATTGACTGGAGAGAGCTGAAGGTAGAAAGAGGCAGTGGGATAAAAAGAGATTAAAAAAAAAATACGGTTTATCACAGAAAGGGAGCAATCTTGCAAGGGCTGGATGGATAAATTTAATAAACAGCAGGGCAGGTATCTGGACTCGTTCGCTCACCCCACTGGAGCAAGCAACAGTAAGGGTAGGCTGAATGGGACCTCTGGGCCTGCTTGATCGGGCTGGGCCTCCTCATCACTTTTGTTTTAAGTCTAATAATGGCTACTCTTTCTGGATAGGTATTTATTCTACATCGATGTATGACCTGATGTACTGCTAATGCGGGGTGCTGGTGTTGATTTTGTTTTACCTTATGTGCCAGCATCCATTTGTGTGTTGGATGTTACCTGTTGTCATGTTTCTTAGTTTTGTGTATCAGTGGTATGTGGAATGTTTGCACTTACCTGCACCACTGTTTAATGTATTTTTTCCGTCAGTGCTGAATATTGTGTTTTTGTAACTGCTCGAATTGATTTGCTGATACTGTGTTTTATTGTTAATGCTTTTGAAACAATTTGTTTCAATAAACAGATTTCTAAAAAAAAGAAAGAAAGGGAGTACTCTCTATTCAGCCCTAGTGGAATGACTGCCTGGAGTTTACAAATTCAAAAAGACTCTCTACAGGCTAGAAGCAGGTCTATGTCACCACACTGTGATCCCTCTGTCACCTTTTCAATACCGAGAGTCTGCATGGATTCACAATGAGGAAATCCTGTCTGGCCAGTCATTAAAAATGTAAACAGGGCCACAGCAGTGGATATCCTATTTCTGGACTTAACCAAAGCATTTCATATGGTGTTGTGTGAAAAACTAGTAGCAAACTGGATACTACTGGGTTTACTGTATTTGAAAGATACCGAACTGGATAAATTACTGATACAGTAGTAGAAAGCAAAGGATAAGAATTAATGGCTCTGTATCCAAGGAAGGAGATGTGACCAGTGGAGTGCCACAGGGGTCAGTGCTGGATCCAATATTCTTCATAAAATGAGCAAAACAATTCTTGAATCCTGATTGGCTGGAAGCTCTCTCCAGCCATGCCCTTATCAGGACATAACCTTACAACAGGCAATACTTGTGCCCACCAAGACACAGCACACGGGGAAATCAATCCGTGCCAATGCTCTCTCACTGCAGCTCCTCAGCTAGAATCCAATAAAATAGCTGTAGCGGGAGAGCGGTGGAAACAACAACAAATGAGTATCCAATCACAAAGCCATTTGATATAGTCAATCACGCTCTCCTCCTTGACTCTTTGACTTCCCTGGGACTCTCCACTGAAACCATAGCCTGGTTCAAGAACTACCTCTCCAACAGAGCCCAACAGGTTAAGATTAATGCCACCTTATCTGCCAGCCTCCCAGTCTGTTCTGGGGTACCTCAGGGCTCTGTATTGGGACCTCTCATCTTTAACCTTTATCTTAACTCGCTCCCCATCTCCTGCTCTGGTAAACTCCTGCTCTATGTGGACAATGCTGTGGTTTATTGGACCCCTTCCAACTTGCCCTCCAAGGATTCTTCACGGAAACTGAAGCATGGTTCTCTGCCCACCGCCTTATCATAAACTACAAGAAAACCAAGTCTATGATCTTTGCCCACCAGCAGAGCCCCCTTAGAGCTCTCCCATTGACCATCCTTAACACACAAGGAGCCTCCTTGGAACAGGTTACCACTTTCCAATACTTGGGAGTTACCCTGGACACCTCCCTTAACTACCATGCCCATATCCAACTCTTGTCTACTACCATTAACTCCTATCTTGGGATCCTCTACTGGCACAAATACTGCCACCCCTGGACACTATCCGATTAGATGTATCATCCTCTGTTCTTTTGCTTATCAATTATGGCATAGTCATATATGGCTCTGCTGATCCCACGGCCCTTCGCTGCATCAAAGTTACCCTGAATAAAGACTGTCGGCTAATCACAGACTGTGACAGATGGACCCACACCTGTGAGCTATACAAGCTCTCAAACTGGTTAACCTTAAAGGGGAGACATAAGTACAACTCCTGCCTTCTCACCAAGAAAATCCTCCTTAGACAAGCCCCGCTGGGACTACGCTACCTCATCCAACCTGCCTCCCAGGTTAGGGCCTCCAGAAGCTCCACCAGGACCTTCCTCCTAGTTCCCCACTGCAGGACAGCCCTGGGCCAAAGGTCCTTCTTTTACAGAGCTCCCCTCTGGCTAAATGGTCTTCCTGCTCCCATATCATTTGAACCCAAGCTTGGCCACTTTAAATCAAACCTCAAGACGCTTCTCCTTGAATCCTCAGTCTGCAACTGTACTTAACCACCTATGGCTCTGTTCTTCCTCCCCTCTCCCCTGTAATCTATTCCTAGGTTATCAATAATGCTGGGTCCTCCATCACCCTAAGATTTATAGTTTTGACCCCCCCCCCAATATGTTCTGCAAAGTAATTGTAATTACTATGTCATGTTTATCCTTGAATGTATTTACATGCTATTGTTTGTTTTTTTACTGCATCTTGATGTGGAGCCTTTGCAAAACAGTATTTGACTCAAAGGTTTGTAATGCCGACTGCTAAATAAATAAAATAAATAAATAAATCCTCATTAGTTCGACGAAGCTCCAGGCTTCAGTTGTCACTCCCACTGCTCCCGATTGTGCCCAATACACACACTCAAATATGTCTACTCCTGTTGTGCTGCAGGTCCTCAGCTATGATGCCAGAGAACCAGAGCAGCAACAGCGGCAGGAGAGTAGTCTTCAGACAGTACTGTAAAACTCAGTACTTCTGAGAACAGTGCCATCATTTTTCCACCTTACAAAGAATAAATGCCATGCCTGTCTTACCTTGATTGCCCATTTCCAAGTAAATTTTTTGACAGCAGCCCATCTTCTGCACCTCTCCCACTGACTTCAACAGCACAGCAGCTTCTCTCTATCTCCAGCTGTGTTCTTCAGCTTCTCCGGTCACCACTACATTTTTAAGAGCTGCCATGATTCCCTACACCACCAACCATCACCAGAACTAAGTCTCACTCTCTATAAAACCACATGGTCACTAAACAGGTTCTTCATTTTCCCTGTAAAACCACGCTAATTCCGCCACATGACCTGTAACAGAAAAAATTACCACAACTAAGGTGGCTAAAGAGGGACACACTTGCTCCCTTGAGTACTTACATATTCAGTTAAAAAAAACACAGAATGTCAAGCAGTGAGAAAAAAACAACAACAACACATACAGTGTACGGGTGAGGGAAGCACCTACACTGGCCACAATTTATACTTGGGAGGGGGGTGCTGTACTCCTCAAATACACTGTACTATACAGGAGAATACAGATAGGAAATGTGTTATTCCTCTTGCTAAATGACAACTTTTCCTTAATTTTTTCCATTTTAACAGCTTTTTTTCTTTTTTCCATCTCTACTTGGGGGCCCATTTTATAAGTGCAATAAAACACTCCAAGGTGTGGGTTATGGCCTGATAAGAGCACTTCCCAAGTGCTAAAGGCACAAGGTACTTGGGGTGTTCTCTTATCAGGCCATAACCCACACCTCATTGTGTCTTATTGCTGGCTTAACATACTGTATGTATAAAATATCTCAATGACGGCACAGAAAACTTGGGTAATGAAATTGGTGGATGATACAATGTTGGGAGCAATAGCGGGAACATAGGAAGGGTCTAATAATACACATAGGGACTTACAATGAGTACGTGAGTGGGCTAAAAGGTGCAGCATGACATTTAATAAGGAGAAATGTACAGAGTTACATTTAGGAAAGAAAAATATAAAGGTGATTCATTACTGGTTTAAGATACAATGTATTTATTATTAATTAGTTTGACATATTACCTTGGGATTAATCTATTATAATGCCTTATCAAACTAAATTAATATGAAGAAATACTGTATATAAAAAAAATATGAATGGTTGAAAGTGGAAATTTATATGCAAACATTGCTGTTAAGTGAGCACAGGCCACAGGTGGAGACCTCAGTTTAAAACACATATAGACAGAATATGTCTACATCAATAAGGAATGAAAGAATTAAAACTATACAGGAACAAAAAGTTTTAGAAAATATCTTAATAGAAAGCTGTGGAAAGGTACCACTGCAAAAATGAGCCTGGATCTCACACTGGGCACTAAATCCTGAGGATCACCTAAAGATTAACTACAGCCATGACATCAGTAGTGCATCATGAAAAAGCTATAAGCCGGCTAACACAGAATGGTAACTGGGAACAGTTTTTTGCATTTTATGAATGAATGCCAAATGTTTCAATCATATATTTTATACCCTCTTGTAAATTACATTTTTAGCTACCAATGGGCAAGTGAAAGTGGTATGTATAACCAAGGCCACTGGAATTCTGAAATTCTGTGACTGCGGAGTTTTCTGCAGAGTTTACCTTATACCACCAAATATATATAATGCTGCAGATTTCTTTTTTTTTGGTGAATTTTCATTCAAATATACAGTTTTTACATAGTGCCCTTCTCCCTTCCCCAGCTCATTTATCTTAAAGCCCATCCTCTATGCTTGGTATGTGATGTCGTCGATGACATCACATCACATTTTATCAAATGGCAGGACTGCATTCTGCCACAAAAATGAATAAATCATGCCACAGCAATTGGAAAATGCTGCCACAGAAGCCTAGGATTCCAGCTGCAGAAATCAGTACAATGTGCCACAGTGCACAAGGAGTCCTATGTATAACCTCCGGCAACTTAGATACAGATAAAAAATATTCTTAAGAAGTGTTTATCCTTGTTGACTGGTAATTGGGCTTAAATCGCATTTCAGTGGAAATCTGATAACGAAGTAACCTCCTTAAGAAATCATAAAGAGAAAGAAACGAGTAAGAAAATGCATTTGAAAGGATTACCAACGTGGTGGTGGGGGTGCATGGTGTTTTATTTATTTACTGATATATGCCATACAGCAGTAGTTCCTGTACAAACTAAGGGAACTTCTAAGACATGTGATTAAGACTTTGTGAGTGAACAAGAGTTTAGCTTGCTATATTTGGATTTCTTTAATGATAGGGATGCTTGCTAGGCTTCCCTCTACCCTCCTTCAGTATCCTGATGATGTTACAATTGAGAATGTCTTCCCCTTTAAATACCTCAGGGTCTGGTTGGATCGTCACCTCCATTTCTCAATGCATGTGGATGACATCCACCAGAAGCTACACCCGAACTTGATATACTGTACAGCAATTAAGTGTGTATCCCATTTGCCACCCGCAGAAAGATCATTTTGAAGATGATTCTCTCTATCTTCGATTATGGTGGCATTGTTTGCAGTGCTACTCCCAAGTCCAACTTAGCCAGACTGGACCCCCTCTTTCACTACTTCTGCTGCTTTTCCCTTGATTGCCTCCCTAAAATCCACCACTGCTCACTATATTTCTTCCTCTCCTTACCATCCCTTGATGCCATGTGCCTTGTTCATTGCATTACCTTCATCTCTAAATTCTGATTTGTGACCCTTCCCCTCTACCTTTCCTCCCTACTCAATTACCACCCCCACCCCCAACTTCTACTCCCCTGACAACTCTCACCATCACTCCTTGGCACTCCTCTCGGTAAAATGCTCCACAGATCAAGTTGCTTTCTCCTTCCCCCCCCCCTTGCACTGCTTCTTCCTTCCACTCGTTCAGATCCCTCCTCCACGAATTCTCTTCTCACTCCTGCTGTTACCCATGACCTTGGCTTGGGCTTTATTTTTATTGCCCCTCAACTCCATATCCCCTGTGCCCTTGCTTTTGCCATAAGTCAGTCCCCCACCCCCTAACTTCCACTATTCTCCCCTACCTGCTGAATTCAAGGGTGCCCTGTTTACCCTACAGTGTTGGCTTCCATCTGCACATTTTGCTGAACCCAATAGTGCTTTGTTCACACTATAGTTTTTACCACCATCAGCACTTTATTGTACAATGTGCTTTTGTTACTGTTTTGATTATTGTAACCTATTTGCTGTAACTTATTGTGCTTTCCTTTTCCCTCTTTCCACAGGATGCATCTGGAAATTAGTTATTTCAGCCAGTATGTCTTTCCTGTTGCTAGCCTTGTTTGTAGAGCAGAGAGCAGCTTACCAAAAAAACTACATTTTCTTATTAATTTAAAACTTATATCTCAGCAGGAGTCAGTGTCTGTTGAGATTAAGTAGACAGATACTATATTAGAAGTAGAAGGGGTCTTATTTAGGGTTAAAAAAAGAAAGAAAAGAAAGAAAGTCAGTGTGTGTTCTGTGCTGGGAAGGGTATTGTATCAGCTGACTTTGCTAAACCAGTGGGAGAGGCTTAATAGTGGGGTGTGGCTTAGACACTATAAAGCAGGTGACTCAAATTACAACTTCCTGTTGCTAGCCTTTTTCTTACTAATTGCCTCCATCCCACCCCCACCTGAAGCCAGTTCCACTTTTATAGCTACTGGATCTGACTGTCAACAGGAACATCCTGTTTGGCAGTAGGAAGGAAGGATCATAGAAAACATTGGCTTTGTCAACCCTAAAGGAAAAAGTAGCTCTCTCTCCCCCCTCCCCAGCTGCTGGTGGTCTGACATTGAGCAAGGAAGAAGGAGGCTACTAAAGAAGATAGGAAGTTGCTGTCCCAGAACAGGAAGGGTGAGAGTTGTAAGGAGAGGAGAGAGAGTAAGCATACAGAGAAACAGGACAGGGGACACAAAATAAGACATGATAGGAGTGGTACAGTGCAATGGCTCTGGGGTGGCAGTGTTCCGGGAGACATTCTGGAGGCTGCGATGCTGTCCTATTTGCAGTCACCTCTCTGGTCTGAGAGAGGAGGTTGCCCATCTCCAGGCTGACCTGACTAGGATTTGTGAAACCTCCTCCCCCACACGGGGACCACCAGGGCCAATGCCACTACCTCAGAGGTTGCCAAGAAAGAGGAGAGGCTGGACCAGGGTGGGCTCAGAGAGGGAGAGAGTGGTGGAACAAAGTTGCATCCCTCCAGCTGTACCTCTCCACAATTCATTCGCTCTTCTGGTGGATAATGGTTCCTCTATGGAGGCACCTGCAGTGGAAACCAAGGAGGATGCTGGGAACCTTCACAAAGGAGACCCACAGGAGGGTGGCATGGGACCCCACAGGAAGAAACAACTCTGGTGGGGACTCAATCATTAGGGGGTAGAAATGGGGGAGGAAGGGAAGAGGGAGGTAAGGTGCCTTCCTGGTGCCACGGCTTGGAGGTACAGGAAGCGAATCCTCAGGATCATGGGAGGAGCTGCACAAGGGAGGGAGCTGGATGTCATTGTCCACCTAGGGACAAATGACCTGGCTAGGAATGGGATCAGAGCAGTGCAAGAGGAGTTTGTAGAGTTGGGGAGGGGCCTAGACAAGTAGCCATACGGTAACCTTCTCGGAGGTGCTGCCTGTCTATGGCAAGGGTGATGCTAGGGCACTCCTCACAGGGGAATTCAATGGTGGTTGAAAACTGGTGGTGTGGGCTCAGGGTTTAGCTTCACTGGAGACTGGGGAGCCACCTGGAGGGATGCAGACCTATACTGGTGCGATGGTCTGCATCTGTCCGGGGGAACCAGGATCCTAAGTGAAAGGTTTAAATGCTTCATTGGCAAGCATTTAAACTATGAGGGGAGGCACTGAAAAGCATGGAAATCAGCCTCCCCACAAAACATGGTAATTAGTGAGGTAAACACCAAGGTAGAAGTTATTAGGAGCAAGACAGGCGTAAATGTAAAAAGTCAAAGGCAGTAAGGACAGGAATGGGGCTAAAAGGGATAAGGCTATCAAAAAGTGGAGGGTGATGAGTACCAACGCCCGTGAGTCTGTGTAACAAGCTCCCTGAACTAGTGGCCTTGATGGAAGAGGGTTGCCTGGATATTGTGGCAGTCACAGAAACATGGTACACAGAGAACCATGACTGGGATGTCAACATACCAGGATACACAATCTACAGGAGGGACAGGGAGGATAAAAGAGGAGGAAGAGTAGCCCTATATGTAAAGGAAGGGATCAAAGCAACAGAATTAAAGAGTAAACAGGGAGCAGATGATGCACTCTGGGTCACCCTGGAGACAGGAAATGGCACCACAATCCACATAGAGGTTGTATACAGACCCCCATCTCAGGGGGAGGGAATGGACAAGGAAATGATAGAAGGCTTCCTTAGAATGGTAGAAAAAGGGGAGATATTGTTGAAGGGGGACCTGAATATGCAGATGTTAACTGGAGCACCTTTGCTGCAGGCACATCCAAACAGGGTCATTCTTGATGCCCTACAGGGGCATGCCTCAGACAGCTAGTATTGGAACCCACTCAGGAGGGAGCAATCTTAGACCTGGTACTCTCCAATGGGGATGAAAAAAGAATCTCAGATTTAGAGGTGGGTAACCATCTGGGAACAAGTGACCACCAAACAGTGTGGTTCACGATAAACACAGCCATATAATCAAGCCATACAAAAGCAAGATCATTGGACTTTAGGAGGGCTGACTTTGGGAAAATGAGAGAGTGGTTTAGAAAAGCACTAGCAAACAGGCAAAAAGGAGGGGTGGAGGAATAATGGGGAATAATCAAAACAGCCATCACAGAGGCAATAAGCCTTTGTGTAAAGCAAATCAATAAAACAAAACGAAGGAAAAAAACGCTATGGTTCTCAAAAGAGGTGGCAGGGAAGGTTAAGGAGAAAAGGATAGCATTCATCAAATATAAGGAAACACAGAAGGAGCAGGACAGAGAACTTTTTCAGTTAAAGCAGAAAGAGTCTGGGAAGGCAGTCAGAATAGCAAAGGCCCAGACCGAGGAAAGGATAGCCAATTCTGTTAAGAAGGGGGATAAGACCTTTTATAGGTACATTAGGAGCAAAGAAAGACCAAAGGAGGATACTGAGGCTTAATAAAGGGAGGAATGTGGCTGGGGGGACAGTGAAAAAGCAGGATACTGAATGAATATTTTGCTCAGTATTCACAAAGGAAGAGGAAGGGAGGTACCTAAACCAAACAAGAGAAACACTCTGAAGACGGGAGTCGATACCAGTCCATTTACAGAAGAAAGGGTTCCGAAAGAACTAATAAAATTGAAGGTGGACAAAGCAAAGGGGCCTGATGGGATTCACCCAAGAATTGTAAAAGAACTAAGGGTAGAACTAGTGACACCACTGACTACGCTCTTTAACAAATCATGGGAGGATGGGGTGGTACCTGAGGACTGGAGGAGGGCAGATGTGATTCCTCTTCACAAAAGTGGGAGCAGGACAGAGGCAGGAAACTACAGATCAGTTAGTTTGACCTCAGTGGTAGGGAAAATGATGGAATCACTTCTGAAGGAAAGAATTGTTGAGTACCTAGAGGCCAGTGGGGCACTGGACCCAAGGCAACATGGATTCAAAATGGGAAGATCGTGTCAGACGAATCTAATAGACTTCTTTGACTGGGTGACCAAAGTAGTAGACCAGGGAGGGGCTGTGGACATGGCCTACCTAGATTTTAGCAAGGCATTTGATACAGTCCCACACAAAAGATTAATACACAAGTTAGCCAGCCTTGGAGTGGGCCCCAAAGTGGTAGCCTGGATAAAAGATTGGCTATACAACAGGACGCAAAGGGCAGTAGTAAATGGAGTACACAGTGAAGAAATGAGGGTTACTAGCGGGGTACCGCAGGGTTCAGTACTGGGACCGGTCCTTTTTAATGTCTTTATAAGTGACATTGCAGAGGAACTGGAAGGAAAAGTATGTCTTTTTGCAGACGACATAAAGATCTGCAACAGGGCTGATACACAAGATGGAGAGGAAATGATGAGAAAGGACTTGGAATGGTTGGAGGAATGGTCAAATGTATGGCAGCTCAGATTCAATGCAAAGAAGATCAAGGTAATGCAAATGGGAAACAAAAACCCAGGGGAAGAGTACACAACGGGGGGTGAGATACTGACAACAGTAAAAATGGAAAGGGACCTGGGGGTAACTATATCAGATGACCTAAAGGTGGGCAAGCAATGTGAGAAGGCAGTAAGGAAGGCTGGGGATACTGGGATGCATAGAAAGAGGCATCAATAGTAGAAAACAGGAAGTTGTTATCCCTCTGTACAGACAGTTGGTGAGACCCCATCTGGAGTACTGTGTGCAGTTCTGGAGACCCCACCTCCATAAAGACATAGACAGAGTGGAGGCTGTCCAGAGGAGGAAACCAAAATGGTGCAGGGTCTGCACCAGATATCTGAAAAGAAAGACTAAAGAGCTAATATGTATACCCTTGAGGAAAGAAGGAGAGGGGACATGATAGAAACTTTCAAGTACCTCAAGGGAATCAACAAAGTCCAAGAGGGTAGCACCTTTCAGAAAAAGATGTGTGCAAGAACAAGGGGCACAATTTGAAGATGGGAGACGGCTCAGAGGTAATGTGAGGAAGTATTTTTTCACGGAGAGGGTTGTGGATGCATGGAACAGCTTCTCTGAGGAGGTTGTGGAGTCAAGAACAGTGGGGGAATTCAAGAATGCATGGGACAGACATAAGGCAGTTTTAGGGGGGGGTAGGAGAAAGTAAGCTGTTGGTTAACTAGGATCTGCAGCTTATCTGTTAGGTAGGAAAATGGGCAGACTAGGTGGGCCAAGCGGTCCTTATCTGCCGTCAAATTCTGTGTTTCTATGTTTCATGATAAATCTTTTTAAATAAATAAATAAATAAATAAAGGAGGCAGTATGGTGTAGTGGTTAAGAGCACTGAGCTACAAACCTAGAGAACTGGGTTTGAATCCCACAGCCACTACATTCATACTGTGTGAAAATCAGCAAGTCATGTAACTTCCCAGGATGCACCTGGAAACAAGCCTAAGCTTACTGTCTCTTCCCTGGCCAAAATTTGTGGGCCAGACTGCACATGGGGATTCCCCAGTGGACTCTGAGAGTCCAGTGGGATCAGCTCACAGATGACCTAGAACAGATGGTTCTAGTCACATCCCTGTGTGCTAAGTGCTCAAGTGGTGAATGGAACCCAGCAACCTGTTAAAGGGGGTTCCCTTCTTAATCCTCCCCTACAGATTCTCACAATAGATGCTTCAAGGATGGTCTGGGGTGCACACTTGTGCCCCCATCAGGCACAGGGCACATGAACCCCAGTGGGGAGCACCTTGCAGATAAATGTTCAAGAAATGCAAGCTGCTCTGTATGGACTCTAGGCCTTCCAGAACCACTTGTCCCCAGGCCCTCTGCTAATACACATGGACAATGTCAGTGTGATGCACTACATCAACAAACAAGGGGAGGACTTATTCCTATCCCCTGTGCAGGGAAGCAATGAGAGTTTGTTACTGGGCTCTAGAACTCTATCTAAGATATTCGGCAGTACATGTTCCAGGCACCCAAAATGTCTTTGCAGGCAAGCTCAGCAGGTCCCAGTTCAGGATGCTTGAGTGGGAACTACTGCCTTCAGTGGTCGAAGACCTATTGGAATGATGGGGTCATCCAGAGTTGGACCTTTTTGCATCCCCAGACAACAAAAAACTGCCGCTTTTCTGCTCGCTCAGTCCTGGGTGTGGAGTTTTCTGGCAAGACACGTTGTCCCTCTCATGGAAAGGAAGGTTCCTGCAAGCCTTTCCTCCCTTCCTTCTAATTCAGAGTACTACTCAAGTTCCAAATGGAGGGGGCAATTCTGATACACATTGCTCCCCTATGGCCTTGACAGATCTGGGTCCCCTTACTGCAGCAACTAGTGGTGGAACCCCTAGTGCTTCTGCCCCTGTGAAAGGGTCTGCTGTCACAGGAATGGGAAACTCTGGTTCATCACCATGATAGACAGTTTGTGATTCTTAGGGCTAATATTAATAAAACAAATGGATATTTTACTATGAGGGCAGTCAAATTATGGAATGTATTACCAAAATAGCTCATCAGATTTACTACACTCAATGAATTTAAAATTGGACTTGACAATTATTTCTATTCAAAACATAATTTGGTCTAATCCACCCACGATTTCCATGGGAGACAATCTCGATGGGCCAACTGCCTTCTTTTGTCTGCAAAACCCAGTAATACCTAGTATCTGGACCTGAAGTCTCTCCCTCTGCATACATGGTTCCTGAAGTCATAGCCAATGCTTACTTTGGGGTTTCCCAAAAAGTGTTTGATGTTCTAGTGGCTGCTAGAAAACTTTCCATCAGATCTGTTTATTCTATGAAGTGGAAGCAGCTTGCTTCATGGGCTGCTTCCTGCCACCTGGATCTGTTGCCCTGTCCAGTCAATCAGATTCTGGAGTTTCTGCTGTCCTTATCAGATTCAGTCCTGCAGCATTCCTCCATCGAAGTGCACTTGGCTGCTATATCAGCTTTCCATGTGCCTGTGGAGGGACGTACGGTTGCTCAGCTGGAGGTGACACGTACATTCCTGAGAGGCATTTGACATCTGAAGCCTCCCATCAGTAATCCAGTCCTGGCTAGGGACCCGAATTTTGTTTTGCAAAAACTCACTTTGGCTCCTTTTGAGCCAGCTGCAACTTATGATTTACACTTTCTTTGTTGGAAAGCATTATTTTTAGTTGCAATCACTTCTAGTCAAAGGATTTCAGAGCCACAAGCTCTAATATGTGAGCCTCCTTATTTGATTTTCCACAAAGACAGGATGTCTTTGTGTACCAGTCCTAAGTTTCTACCAAAGGTGGTGCCTGTGTTTACTTTAATTTAAACCTTCCACCTGCCAGTCTATTATCATCTGCATGCCACTCCAGGGCTCCATATTCTAGATGTATATAGAATATTCACGTATGATATACACCACACAAAATACTTCTGAAAGTCCTCACAGCTTTTTGTTTCATTCGCCCCTGGGAAAGAGGGTGCCCACTTTCCAAACAGTGCTCGTCCAAATGGCTAGCCAACTGTTATACTTTTTGTTACAGGAAGTATGGTAAGGAACTTCCTGTAGTGGTTCGTGGCCATTCTATCAGAGGCATGGCCACCTCTGCTTGTTTTAAAAATGTTTCTGCTGCAGACATCTGTACAGCTGCTACCTGGAGAATTGTCCACACTTTCACTAAACACTACAATCTGGACACTGTCTCTCACAGATGGGCTGGCTTTGGCCCAGCTGTACTACAAGGCCTACCTTCTTAGGCCTGTAGGCTCCAGCTACCAAGACTTCAGTCAGTACAGCTTGGTACTCATTCCATAGGCATGGCCTGATGAGAGAGATATCCTCAAAGAACACAGAAATTATGTACTGTACTTACCATAATAGTAGTCACCTGGATAAATAAAGACTTGATTGACTGATTGATTGATTAGCTCTTCAAGGGAATCTCATTCATCAGACCATGTCTTCCCACCCTCCTCCCCCCTTATGGGCCTGCAAGTCTAGCTTTTGCTGCTCTTATCTCCATTCTATTATTCCTATAGCCCTCTGCCTCACCTGGTTTTGCAGAGTGCTGTGCTCTCTCTTGGTTAACTATAGAGAGATCATCCATGTAGGCTCTCCAGTGGGGAGCTGAGGAGAGGGGGTTCCGCCCTCATTTATGTATAAGCCAACATCTGACATTGTGGGCAGCCCCTATCTGACTGCTTGCAAATGTTTCCATGTGTTTCTAGTGCCTGGTGTCTTATAGTTCAATAGGTGTGGCTATAAACTTTTTTCTCTCGAACAAGTGGGTTAGGGTGTACTATTCCCCACCTTTTGTTATCAGGTGGCCACAGAAAGACATTTTGGACTGGTCTTTATTTATTTGGCCCATAACAGACAAGTTAATAGTAAAACAAAGTATCTCTGCATGATTAATTCAAATACTTGAGGCCGTTTCAAAGTACTTTAAGTGATGAGCTTTCTCTGGATACATCCCTGTTCAGCAAATTGCCCACAAAAAGAATTAAAACAGAGTAACACTGCTGAGCTGAATAGCAAGGAGACATGAGTGAGAGTCAGGATATTGAAATAGAAACAATCACTAATTTAATTGTGAGGGCAGCTGATATACAGGACCAAAATTATGAGACCACTCCGTTCATAAATACCACAGCATTATTTCAATGTAGAGAGGAAGCGGGTGATATTTTCTCAGAGGTATTTAGACAAGATCCTTCTTTGGCAGACACTTTAAAAGAAAAATGTATGAAACTTCAGCATTTAAAACTAAAGGAGATAAGTTTATATTACAACAAGGCAAGTCTCATTAAATACCTAGACGACAAACTGGTCCCACGAGGCTTGAGAATTGATTTAAGTCAATCAGGTGATTTTTATTAAGGGTGTTACAAAACTCATTTGGAAACAGCCCTAGAGACTTGTTCAGCCACTCTGATTCAAATCCTTGTTGACCAGGATTCAGAAATTCATAAACTGACACTGCAGGATATTAGAGAGTTAGAGGAGGGTTTAATTCAAGATAGACAATTAAGTGATTCTGAGAACTTAAATACTAAGATTCATACTAAGAGAATATAGATGTACAGAAGGCTTAAAAGCCTATATATTTATACACAGTATATATATATATATATATATATATATATATATATATATATATATATATGTGTGTGTGTGTATATATACACATTTCCTACCTTAGCAGGATAAATACATTCCTGCACAGTTAAGTAGGAAATTGTCAAGTTTTGTTTTAAAGTTATTTAAGGAGCCAACTTCTACGATATCCTTTGGAAGGGTATTACATAAGGGAGTAATTCTTTGAGTGAAAACTAATTGAGGGCTGGCCTGGTGATGCTGAGGGTTGAGGCGCTGGATGCCACATCTCACACCACACTGGCAACCCAGGTTCGGGAATGAACCTGGGCCACCCGGGGTCGGCAGGGGCGGAGAGGATTGAGCATCTGGAGAACTGCTCTCCTTTCTCGGGGCGGGGAGAGGGACTAGTTGTCCCACTCACTGACTGCCCCCTGGTGGTACAGGTCAGGAGGCTCGGCACCAATGTCCTTGCGTAGGCAGAGAGGGGGGGCCGGGCAAAAACAGGAAAAGTGAGCCTGGCAGGTTTGATCATGGTCTGCCACTCCCGGGACCAGACCCCCAGATTCTGGATTAGGTCTCTGGGGGGTCGGCAACCTCCCCCTGGCCCCACCATGAGACGCGGTCTGTGGAGGAACTACAGGGGGATGCCTAGCATGGGAGCAGTGGGACTGGAGAGAGAGTCCCTCAAATCACAGAGGGCCGTAGCCACCTGCCAGGGACCAGGGAGGAAAGAAGTATAAATAAAAACACTAATTGAAACCACTACCATGTCAGGACAGCCACCAAGCAGTTACTTAGCTGTTGAGGGCATGAAGACCAATCATAAAAAAATGCTATAAAAACTCAGTACTTTGCAGACCAAGTAAATGCGACATCTGTAAATGAATCAATGGCTTTTGGTAATTCTCACTTACTTTACTGCATTGGAGGTCTATGCCCCCCACACACACCCCTCCCTCCCAGTGTGTGCATTTGTATTTTATTTTCTAAATAATATAATTCCGTTCTGTTGTCTTTTGGTAATTCTCACTTATTTTACTGCACTGGGGGATGTGCCCCCCAAACACCCCTTCCCTCCCAGTGTGTGCATTGGTATTTTATTTTCTAGATAATAGTGCTCCATTGCCGCGTAATAACCATTTACCGAAGACTATTTATTTTTATTTTACTTTTTCTATATCGCTACAGTTCTCGGTGCAAAGCATAGAACTGTGAGGGCACTCTGCTCCCGATGCCCTCTGGGTGCTCTGATCTAGCATATAATTTAATTTCTAAGTAAGCATTAAGCCACGACGAAGGGGGAATTAATGCATGATTGGGAGTGCCTACAACAGTCCAACCATACATTAATTCCCCATTAGATGCCACCTTTGGAGTGGCTTAATGCTCTTGTAACATGGTGATATATAATGTTTCAAGGATGTTCTGTGTATTGCTCACTAAATAAGGAAAAGATTCAGGTTATTACGTTCAAATATATTGAATGCACTTTTGATCCAGCTATATACATCTATTCAACAACTGATGTTCTGCATAACAAAGCAGACATCTGCCACTATTGAATATACCTACACTGTTTTTACAGCTCTTTTAAGATTTTTAACAGTAATCATTTCACTACACTGCTTATGAGGTCTAGCTTTGTTTAATCTGTGGCTGCGGCCATCTCAAATGCACGATACCTAGGAAGTGATTTACATATTTACTGACATGCTTAATGTGCTGTTCTTAGTGGTCCAGTATAGTCCGTGACGTTATACACACCATTCTCTCACTGCCACAATCGTTATTTTTATTAACAATTCAAACCTATGTTCCTACCATGCTGACAATTTCCTTTAATATCCACAGCAACTGACTTACAGCTGAACGGTGTCTATCTTTGCAGTGTTGCGGATTCCATTGGTGCTGTGTGAAATGGACATATTTTCCTACTGCTTTCCCTACTGCCTTCCACCCCACGGTCTTGAGCAATCTGGTGGGTGGGACAGGTAACGACTACTGTTCAGCGGCTTCTGCTCCGCTATTTCATTACTGCTTTTTTTTTGACTCTGTGGCACACATCGGTATTGTAAAATTAATGCAGTCTCCAAACTATCACATGTGATGCCTTTGCTCCAATCACTGCTCCTGTTTTGCCTTTCTGTACTTTTGCTATGTTACAAAAGAAGGTAATAACACATTTCTGATATTGATACAGAGACAAACAAAAGCAGTAATGAAATAGCGGATCAGAATCCACCAAAAGGAAGTCCTTACCTGTCCCACCCACCCACCAGATTGCTCGAGACCATGGGGTGGAAGGCAGAAGTGAAAGCAGTAGGAAAATCTGTCCAGCTCACACAGCACTAATGGAATCAGCAACACTGCAAAGATCGACACCATTCAGCAACAAGTCAGTCACCATGGATATTAGAGGAAATTGTCAGCATGGTAGGGACATAGGTTTGAATTGTTAATAAAATAACGATTGTGGCAGTGAGAGAATGATGTGTATAATGTCACGGACTACACTGGACCACTAACAGCAGCACTTTAAGCACATCAGTAAATATGTAACTCACTTCCTAGATATCATGCATTTGAGATCGCCACAGCCACAGATTGAACAAAGTTAGACCTCCCTAAGCAGTGTAACGAAATAACTACCATTAAAAATATTAAAAGGACTGTAAAAAAAGTGTAGGCATATTCAGTAGTAGCAGATGTCTGCTTTATTATGCACATCAGTTGTTGAATAGATGTATATAGCTGGATCAAAAGCGCATTCAGCATATTTGAATGAAATAACCTGAATCTTTTCCTTATTTAGTGAACAATACACAGACCATCATTAAAACATTATATAATGTATCACCATGTTACAAGAGCATTAAGCCACTCTGAAGGTGGCATCTAATGGGGAATTAATGCATGGTTGGGCCACTGTAGGCACTCAGCCTTCGGCCGCATGCCACAGCCCTCCCAACAATGCATTAATTAGATGCCACCTTCGTCATGGCTTAATGCTTACATGTGACTCACTCCAAAGAGGGTATATTACCAGTAGAAAGTCAGTTCACTCAAACGGTCGACCGCCCATTTGAAACAAACGTCGCATCCATATGTTAAAAAAATAGCCAATAGGTTTGTTTGTCTATTACCAGGGACTATTAGCATCTCGAGGGTCTGGACACATCGGAACCTCTCGAGCTTCGCTCTCGAGGTTCATGTGTCCAGAACCTCTCGATGCTATTACTCCCTGGTAATAGACACAGACCTATTGGTTATTCTCTATGTAATATATGGATAAGCCTCAATAACACTATATTAAGTTATACAAAAAATTCCCAATAATACATCACTACTTTCAATAATACTATCCTGAAAAGAGATAATACTATTGTTCTTCTTGATAATACTACAGTTCAAAGGTCATCTCCAACTGTAGTATTATCAATGGATCCATATATTACAAAAAAATAACAGAAAGATAAGTGTTTTACAAGGCAGTAATACCACCAGGTTTTGGAGACTTTAGGACCCCAGTCCCCAGAACCTCTCGATGGTATTACTGCCTTGTAATACACACTTATCTATCTATCTATTTATTCCAACTGGAAGGCAAACTTATTTTCAAGTTGAGAGGATGCACAACAGGGGAGTCCCAATGACAAGTGGGAACTTCAGCCTTATTTATAAACTAATGATTGGGAATTTCAGCACCATTTATCAATCAGGGTCTGTGCAACATAACATAGAAACATAGAAGTTGATGGCAGATAAGGACCGCAAGGCCCATCCAGTCTGCCCATTTCTTTTTCTACCTTATAAATGTGCCATCGGCCTTTGCTCTGTCAGTGGCCTATCTATTCATAGTCATTTGTATTGCTCCCTTATGCCTATCCCATGCCTGTTTGAAGCCCTGCACTGTATTCATAGCCACCACTTCTTGTGGTAAGCCATTCCATGCATCCACCACCCTTTCTGTGAAAATAATTTCCTCATATTCCCCCTTAATCGGCCCCCTCTAATCCCATGCTGTGTTCTCTTGTCCTGCTATTTTTCTTATATTTAAACATGTTAGACTCTTTCACCTTGTTAATGCCCTTAAGGTGTTTGAATGCCTCGATCATATCACCTCTCTCCTCCTTTGCTCAAGAGTATACATATTGAGCTCTGTTAATCTGTCCTCATGTCTTCTGATGCAGTCCCTGCACCATTTTGGTTGCCCTTCTCTGGACTGCCTCAATTTGGTTAATGTCCTTGTGAAGGTGTGGCCTCAATACTGCACAAGTACTCCAGATGGGACCTAACCAGTGTCTTGTAAAGAGGATTATTACCTCCCTCTTACGACTTGTGATACCCTACTAATACACCTAACACCCCCTAGCCTTACCTACTGCTTTAGAGTCTGCTTGATGATTTCAGGTCATCAGTGATGATGATGCCCAAGTCTCTTCTTCCTTTGTGACTGCTAGCAACTCCCTCCCAGCCTATAGGTGGCTTCAGGATTCTCTTCCCTATGTGCATGATTTTGCACTTCTTTGCATTAAATCCCAGTTGCCACTCTTCTGACCATTTTGCTAGTTTATCCAGATCTCTTCTCATTCTGCCCACCCCATCTGGATCATCTACTCTGTTGCAGATCTTGGTGTCATCTGCAAACAGACAAGCCTTACCCTCTAGTCCATCTGCAAGGTCACTAATGAAGATGTTGAAGAGGACTGGCCCCAGAACTGATCCTGAGTACCCACTTGTGACTTGCATCTCTTCTGACTGTATACCATTTACCACCACTCTCTGTTTTCTGCCTGTCAACCAGTTTGCCACCAGCTGACCAACTTCTGACCCACCCGAGCCTACCAGCTTATTTATCAATCTTCTATGTGGAACAGTGTCAAAAGCTTTGCTGAAGTCAAGGTAGGCGACATCAACTACTCCCCCTTGGTCCACCACTCTGGTTACCCAGTCAAAGAAATCTATGAGATTAGTCTGACAGGACCTTCCTTTTGTAAACCCATGCTGTCTTGGATCCTGTGCCCCTATGGATTCCAGGTGTTGCACTATCCTTTCCTTAAGGAGTGCCTCCATAATCTTGCCCACTACTGATTTAAGACTGACTGGTCTGTAGTTCCCCGCCTCTTCCCTCCTACCACTCTTGTGGAGCGGGATCACATGAGCCCTTTTCCAGTCTTCTGGGACCTCTCCTGTGCTCAGAGACTCACTAAACAGTTCTGCTAATGGCTCTGCTAGTTCCACCTTTAGCTCCTTAAGTACCCTGGGATGTATGCCATCAGGTCCCATTGCCTTATCCACCCTGAGCTTAGCAAGCTCTAGTAGGACCCTTTCTTTTGTGAAGGGAGTAGTGCTCACCTCCCTCCCCCTGTGTCCATGATGCTGAGCTGTGGGCCCTGCCCTGCCTTCTCTTCAGTAAATACTGAGCAAAAGTATCTATTTAGGATAGATGCCTTTACAGGGTCCTCCTCCTCACTTGCTCCCTTTCTCCATTAAGCTTAGCATACCCCTCTGGACTTTCTCCTTTCACTAATGTATCTATAGAAAGTCTTGTCACCTTCTTTTACTGTTTGTGCTAGTATTTCCTCAGTTTGGGACTTTGCCTGCCTTACTGCCTTCCCTGCTTCCCTTAGGGCAGTTTGGTATGCCTCCCTATCTTCATCCCGCTGTGTTTCCTTATATTTCCTGAAGGCCAGCCTTTGGCTCTGACCTTTTCTGCTACTGTATTTGAGAACCAAAGTGGTTTCCTTCTTCTTTGCACTTCCTTTTCTGTCTAACACAATGGGATGTTGCTTCAAGTATTGCATCCTTAATGCTTGCCCACTTTGCCTGTACCCCTCACCTGTGTTCTTTTTGCCAGGGCTAGCTTAACTCTGTTGGCCATCTTATCAAAGTCAGCTCCTCTGAAGTCCCATATTTTGCCTTGGAATGGGATGATTTAGATGTAGTAGCCAAATTGAACCATTCCATGTGATGGTCACTGGCCCCCAGGTGACCTTCTACCTGGAGATCTGTGATCCCTTCCTTGTTAGTCAGTACTAGATCTAGGATAGCCCTGTCTCTTGTGGGTTGCTGTACCAGTTGTTTGAGGCCCTCCCTGGAAATCCTCTATGTGTCTAGTTCTGGCAGATGTTCCTGCTGGTATTGACCAATCTGTATCTGGCATGTTGAAGTCTCCCATTATCAGAACCTTCCCTTTAGCTGTCATGTTTTGTATATCTTCTAACAGTAATGTGTCTATGTCCTCCCCTCGTCTGGGGCCTGTAGACAACCCCAGTTCTTATGGCTGTCCCATTTCCTGTTTCCAGGGTGACCCACAGTTCTTCTGCTCCTTATGTGTATTCTGAATTTCTGTAGCTTTGATATTTTCATTGACATACAGGGCCTCCCCCCCTTTTTGCACCTCGGTCTCTTCTGAACAATACATAGCCAGGTACTGAAGTCTTCCAAGTGTGGTTACTGGTAAACCACATCTCACTAATTGCTACTATGTCCAGTTTAGCCTCTGACATTATTGCCTGCAGGTCTGGGATCTTATTTCCCAGGCTGTGAGCATTTGTGTACATGATTTTCCATTGGCCAGATTTTGGTGTGTTAGTTGTTGGGTGAGGTTTGGCATTACCCCAGTGCGTCGTATGGGGAGGCAAACCTTTTTCTTACCTGGTGATGCAAATGAACTGCAAACATGCTCAATCCCTGTTTGACCACTAGCTGAGGGGGGAGGGGTGTTCTTTCCATTCGACGTATGGGGTGCTGCACCCCTCTCCCCATTTGCTAGTTTAAATATTCTGCAAAGACGTCAAACTTCTGCCCCAATGCACTGACTCCCTCCTTAGTCAGATGCAGTCCATCAAATTTAAAGAACTTTCGCTCCCAGAACTGTTGCCATTTCCCTACAAATCTGTGTCCTTTTTCCTGGCACCAGCCCTTGAGCCACGTGTTTAGCTCCCCTGTCTCCCCTTCTCTGACCTTCCGTCCATCTACTCCCCTCTCCCAGACTGGCAGGATCTCAGAGAAGGAGATGCTGGACGAAATAGATGATAGTTTATCACCCAGTCTGGTCAGGTGTTCTTTGGTCTCCACAACTGACCGGCTGGTGAGATCATTAGTCCCTATGTGTACTAGGACATCAATGTTTTCTCCTGCTTTGTGAACAATTTATGTAATGCGGTCAGTGTCTCTCCATGCTGATGTACCTGGGAGACATCTGACCATTACCTGGCTGGAGATGGGTATCAACTCCCTGAATCATGGAGTCTCCTATGATCAGAAGTTTTTTGAATTTCCTTTTTGCTTTTTTTGTTTTGGTTTCTGATTTGGGTGAGTTTTGTTGTGCCAGCTCCTGTGCTGCAGTGTCCTGCTCTGTAGTGTCTTCTGCCTCTTTGTTTGATTTCAGAGATAGAGGCAGATACCTGTTTGTAGTGTTTATATGGTTATTGGAGGTAATATGTTGGAGAGCAGAGAGTGATGGGGCACCCGATTTGCCCCTCCTAACCACCTGCCAACCTCCTGGACCAACTACCCTCTGCGGTCGAGGTTTTTCTGTTGGATGCTGGGGAAATGGCGGGTGGTTCTTATAATGTATTTCCTCTTGAATATGAAATTTGAGTGCAATCTCTGCCCATGCTGCCCGGAGCTGAGCCCTAAGATCTCCAAAGGCCCAGCATGTAGGACAGTGTCCTAAATCCTGTAAGACTGTCCTTCTGAAAATTGTTCCACAGTACCTGCAGTTAATGATATCCATTCCAGATAAGTTGCTGGGTTTATAACCTACTCAGACTAATTAGAAGGAAAAACAAGGAAAAAAATGCAAGTAATGGTTTGATTGTGTTTTGTTTAACTTGTTATAACAAGTTAAATTACTAGTGCCCCTGTAAATGAGCTCACCTTGTGGAGGCCCCACTGATCCACCCCTTCCTGCTCTGCGACAGGAAATGTCACAACTGTGGTACCCTATAAAAGGTGTAGTGTGGGTGATTGGGGATGGGGTGGGTGGCTGGGCCTTCCCTGCGAAAAAGAAGAACCACGGACGAAAGAACAAGGAGGTAAGAGCAGAAACAATCAGTCAACAACAAATGCAGTAACCCTGAAAGCTTATCCTAATATTAGATAAAACTGTAAAACCTTAAAGCACCACCTGTAATAATTTCAGAGAAGATATATCCGAAGAAACACTTTGCTACAGAGAAAGATAAAACAATGAAATGTTAGCAACAAACAGTAGCAATCCCTGTGAGTAAAAATAAAACACCACACAGTAAATCTGCTTAGCCAAAATAAGTCTTAATCCTTTCCCTTGCTCTAGTAAGTTTTCTACTCTGCCTTTCAAGCAGTCTTAGAAGGAAAGAGCTCAGGTGAAGCTAGGTGCCTTGGCCAGCAAACCAAGTCTTCTACCTCCAAGATATCAACTAACCTGACTTTTTAACCCTTCTTTCTGTTGGAAATTACTGACAGTTTGCCAGCTCCACCCCCCACATACACACCTAATCCTTTGGAAGAGCTGTGGGAAGAAAGCAATTAGCTCCTTCAATGTGAGAAGGAGACTGAAACACCTCTGAGACAACAAACCTTTTTACCAACAAACAAACAAAAAAAACCAAGAATAAAATAAAACACAGTGTCAAACAGTAATTTTGCTTAGCCCAATGATAAAAAAGTCACAAAAATGTAAGCTCCACCTGTAATACAGTAATTTCAGAGAAGATATACCCTGTAAGAAACACTTAGCTACAGAGAAAAATAAAGCAGTAACAGAAGATGTACCTTGCAAAGACAATTTTAATCAGAAGATTACAGCAGTAATCTGTTGCTTACACCTGTAGGACACCTTGTAATAATGCAGAAGAAGGTATACCAGCAACACAATTTGAATCAGAGAAAATAAAGCAATGAAATGTTAGCAACAAACAGTAGCAATCCTGTGAGTAAAAATAAAAACAACACCACACAGTAAATCTGCTTAGCCAAAATAAGTCTTAATCCTTTTCCCTTGCTCTAGTAAGTTTCTCTACTCTGCCTTTCAAGCAGTCTTAGAAGGAAAGAGCTCAGGTGAAGCTAGGTGCCTTGGCCAGCAAACCAAGTCTTCTACCTCACTCTTCACAAAAAAAAAAAAAATTAAGGAGAGTAAGCATTTACAATAAAATGAAAAAGCCGTCCCGTCAGTGCAGCGGTTGGATTTCCGTCTACGCCGCAACCCAGGTTCGGAATGGACTCGCTGTTGGATGTCGGGCCGCCGGGCCGGGAGAGAAGCATGGAGCATCCGGGGACAGCTCTCCTTCTCCGGGGAGAGGTGGGGATGCACACCGGCACATGCTGACTCCTGGTGGAGGCTGGGAGCACAGCTGTGATGACCGGGTTCGTTGCCCAAGGGGAGTGACACACATCGGCGTATGCCTTGACGTCAGGACGTCACTCCCTACAGAAAACCAGGAAAAATGCTTCCTGGCTGGCCGGATGATGGTCTCTCTGCCCTCCGCTGCCGCCGATCCCAGGACCGACACACCTCAGCAGTACCCGGGCGAATGAAGTAGTGTGCTGCTGCCCCGGTGCCTTCCCCTCGGAGGAGGACCCGCCAGCGAGGGATCGCCCGGGCCTGCAGAGCACTGTATGAGGTTGGTAGCGGTGTGGGAGTCGGGGCAGGCAGTCGGGAGGGGCAATAGAGACCCGAAGGAGTGGGCAGCCAGGAGGAAGGGGAGGAGCAAAAAAAAAAATAAAAAAAAAAAAAATATTAATGCTTTCTTGTTTACTTCCCTTTATGAATTTTGTTTTATACAGAGATGTCATTAATTGATCATTTTTGTATTTAGGTATGATTTTATGCTATGTTCCTTTTTGCTTTTTTAGTTTTCTCCCCCTCCCCCCTTTTCATCCCCGGTTTAGTATTTTGGACATATACTCTCCTCCTCTAAACTCTACTTTTCATATTCTTCCCCACCCATCTCATTCACTTTTATCCTTACAATAATCACAAACTGTGTAGCACCTATGTGACATAATTTATGTAATCTTTACAATGAATGTGGTGAGTAAAAAAGTTTAAAAAAAAAAAAAAAAGCTTTAAAAAGTTAGTTTTCTAATTTGTACAAATAAGCCCAGATATTCAAAAGAGTTGAGCCATGCGTAATAGGGCTGTGCCTGCGCAAGTCGGAAAATGTGCCATTCTGCGATATTCAGCAGGAGGCAGTTCTGCCCCCCCAAATCACACTGAGCAATAGCGCAATGATAATGAATGCATGCCCAATTGAAGGGGGAGGAACCATGCATAAATGGCGCAGTGTGATATTTAACAACATGCGCCATGCGCAATAGGGGAGCAAGCAGAAGTTGCGCCATAGCAGAAATGAGCCAAAATAAAAAGGAGCAAGGGAGAGGCACAAGAACGCTACAGGGAAGCCACATGAAAGTCAAAGATAGCAGGGAAACTGGGCAGTAGGGATACACAGGGCCAGGCAGGAAAAGGCACCTGGAAGCAACAGGCACAGGGGAAGGTGTGGGGAGACAGTGCAGAAGGGAGAAGTACACCACACAGCAGTGAGGCCAGCACAGGCAGGTGTTCCCGGTGCAGGGGAAGTAGCAGCCAGGACAGTGGGGGGAATACAGAAACAGCTGCCGGGGGGGGTGAACACAAGCCAGGGACATGGCCAGTGCCACCATCCAGATGGAGGCCGTAATGAGATGGTTGAGAAGGCGGGCAGCAGGGGGGGCATGGCCATGGAAGGGCCTATCGGCGGTATGCCTCCAACACGCAGTACCGAGCCTGCACCAGCTTTGAGCTATACAGTGATACCGAGATTGTGGGCTGGTACTTCCTGAATCGGGCAATTCTGAGGTGGCTCTGTGAGTTGTGCAGTGATGTGATGCAGGCACCCACATGATGGAGCCATACCCTGTCAGTGGAGATGAAAGTGACAGATTGCATGTGCTTGCTCACCACGGGTACCTTTCAGAGACCAACTGGGGACACCACAGGCATAACCCAGTTGGCCACGTCACACCATCTCACCCAATTCCTCAGCTCACTGCTGCCTCATGCGGCGGAGTACATCCATTTCCCCAGCACACCGGCGGAGCACACAGCAAACATACAGGAGTTCCACAGGGTAGCACATATGCCTGGCATGCTAGGGGCAATAAACTGCACCCATGTGGCCATCCGCACACCACCTGGCCCTGAGGGGGCCACATACATAAATCGCAAGGGCTATGCCAGCATCAACTGCCAGGTGGTGTGCGATGCCAGGGGGTGCATAATCAATGTCTGTGCCATGCACCTTGGGAGAGCACATGATGCCTTCATCTGGCACCAGTCAGCACTGTGCCACAGATGCAAGAGTGGGGCTATCCCCACTGGGCACCTAGTGGGTGAGTATGCAAACCACATGGACAATCATAGGGCTTGGGGGGGCATGGTCAGCGATGACATGGGTAGTGGCCTACATGGCCTGGGGCAGGGCGATGCTGATCACCAAACTAACCTTCACCCTCTACACACAGGTAACAGTGGATACCCACTCTGTTCCTGGCTGCTCACACCCTACCGGCGGCCTGCGACCCCTTCGCAGCAATGCTACAATGAGGCACACGCCACCACACGTAGTGTCATCGAGCAGGTGTTCGGGATGTTGAAGGCACGTTTCTGTTGCCTGGACACTTCCGGCGGTGCCCTACAGTACAGCCCCTCAAAGGCCTGCGGGCTATTCCTGGCCTGTTGTATCCTGCACAACATGGCCAACGAATGTGGGATAGCCATACAAGTAGAAGAGGGGGACAGCGATGGGGACAATGAGGTCACCAGTGACAATGGTGATGGGCAGCCCCCCCTTGGGCGATGGGACCCCCGACTGCTCCAGCTGGCACAGCTGCACTGGGTCACCATCACGGAGGAACACTTCAGCCAACTCAGGTAAGTCATGGGGCCATGTGCAACCAACAATGGCTAAGGCAAAACCCATAAACACGCATGGACACACACCAGGGGTGCATTCCGTCAAGGGAAGTGGCCGGGCATGGAACCACACACACACAACCAGGGATGGGTGAGGTCTAACATGCCATGTGGATGGACACACACACACACACACACACACACACACACACACACACACAATGCACCAGACATGCACAAAGGGTAGGAGGCACACCGAGCCAGAATGCCACCCCTAGCCACACACGTCCACAGACCACCACGCCCACTGCCTGTCCATGCGTGTGTCAAATACTGAGCACCATTGCACATTGGTGTACAGTGCAATGCAGGCATCATCATGCACACGCAGCTGTGGACAGCAGCTGGGAGGGTGTGCAGATGGACTGTGTGTCTGCATCCAGGGCCGGGTACCCATCCATGCAATGCCCGCTGAAAGACACAATGCACACAGGGCAGCACCAGACAGTAGCCATGTTGGGAGACAGGTCAGTAACATGACACAGTGCCCTGGCCACCACGGATGCATAGGTGGCCCCTCCAAGACCCGCCAGCACTGACAGGCTGACCACTGGCCTCATGGGGTGGCACCGATGGTCCCCCATGGGTTCCACTGCGTGAACATGACCATGCTCGCGCAGGGGTCTGCAGCACACCAAACATGCCTGCACCAGGCATGCTCGGATTGCCCACAGCTGAACCCGGTGTTGACAGGGAGGGTGTCGCACGACGCTGGGAATGGGGGATGGACATTGCACTGTGTGGTGTCTGCGACACATGGGCACATGACTGTATGCCTATTGTGGCCATGACAGCAGTGAATGCCTGTGTCTGCCTGTCAATGGCAGCGGTCACATCCTCCCACAACCGGTCCATCCCTGCCAGGATCAGAGCAGTGTCTCTGCTGCAACGCTCCTCTGCCCGCTCCAGAGCCTCAAGCAGTGCATCCACCGACGTTGCAAGCCGCATCTGCTGGTGGACGGATGCTTGCAGTAGGTGGGTGTGCTCGTCCAAGAGGTCATCTGCCTCCTCGGCATCCTGTCCCTCAGGGTGTGCGTGGCCCTGATGCTCAGCACCCCTTGAGGGTGGGCGCTGCACACCAGAACCAGGTCTGGGCATGTCCACAGGCGGTGCACTGATGCCGCCCCTTGACCCTGTACCCCCAAGCCAATTGGCCGACTGCTGATGCTGCTCCTCCGGCTGCCACTCCCCAGGGCTCACTGGTGCTGCCACAATGGCCGCAACAGTCCCACTGTCCTGTACACACACCAGTGCTGCCCCACTGGTGCTGACAGGCACAGGCTGGGACTGTGATGACATGCAGGCCTCCACGGCAGCAGCACCCAACAGCCATAGCCACGATGTTATCTGCTGTGTGGCTATCCCATGGCACACACGTGTCACTTCCCATGCCGTTAGCTGACATCATCACTGGTGATGGGCCCAGCACCAGCCCGAGTCACAGCATGCTGGCATCCGTGGATGTTGGCATGCTGGGACATGGGCAGGGCCTCCTCTGCACCTGTACCAACAACATCAGTGTGCACAGCCAGGCAGGCCCACTGTCACACTGAGCCACGAATACCCATGGAGGTGGATGGGCCCTCCTCCATCTCCATCTGACTGTCCTCAGTGGACAGGCCCACCACCGCTGACCCATGCAGATGCTCAGGATCTGTAAGGGAAAACAAAGTCGCGTTACTGCATGTGACCTACCCTGCCCCCCCAATAGACAGACCATGACCTACCATGCAGTGACGGGCTGCCACCCGTCTGGAAGCCACCACCTGGAACACCCTCAATGGCACAATGCTGCATACTTCCAGCAACCCTCTCCTCCTGTGGGGTCAGGTGTACCACCTCCAGCTGTCCCCCACCTGTCACAGCTCATGCTGCCCTGAGGACAGACATCTTCTTCTTTATCCTCCTCCTGTCTGTTCCCATCTTCTTCTTGCACTCCTGCACAGAGCACTGGTGGCTGCCATGCAGGTTCACTGCACGTGCCACCTGCTCCCATGCAGCAGCACGGGCCTGAGGTGTTCCCTGCCGTCCGCTGAGAAGCAGCCCCTGATCCAGGTAGGCCTCAAACAGGGCATTGGTCTCGGCCTTGGTAAAATTAGTCCTCCTCCTCCTCCCACTACTGTGTTCCTCCTCTCCCACAACTCGCTCGGTCATTATTTAGCCTATAAGAATGACAGTTGTTACCTGTGACTGTGCAGTCCCATGCATGTCCCAAAATCCACAGTCCACACTCCCAAACAGCATGCAACTCACCAATAGACTGCAGTAACTGACTATGGCCAGTGCAGCCCAATGTCGCAGTTTATAACGCAACCCATGCAAATGAGGCGAGGCACAACTTTAAGTGGATGCAAATTGCAGTGCTGCACCATTGAATGGCTGATTAGCTGTTTTGCATATGACGACTGAATATCGTGCTGTTGCGCTTTGCACAATTGTGTTGAACGTGTTGAGCCAAGGGTGCAGTTCTGTGACATGCGCAGTACACACCTCACTGCGCATGCCCGGGTTGCTGACGCAGGCGTCTGCTGCACTGACATGCTGTGCATGGGAAGCAATGCAGGGCACGGCACCATTGTGCCAGTGGTGCTACAGCGATGTTCACCTATATGGCGCTGTGGCACTGGGCCATCATAGGTGCACTGGGGCAACAGTGCGGTAGGCTGCTACTGGAGGTAGCACACAGACATCCAATCATGCTACACACATTGGGTTCCAATGGTGCTGTGCCTGTCCGTGCGCCAGAGCCCCTTGACCCTTTGCCCGACCTTTGCCCCCTAGGTGCCATGCATCAGGCATGGGTGCACCACTATCGCTCTGTTCGGTGACAGCTTGATAGGGAATGGCAGCGCTGTACCGCACAGCATCTGCACGTGGTGGAACCACACTGCAGAGCGCCATTTTGCACCGACTGAGCAAATAGAATGGCGTGGAGGAGGGCTGCACAGTGGAGTAAAGTAGAACTGGCCAACCTAGTGGCCATAGTAGAGCCACTCTATGGTCCACTGTTTGGGGAGGCACCCATGGACAGGTCCAGGAGCCAGGTGTGGGAGGAGGTGGCCAATGCACTGGAGGAGGCCACAGGAAGGGGTGGACAGCAGAGCAGTGCCTCCACAGGTATGGTGACCTGCAGAGGAGGGAACCAGACCTCCTTGCCCGTCTGCGGTCACGTGCCAGGAGGGGCACGGTGCCATGGCCAGATAGGTGTTACGCCCACACACTTTTATCTTCCATATGGGTATCATGGTTGTATGTGTTTGGAACATGGGGGAGGGACCATCCATTGTTGGCTGTGGTGGTGTTATCAGGGTGTGGGGTGGGTGGGTCTGGCTGGGTGGAATTGCACACACCTGGGGGCAGGGGACTTTGCTACAGAAGTGTACTGATGTTCCTCTCTCCATGTTTGCACCACAGGGCCAGAGGAGAGGTGTCTAGCCCGGGAGATGCGGCGCCACCAGGAAGACAGGGCCGCTCGGAGGGGCGACAGTCCACAGCGTCCAAGGGACCGGCCCGACGATGGTGAGTGCCATACCTCCATGATTACTATTGCATGCTGTGTAACAGGGTGGGCAGCAGGGCATGGCCACCATCCAATGACACCACTGCCATGCATGCAACTTGTTACAGTCAGCACTGTCCAGTGGCACTGCATGTCTGGGAGTGCATCGATGGTGGCCCATGCATGCACCGGGTACATGGCTGTGCCACTTCCTTTGCACAACATAGCCATGTCACTAAACGGCCATAGTGTTGCTGTGCATGACTTGGCCGGTGGGTGTGTGCAGCGGTCCGCATGGCTGTATGTGCCTGGGTGGGCAGGTCTTGTGGACGTGATCACTGTGGGTGGTCACACACCATCACAGAGGCATGTTCCATGGCCGTATGCCATGCACAGTGGGTGGGCTGTATGGGGCTGTGCATTCACACCTATTGACTCTTGCTCCCTTGTCCTAGGTGTCCACCAGCTGCAGGAGATTCGGGAGGCATTAAGGGAGATCCTCAATGTGGCCAGGGCTTCTTTGGAGATCCTGCAATGGATTGACCAGCTTGGGGTCCGGAGGAGGCACCGGAGGCGGAGCAGCCAGAGCGGGGAGCGGGGCTCCTGTTGACCATCCCTCTGCCCCTGATATCCCCTACCCCCCTGGACCCACCCTCACACCCCTCCTTTCCTATCCCATTTGTTCACCCCTGCCCCTTACCCATCCCCACCTTGTTTGTGGCCCTCCCCCCTAACTTTGTACATAGTATTGTAAATAGTTCCTTTTGATATTGTTTTTGAATAAAGATATTTTGATATGAATACTGTGGTGGTCTCTGATTTGCAGCGGGTTATAAGTGCTCAGCTGCAGTGGTGTGCATGGTGTCAGGGGTGGTGCAGTCATGGGTATGTGTGTGTGTCCGTGGGGAGGTGACTATGATGTGGGGGTAGCTATCAGTCAGTGTCTGTGGTGTGTGTGTGTGTTGTGCCCTGTGCACTGGATGACTGTGTGCAGTGGTTCATGGTGCATGCTCTGTGTCCATGGCGCCCCTGTCAGCCCGTCCATGGCCTGTGCAGCTGACACCCTTGCATGTCTGTGACCTGCATGGTCTGCTGGCATGTCAGTGGTGGCTGTCCATGCAGGGCAGCCACTGTACCTGTCACAATGCTGGGTTGCCTTCTGTCATTGATGTGGTGCATGTCTGCCTTGGGTGACACTGTGGCCTCCGCAGTTGTTGTCCCACCTCCATGTTGTGGCTTGTGTGTGTTACAGGGGATGTGCACCACTGTCTGTGACTTGTGCTCTGGGCAAATGATGGTGGCGTACAGGTCCACAGTACCTGTGCAGGGTGGCTGCCACTCCTGTGCCATGGAGGACTGCAGGTTGTGTGTACACGGTTTCCATGGGCCCATGCTGGGGGCTTGGTTGCCCCGCTACTGTGTCCCTGTGTTGTTGTGCCCTTGGGTATGGGTGGGTGTTTGTCCATGCACTGTGTGGCATCCGGTGTGGTGCATGCTTCCATGCACCACTGTGGGTGTCTGCGCTAGCTGTTGTGGCCAGTGCTGGGTCGGGGTGTGTCCTTGGGAGAGTGTGCAGGGTGCTGTACCACTGATGGTGGTGTCCAGGGTATGCCCTGTCCCGTGTGGGGTACCTCATGTGCCGACGCATGGTCAGTCTCTCAGCTGTACCTTGGGAGGGCTGTGCATGGTGGCACTGTGTATGCTGTCGTTGCATCGCTGTGTGCTGCCACCCGCTGATGGGTGCTCATGGTGGGGCTGCCTTGCATGGTTCTGTGGTGCACAGGGCTGCATTGTCACAGTGGGGGTGGTGGCATGCATGGGGTTTCCTGCAGTGGTGGACGCTGCTCCTGGGAAGTGTGTCTGGGGGTCATGGTACAGGGTGTGCTCTGCATTGGGGGGATGGTGTGGCATGGGGTGGTCAGCCCTCCTTGTGTGCCAGTCACAGCTTGCCAGGGGGTGTGATGGGGCACCATGGCCCGGCTGTGCATTGGTTGCTTGTCTCCATGAGCCAGTGGTTATTCCAGCCTTCCCCCAGTTGTGCAGTACATGGGGTGTGGGGGGACAATGTCTGTTCTGCTGTGTGTTCCTCTGCCCATCTGTGGCATGGGTGGTGGGCTCCTACCTCCCTGGTTGTGCAGTTGCATTGCCGCCCTGCTGCTGGGGGGCATCCCTGGTTGTGCTATGGCGCCTCTGGACTGCTCAGCTGAACATCCCTTGTTGTGCTATGGTGCATCAGATCTGCTCAGCCTCCCCTCCCTAGTTGCGCTATTGCACAGACGGTGCAATATTCAGTCGTCGGCTGTAGGTGCAGGTTGGCCAGCTCAGTTTTTGAATATCGCACCTCTTGCGCATGGGTGCAATGGACTTGCGCTTGCTCCTGCTATTGCGCACTTTTGGGCGCAGTTTGAATATCTGGGCCATAGTATTTTATTTACCAGTAAAATGTTTTTTTGCTGGAGAATTAAAGTTGTATAAAGTACTTGAATTGCCTGCATATATAAAGGATGAAATATGCAGTATGTTGGATTTAAAAAAAACTAATACTTATGTTTTTTCCTCTCTCTGCTTCATTTTTCCTGCAGTGTACCTGTTGAAGCAGTAAGGAATAAAGTTTATAATGACTGCCTGCTGTGAAAAATAAAGATGGAATACAAAGCTTAAATTATTAGTCTGAAAATTAGGTAGCATTTATGATATTATTTAAATATTTCCATTTAATAGCAGTTAGCAGTCTTGGATTTATTACCATAATTAGCTTCCATTTTAATGTTAATAGCACTTTTTGACGCTTTAGCACTTTAAAATTGTTAAGCACTTTAGGGGTACAATATATAAAAATATTTAACATGTATTGTATATTGGTCATTGGTTAAATATCTTTAATGGTTTGTTTACTCTGCATTTAACTGATAAACGAAGTAAGCTCAGTATGTTCAAATTGATACATGAAACACACCTGTATATGTCATTATAAATTTGCAATGGTTTTGGAGTTAACTCGCCCCCTTTAGCAAGGATCAGTGAGATCTGAAGTGCTGGAGAGTGAGTGCAGTGTTTTTTTGCTCTTTGTATTGGCAATCGTATTTTATGAAAGCACTTTAAGCATCCACATTTTTGACTTTGTGATGTTTTGCTGCGTAGCAATTTTTTTTATCTTTGTACTGCTGTTTTTTTCTGGTGCAGTGTGACATCACAGTTTCTGCCAGCGCCTTGAGTTTGTGTTTTTGAATGGTGTCATTTTTCAGATCCTGGCCAAAATGTATTTTTACATCCAGAAAGGTAATTTTGTGGTCCCTGTGTGAAATCTCCTTTCGGGCAGGATTTCAGAATTTTCTGTACCCTTGTTCATGAGGTCAGGTCTTAAGAAGGTTAAGGTTACATTGAAAATTTGGTGTAAAAATATGCTTATGAGGCTACTTGAATTTTGCAAATGCCGGCTCGTAACTGTGGTAATTTTCAATATTTAGCCCCAAATTTTCAACATAGCCAGTTATTTACAGCACCTCATGAATGTGACAGCTGTCATTTTTCAACTCCTGTCCAAAATGTGTTTTTGTGACCAAAAAAGGTGATTTGCAGTCCTGTGAAATCGCCTTTAGCCTAGGAGTTGAAAATTTTCTCTGCCCTTGTTCATGAGATGGGGTCATAATGAGGCTATATTGAAACTTTGGTGTAAAAATATAGCTATGAGGCAACATTGAGTTTTGCAAATGTAGGCTCATAAGCTTGGTACTTTTCAATATTTTTACCCCACATTTTCAACATAGTCATTTCTTTTCGGCACCTCATGAATGTAACAGCTGTAATTTTTTAACTCCTGCCCAAAATGTGTTTTTGCATCCCAAAAGATGATTTCACAGTTCACGTGCTAAATCACCTTTCAGCCAGGAGTCGAACAATTATTCTGCCCTTCTTCATGAGGTGGAGTCATAAGAAGGTTATGTTGAAAATTTGGTGTGCAAATATTGAAAAACAACACATTTATGGGCCTGTTATATTTTGCAAGCACAGGCTCATAACTTTGGTAATTTTAAAGATTTTTACTTCCGATTTACTACATAGCCATTTCTTTACAGCACTTCATGAATGTGACAGCTGTCATTTTTCAAATCCTGCCCAAAATGTGTTCTTGCATCCTGAAAGTTGATTTCACAGTCCCTACGTGAAATCATCTTTCAGATAGGAGTTGAAAATGTTCTCTGCACTTCTTCATGAGGTGGATTCATAACAAGGCAATGTTGACAATTTGGGACAAAAATAATGCAACATAACAAAGTTATGAGCCTGCATTCAAATTTACAAATGCAGCCTCCCTAACTTTGGTAATACATAACCCACAGAGTGCACCACAACACAACTACTACTCCCAGGCTTCTATACCAGTGGTGAACATCCAGCATTGACAAATGCTTGTTTAGTATAGGGCTAACACCTGTTTGTCATGCTGGCAATGATTTTTTGGCATTTAGGGCTTTAAGGATCTCTTGGTGCCATCTCCTCCTGGAGGGTATTACAGAATCACGTCAATGGTTCAGACAGATATTTTGGCCAACATGGCTCTATTAATTTCCCCTTAAGCCCCCACTAATACAAATTGATGAGGTGAAGGCAACCTCCAATCACAGCAGAGGGTCTATGTTGTTCTTAATATCATTCCAGAGGGGATGTGCTAGATCACAATGCCATAAATGTGCAATAAAGTGCCTTGCTCCTTTTGGCATCTGATGCAGGTACAGTATCCACATCCATATTTTCCGGCTTAAATAGCCTAGTGGGAGTAAAATATAGTTTTTGAAGGATCATGTATTGAATACGCCTTTATTTATCAAATCTGATAAATTTGTGCAAGTCCTTCCAGATAATTTCCTACTTCTCGGGAGTATTTCAGCATTTTTAATTTCCCTGTCCAGTAACTAGACCCCCATTAATTTAGCTAGCTTCAGCTTGTGGAGTTTAGAGTAGTTGGGAAGCTAAAGGGACAAGTTCCATCATTGTAGGCCATCCTTCTGATGCCCATCGTGCTAGGCCAAGAGTTTTAGCTATGGCATGTGTTACCTGTATGAACTGGAAATAACTCCTAAATTATGCCTTCTATAAAAAGCAGAGAAGGGTATAAAGCATCAACCCAGCATTAACTGCTCAGTGGAGGGTAGGTTCATCCATGCACACTGTTCAGACCTTATACTGGGGTAACCTAGGGTGGCCTGGGTGCAGTCCTTCAAGAGGGAAATCTTTAACAACTGGCAATGCTGCAGGTGGGCTCAAACAGAAGAATAGATGGGAGTACAGTATTAACCTTATTCTTAGGCAGGTGCTTTAATGGAGTGATAAGTAAGGCTTTAAGAGTCACTTTTGCTTGTCATGCAAGTACATTTTCTATTTGTAACCACTGGGGCTCATAATCTAGAGTTTCAATTGCAACAGTGGTTGTACCCACTTGTTGCCGACTGCGTCAACACAACCTTTTCTGACCTAAGTGCAGTCCTTCCTGCCCATTTCTTCGATTCTATCCGTGCCTCCAACCCCCTGCTATTAATTGGCCCCATCTCTCCTCTGGACCATATCTCCCCATGACACCAAACCACTCCTACTAAAGGCCCCCTCCAGCTGCAACCCCTGTTGTGACCCCTTTGATTCCAGGATTCTCCACCTAACTCTTGATGTTATGTTAGCCCCTCTTACTGACCTTTTTAACTGGTCTCTATGCCTCGACCAATTTCCGAGCACATGGAAATCAGCTGAAATTACTCCATCCATAAAAATGGAGATCGCACATTACCAAACAACTACAGACCAATCTCCATCCTACCCCCCCCCCAAAGCCCTGGAGAAAGTAGTATCCACCCAACTCATGGATTATCTATCCAAGTACAACATATTATGCCCAGAGCAGCATGGCTTCCACCCTGGACACAGCACCACTTCAGCCCTACTGGAGTTCTACTACCAAATACACTCTGCACTTGACTCTGGGGAGATCGCTGGGGCAGTGTTCATTGACCTATCCAAGGCCTTTGACACTGTGTGTCACCCACTATTGCTTGACTCCCTCCATCATCTTGGTTTCTTATCTGGCCCCCTGGCCTGGTTCTCCAGCTACCTCCGTGACAGATCCCAATGGGTCAAAATCAATGGTATCCTATCAACTGCCCTACCTGTACACTATGGGGTCCCTCAAGGCTCCATCCTGGGCCCCACATTGTTCAGTCTCTTTCTAAACACCCTCCCCAGCTCCTGCTCAGGCAAAATGCTTCTATACATCGACGATGCAGTCCTCGTTGCCTCCCACCCCAACCCACTCACCCTGCAGAGCTCTTTGCAACTCACCTTCAGCCAAGCTGAAAAATGGTTTCTCGACCATCGTCTGGTTCTGAACCACAAGAAGACGAAATCTATGATTTTTGCACACCGCCAAAGTAACTCCAGAAATGTTCCCCTTCTCATCCTCCCCAGCACCCTACACCCCCTTGAACAAGTATCAACATACAGATAGCTAGGCATCACCTTCAACTCGGCTCTCTCCTTCCATGCCTATCTTAACTCGCTGTCCTCTGCCATGAATGCCCAGATTGGACTCCTTTACTGCCACAAAGACTGCCTCCCTGAGTATGCCCTATGGCTGGCTATCTCCTCCTCCATCCTGTCTTTGGTTGATTTTGGGCTCCCTATCTATGCAGCTGCTGACCCCACTGCCCTCACCAAAGTCCAGACTTCTATCAACAAAGCCTGCAGGCTCCTGACCGGTGACCCCAGCAGAACGCACACATGGCAGCTTTACTCCACCTCGAACCTACTCACCTTTGAAGAGCGCCTGTGATACCACACCTGTATACTAGCCAAAAAGACTCTACTTGGGCTCTTCCAGCCCAGGAGTCACTACATCCCTTCAACGGGCCACCCACTCAGTCACCACCCAAAATACAACCAAAGCCACCTTCTAGGTGCCGAAAGCTAGAATCTCGCTCGCCCAAAGGTCTTTCCACTACAGAGCCCCCTCCTGGTATAATTCCTTCCCCACTCACATTACTAACATCTCAAAAATCAGCCCCTTCAAAATCACCCTATGCAAACACCTCACTGACACTCGGAGCTGCAAATGCCCATGACAGGGCCTTACCAAGAGCTCCACCTGAGCCAATCCGCAGACATAGTCCCCCCCAGGTAACTCTAGGGTTCTTATAGTATTACATATGTACTAGTTTATTTAGAATAGCTCTCTTGTAGTCTGTACACCATGCATTGTAACCTGCGTGCTCCACTGTGTTGCTGAAATTGCTTTGCTTTGTATGCTCTTTTTGTATCTCACCTGTATTGTTCCCCACTGTTTTTGCTCCACCAATATGTTGTTTCCCCTCCCTGCGATGAGGTGCCTTTGTAAATGAGTCTTTGACTCATAGGTTATAAATCCGAATTGTGAATAAATAAATAAATAAATACCCCATCTTAAATATTTGGCATTATGTAATGCCAGATAATACAGCAGGAAATGGGGTAGTTTGAGGCCTCCTATATTTTTTTAGCTAGATGAGTTGTTGTATTCTGTGCGTGTTGCTACCGTACCTATACCACCCTGTCTGTATACTATACCACCCTGTCTGTATATTTGCTATTTGTATATAAGGATTTTGACTACTCTATTATGATTGTATTGAACATGTACATGTGTAACTTCTACTATTACTGTATCCTGCCTATCCCTTATTCCCCAAGGGCGCATCTGGAATCGAGTGGTACACTGTTCAGTATGCCTTCCTGGTAAAACTCTTAAATAAATAAATAAATGATCTCCTGACCACTTTCCTTCCCCACAGAAAACCATTAAACATGCTATGCAGCTTGTTTAATCATTTCAGAGGGAGTACCATTTTAAGCATACCTAGTGGATATATATTTCTGGGCCATAAATTCATTTTTAATATATTAATTCTTCCCCAAAGAGATAAGGGGCACTTATTCCACCTATGCGTGTCATGAGTGATTCTCGTAAGTAAGGCTTCTATGTTACCTATATTCATCAGTTTAGGATCCCTGGCTACTACAATACCCAAGGACTTTAATTTTTTATTGAAGCCTATGTAAGGCCTAGTTCTGTGATCTCATGCTGTATTACACCACCATTCAGAGAGAGGACCAGGGTTTTGCCCACATTCAGATAATACGCAGAGGCTCCTCTAAAGCACTTGATCTCCCGGAGGACTGCTGGAATAAAGGTAACTGAGCATACCAGACTAAGAAGAATATCATCTGCATAATTGGAAAGCTTATACTGTATTCCTTGGTGCCCAACCATGTATCATGAATTTTCTCATTCGCCTTTACGTAATGTGTTGGGGTTTCAAAATATACAGTAGGTTCAAGAGCACTGGGGACTGGCAGCAGCCCTGTCGTGTTTCCCTAACTAACTGTAGGGGCTGAGATTGAACCCCACTGCATACAATCTGAGCCATGGGAGTGCAATACAATATTTTCATCCAATGAAGGACTGTGGGATGTGGAAACTTTCCATTACCTTGAATACATATTCCCGCAACGCACTGTGAAAAGCTTTTTCTGCATCCTGGGGCACCAGCACCATAGGCGTGCCAGGATCCCTCGATGCAGAAATAAGGAGGGACGGTTTTCTCAGATGGTCACTGGAGACTGTGTCTCATGAAGCCTACCTGTTTAAATCTTATCAGTTCATGCCAGATTCTGTCTGGTCGAGTTGCCAACACTGTAGCCAAGATTTTGAAATCTAAATCGATCATGGAGCTGGGACGTATGTTTTCAGCCCTAGAATGATCCTTTTCTGGCTTGGGTATAAGTGTTATTGACACTTCCATCAGTCCTAGAGCATGTGTTCCCTATTAATAAATGTAGCTCAAAGTGTCTGCCATCAGTAGGGCTAGTCTACGCTAAATGTTTAAAAAAATTTGGCATGATGCCATCTGGACCAGGGGCTTTATCAAGGCTTAAAGATGTTATGGCAGTCAGAAACTCTGTCACATTAATAGTACCATCCAGGAGTTGTTGCTGTGCATCTGTTAGTTTGGGGAGAGAGATACCTGTAAGGTATTCATCAGTTTGGGAGTCTGTATGTTCATGTATCTCCTCCACTTGTTGTAAGTGTTGCTAGTACTCCTGGAAGCATTTAGCAATTTCAGCGGCCTGCATTATCATGATCTGAGTTGTCCGGTCTTTAACACCTTTAATAATTCTGAAGTTCCCTTGCTGTTTTAGCTGCAATGTGAGTAGCCTACCCATCTTTTCTCCATGGTCCACATACTTTACCTTAGCCCTAAAAATAGTATCTTCAGTCTTCTCTTGTATGAGCTCAGAGTATTCTGCTCTGAAGTTATTGAGTGTGAGCCATGTCAATCCAGGTGTCATGGGACTAAGTTTATGTTCCAGGGCCCTAATATCATGCAAAAGGGCTTCTGCTTTCTTTTCTTTCTCCTTCTTATGAATTGTAGCTAGTCTAATGGCTTTGCCTCATACACAGCATTTCACTGCAGCCCAAAAATTATCAGTATGCTGTGTCATGCCTCAGTTTTCTTCTATAAAATGGTAAATATGTTGCTTGAGCTTTTCTACCACAACTTTATCTTTAACACACTAGTTGTTAAACTGCCATAGTTTGTCTGTCTTCATAACCCTTACAAAGCAGTGTTGAAAACTGACTGAGGTGTGGTCCGCTACTACTTGGAGTTCTTGATCACATGTTCGAAGGCCATGAAGGCAGGTGTGACTCACTAAAAAATTATCTATTTGTGGCAAGGACTTGTGGGGGACAGAGAAAAAGTGTATGTGCATTCTATTGGGTGTGTCAAATGCCCTGGGTCAAAGGCAGTTTTTATGCATAGGCTAAGTAGGCTGCAGTCTAGGGGGCACAGGCTGTTTAAGGGCACCTGCTAATAAGGCACTAAGACATATGTTCCTGACTGGTTGTTCATTGTCTCTGCTAGTGCTGCCTTAGTCCATTGAGTGCTGGAAGCCTGGCCTTGCGGCACACTACACACACACACACGCATGCACACACACACACACACACACACACACACACACACACACACACACACTCACTCACTCACTCACTCACTCACTCACCCTATCTCTCATAATAGAAACATAGAAACATAGAATTTGATGGCAGATAAGGACCACTTGGCCCACCTAGTCTGCCCATTTCCCTACCTAACAGATAAGCTGCAGATCCTAGTTAACCAACAGCTTACTTCCTCCTACCCCCCACTAGGACTGCCTTATGTCTGTCCCATGCATTCTTGAATTCCCCCACTGTTCTTGACTCCATGCCCTCCTCAGGGAGGCTGTTCCATGCATCCACAACCCTCTTCATGAAAAAAATACTTCCTCACATTACCTCTGAACCATTCCCCCTCTGTCTTCAAATTGTGCCCCCTTGTTCTTGCACATCTCTTTTTTCTGAAAGATGCTACCCTTTTGGACTTCGTTGATTCCCTTGAGGTACTTGAAAGTTTCCATCATGTCCCCTCTCTCCCTCCTTTCCTCAAGGGTATACATATTAGGCTCCTTTAGTCTTTCTTCGTATGTCTTCTGGTGCAGACCCTGCCCCATTTTGGTTGCAGGTTTAACTAGCGTGATAAGTTGGGAGTCCGCCTCCAGCAAAAAACAAAGCCCATCCTGACTCCTGCTGTGACCCCCCCCCCACCATTATTTGGCTCCCTTCCCTCCCCTCCTGCTCCCCATCTCCACTGAAAAAAATGCTTATGCTGAGTTGTCTCTTGTAGCCCTCCCCCCTTGCAGCAAATGTCCCTGCCTCCCAATCTTGTTCCATCATTCATTGACGTGGTGCTGAACCTCCCTAATCAGCAGCTGATTTGGATTTCAAAATCCCACTGGTGCCAAATTACTTAGAGCAGCCATGGGAATGCTGGTCAGGTGTGCTTGGTGTATAAGGCGGCCATATTTCAGGCAGTTTTTCTTTCTTTCGGATGGTGACTCGGCATTGATTCAGTTTGGATGGGCCGTGGCACATCCGCACTGCTGGGACTCAGAACATAACTCTTGGCACCGATGACCAGCCGCAGTGTTTCTGTTTTTTTGGGAGCACAGTGCAGAACGAAGAGGTTTGATTGTTTGCTTGGTTTCCCTCAGGTAAGTGAAAATATCAAAGAGTTGACCCAATAAATTACTAACTCCCATTCTTCCACAGCCTTCTCACTCATCTTTACTTCTCGGGGTGCAGCAGCTGGCAGACTGTCAAACCAACTAGATTTTAAACTGGGGGGCTTGGCCACAGCTGAGAATCTAGATTTATATAACAGTGCAGGGGAGGCTACCTCCAGACAGAGACTGCCTGGGCTCTGGGGGGTCTCCCATTGATTTTCTGAGACCCCTGCCCCTCCCTCTGCCACAGGGGTAGTCGGTAGCCAGTTCTGGGGAGCAGGGCAGATGTCTGTGCTCCCTGTCATCCCGTGACTTCACCTCCTCAGCAGTACTCTCATCTTCCTCTGCTTCAATAACCACATCAGGAGAGGCACCCCTGGGCTGGATTACGCCTTCCAGGGCACTCTCTCTCCCAATGAAAGTCTCTCCAAGGCTCTGCAATCCCCACTGCCTGGTGAAGACAGCATAAGAGACCCCTATGAGACACTGGGAGAGGGTCCCCAGAGGAAAACTGGTGGGACACGGTCAAAGATGCCTCCTGGAGCTGAACTTGAACGTATTCCACATACAGGCAGTCTCACAATGTCTTCTCCCTGAAACCCAAATCTCATGCACTGCTCATTAGACTGCCCTTTTTCTTTTGCTTGCCAAAGCCATGTTAACAAGGAGGCAGAAACTGTCTCCAACAGCTTCTCTTGGGGGATGTTTTTTACTCTGATTTGAATCCCCTGCCTGCCATCCTGCACCACCAGTCCACACAATTGTCCCCACCAGATCTCCCAAGAAGTACTCATGGCTCTCCTCTGTGTGCTCGTTAATAAATATATGCTCTTGCTGCTCACTCTCCTGGTCGCTCTTTCCACTATTCTTTCACTACTCTCAAACCTCCACCTTCCTCACGACACTACTAGAAAATTGTGCTGGGCCCTCAATCTGTTGTCTTCTCTCTACAGCTGTCCACCAATCAGAGGCCTTCAGGAGCATCACATGACCATCCAGTCACATACAAGCCCCACACCGGATAACTAGGGACCTACTTCCACTCTAGGCCTAGCTCGCCTCACCATGAGGATTTTAAAAGTGCACCAAACAACCAACACCTGGTGAGAGGCCTACCAGTACCTCAGCTCCAGGGAATCACGATTTTGAACTCTTGGGGTGCAAGAAACTAACCCAGATGAACCCCCATATGTATCCCCCATCCCCCTCCCCTATGTCTAGGGGCTACCAGGTGTTAACATGGAGAGAGGGCTTGGCAGTTACAATGAAATCTCACCAGAAACATTCCAAGGCTTTGTTGCTGAAATGGAAATGAACACAACTGAGCATACCTTAAGATGTTTTCCAGTGTTGGTCACCTGAATGGATTTCTGGCACCCCATCCGTACTGTGGTCCTACAACTCTGGGTGGTCTTCTCTTCTTTAGCCATGGAGCCAATTGACCCCTGGAACCCAAGAAGCAAGAGGACTACAGTAAAACAGACCACTAGAAAGGAACTCTTTAAGGAAAGATTAGCTTTGGGGGTTAGTTAATTAATTGAATACTATTTACAAACTTTTGATAATAGGAGACTCTATGATTCAGGAAGTTGATACACATCTCCAGCCAGGGGTAATGGTCAGATGTCTCCCAGGTACATGAGTGTGGAGAGACACTGACCGCATTGCTAACATTGTTCAGAAAGCAGGAGAAAACATTAATGTCCTGGTACACATAGGGACTAATGATCTCGCCAGCCGGTCAGTTGTGGAGACCAAGGAACACCTGACCAGGCTGGGTGACAAACTATCATCCATTTCATCTGACATCTCCTTCTCTGAGATCCTGCCAGTCTGGGAGAGGGGGGCAGATGGATGGAAGGTCAGAGAAGGGGAGATAGGGGAGGTAAACATGTGGCTCAAGAGCTGGTGCCAGGGAAAAGGACACAGATTTGTAGGAAACTGACAACAGTTCTGGGAGCGAAAGTTCTTTAAATTTGATGGACTGCATCTAACTAAGGAGGTAGTCAGTGCATTGGGGCAGAAGTTTGACATCTTTGCAGAATATTTAAACTTGCAAATGGGAAGAGGGGTGCAGCACCCCATACGTCGAATGGGAAGAATACCCCTCCCCCCTCAGCTAGTGGTCAAACAGGGATTGAGCATGTTTGCAGTTCATTTGCATCACCAGGTAAGAATAAAGGTCCGTCTCCCCATACGACACACAGGGGAAATGCCAAACCTCACCCAACAACTAACACACTGAAATCTGGCCAATGGAAAATCATGTACACAAATGCTCACAGCCTGGAAAACAAGATCCCAGACCTGCAGGCAATAATGTCAGAGGCTAAACTGGACATAGTAGCAATTAGTGAGATGTGGTTTACTAGTAACCACACTTGGGAGACTTCAGTACCTGGCTATGTCCTGTTCAGAAGAGACCAAGGTGCAAAAAGGGGGGGTGGAGTGGCCCTGTATGTCAATGAAAATATCAAAGCTACAGAAATTCAGAACACACATAAGAAGCCAGAAGAACTGTGGTTCACCCTGGAAACAGGAAAGGGGACAACCATAAGAACTTGGGTTGTCTACAGGCCCACAGACCAGGGGGAGAACATAGACACATTACTGCTAGAATATGTACAAAACATGACAGCTAAAGGGGAGGTTCTGATAATGGGAGACTTCAACATACCGGATACAGATTGGTCAATACCAGCAGGAACGTCTACCAGAACTAGACACATGGTGGATTCCCTGCAGGAGGGCCTCAAACAACTGGTACAACAACCCACAGAGAGACAGGGCTATCCTAGATCTAGTACTGACTAGCAGGGGAAGGATATAGTCTCCAGGTAAGAAGGTCACCTGGGGGCCAGTGACCATCACATGGTATGGTTCAATTTGGCCACTACATCTAAATCATTCCTCCAAGGCAACAATATGGGACTTCAGAGGGCTGACTTTGATAAGATGGCCAACAGAGTTAAACTAGCCCTGGCAAAAAGAAACACAGGTGAGGGGGTACAGGCAAAGTGGGCAAACATTAAGGATGCAATACTTGAAGCAACATCCCATTGTGTTAGATAGAAAAGGAAGTGCAAAAGAAGGAAACCACTTTGGTTCTCAAATACAGTAGCAGAAAAGGTCAGAGCCAAAAGGCTGGCCTTCAGGAAATATAAGGGAACACAACTGGATGAAGATAGGGAGGCATACCAAACTGCCCTAAGGGAAGCAGGGAAGGCAGTAAGGCAGGCAAAGTCCCAAACTGAGGAAACAATAGCATGAACAGTAAAAGAAGGTGACAAGACTTTCTATAGATACATTAGTGAAATGAGAAAGTCCAGAGGGGGTATCGCTACGCTGAAAGGAGAAAGGGGGCATGAGAAGGAGGACCCTGTAAAGCATCTATCCTAAATGGATACTTTTGCTCAGTATTTACTGAAGAGAAAGTAGGGCAGGGCCCACAGCTCAGCACCATGGACACAGGGGGGAGGGAGGTGAGCACTACACCCTTCACAAAAGAAAAGGTCCTACAAGAGCTCGCTAAGCTCAGAGTGGACAAGGCAATGGGACCTGATGGCATGCATCCCAAGGTACTTAAGCAGCTAAGGGTGGAACTAGCAGAGCCATTATCAGAACTGTTTAGTGAGTCTCTGAGCACAGGAGAGGTCTCAGAAGACTGGAGAAGGGCTCATGTGATCCCGCTCCACAAGAGTGGTAGCAGGAAGGAGGCAGGGAACTACAGACCAGTCAGTCTTACACTCAGTAGTGGGCAAGATTATGGAGGCACTCCTTAAGAGGAAGGATAGTGCAACACCTGGAATCCATAGGGCACAGGATCCAAGACAGCATGTATTTACAAAGGAAGGTCCTGTCAAGACTAATCTCATAGATTTCTTTGACTGGGTAACCAGAGTAAGTGGACCAAGGGTGCAGTTGATGTCACCTACCTTGACTAGCCAAAGCTTTGACACTGTTCCACATAGAAGATTGAGAAATAAGCTGGGTAGGCTCGGGTTGGGTCAGAAGTTGGTCAACTGGGTGGCGAACTGGTTGATGGGCAGAAAAGGAGGTGGTGGTAAATATGGTATACAGTCAGAGGAGATACAAGTAACAAGTAGGGTACCTCAGGGATCAGTCCTAGGGCAGTCCTCTTCAATATTTTCATTAGTGACATTGCAGATGGACTAGAGGGTCAGGCTTGTCTGTTTGCAGATGACGCCAAGATCTGCAACAGAGCAGATGATCCAGACGGGGTGGGCAGAATGAAAAGAGATCTCGATAAACTAGCAAAATGGTCAGAAGAGTGGCAACTGGGATTTAATGCAAAGAAGTGCAAGATCATACATATAAGGAAGAGAAACCCTGAAGCCACCTATAGGCTGGGAGGGGAGTTGCTGGCAGTCACAAAGGAAGAAACAGACTTGGGTATCATCATCATCACCGATGACCTGAAATCATCCAAGCTGACCTCTAAAGCAGTAGGTAAGGCTAGGGGGATGTTAGGGTGTATTACTAGGGGTATCACAAGTCGTAAGAGGAAGGTAATAATCCCTCTTTACATGACACTGGTTAGGCCCCATCTTGAGTACTGTGTTCAGTACTGGAGGCCACACCTTCACAAGGACATTAACCAAATGGAGGCAGTCCAGAGAAGGGCAACCAAAATGGTGCAGGGACTGCATCAGATTAACAGAGCTCAATATGAATACCCTTGAGCAAAGGAGGGAGAGAGGTGATATGATCGAAACATTCAAACACCTTAAGGGCATTAACAAGGTGAAAGAGTCTAACATGTTTAAATATAAGAAAAATAGCAGGACAAGAAGACACAGCATGAGATTAGAGGGAGGCCGATTAAGGGGGAATGTGAGGAAATTATTTTTCACAGAAAGGGTGGTGGATGTATGGAATGGTCTACCTCAGGAAGTGGTAGTTATGAATACAGTGCAGGGCTACAAACAGGCATGGGATAGGTATAAGGGAGCAATACAGATGAGTATGAATAGATATGCCATTGACAGAGCAAAGGCCGATGGCACATTTATAAGGTAGAAAAAGAAATGGGCAGACTGGATGGGCCTTGCGGTCCTTATCTGTCGTAAACTTCTATGTTTCTATGTTTCATTGACTCCTGTAGGTTCCCTCATAAGACAAGCATTTGGCAATACCGAATGTTTGCTTGCTGGCATTAGCTGTGGAAGTGCAGGAGTTAGACAGATGCGGTATAAGAATGGCAGTGAAGTTTTGAACTGACACCAACTCCACCCCCACCCTGCAGAGATGGACAGGCATTGGGGTATGCCTTTGGGTCACTGTCCATGACAGTGACGACATTTCACCTCACCCTACCCTGCAGACATTGACAAGAGTCGAGGTGTGCCTTGGAGTGTTTGGGCTTTACATTCGCCTCATTCCATAAGGAAATATGCTGAAATGGGTGTAGTATAGGAGAATGGGGCGAACTCTGGGGCCAGGGGGTCCAAGACGTACCTCGATGCCTGTCACTGGCTGCAGGGTGGGGGTGGGGGTGGAATGGCATGAGCATTACTATCGACAATCCCAAGTCACACCCCTGATGCCTGTCAGTCCCTACAGGGTAGGGCATTATGGTCAAAAAAAACCTAACGCCCTAGGCATTTCTTGGTATTTTTACTCCAGTTTTTCAACTTGGGCTTTTTGTGAACCTTTCACATCAACAGTGGCACTATCAGTTCGTTAGCCAAAAAGTGATTTTGCACAGCGACTGTGCCATTTGGCACCACAGGTGTGAAAACACATTTCAAACTGGATGTGAAAAATGACAGCTATACTGTTGATGAGGAGGTGTAACAAAATGGCAATGTTGAAACCTAGGAGTGAAAATATAAAAAAGCTGGTGAAGTCACGAGTCTGCATAGAAACCACTCAACGCACATCTGTAATGTAATTAGTTTGGGGATTTTTTACAGCAGATTTTCAACATAAGCATTTTGGGACCTCTGCTCATGAACAGTGTCACTGTGATTTTCTTAATCATGCCAAACACTGATTTCCCACAGCGATCGTGCTATTCTGCTCCGGAAGTGCAAAAACACATTTCGGCCAGGGTGTGGAAAATGACAGCTGTACTGTTCATAAGGAGGTGTGGAAAAATGGCAATGTTGAAAATCTGTACAGAAAATACTACAAATCTGTGAACTTATGAGGGTGTGTGGAAACTACACAATGCACACTTGTAACACAGTCATTTTATGGACTTTTGTCACCAAATTTTCAACATAGCCATTTTAAGATCTCTGCTCATGAACAGTGTCACTGTAATTTTCTTAATCTGTCCCAAACATTGATTTCGCACACTGACCGCACCACTGTACGCTACATGTGCGAAAACACATTTTGGGTGAGATGTGAAAAATGACAGCTGTACTGTTCATAAGGAGGTGTGGTAAAATGGCAATGTTGAAAATCTGGAGTGAAAATAGTTAATATTCTTGAAGTTACAAGCATGCGTAGGAACTGCGCAACACACGCTCACAAAACAGTCATTTTTGAGAATATTTTCACCAATTTTCAACATAGGGTTTTCATTAATTGGTCCTGAAAGGTGGTTCCATGCAGTGACCATGGAATCACCTTTCAGGACCGAATAACAAAATGACAGTGACAGAATTCATGAGGTCCTGTCCCAAGAACCCCATGTTGAAAATTTGGTGAAAAAATGCCCAAAAATGGCAGAGATATGCACGAAAGTTGAAAAAAAAAAACACATGCCATTATACAGCTTACTGGCATTTCTTCAGTTCATGGTCGGCTTTGAAGAGTGCAGACATGTTCCCACTCCACTGAAGATTGTCACGCCCAGCCTCGGAGGTAAGTATGGGGTGAGGGGTGGGGAGGTGGGGAACACAGAGGGTGGGCGTGGGTTGGGGAGGGGGGCAAGAGAGTCAATGAGGAACCGTTTTCTTTTATCATAGGTGTTTTTTATTAAAAAGATGATATGGGGCTTTTGCCACACTGGGGTGGGCTCCCAGCGTGGCACCTGGAAGTTTGTTTGGGGGCAGTGGAGCCGGCAGGGATTGTGCACCCCGTGGCTACTTGTAGTGAGTGCGGGGGTGGAGGGGAGTGCATGAGCACGCTGGGGTGGGCTCCCAGTGTGCTACCTGGGTGTTTGTTTTGGGGGGCACTCGATCCGATGGGGATCATGCTGTTCCATCAGAAACTGTCTGTGACAGTTCAGATGCAGTGTTGACATGTAGGTAATCTGCATACTGCTGATGGCTATATGCAAATTGCCTGCCAATGGCAGTATGCAAATTGCCTACACATTACCACCACTGATTGTAGCAGTGGTTTTCTCTGAACTATATGCCACTGCATCTGAATGACTGTCACAGACAGCTTGAACATTCATTGGTGTGGTGCAGCCGCACCTGCAAACAGGAGCAGGGGATTGGAAGTGGGGGTGGCACACCTACCAAAACTCGTATGGTGGCACTATGTTTCTTGCACATGCATGCAAGGAAACATAAAAATCATTTTATTTCTTCTATGCTCAAAATGATTAAAATGAGCACATGGGTTCCTCTTCTGCTTAATAACACACTTCTACAGCTAAATGGGGCTATCGTTGCACATGCATTTCTCAGAGGGTACTGTTTCCTTACAAAAGGGCAGGACAATGAGTAGACGAGAGATTTTTTACTCTGCAAACTCTCTAATATTGTCTACAGCAGGATGTCTGCTCAGCACATGAGAACTGTCTTAACCTTGAACTCAGGAACGTGAAGCTCCCACTTCTCAGTGGCACTGGTAAGTACCTAAACTGTCCAGCTTCACTTCCAAAACCCAGTTAACCTTTTAACCTTTCCAAGTGCTCCCCATTATTTCTCCCAATGGAGCACTGTCTGGCAGAAAAATGATGAGCTTCTCCCAGCCACCCCCAACCCAATCCAAATGTTGGACGGGTGACAATCCTTCAGCCTAACCCAAATTTAGAACAGTGGCCTAATCCTTCCAGCTACCCCACCAGAGCGGAACCACAGCCCAGGCCTAAAGACCTGCTCATTAAATGAAGGCCCCAGGGCCTGCCCCAGACACAGGCATGGCAGACCCACAGAGTACTCAGGCCGTGTCCCACTCCCTAGCTTAATCTCCTTGGGCTGCCCTGCCACGCAGGGAATCAGAAGCCCTGCCATGACCCCTGACCACCCCGACAGCCAAAAGTAAACCTGCCCCAGTGGGCGCTGCCTCCCCGAACTCCTGATCTACTCCTTGGATGTTCTCACCACCCTGACCCGGGGACTCAGAACCCAATGACTGCAATTGTCCTACCTCAAGCCTTCCTTGGATAGTACCCAGGAGCCTGGCATCTCACTGCCGAAACAGATGACCTGACTGTAAAAAAGGGGGGGGCGTCCCACCTTTTCTAACTGCCCTTACACAGGAACCGTCGATCTCTCTTCCTCTCCCTATTCTGACTCTTCTCTCCCTTATATACTGGTCTGAAACCCTGCTCTCTGCTGCCACCACATAGTGGCTAACAGGAATCTGCACACCAGAACACTCAACAAAATCCCTAAGTTGTGGGGTCATCTAAGAAAGGAGGTGTCCCTAAAGGGAGCATAAGCCACTCCCAAATGAGAAGGGCCTTACATTAGTCTGAAGAAACTGATCTTTTACTGATTCATGCAACTCAGGGCTAAGGCTGATTTAGAAATCCTCAGAGAAAAATCCAGCACCCTCCCTCTGTCTAATAGATGCTATTATCCTTTCAGTCTCTGCCTGTGCTCTGGGTTTGTTCTTGTTATGCTTCATCCACAATTTCTGACTTTGAGTCAGAGTCAGTGCTCATGCCTTGGCATGCTGAAAAAAAGGCAGAAATAAAGCAGTCCATATGCAAATTGAACCAATGACTTTTCAAACAACTGATGCACACAAGGGAGAGATATTGATTAGTGAAGTACTGAAGAGACTCCTGGCCGATTAACAAATCAGTAAAGAAACCACCAAAACCCCACAGCAATAAAATCAAACTATGTTCTGTGCAGAGGAAACCAGTTGGGCTCCAGCCAAGCAGCTAGTAAGCAGGCAGACACCATGGTAATGGCATTTGATTTAGCAGCCGAGATGCCAAATATCCAAAGCCTGTAACACAGAAAAATGCATGGTACTGGTCTGCTGAGACGGAGCTGCATTAACAATCCTGATGCACAAGCAAAACAAAACTGCTCTCCAAGAACAAAAGCTGTGGCCAAAGTGGTGCAGTGAAAAACGTGGTTTGTTCAGGAGTCATGCAGACAACAAAAAGATGGTAATGCATGCATTGAGGCCATCCCCTGGACTGAGCCATGTTTGGGGTTGGGGGAAAATGAAGTTTCCAGCCTATGGGTGCCATCTAAGTTAATGCGGCCCTGCCTGGGTCTGTCAGACCCAGGATATCCATTAGCTCCCTCAATGCCCTTTGTGTCAGTGACAGGCCCCCTCTCCTGACTCCACTCCTGTCTAGGTCAGGGTCCTGACTAAGTTCCAGACTCCATCCAATAACATAGGATGATGTGGAAACTGGGCTAACTGTGATAGTAAGGAAGTCAAGAACTGCAAATTGTCAGCATAAGAACCATATATTGACTCCAAGATTAATTCCTGTTGCCCCAGGGTACCATGTAGCAAAATGTACCTTCTCCCCTCATCTGCAATTTCTTGGTGCAGCTTAAATTGTTCACCCGTGGGTCGGGAGCTGGGGACCTGAACTGGACTGTCTGGTGGACTTTTAGAATTTAGAAAGGGCACAAAACCCTCCTTCCTCCAGCCCTACTTAAAGGGCAGTGTTCATCAGTGTGCAGCAGTCCGAGCTCGTCGGAGCTCCTGCGGAGAACTTCGGGGGAATTACTGACTTCTGCAACTCACCGGAGCTGCCACCTGCCCTGTGCCTCCAGACCCCCACACCCAGTCATTGCAGCGGGTCAGGAGCTGGGGACTTGAACCGGACTGTCTGGTGGCCCACCCTCCCAGGCCCTCTTCTGCATAGAATTAATGAGCTCTGGCTCCGCCCATGGGGTGGTAATCTTGCTGATGCCCCTCCCTCTATATCCTAGTGCCTAGTGGCACTCAAACTGGGCGTAGCTCTATGATTGGATTGTGTACTGAACCTATAACTCTGACCCTGCGCCTGTCTATGTCTCTTGCTCAAGATCTCAGTCCTGCTAGCCTTATTAATGCCATTCTATATCTCAAATTTATAGGTATTGCTACTGCTCCTTGCCTAATCACCAAGCCTTGAATTGTGTACTGAACTATAACTCTGATCCTGCACCTGTTTATGACTCTTGCTTAAGATCTCAGTCCTGCTAGCCTTATTAATGCCATTCGATATCTCAATTTTATAGTTATTGTTACAGCACCATGCCTAATCACTAAGCCTCACTGTGCTCCTTCTCCCTGCACTTGGTATTCCAATGTTATTATTATTCAGGCTGCCTAATCATTTACCTCTCACAACTGGGTAGTATACAGTGCAGACCTACGTCTAGTCCCTGCCAATCCACACCTCTTGAATGAGTTACGGCCCATGTGCCTGTCTCTTCAACTATTCTCTAGTGACCGCCTCTACCCTCGAAATACTATCCCAGGGCTCTGAGGACCGCCACAGTCCCCCTGCCCACTCCACCAAGCCCGAGAGGAAGTTCCCCCTTGGCCTGCCTAACAGAGGCTCTCTCCTGATTTTATTATACATCCTGTCTCTATTGTGGGTTGACAGGCTTATGTGCATGCTTGGGCCTGGGAACCCAGACCTGAAATACTAGATCCACTGCCATCCCATTACACTTGACTATCCAACCACACAGGGTGTGTGGCCTCTCTTCTTGTTCCATGCGCTCAATAAAAAGAGGGTCTGCTACCTGACACTCAATTTCTATGTAGGTCGTGGCACATGGGGCCTACTCCCCTTAACTCCCAAAGCCTTATTCCTCTTGTCTGCACTGCTGCTCCTAGCAGGTGATATTGAACCTAACCCTGGTCCTCCAGTCGCCAACATTATCCTAGACTCCCCCTATGACTTGCACTATGCGACATCCAAGAGCTTAAAAATAGCCCATGTGAATGTCTGTAACCTCCAACCTAAAATACAGGAGGGTCATGGAATGGATGTCTCTCTATAAACCTGACATATTGGCTGTCTCTGAAACCTGGCTTAAGCCACATATCTTGTTGCACGAGGTGGCAGTTTCTGGTTATAATTCCTTCCAGAAGGACCGGGAGGGGAAAAGAGGGGGTGGGGTACTCATTTATCCCAGGGACTCATTTGATGTGGCTCTTGCCCCCTCTCCCTTGCTCGGACTGCACTAGTGGCGAGTCAGTATTTGTTAGAATTATCCTTGGCTACATTAAACACCTATCGATCAGCTGCCTCTACAACCCTCCTAAGGTTGCCCTCCAAGCCCTGAAGACCCTGACCAAGGCTCTTGCCAATGAGGTTTCCTCAGAACTCCTAATCCTGGGGGACTTCTGTCTCAGTTGGGCTTAGGACACGGAACAGGCCCTCAAGGCATCACTCCTAGATGCTAACCTGGAGCAAAGTATCACTGAAAAGACTAGGGCTAACTACAAGACTGGGAACCACACTACCCTGGACTGACTGGCTGCTGGTGTCTCACCCCTCTAATATACTGGTGGCTGGTATCATGGCAGATGCACTGAGCGACCACTCACCCATCTTCTGTATTTGAAAGAATAGATCCTCTCAGGCTCCTCCTAGGTTGCTCACCACCAGAGACTACTCCAAATTCTCTGTGGACGCCTTCAATGAGTACCCTGACAACCTTGACTGGAGCCCTATTTGGCTCCTCCCAATCCTAGATGAAGCACTGAAGTACTTCTAGAACTCCTTCATCTCTGTAGCCAACTGGTTTGCCCCACTTAAGAAACTTCGGGCCAAAGGTAGCTGCCACAATTGGATTACCCCAGAACTCAAATCTCTGATGGTGAGCCGAGACAAGGCATGGAAACAGTACCCAAAGTTTGCCTTGACTGCTGACCTTGTGTCCTATAAAATCCTAAGAAACTAGTGCAAATGTACTGCAAAGACGGCAAAAAGGGAGCATATCAAGCATCTCCAGCAAACCAAACTGGCTGACCCTAGGTCTTTTTTGTCCCACATCAATGACCTGATAAAGGGCGATGGCAAACCTTCCCCTGGTCCTATAGAGGTCAATGGCCATATGACTAATAACTGTCGGGATATTGCCTCTGCCTTTAATGAGTACTTCACCAACCTCGAGAACTATAAGTCCAGTCTCCTGCCCCCCAAGCCCCCATGCCCGGAGGTGCCGAGCCCCACAGAGCCACTCTTTCACCTGAAGTTAGTTAAGACCAAGGAGGTGCTCCCCCTCCTAAAGACCATTAAAGGCAAAGGCCCTGATGGACCCAATGGTATCAGCCCAAGGCTGCTAAAGGCTGTGGCACCTGCCATAACATTACCTATTACATGGCTAATCAACAGATCCCTGCTCGAAGGAACCGTGTCCAATACCTGGGAACAGGCCTATGTGGTCCCTATCCACAAGGGAGGTCCCAGGGAACCCATTGGCAACTATAGACCAATCTCATTACTCAGTGCTCTGGCCAAGATACAGGAAAGGATAGTCTCTGTCCAACTCCGTGACTACCTTGAGGCTAACGAGCTGTTAGTCTCCACCCAACATGGCTTTAGGCAGAACCACGGTACCGATACTGTTCTCATAAAAGTCTTGGTGGATGTCCTAGGTGCAGTGGACAAAGGATTCCCCACGGGAGCTGTTTTTATCGATCTGTCCAAGGCCTTCGACCTAGTGGACCACAAACTCCTGCTAGCCAAGCTGGCCACTATTGGCCTTGATCAGCACTCCCTAACCTGGTTCAACAGCTACTTGTCCGGCTGCTCCCAGTGGGTCAGGTGGAAAAGTGTGACACCTGATCTGCTCCCCCTAAGGGAGGGGGTACCTCAGGGTTTATAACTAGGTCCCCTCCTCTTCTTTCTATTGTCAACGACCTAAGTACCCACTGCGGGAACAGCTCAGTCGTCCAATATGCAGATGATGCTGCAATCTACAGGTCTCTCCACAACCCAGCTGACTTGGGGCCCCAGCTTCAAGCTGACTTTGCTGAGCTGGAGGCCTGGCTTACTGAGAACAGGCTGGTCTTAAAAACTAACAAAACCAAGGCAATTGTATTTGGATATAGAACCCTAGGCCTTGACAGGAGTGCCTTACTCCCTCTGACCTCATCACCTGGCAGCGCATTGAGGTGGTGAATTCCCTCAAATACCTGGGCTTAACTCTGGATCAGGGGTTTATTTTGAAGTCTCACATAGACCAGGTAACCAAAATGGTGCACCTCAAACTTAGCCTGCTGTACTGTTTGAACGACCAGCTGATCCCCGAGTCCAGGATCACGATTGCCAACAGCTTCCCAGTGCTGGCAAGCTGGGGCACCCCCCCTCGAAATGCCATGTCACAAACTAGTTATAGCCCACTTTTACAGTTCAAACATATTCCACCCAACATGAATGTTGGGTCATGTATACTTTCTAAGAAGCTGATTCTTGAGGCTATGAAAAACTGTTAATCCTGTAAATGTCAAGCAATTTTCTTTTAAATTTAAAACATATTAAAATCTGTGGCAGTTCATTTTGCTTGTTTACATGGGCTCAGGCAGTGTGCGTATACCCACTAAATCTTTTAATCTTATAGAAAACCATATATGTAGTCTGGTGTTTTCAGACAAGTAAGGGTCACTAGTATGAGTTCTGAGTTCGAGCAGTACAGCCTGCACCATTTGCGTGGTCATTTCTGTGCCCTCCGCTGCCTCACAGTCAGGTCTAACCCATGATGTCTTTGGTCCCATAGCGACTGCCTGAGTAGTCCAACAGAAAAAAAATTCAAACGCTAAGACTTAATTGTTCTAGTCATCATGGAGCATTAGTGTCATTTGGCACCCTTACGTCTGTCACGGCCATTTAGGTGAGGCAGTGGCAGTGTCCGTTTTCTAATTAGCTAGCAGTTTCTGTTCACCATGCACTTAAGTAAAAGTTATTGTTTTAACTGGTCATTAAGAAAAACTCATTTGATACACTCATGACTGATGTTGATGTACTTATTAGTCCATCTCCTCCTTAAGTCGTGATCTTAGGAAAATTTACTGTTCTTTACCCCTTCCTTGAGTCCTGAGCACTTTGTGAAGTTCTCCTGCCTTCACAGCTTATCTCAGTCAGCTCTCCTCCTCTCTCCTCCCTGCTGAAAAAAGGTTGGGGAATATTCCATGAAGCTCCTGTGTGGCTTCAACCACAGAACTGAGCTACCTCTTGTGCCATCCAGAGTTTGGATCATCAGTTGTGCCAGATAAAGAACTAGAAATCTTATGTCTGCAGCATGTAATGTGTTCTTAATTTCCTTATATTCATTCTGTTTTTGTCTCACCAATGGCCTCGAATCATTAAAGATAGAGTTTTTTGCCTTCCCAGTAGATTTCTTTCGCTTCCCTGACTTTGAAACATAGAAACACAGAAGGTGATGGCAGATAAGGATTGTGTGGCCCACCTAGTCTGCTCCTTTTCCCGACCTAATGGAATACCACAGACCCTAGTTGATCTGCAGCTTACCCTCTCTTTCCTATTCATTTATTTGTTACACACAAGACTGTTTAGGCTAAGCCTATTTTCAAAAGGTTTAGAGTCAATGGCAAGAGTGAGTTACAAGGTGATGCATCATATACACATTTACATTAGCCAAAATATAGTATATACAGTGCTGAATAAGAATTAAAGATTAGGTAGTGAGTCCAGTAGCATAAAAACTTATTTGAGACAGAAAAAGTATTGTGAGTGCAGGCAAAACACACCTGATGCGGAATCCCTCATTCAAGTACCTCAGGCGTATAAACAAGGTACAAGAGGGTAGCCTTTTTCAGAAAAGAAAGTGCACAAAAACAAGGGGGCAACCAGCCTGGTGGTGCCGAGGACTGAGGTGCTGGATGCCACACCTCGTGCCACTCCGGTGACCTGGGTTCGGGAATGGACTCAGGTCATCAGGGGAGGGAAGGGATCAAGCATCCGGAGGACTGCTTTCCCCTCCCACGGAGGGATTTGGGGTCAGTGTCACTCCTGTGTGGCTCCTGGTGGTGTCCGGTGGCTGCCGGAACATTCAGCGTTTGTGGATACAAGGGGCAGAGCATCGGTGGGCATTGGCATGTGGATGCCATTGCATGTCCATGCTCCAAGAGGAGAAACGATACAGAAAAGCCCTGGGGGACCAGGGAGGCGATGAGGATCCCAGGGGTCTAAGCCCCACACCCCTAACACCAGACCCTCTCTCTGATGTTCCCAGGCACCACCCACAGTACTGACCCTCTAATTTGCAGAAAGAGCCACCAGGTAGGTGAGGCAGGCCCTCCCCGGTGGGTGATACAGGGGGCTGGGAAGTCCTGTGGGGGGGTACTTAGGAAGAGGGTCTAGGTGGGGAGTAGAGGGCAGACCGAGAGGGTACTTCTGAGAGATGCCCCGGTCCAAAGGTGAAGAAATAAAGTTAAAAAAAAGAATAAGGGGGCATGATATGAGGCTAGAGGGGTGTAGGCACTATTGCAAGAGTACTTTTATGTCTATCCCATTCATTCCTGAACTCCCCTACCATTTATACCCCCACCACCTCCGCAGGGAGGCTGTTCCAAGTATCCACTACTCTTTCTTTGAAAAAGTACTGCCTCATGTTGCCCCTGAGCCTACACTCTTCTAGCTTCATGTCATGCTCCCTTGTTTTTGTATGCCTTCTTTTCTTAAAGATGTTACCCTCCTGCACCTTGTTTATACCCCTGAGGTGCCTGAATGTCTCTATCATATCCTCGCTTCTCTCCTCTCCTCCAGGGAATACATTTTGAGGCCTCTAGTCTTTCCTGATATGAATTTTGGTGCAGTTCTTGCACCATTTTTGTTGCCTTTCTCTGGACTTCCTGTATTTTGTCTATGTCCTTTCGTAGATGTGGCCTCCAGAACTGGACACAGTACTCCAGATGAAGTCTCACTAGTGATCTGTACAGTGGCATAACACCTCCTTTTTATGGCTGCAGGGGGGCGGAGCCCTGCAAACATCTTTCTATGTCTTGGGGGGGGAGGACAATTCATACACCTTCCGAGGCACAATTTCAGAGTTGAACCATGATCCTTCCATTACCTGAAATCACTAAGCTGAAGGGGTGGGGAGGAGAAAAAGAGTTCATTTCCTACATGTAGCATTCTTCTGCCAGTTCAAATTACAACCAGTGGCATGTAAACAGCACAGGTAGCTAGTTTTAGCCTGAAAGAACACCTAAACCCTCTTTTTACACATTTTTTATCTAAACAATGCTTTGTTGTCAGGGGTGTAGTGCTCCAATACTTCTTAAAGTTTTCAAAGATGAGGTTTTTTATGTAGTTCTCCAGGCAGCAGTCTTAAACCAACTGTTACGTAAATAATCTCAGATAGTAGAGTAAATAATAATAATACTAATAATACAGATTCTTATGTCTTCGGAGTCTGCCAAGAAACATTCGTAAACAGGCAGGTGTACTGATGAAGATTTATTATACTACTTACGCCAAGCATGTGACAGAGAAAATCACAAGGGAGATGGGTTTCTCATCACTCTCATGAAGAATGTACATAATCTCCAGAATTTCTAGGATCTCTGCTCTGCAAGATCTTGTTCTAGCTCCATGTGGGGCTAGGTTACACAAATGTATATAGTACAGATAACAGTATAGCAACAGAGATTACATCATCGTTACGGATATGAGAAACATTATGTATTGGATAATGACTTAGGAGACAGAATTACTAATGAGTATCATACGAGACAGAATATGCCTCGGTTAGCATGAAGCTTGGACAAAAGAAATGTTGACAGGGCTCTATTACACGTGGCATTTCTTGCTTATGTATAAGACAAAGAGAAGTGCTGACTGATCACTACTACATAATGATTATATGAGAATATATATATATATATATATATATATATATATATATTATATAGTGTTTAATTACTGAAGATCCCTCAGAGTCATCATATCAGTAATTAGGTAGATTATACATGGAATATATGTAAAAGACAAACATAATGCATTAGAGTGAGGTATAATAATCATGCATGATCTAATCCTATAAAAGGATGTAAACATTAGCAAATATTAGCAGCAAAGCACATTCCTGACACTCTTGCTTATATGATGGGTGCCTGAATCTACATGTTAGTGCAAAATAGCAGTATCACAGTACAATAGACCAGGAATACAGTGTAAGGTGTATGTGGGATAAAAGGGGGCATAACCCAGGTGCAACACAAAAACTGAACAGTCTTGAAGCACAGCTGTAAGGGAACTTTGTTTTATCTCTCTGCTGAATTCCTTCACAGAGGAGCACAAGGTGATTTGAGATCAGGTTTTGGCTTGTCACAGTAGGGTCACTGGGCTGGGACAGGCAAACAGTCCTTGTGATGAGCCTCCAATTGAGTAAACAGGCAATCTCATTTTTCAGTAAATATGTTTGTTTGCTAAGTTAAAATTACTTTCCCTACTAAGGTAAGTAAAAATCATGTAACTCTCTGTCCAGGCTTTGTAGTGACAATCCTGTGGAAGAATTTGGGTGGTTATACTTTATTTGCATTTGTAAGGGGTTTATTTGGAAATACTGCTTGATTGATAAAGTGATCATTTTATTGGTGCCTGTGTCTAACGGCTGTCTTCTCTCTGAGACTTGCAAGGTACTGTAAGCAAGAGTCTCCTCTATTTAGTACCATAATCAAACATGTTAAACAGTAAGATGGAGTAACTATGACATTAAACTGGGATTACACTTAGCTGATACCTGCCCTATGGTGGTGCCTAATTATGCACTTGTGATAGCACAGACCCAGGAGTTGAATGCACTACTCTGCTCTGACTCGTCATAGTGTCACCTATGTATCTACTTGTGTGATATTTTTTTTTGTTTGTATTAAATTAAGCATTTGGCTGACATGGTAATGCTATGTATGTTTTGCTGTCCAAACAAACAAGCATAAGTCAGTGCCAAACATGTTTGCTTTCATGCTGTTACAAGTTAGAACAACAGTATCTTGACGCTATAGGCAGGCCTTTCTTATCCCCATGAGCCATTGTTTCATGGACTTTGGGTTCCACTGGGCTAAGAGGTAAAGCCCCCATATTCAGAGCTGGCCATGTGCGGTCTGTGGCAGTTTGCACACAGCCTGCCTGGGGAGGCGATATTCAGACAATTAGCTCACTGTAACTGGAGCATGTAAACTGTCTAAATATGGGGCCATGTTGGTACAGTGCATACTGACTTTGTGTTATGCCGACACAGGCCCAGACTGAATATGGCTGACAGGAGCACAATGGAGGTAGCGCAGATCAAATGGGATCAGGGCAGGCCTCCTGTGGGCCATATTTAGCCCTAACATGCTAATGACCCCATTGGGCATCGACGGAACTATGGCCCATTTGCATGCCCATTAAGGGCCCATTATCATGTGTGCATGCCCCCCACCCATTCTGTAGCTGTCTTACATATTCTTTATGGTCTAGTGCCCCCCCACGCTCCTATTCCCCAGTCCTGTAGCTGTCTCAAATATCCCTGGTGGTGTAGTGGTTCCTGTACCCCCTGATTTACTGTCCTGTATTAGTCTTGCATATCCCTGGTAGTCTAGTGGCCTCCAACCCCCTGATCACATCTCCTGTAGCTGTCTCAAATATTCCTGTTGGTGTAGTGGTTCCTGCACTAAAAATCAACCATCCTGTAGCTGTCTTGAATATTCCTGGTAGTCTAGTGGTCCCCCCCCACCCCCATAAAGGCATCTGATCCTCTGCCAACCCACCTGCTCAGGACCCTTCGCCCCCCCACTGGGGTCAACTAAGCTGAAGTATGGCAATAGTGACAGTGACCTACACAGCCCTCTGCTCACCACCTTGGCTGGTGCCACCTGATTGTCAGTGAACGATCATGAGTACAGTAGACACAGGTGTTTGTATAATATTTGCGATTGCTCAGAGACCGTCAGATTGAAACTAGTTGAGGTGGTGAGCAGAGGGCTATGCCAGTCATCACTATTGCTGCAGTTTGCATTATGTGACTAGGGCTGCGGGGGTGCTGGAGAGGGTGAGCTGGGAGGAGGCCAGATGCCCTTTTTTGGGGGGGGGGCCACTAGACCACCAGGAATATACTAGACAACTCCAAGATGGGTGATTTGCGTGCTTTTACAATGTATTTTCCCAGGACAGATCAGCTTACATGCAACATTTGCTTTTCAGTGAGGTTCTGCTGTAGGCCCAGATTTCACAGTTTTATGATACATTTACTCAGAATAGCCCAGATGAGTTGTGATATCTTGTTTGCAGTATGGTTCTGCTTGACACAGTTTTTACACTGTATTTACCTAGGATAGTACAGCGGAGATGCAAGATCTTTTTTTTTTTTTAGTGTGGTTCTTCTTTTACCCCATTTTATAATGCATTTACCCAGGATAGCCCAAGTGAGAGGCAATTTTTCGTTTTCCGTGGGCTCCTGCTTTTACTATGTATTTTTCCAGGATAGAGCCATATAGTGAACTTATTAATTTTATGAACTTATTTAATATGGTAAACCAGTAGTGCATGTTTAAATGTCTTCTTCATGAAGGCTCAGTAACTTAATAACCTGGCAGTGATAACTTTGTTCTCATCTTGAAGATGGTACTTTTGTTCATGTGAAAAATAGATCTGCAATCTGAGGAATGTCCTGCAGAAATCATCTAACCCAGTGAGCAGCTAGCTATACCTGTGTGACTGGAGGTGTGACTGGTACTATGTGGAGCGCGAGCGGGGAGCAGCCAACTAGTTGCACTATATCAGCCTGTGAGGGATTAATTCTCACAAGCTGCAAGTCGGGACCTGGCCAGGATAGAGTGAGTTAGATTGTCGGTGCCAACAAAACAATATAAATTAATAACAAGCCTGGCTTTATTATAAAAGGAGCAGTGAGGTAAATGTGCTGTTTTGTATTAATAAGCTGAAGGTGATGAGCTGGGCTGCATCCAGTGACCCAAGTGATCTCTCTTTCCCCCAAGCTTGCTCCCTGCAGCCAGCCTCCCATCTTCCTGCTGTGAGTGAGCATGGAACCCATGAAGTAAAGTTCACATGCATCTGATGGTGGATGTCAGTTCTTCAACATTAAAGCCTGTGCTGCATTCAGATAAGGCATTAGGTCATGTGTTTTTTGGCTTTGTTATCTGGGATGGCTTCTGAATGGGTGTTTAGGGTGGTATGAGCCTACCACTGGCATTGCCCTGCCCTTGCCATGTGACTGGGCTGTGTACAAGCCAAAGGACGCACATGGCATTAGACCATCATCTGTTACAGTTGGCTGTGCACCCCTGCAGGTTGGCTGCAATGTGTGGGTTATGCTGGAGAGCTTGAAAACTTGATGGTGTGGTTCCGGTGTATGACATATGGGGATTTGGGGGTTGACTGCCATTTACTGGATATGAATGGGAAACATCATTCTGCTGTAGAGCAATGATAATTATGGTCATGCCATTGTCCGAGGTCTCACTCAGGTTGCAGAACCCTTGCTGAATGTCAAGTCTGTGGGATGTGATGTCACTGTATATGCCCTGTATTTAATGCAACTGTCCCTGCTGAGCCTTACCCTCCCTGCTCCAACCATCTCAGTTCAGGGTACATGCAGATAAAGCATTCATTACCTGGTATATATCCTGTGTCAATGTTGGGCCTCGAGGGACCCTCAAGTGGGTCCTGTGTATCAGTTCCATTCTCCAGCATGGATGGTCTGTGTACATGTCTGCTGTGTGACAGACACATGCACCAGCAGGCTGGTGTTTTGTGTGCCCTTCACACTGCTGTTGTATGTCTGACTGTGTGGTGCACTGTTGGGGGTGGGGGGGTCTTTTTTTCAGGTTGCAAGGTAACAAGTGCAGTTCCTGCTGCAGTGATAGCTGACTGTACTCAAGAGAAGTGGTATATAGTCAGATGTTTGAAGGGTGGCTGGAATGGAATTATTTGCTTTAGTTATTTTGATAATGATATTGGTTGTTTGTAACAAGTCAAAGAAGGCTTTAAAAGCAGCCACATAGTCTCAAAATGACCCTCGAAATGCACCAGAATGTATCTAAAACCTGATAACTTCTAAGGACCTAGGTGGCCCCCAGACACCCAGCCTGTGTGGAGTTGGGGACATTGTAGTTCATGGAGACACTACACTTCTAAATTTTGCACCATACCACTGCCTGTTGGTCAAAACTGAGTTTGTAATGAGATTGCATTGCTCCAACAGCGATTCAGATTATGCTTTTCTGTCCCAATGGTGTGTGTGTCTGGCAGTGTACAATGATTTACTGCTGTCTGTAGGGTTTGTTAACCCTTTCAGGACCAATCTAACACTAAATGATAAACAGAGCTCCACCATTCCTCCCCCCCCCCCCCATATCTATCTAGAAACCAGATTTATACAAAGAAATACTGAAAGGTGAAGCTGACCAAACATGACTTACTTGACTTTTTTGTCAACTTAAACTTCAAAATTATTTCCCAGCCTTTTACAAATAAAGTTTACTATGTGCATTGAATGGAGGCTTATGGCTTGGATAAAAAAAACATGTATTTCTGAAATCAGTACTGTAACCTACAGAATATGTACAATATGTAATGTTCATCACCGCTGGGCTTGATGGAGTGCCTAGTACTATACGGCACAGGTATTTAATTTGTTTTCTTTTTAGTTTCATTTATTCCTCAAGCTCACATCTCCTTACCCCTCCCCCAACAACCACACACGTTTGTATCTAAACTTGCTCTGTAAACCAACTGCATGAGTGCAAAACTGGAACAGCTGTGTGCCTTATCCATTTGAATCACATAACCTATCATACATAGAAATGTATCTCACTCTCCCCATGTCTAGGGGTATGGATGGAACATGTCAGTGGGAAGGGGATGATCACAGCAGCAGAAACACTTCCAGTGGCCACGTTACCCAGGCCCAGATGTCACACACAGGGTCCCTTTTCCTCGCTGGTGCTGGATGAAATTTATTTATTTATTTGCTTTTGTTTACCGGGTAAGTCATACTAGACATCCAAGTGCCTATTTTCAGGTGCGACCCATTCATATTAAACAGTTCCTTTCAATAAGGGAATGTCCACACGGAACTTGAAGAAACAACAGGGATCACAAATTTATTAAACATATTCACACATAGCTCCAGGTAACATCAATTAATTTGTGGGGAACACATTCAGCTTTCACACGGCCAGTATGGCCATAATAGCAGCTTTTACCTAGACTGAGAAGGTCACACAGTCTTTAGGGCAGCATTAACTCAGGACCGCTATGGTCACAAACGTTTGAAGGCAGCATAAGTCCCAAAACAGTTCACAGTGCCTAACAGCACATTATTCTTCATAGGCACCCAAACTCAATACCCATCTCTCTCTCTCTCTCCCTGCACTGGCTCAGCGGGTCCCCCTCATAACTTGCAGTCCTCGCAGCTTGGGGATTTGCAGGTTCCCTAATGACACCTGCATCCTCTCCCAGAACTGGAAGCAACTGTCACCGAATTGAGAAGGGGACACGTCCCATGGAGCTCCATGGCAACTCGCTCTATGGACACTACACTCCCTGCTGCATTCTTGCCCACTGGATCCCTACACAAATCATTGCAGGCTGCCAGAGCACTCTGCGACTTGTGACTGGTGGCTCCCCTCTCGACTTTAGCTGCCCTCCAAGATACTGTCCAGCTTGTGACTACTTGCTCCCACTTCATCCTCTGTGTCCCCCTAAGTGCCACTGGCCAGGGGCCAGAGCAAGCTATTGCCTCTGCCCGGTCCCAACTCACTCTCACTCCTTCATCACTCACTCCTCCGACCAGAACTCCTCCTCCCACCTAAACTGCTGGGCTTTATGCCCCCCACACACACCCATGGTAACCTCCCGACCCATAGGAGGCTCCATCTGAGTGCTGAGAAGAATTAACCCTTTACCCTACTTGGCGGAATTCGACAACAAAAACCCAGGGAATTACAAATAGACTAATAATCTCCCAAAGGGGGGGTTATATAAACATAGAAACTGATGGCAGATAATGACCTTTGGGCCCATCAAGTCTGCCCATTTTTAGTTATGATCACTTTTGCTGCAGACTCAACCTGCCCTATAGCACTCTCTCTTCTACCTTCCAGTCCCTTCCTTCCTTCCTGTTAGGATTCCTTTGTGCCTGGACTGTCCCAGGCATTTTTCAAACCCACCACTGGTGTCACCCCCACTGCCTCCCATGGAAGGCTGTTCCAGGAATCCACCACCCCTTCTGTGAAGAACTGCTTTCTCACATCTCTCCTGAATCTATATGCTTCCTACCTCATATCATGACCCCTTGTTCTACAGCACCTTTTTCTTTGAAACATATTTCACTCCTGTACCTTATTAACCCCCAAGAGGTATTTAAAGGTCTGCATAACATCCCCACTCTCCCTCCTCTCCTCCAGGGTGTACATACCGAACTCTTTCAGTCTCTCACTTCATAGGGCTTCTGATGCAGACCTTGCACCATTCTGACAGCCCTCACCTCTCTTCTTGCCGCTTTCTCCTTTTTCCAGTTGTTCCCCCTTCCACACCTTTCTCCTTTGACTGCTCCTTTCCCGCTTCTTCTTTTGTTAACCCCTTTCTTCCTTGAATAACTTGCATCCTAGTGGGACTCTCTCCCCTTGGGATCGCCCTACTCTCTATCTCAGCTGGTAGTGGCCCACTTTCTGCCTCCCCTATTTCTTCCATCACCCCCCTCCCAGCTACTTTAAATATATATTGCAGTAACAGGGCTGGGGGGATACTGAGATGTATAAGGAGAGGCATCACCCATAGAAAACAGGAAGTTGTTATCCCTCTGTACAGACGGTTGGTGAGACCTCTATCGGAAGTACTGCATGCAGTTCTGGAGACCCAATCTCTGCAATGACATAGACAGGATGGAGGCAGTCCAGAGGAGGGCAACTAAAAATGGGAAGTCCTACCAAGAGAGACCAAAGGAGCTTAATATGTATACCCTCGAGGAAAGGAGGGAGAGGGTGTAATCAACAAAGTCCAAAAGGGTAGCATCTTTCAGAAAAAGAAATGTGCAAGAACAAGGGGGCACTATTTTAAGATAGAGGGGGGACAGCTCAGGGGCAATGTGAGGAAGTGTTTTTTCATGGAGAGGGTGGTGGACGCATGAAATGGCCTTCCTGAGGAGGTCGTGGGGTCAAAAACAGTGGGGGAATTCAAGAAAGCATGGGACAGACGTAAGGCAATTCTGGTGAGGGTTAGGAAGAACTAGGCTGTTGGTTAACTGGAATCTGCAGCTTATCCAATAGGTAGAGAAATGGGCAGACTAGGTGGGCCAAGTGGTCCTTATCTGCCGTCAAAGTCTATGTAATGATTCTATGTTATGTAACATTTGAATCATCCATGAGGACTGTGGTTGCCTCCTGGATGAAAGCGTACCATCAGCTCAGTATAGGTTCTTATACTTCTAGCTTGGCCCACAGTCCCCAATGTAGATATACCTCTATCAATTACTCAGTCAATCAAACTTTATTTAACCAGGCAGTTACATCATTGAGCGAGCTCATTTACAAGATGGTCCTGGGCACACAGAACAATTTCCATTCACAGTTTATGACAACATGTCAAGACATACCGTACAGGAAAACAGTATAATTATAAATTACATTACAGGATAAGGTGATATCAGGAATAAATCTTAGGTAGCAAAGGTTGTATACATACACATATACTTCATCATAGAATGTTTGGGGACAGTAAAAGAATGAGGCATGAGAGGGTGGCAGTGGCACATAGGACACAGTGGGACAGGGGATAGAAAACACATAAGGGGAAGGAGGGGTAACCCTGTTATGTTAGAGTCCCCAAGGGGGGTTGCCACAGGGAGGGAAGAGGGGAGGGAGCTAGGGGAGGGTTAGTTACCCTAAGGAGCTGCTGGTCTACAGGGGGAATAGGGAGGCCAGGAGGATCCATAAACTAAGAATATATTCCAAATTCTGTATCAAAGATTACCTGAGACAGTCGCACGCACAGTTTTCAGGCATCTAAAAAGCAGTTGTTTGAATACATAAGGGCTGGGCAGGTGGGAGAGTTTAAGAACTTTTATGAGTTATTCCAAAGTGATAGTAGGAAGGAGCTTATGGCAGCTGCGCCAAGGCGAGTCCTTGTTCGTGGTACCTTGAGGAGGACAGGGGAGGAATTCCGTAAGCCATATATGCCTGTCGACCATTCAAACAGATTACAGATGTAGGGTGGGAGTTTGTTGGAAAGCACACTGAGGATCCATGTAAGGGTGTTTATTTGCCTTCTCAGAAGGAGAGGTGGCCAACCAATTGCCTGGTACAACAGGCAGTGATGAGTCCGGAATGGCATATCAAGTATAAATCTCAAGGCTCGATGGTAGTGTATTAAGCTTCTGAAGTGCATACTGGGGGCAGTGGCTGTATAGAAAATCTGCGTAATTGAGCAGGGGTAGAAAGGTTGTTTGAACCAGCCACTTCCTGGCTTCAAGAGTGAGAATATGTCTTATGCGGAAGAATATGCCAAGGCACTGTCTTAATTTTTTTGTTAACTCACACAGATGTGCGCTGAAACTGAGTTTGTTATACAACCAGACTCCCAGATATTTGAATTTATCCACTATTTCCAAGGGTTCACCAAGGAGGGTGGTAATCTGGGGGAGGCCAGATGTCCCCATATTATGAGGGAATGCAGGGAGAAAATCATGGCTTTTGTTTTTTTTCCATTGAGCAAAAGCTTAAGGTTCAACAGATTATATCAGTGGGAGATAAAGTCTTGCTGTAGCTCCTTATGAGCAATATCTATTGAGGGGTTGGTTGTATAAAGGACTGTGTCATCTGCAAAAAGGTGAATATTTCTTGTAAGGATGCCAGAGTCAATGCAGTTAATGTAGAGTGCGAAGAGGATGGGCCCCAGGATGGAACCTTGCGGCACGACTCGGGGCAGAACTTTAAATGGGGACAATTCCCTTTGTGTTTTAATTTGTTGTCTTCTATTTGTGAGGTAACAATGGAACCACTTTAATGTGGCAGGGGTTAGGCCAGTGTTACCCAGAGAATCAAGCAGAATGGAGTGATCAACCATGTCAAATGCTTTGCTGAGATCAAGGAAGAGAGCACAGGTGTGCTGTTTGCTGTCTAGGGCTTTTAATCAATCATTAGACACTTTGGCCAGAGCTGACACAGTGCTATGCTTTGGTCTAAACCCTGATTGGGCTGGGTTGAGGATGTTTTCACAATCTAAGTGCTCCCTCAGTTGTGAATTGATGTTTTTTTCAAACAGCTTGGACAGTACAGGAAAAATCAAGATTAGCCTGTAATTGTTCAAGTCTGTGGGGTCTCCCAACTTGAACAAGGGGACAAGATGCACAATTTTCCAGCTGGGTGGTAGCTCCCCTTGCATAAGCGAGCTATTAAATAGGTGAGTGATTGGAGCTGTTAGATAATAGAATCCTGCTTTTAGAAAGAAAGGGTCTAACGAATCTGCACTAGTACTCTTTTTGGTATCCAAGGAGAGGAAAAGGTCCTCCACCTGCTTAAAGGATACTGGCTGGAAGATGATGAAGGGAGGGCAGCTGGTACCGGGGGCAGGGACAGGGCTGGTACCTACTCTAGCGGCACTTGGGGCACACAGTTTGCTGACAGAACAGGCATCGAAAGTAAGGCCTGCAGCAGCAAAATGGTTATTGAGTTGATCAAGGATCTCAGACCTGTCTGTATAAGAGTTATTGTTTGCAACAATTTTGGCCAGGATTGGTGTGGCAGGGGAATGTCCTTCGACCTCTCTCAGGATTTGCCAGAACTTGGCAGAGCAATTTTTGTTTTCCTCAAGGGCGGACTGAAAGAACCGTGATTTTTCACCCCTGACCAGTTTAGTGCAGGCGTTCCTGGCTACCCGAAAGGAGAGCCAATCTGCATCAGACTGTGACTTCCTTGCCCTTTTCCATAGGGTGTCTCTGGACTGCAAAGCCCTTTTTAGGGACGGGCTGAACTAGTCAGGTGCCTGTTTTCTGGATTTGCCCTTTCTTAGAGGAGCATGTTTGTTTACTACCCTTGTTAGATCCTGAAAGATGCAGAAGACTTCGGTCACAGAAGGTGTGAGATAGAAGTCCTGCCACATGATATTTCTAAGATCTGTCAGGAAGGCAGGGAGGCAGAAGTGTTTTAAACTGTGCTTTATTTTGAAGGTAGAGGTGGAAGGGAGGTGTGGGGAGCACCAGACGCAGGCAACAGTGCAGTGGTCACTCAGATCATTACGGAAGACCCCTGTGTGGGAGATGTTATGTGTCTTATTGATGAGCATATGGTCCAATAAGGAACTACGACCAGGTTTTTTTTTTAGTTAGGCCAGGTGACCTCAGGGGTGATCTGAGTTAACCCATGCTCATCACAGAAATCCTTAAGCCTATTGGTGCAGGCGTCATTCCAGTTGAGATTGAGGTCCCACATAATGATGCATTCAGTATTTGCATTGTCCAGGAGGGAATAAACATGCGGCAGTAGACTCAGACCAGCAGCAGGTGGCCTATAGCATGCAGCTATCAATAGGGTCACTCCAGGCGATAGTGTTAACTTGAGGGCAAGACACTCAAATTCTTTAGGCATTGATGTGCGGACAATGTCGGTAGTTAGGAATTTGTCCTTAACATATATGGCAACACCACCACCACTAGTCGACCTATCACACCTATGTAGATTGTAGCCAGGGATGTTGATTGTTTTGTCAGATACATGGCTTCTAAGCCATGTTTCCAAGAACATCGCTACATCAGGCATAGCGTGTAATACCCAGGCCTGGACCTGGCCAGTTTTTTTGACTAGGCTGCATACATTCATATGCAGGAAGTTCAACCCCTTTAGCTGTGAGAACTCCCCTGAAGCAGCTAGCAGACGGGGGGTTGGGTTTATTTCCACACTGCCAGCACATGGTAACAGCAGGATTAGCAATTCCCTAAGCCATTTTACAAGAAACCTCAGGAAGGCTTCGCTAGATTGCTTAAAGTGAGCATTACCTGGGGCAGTAGAACAAGCATTGGAGGGGGCAGCAAAGTGTGGTCATAGTAAATATTGCTACCCTAGCAGAGAGGAAGAGGGGTATCTGCTTGAAGGGTGTTGGGCAATAGGGGATATGAAATATTCTGCTAGCATGTGGATTACTGCCTTTAGAAGACAACAGCTGAAAAGCTAACACTACCAGAGTTGGTTCCTGACATTTAGTGGAGTTCTGGAAGATTGTATATTTCGGTGAGACCATATTAGGCTCCAAGGATAGATGGAGGACCCAGCCAAGGAGGAGAAGGTAGGCTAGGGGGTCCATCTCGAGAGTACTGCATAGCAGAGGGTAGGCGGTGCCTTAACAATGTTTTTGGATGGTTGTCAGCCAGACTAGGCTTGAGGCCGGCCAGGGACTATAGAGCTGAGGATAGAAGGAATGTTTTGGTGAGGAGAGTTGAAAGTGCAAGTGCAACAAGCAGTATTTGTGCCAGAGCAAGTTGTACACCCTGAGCACAATGTAATGTAGTAGAAGAAGGGTGGACAAAGAAAATTATACACCAATGAACACAGTGCAGTGTAGGAAAGAAACATGCACAGTGCACCAGAATGATTAAAGGATAGGATATTTTAGGTAAGACAAGGGGTTGCCAAGGAACTTTGTGAAAATGTAGATGCAAAGCACACGAGATTGAAAAAGGAATAGGCTATTTTAGCTAAAAGACAAGGGCTTACCGAGGAGCTTTGTGAAAATGGGACTGTAGAGAAGAGCAATTTTATCAATCAATCAAACTTTATTTAACCAGGGATAAACACCATTGAGCAAGCTCGTTTTCAAAGTGGTCCTGGACATCATACAAATCACAGGCTAAAATATGGCAGACAAAACAAATCCTTATACATGCGAGAGATAAATCAGGCCTATACATTCAAAGATAACACAGTTAAATGCTAATTATAATACACTAAACAAACAAGCAAAGCAGATAAAAAAATTTAGATCCCGGGCACTCACTAGCATATGTAGACCGGTACATTCACTAGTATATGTAGACTGGTGAGTATTCTATTATTGGACTTGGGAAGGGGGGGTATAAAAGACAGGGGGAGGTAGGGCAGTGAGGGCCTGGAGGTGACACAAGAGGTTGCAAATTGCTGGGGTCCCCCTTTTACGGAGGATGGGAACTAAGCGTAACTTAAGTATCAGAAGATCTGTGTGGGACACCAGAGACTAAGGGCACATAGTCACCTAAAACAGTTACAGGTTTCCTTCAGGTACTCAGTTATTAGTGTTTTGAATGTGAATGGACCAGGGAGGGTTGAGATATTTAGAGATCTTTGCATGGTACTCCATAAAGAAGGGAAGGAGAAATTAATTGCAGCCGAGCCATGAAATGTTTTTACTCTGGGTATCTGGAAGAAGAGTAGGGAGAAGCGTCTCAAACTGTACAACCCCTTGGCATACTTGAAGAAGCTCAAGATGTATGCAGGAAGCTTATCAGAAAGAGCTCTATAGAACCAGAGGAGAGTGTTTCTTTTCCTCCTTGTAGGAAGTGAGGACCATCCCATCTCTCAGTACAGCAGGCAGTGGTGGGTGCGAGAAGGCAGACTGAGGATGAACCTCAAGGCCCGGTGGTAAAGAGTGTTGAGTTTACAGAGCACTGAAGAGGGGCAACTGTTGTAGAGGAAGTCAGCATAATCCAGTAAGGGCAGGAATGTGGATTGCACTAGTCTATTTCTAGCTTCTTTATAATTAATAGGACTACATAGGGGAGCAGGGGAGGAAGCTCAGATGGAGAGAAATGGAATGGACTAAACTGGCAGGTAAAGATCAATGCAGAATGAAGCACAGATGATGAAAAACAGAGGTGATGACTTTAAGGGGAGGCTGGAATGCCAAGGGAATGGCTTAGAGTGCAGCTCTAAGGTGGGGGGGGAGGGCTATTTAATAGCATCCAGGGTTGGGGCGAGGGGGCGGGAAAAATTACACTCCTGGGAGAGATTATACTCTCAGGAGTTGAGCGGCTTCCCTGTACTTCAGTTTAAAAAGAGGCGCCACAGGCAATGTTCCAAGAATGGGCCAATCGCAGAAATGCAGCGAGATGGCCCAGCCAGTGTAATGTTCCACTCAGGATGAATGGTATCAACAGCGGACAAGTTCAGTTCCCTGAAAGCAGCATACCTGGGGTGCGGGCAGTGGGGGTCTTCACTGCCAGTTTGGGTGGCTACGGCAGCGGGATCGTCCACAGGAGTGGACCTGTGGAATAAACAGGAAGCCAAGTTAGAAATAAGTAAGAGAGCATCAGCAGGGGGTTGGGGACACAGAACAATGCAGCAGGGCGTAAGTGAGGGAAAGGGAAGAGAAGAGCAGGATTAGTGAGAAGGGGAGGGAGAGAGCAGAAAAAGTCAGTTTGGGGTCTCAGGCTAAGGCACCAATCTTGACCTTACAGACAAAGGACTTTGAATCTGTTAAGTGGTGGGTGGGAAGAGAGCGAGACAGATATAAAACTGAACGGAGCACACAAGTTCTAGGCAGAGCAGAGGGAATTGAAGTGATTAGAATGGAGGGAGGGTTAAAAGGAGAGATAAAAATCTAGTAAAGCACAAGTTTTAGGCACTGCAGAGGGACTTTAGATATTTAGAATGGTGGGGGGGTTGAGGAGAGGGAGGAAGAGAGATTGGGATACAGGGAGTTGGGACAGACATAAGTGGAAAAAGCAGTTTAGCAAAGAGACAGATAGCAAGGAGACAGTTTAGCAAGGAGACAGATCCCTGCACCATTCCTTCTACCATTACTTGAAGGCCTTGGTGAGGCGCTACCTCTCCTTCCACATATAGTACAACATGCACTCGCCACTCAGATTTAAACACATGGGAAACACATGATCAACCAGATAAATGATCTACCTTTACCAAAAATGAAATTTACACACAGAGCTGACTAAGGCATTTCATCTTTACATTAAAGGCCATGAAACACCCTTATCAAGTTAAGGTATTAGCAACTGCTGTGACTCTGACCAGAATATGTTTCTGCTTGTGGTACCACTCCCTATGCACCCTAGCATCCCACTGGCTCTCCCCACAGCCTTCTCACATTGATTGGTTACCTTTAGGTCATCTGATATAATTGCCTCCCAGGTCCCTTTCTTGATTGTTGGCCCTCAGTACGTCTACACTCATCTTGTACTCCTTTCTTGGATTTCTGTGCCCCAAAAGCATGATTTTGCACTTCTTTGTATTGAATCTTAGCTGCCACACTCTCGACCAATCCTCAAGTATGTTTAGGTCCTTTCTTATTGTTCCCACCCCTCCTGGAGTGTTGACCCTGTTGCAGATCTTAGTGCCATCTGCAAAGAGGCTTACGTTCCCCTCCAGCCCATCTTCAGTGTTACTTATGAAGACATTAAAGAGGAATGACCCCAACATGGATCCCTGTGGCACCCCGCTGGTCACCCCCCCCTCGGATTGAATGCCATTTACCACCATCCTCTGTGTACTGTCACTCATCCAGTTTCTGACCCAGTTTACCACCTTGGGGCCCACTCCCAGGTTGCCCAACTTATTTACCAACCTCCTCTGTGGGACGGTGTTGAAGGCCTTGCTGAAATCTATATAGTAGTCTACATCTATATATAGTAGACCAGGGAGGGGCTGTGGACATGGCCTACCTAGATTTTAGCAAGGCATTTGATACAGTCCCACACAAAAGATTAATACACAAGTTAGCCAGCCTTGGAGTGGGCCCCAAGGTGGTAGCCTGGATAAAAAATTGGCTAGACAACAGGACGCAAAGGGTAGTAGTAAATGGAGTGCACAGTGAAGAAAGGAGGGTTACTAGCGGGGTACCGCAGGGTTCGGTACTGGGACCGGTCCTTTTTAATATCTTTATAAGTGACATTGCAGAGGAACTGGAAGGAAAAGTATGTCTCTTTGCAGACGACACAAAGATCTGCAACAGGGTTGATACACAAGATGGAGTGGAAAGGATGAGAAGGGACTTGGCAAGGTTGGAGGAATGGTCAAATGTATGGCAGCTCTGATTCAATGCAAAGAAGTGCAAGGTAATGCACATGGGAAACAAAAACCCAGGGGAAGAGTACACAATGGGGGGTGAGATACTGACAATAGTAAAAATGGAAAGGTACCTGGGGGCAATTATATCAGATGACCTAAAGGTGGGCACGAAATGTGAGAAGGCAGTAAGGAAGGCTGGGGGGATACTGGGATGCATAAGAAGAGGCATCAATAGTAGAAAACAGGAAGTTGTTATCCCTCTGTACAGACAGTTGGTGAGACCCCATCTGGAGTACTGTGTGCAGTTCTGGAGACCCCATCTCCTCAAAGACATAGACAGAGTGGAGGCTGTCCAGAGGAGGGCAACCAAAATGGTGCAGGATCTGCACCAGAAGACATACGAAGAAAGACTAAAGGAGCTTAATATGTATACCCTTGAGGAAAGAAGGGAGAGAGGAGACATGATAGAAACTTTCAAGTACCTCAAGGGAATCAACAAAGTCCAAGAGGGTAGCATCTTTCAAAAAGAGATGTGCAAGAACAAGGGGCCACAGTTTGAAGATAGAGGAGGGCGGCTCAGAGGTAATGTGAGGAAGTATTTTTTCCACGGAGAGGGTTGTGGATGCATGGAACAGCCTCCCTGAGGAGGTTGTGGAGTCAAGAACAGTGGGGGAATTCAAGAATGCATGGGACAGACATAAGGCAGTCCTAGTGGGGGTAGGAGGAAGTAAGCTGTTGGTTAACTAGGATCTGCAGCTTATCTGTTAGGTAGGAAAATGGGCAGACTAGGTGGGCCAAGTGGTCCTTATCTGCCGTCAGATTCAATGTTTCTACACCCTAGACAGCATTGATGTTATGGACTTAATGACAATTTTCTTATTTTCTGTTCTGAATAATTATCATTTTATGCTACAAATAATAAAATGATAAATACCAGCCTGACATTTTTTATGCACTGATTTTGATGTCTGCCTGCTAACTGTCTCCTGAACCAACAACCCCGCTACAATGTTCAACAAATCCCTTGTGTTACCACCACCTGCTGAACGTGACTGGTGTTGTTTTTCAAATCTCCTCTGAAACTTGTTTTCACAGTCATACTGCAAAATCACCTTTAGGATGGCATTAAAAAAAACTCCAACTGCCTTGATCATAACATTGGGTCATAAAAAGACTGTTGGAAATTTGGGGTCAAAATATGGGATCCCATTGAAAATTAGATATTACATAGATACATAAAATTTGTTGGCAGATAAGGACCGCCTGGCCCATCTAGTCTGCCCATTTTTTCTACTTTTAACTTATGCTGCAGACTGTAATTGATCTGCAACTTTCCTACTCTAACCTTTTTCTAGGGTTCCCTTGTGTGTGTCCCATGCATTTTTGAATTCCTCCACCGTTTTGGCCCCTACCACACCTGAAGGGAGGCTGTTCCAAGCATCCACCATCCTCTCTGTAAAGATATGCTTCCTTTCATTACCCCTGATTCTTCCTCCCTCCCTCCATCTTCATCTCATGTCCCCTAGTTCGTGTCCATCTTCTTTTCTGAAAGATGCTACCCTCCTGTACCTTATTGATCCATTTAAGGTATGTATACATCTCTATCATATCCCTGCTTGCTCTTCACATCCCAGATCCCTCTCCTGTTTGGTGCCTGACATTACTGCCTCCCCCCTCCCCCAATGAGTACTTCTCTCTCGAGTTCCCATGACCTAAGTGCATAATTTTTCACTTCTTTGCATTGAATCTCAACTGCCATATATTTGAACAGTCCTCCAGCTTGCCCAGGTCCCTTTTCATTCTTTCCACTCCCCCCCCCCCCGTGTGTCTACCCTATTGCAGATCTTTGTGTTGTCTGCAAAGAGGCACACCTTCCCCCTTCAGTCCCTCTGCAATGTCATTTATGAAGACATTAAAGAGGACAGGGCCTAGTACTGATCCTTGAGGCACCATGCTGGTCACCTCCCTTTCTACGGACTGAACTCTGTTCACTACCACCCTTTATGTCCTACCACTTAACCAATTTCTAACCCAGTTAAACAACCCCGGATCCAACTCCCAGGCTGCTCAATTTGTTTACAGTATATTGCCTCTCAGCTGGCCTATCCTGGGTAAATGCAATCCAAAATGTGCAAGCAGGACAATACTGAAAATGAGATATTACATCTCTTCTGGTCTAGCCTGGGTAAATATATAATAAAAACATGTACAAGCAAAACCCAGTACAACAACAATGCAAGCGGCAGACTTTCGGCATTGATAAATCCTTATTACTATGTGAGGCGGTACTGTCAGGCACCAAACAGGAGTGGGATCTAGGAATAATTATATCAGAAGACCTAAATAATTACTGCCCTATCTCCTTGCTCTCAGCCTTTTCAAAACTATTGAAGAAGGTAGTAAATGAACAGCTCAGATCTCATATGGAAAGTTTTAAACTATTAAACCCGATGCAATCCGGTTTCCGTCCCATGCATAGTACCTCCACTTCCCTTGCTAAGGTCATAAATTTATTTTTTATTTATTTATTTATTTAGCTTTTGTTGACCGGGTAAGTGCACTAGACAAATCCTGCCTATTTTCAGGCACGACCCGGGGGAGGGGGATACAGATGAATGCCAACTGCCATTTGAACCAGATTAAGCTGTTGGTGGTATTTTTAGTGAATGAGGGAAATTTGGCCAGGACACCGGGGAAATTCCCCTACTCTTTTCGATAAGTGCCATGGGATCTTTAACATCCACCTGAACTACCACCAATCCAGGCAGATGGGACCTCGGTTTAACGTCTCATCTGAAAGACGGCACCTCAGAAGTGCAGCACCCCTCTCATGCTGCACTACAGTGTCAGTACTGGGATATTAACCCAAGTGCCAGATGTGGGAACTGAACCCACAGCCCTCTGATCTCCCGGCCTCAGAGGCGAGTGTGCTACCTACTGAGCCACTGACACTGCATAAATGACTGGCACTTGATAACAAACAGTTCATCTGTGCCTTATTTCTGGACCTCAGCAAGGCTTTTGACATGGTGGACCATGATTTGCTCCTGGTGACCCTGAAGAAAGCTGGGGTGGACAACCTGGCCCTAAGTTGGTTCGCAAGCTATCTTGTGGACAAAGAACATCAGGTCAAGGCTGAAGGAGACCTATCGGCAAAAAAAATACTCCTTAGAGGTATCCCCAAGGATCCATACTTGGTCCACTTCTCTTTGCCATTTATATTAATCAAATTGACACTGGACTAAAGTCATCTAGTATCCATCTCTTCGCTGATGATACAGTGCTATACATTGACAGATCAACTCTGGATCAAGCCATTTTGGACCTCCAGAATGATTTCGACATCCTCCAAAAAAGTCTACTGAACTTGAAACTCCTACTCAATGCAAAAAAACTAAGGCCATGATTTTCTCTCCACTGGCCCCTCATCTAAAAAAAAAAAACCCAGATAAGGTTTCTCACATAAGCACCCTTTTGGGAGAAGCCCTGGAGTTTGTGGAACAATTCAAATAGCTGGGGGTCTGGACTGACTACAAATTGTCCTTCATTGATCACGTTGAAGAACTCACTAAGGAACTGCGTCAAAGGCTTGGTATTTTCTTCAGGATCAAGCATTCACTAACCCAGGAAGCTAGAAAACTCCTAGTCCAAGCTACCGTCTTGTCTCTCCTAGACTACATGGACTTCCTATATGGCCATAATACTAGCACAGCTCTCTCCAAGCTTGATACCCTATACCACAGAGCCCATAGGTTAATTTTGGATGCCCCTTGTGACACGCACCACTGCATCCTCTATTATTTCATAGGCTGGAGTTCCCTTAGCTTCAGGAGGCAAAATAATGCTATTCTATGGACATATAAGGCAATCACTCATAAATTACCTCAGTACCTCACAAGCTGCCTAACTCCCTGCATCCTTAGTGCCTGTTCTCTCAGAAGTCTTACCAACTTATCTCTGGCTATCCCTAAAGTTAAAATACGCTTTGGTAGAGCCTCAATAAGCATCACTATTCCCACGTTCTGGAATAAGATCCAGAAAACCATAAGGCTCTCTTCCCTTGCCACGTTCTCCCTCTTCAAATCTTTGTTCCTGAGGACCTTCTCCGAGGTCTGTCATTGCTTTAAGTCAAGGTCCCAACATCACAATCTGTCTTTGCTTCAAATATTGGACTTAAACCCCAACCATTGCCCATGGCATCTGTTGTGTTTCACCTTTAGAACAGTCCTTCCTCCCTAGGCCATCATGTCCAACCTTCTCCTATCTCAGCTGATCTTCCCTCCTCACTCCCTATACCCCCCTTCCCACCCCATTTGCCAGGCCATGCCTACAGTACTTATCAAAGAACTCTTACATCTCAATCTTCTTTGCACTTTGACGCTAGAGGAACTGCCACTCCTGCTCACTATGACTCCTCCAATGATGTTTACTGTATAAACTTTAGCTCATTACCTTATGTCCATATATCTGTATCTATGCAATTGTATTTAAATTGCACTACCTCCTGTTAAACCTACTGCTATGTTCTGGAGCAAGTATCTTGTTACATGTGATGGTTATATGTTATTATGTTATTATTACTATGTAATTGTTATGTATGTTTCACACAACCTGTTATGTCTTAACCCTGTTGGCAATTGTTTTGCCCCAGGTCCATCTTGTAAATGAGCTTGTCTCAATGATGTTCTACCTGGCAAAATAAAGATTTTGATTGATTGATTGATTGATATGCACAAGAACTCAGATAGTGTATGTTCCATTTATATTCAACTGTGTTGTTCATAATGGTGTTTATTGCATGTATTGCAATTTTTCATGGAATGTACAGATCATTGTTATGGTGGGAAACAAAAAATCAATACTGGATAATTGACTGAAGAGCAAGGATAGGAACAAATGAGCATACGGCTTGCAGCATATGCCCTAGTGCCAAAGTGATACTTGGTAGAATGGGAACCCACAATACTTGCAGTTAGGAGCAGTCAAAAACAAATTAAAAGAAAAATGAGCGAATACTTAAAAGATTGAAATTCCTTTTTGAAAATACAGATTTGATTTTAGAAAGACACAATAACTTGCATGCCTATTTGTTTTTCAGTCATTGTTTTCTGTGTGTGGGTGTTGTCCTGCACAGTTTGGGCAACAAAACAGTGAAGCAAGGTTTGTTTGTTCTGACTACTCAAACGATGTGAAAGGATAATCTTATGCTACATCAGGCACCCCATGCACATTCTATTCTTTTGGTAACCAGGTAAGGCCCAGTAGGCACAAGTACCTGTTTTGGGGGACAACCCAGGAGCACTGGGGTGGTTAGGTGACTTGTTCAGAGTCACACAGTATGCAAGTGGAGGTTGTGGGAATCAAACTCAGGTCAGGTCTCTTAAAGAGAGTTTAATTTTAAAACTGTAAAACAATGAAAAACTCATTGTATCACTGCAGATCCTGGAGATGCATGTCTCTGGAAATATGGATAACTTAACTTCATATCCCTAAATAATAGGCATGCAAGTCTGCAATCCTTTTAAAAGTTAGACTGTTTGCTTTTAAAATGCCAGACTGGAAAAAAAAAATAAGCAACCTCAAAATTGCATTATAAATCACTTACGTGATTTGAGCCAATCAGTGCTTGGAACTGCAGGCCTTCTTATACTGCTGATGGTTGTCATCTCATGCAAGAAAGCAGAACATTCCATTACACAGAGGGGAGGAGTATTACACTTGCCTTTATTTTTTTAGATAAAAAGTATTAAATGTAAAACATATAATAAATCTCACTCAAAATTATATGTCCAGATTCTAAGGTGATTCTAAGATAGAAATACTACTCCATTCAGTTTATCATTTTGTTTTAAGTCCCACTTTATATCCAGTATGGTACCCCTTCGCCCCAACCATTGTAAGGCCAGCCATACCACCAGCATAAATTAGTTAAAGGATTCTGCTGCTGAAAATTACAAAACAATAATTGGGAAAGGAGCATTCTGATTGGCTGACTGCATTCAAAATAGTTATATTGACAGCAGGAAAGCCTCCAGTACAATAAAATAATGTGAATTTAAATCATCAAAACACTAGTTTTAAGACAATCAAAACATTTTTAGTTAAAATTATAACATTAAGCAATTCCAGGAGTTGGGTTAACTTTATTTATTTAGTTTTTACTGACCAGGTAAGCACACTAGACAAATACATGCTTTTCTTTCAGGTAAGACCTGGGAGGTTACACAGTAGGTCAATTATTATGAAGTCACATCAAGGAAAACTGAAAGGAATGAGTAAAACAAAAACACACATAGTTAAAGGGAAGGGCTCATGAACGGTTTTTCTTTCGCCATCTGGGCCCCAAATGTTTTCTCTGTTCCTTTCAAAGGCAGCAGAATGCCAACTTTAATTAGTTTCCAAAAGTCAATATGAAAACAACCTGCTCAGAGACATCTTACAGGTCATGACCCCAGTCACGTAATGCATTATGGGATTTGGTGATGTAAAGATGCTAAATTTTGGAATACAATCCATGGATCATGCCTGAACTATACAGTAAAATAAAAGAAGCACAAAATGAAGTGCATGATCTTTCCAACAGTAGAATATGGAAATTTAGTATATAAAGTAGCTAATCAAAGAATGCTGGACAAATTGGACAAAATACATCATAAAATGGCAAGATTTGTACTAAGATGCAGATTTACAACTCACCATTGTGAAATATTAAAAATATTAGGTTCGCAATCATTAGAAATAAGACATAACATTACCTGGTCAAAGCTCCTTTTCAAATCTTTAGTACAACATCCAGAACATTATATTACAAGAGTTGCCTTTAGCAAAGATTTATCAAGTACACATGTATTGATAAGATCTGTTCACATCAACAAGATATGCCCAGATAAACATATGACCAAATAAGGAAATAAAACCTTACGTTTTCAGGTGGCTTCAGGGGGCTAGGTCTTACGAGGGGAGCAGGGGCAAACCGGAGCAAGGGGTGAGACCGGTAAAGACCAAGGGCCCTGATGGGTCTGGGGAAAGGGAATGGCCTCCACAGACAGGTGGGGACCCAGAATTGCATGGTGAAAAGTGGGAGAATGAGGCTGAAATCCCAGTAGAGAGAGTAAGGGAAGCCCTCAGGTCCCTTCAGATGGAGAAAGCACCAGGGCCAGATGAGATACATCCCAGGATGCTGAGGGAACTGGCAGATGTCCTGGCAGTCCCTCTAGCGGAGCTTTTCAACATCTCTCTGAGGACTGGGTGGGTGCCCCAAGACTGGAGGGCAGCCCATGTCGTGCCAATCCACAAGAGGGGATCAAGAGAGGAGGTGGGAAATTACAGGCCCATTAGCCTGACATCCGGTAGTCGGCAAGGTGATGGAGGGTATTGTCAAGGAAAGTCTAGGTGGGTTACTGGAGCAAACTGGGGGCATGGACAATAGGCAGCATGGCTTTGTCATGGGAAGATTGTGCGAGACATATCTTGTTGAGTTCTATGACTGGGTGACGAGGGCCCTGGACCAGGATAGGCCAATGGACATCCTCTTTCTGGATTTTAGCAAGGCGTTTGATTCGGTACCCCACAGTGGCCTGCTGGCTAAGCTGAAGGAAATGGGGGTAGGGAGACAGTTGCTAAGATGGATAGGAAATTGGCTCTATAAGCGTACTCAGAAGGTGGTGGTTGGAGGGTTAGCCTCATCCCAAAGGTGGGTTACTAGTGGGGTTCCCCAGGGGTCAGTGCTGGGGCCACTCCTGTTCAATGCCTATATCTCAGACATCAGGAGGGGGATCAGGAGTGAGATGAGTCTCTTTGCAGATGACTCAAAGCTAGGTGCAGTGGTGGATGGGGAGGAGGGAAGGGTGGCCTTGAAGGAGGACCTGAAGGCTCTGGAAAGGTGGTCAGGAAAATTAAAATTAAAAAATTCAATGTGGGGAAGTGCAAGGTTCTGCACCTGGGAGTCAGAAATCCAGGCCAGAGGTATACCCTAGGAGGAGACATGATTCAAGTCACAGAGGGTGAGAGGGACCTGGAGGTAGTGGTAGATGTCAAAATGAACAACTCAGAGACCTGTAGGAGGGCAGCGGCAAGAGCAAATAGGATGCTGGGATGCATCGCCAGGGGGATTACCTCCAGAAGGGCGGAAGTGATCCTTCCACTGTACAACTGCTTGGTTAGGTCACACCTCGAGTATTGTGTACAATTTTGGAGACCACATTTAAAGAGGGACATTACACTCCTAGAGAGGGTCCAAAAGAGGGCAATCAAAATGATCCAGGCCTGGGGGAGAGGACCTATGTGGAGAGGCTCAAGGAGCTCGACATGTACACCCTGAAGGAGAGGAGAGACAGGGGGGTCATGATAGAGGTCTTTAAGTACATGAAAGGGATTAATAAAGGAGGCCCAGTCAGGGTGCTCCAAAGGAAGGAGGGTGGGGCAACAAGAGGTCATGGGCGTAAGCTGGAAGGGGGCAAGCTCAGAGGGGAGAGGAGGAGATGTTATTTCACTGAAAGGGTGGTACAGCCATGGAATGCACTGCCCAGGGAGCTGGTATAGATGGAGACTGTGGACAGGTTTAAGAGGGGATGGGACAGGTACAGGGGGAGGGTAAATCTGACCAGGCACAATACAGGTGGAGCATCTGAGACTGGGGACAGTATAACCCAAGGGGGGGACACCAAAATTGGCCCTCATTGCAGGTGCTGAAAATCGAGCAGACTCGAGAGACCATTAGGCCTATTCTGCTGCCATTTTAGTGTGTTAGTATGTTCTCCATGGAATAACTTTCCTTTTAACATGCGTACAGCTGCATCTCATGCAAAATTTGTTACCGACTTTGTGATAGGCTGTGGGTTGAAGATGGACCAATCAGACAGTTGAGACTAACGTTGGATGCACATAAACTGAATATTTATTCTTTATACAGGACAAAATTAAACAGCGAACTTAATACGACAAAATCAAAAAAAAAAAAATTAAGAAGGTAAATAAAGCAATAACAGGATTCACATCCAGCTAGGAAGTACTAGCTACTACTAGGTGTTGTCTCTCCAACACCTCCAGACATTCTGAGTTAACAGCCATACAAGCAATATTATATATAGAGAACAGCGCCTTCTGATTGGCTAATTCCATTTAAAACTTAAAAAGAATGTTTTATTTATTTACAAACATGTGCAATCATACAGCATTATGATGCTAAATCCATCCTGTAAGGTATTATTTATTACTATCCTTTTCCTAAAGTTTAAATACATTTGTGATCTAGAACGTCCTCCACAGCTCCACCCACAGTAGGCACATCCAATAAAAGAAGGAGATAAGTGGCCGGCCAGCACTATAGATGGAACCTGCTGTGAGTGTGCATGGATCGGCGTTTCTCTAGGTCAGTCTAGATAACGACATTTGGTAAAGCTTTTACCGAATATAACAAACATGTTTTCTAAAAATTAATGTGAGCAGAGCCTACCTAAGATAGTGTGACCGAATTTCCCAAAATAGTCTAAGAATTATTAATCGCAACTAAATAGCCATTGGCTGAGAGAGCATAGAACAGTGTGCTTTCTTCGAGGCTGACTGCTGTATTCATTCAATTAAAGGAGCTTGATTTACGCTCGTTTAAGAACTAAAGCCCTTTCAGAAAAAAAAAATTTAACTTCCTTACTACTCTGAAAGGGGTTTTCTAAAAGCCTACTGAAGGAATGTGAGTGATTTTTCCTAAACAGGGCAGAAAATGGAGTAAAGTGCTTACCGCAACAGGAACCGCACTGCCGAGGGGATCGCCAAAGCGTGAGCAAGCTTTCCCAGGGCAGTGGTTTCTACTACCAGCATAAATATGTTTCTTTTGCTTGGTTTAAAATCAGGAGGTGATTCTTTAACAGAGCGACAGAAAGTAATTTTACATTTAGGTTTGAACAATCCAGAAGTTTAACAAACAACTTTTTGTTAATAATGGAGAACCTATGTTTATGCTGTATAAGTGTATAAATAGTGATACCACATACCAACATATATGGGTGGCCAGCCCATCGAACAGGACAAACGCTGACAACAAGACACACACACACAAAAAAAAATAAAAATAGAAAGGACATTATACACAGTATACAGCTTAACATCTACTTCCTGAAGAAAGACAAAAAAGGTTGGGGGGTGGGATTACCCTTTCACAGACTTGAAAAATTACTACCAAATGTATGCAATCGTTAGTTAAGCTTTGTAAATAATAGTACTTATTTAATAGTACACTTGTACATAGAAAAATGTTTTGTGTTTGTGTATGACATATTGTACCTTCCTTCCATGTTTTCTCCTGCACTTTTTACGTTCACTTGCGCGCATGCGCAAGGAACGTTTTGGGAGAGTAGTACACTTAGAGGTGTGCCTCTCCCACCCAATGCACTGCTCCCTTGAGCAGGCGTGGCGGTCCTGCACCAATGGGTGCAGCAGCTCAGTATGACAGCGGTGTTCCTCTGCTTCAAGAAAAACACCACTGCCATGCACAGGCTGCCCCTAAAATCACGCTACCTCCCAGCGCCGTCCGTCACGCCCCAAAGCTTTCGTGCACGCTGAGAGCCCACCCCAGCGTGGCAACACTGTTTGCCGACGGGGTGCCTAATCCCCGTCAGCTCCACGGCCTCCCCAAAGCCCTCCTGCTGCCATGCTGGGAGCCCACCCCAGCATGGCAAACGTTCTTTTATTTTGCCGGCGGGGTTCCCAATCCCCGTCAGCTCCTCGGCCCCCAGCCATCTTCTGCCGCTGGGAGCCCACCCCAGCATGGCAAACGCCACACGCCATCTTTTTTTTTTTTCAAACCTGTAAAACAAAACTGTCCCGCACGTGTCTCCCAACCCCCTTCCACAACCCGCACCCACCCACCGCGCACCTCAGCCTCCCCACACCCCCTCACCCCATACTTACTTCCGGACTCCGCGCGACGATCTTGGTGGACCGGGAACACGCCTGCACTCTTCAAAGGCGACGCGAACTGAGGAAATGCCGTAAGCTATATAATGGGCTAGATAGGGGTTTCAACTATTGCATATCTCAGTCATTTTTGGAATTTTGCGCCAAATTTTTCAACATGGGGTTTTGGGACCCTTCTCATGAATGATGTCACTGTCATGGCGTTAACGGGCCGAAGGTGATTCGCAGGCACTGTGAAATCACCTTCGTACTCGAGCATAATGCCATGACATCGAATCGCGCATGTGAAAACCATGTTCAAAATCAAAAATTCAAAATGACTTTTACTGAGCGTGTGTTGCAGTTCTCAGCAGGCTCGTAAGTTTGCAAATTTTAATATTTTCACTCCAGATTTTCAACATTGCCATTTTATCACACCTTCTTATGAGCTGTACAGCTGTCATTTTTCACATTTCACCCAAAACGTGTTTCCGCCCATGTAGCGCACAATGGTGCAGTCGGTGCATGAAATCAATGTATGGAACACATTAAGAAAATCACAGTGACACTGTTCATGAGCAGAGGTCTTAAAATGGCTATGTTGAAAATTTGGTGAAAAAATTCCTAAAAATGACTGTTTTACGAGCGTGCGTTGCGCAGTTCCTACGCACACTCGTATGTTTGCGAATTTTCAATATTTGCACTCCAGATTTTCAACATTGCCATTTTACCACACCTTCTCATGAGCAGTATAGCTGTCATTTGTCACATCTTGCCCAAAATGTGTTTCTGCCCATGTAGCGCACAATGGCGCAGTCGGTGTGCGAACTCAATGTATGGGACACATTAAGAAAATCACAGTGACACTGATCATGAGCAGGGTTCCTAAAATGGCTGTGCTGAAAATTTGGTGAAAAAATTCCTAAATATGACTGTTTTACGAGTCTGCGTTGCGCAATTCCTACGCACGCTCGTAAGTTTGCGAATTTTCAATATTTTCACTCCAGATTTTCAATATTGCCATTTTACCACACCTCCTTATGAGCACTGCAGCTGTCATTTTCACATCTTGCCCAAAACGCAGTCCTCACCCATGTAGCGCACAATGGCACAGTCGGTTAGCGAACTCAGTGTATGGAACACATTAAGAAAACCACAGTGTCACTGTTCATTAGCAGAGGTTTTAAACTGCCAATGTTGACAATTTGGTGAAAAAATTCCTAACAATCACTGTTTTACCAGCGTGCATTGCACAGTTCCCACGCACGCCCTAGGTTTGCGAATTTTCAATATTTCCACTCCAGATTTTCAACATTGCCATTTTACCACACTTCCTTATGAGCAGTACAGCTGTCATTTTTCACATCCTGCCCAAAACGTGTTTCCGCCTATGTAGCGCACAATGGGGGTAACAAAAAGGTCATGCTGACAATTTATTGTGCAAATACCAGCAATCGCACAGGGCATTAGGGTAAAGCACCATACATGCCAAACACCACTGCAAACACCTGCAAGCGAACGTTCGGCATTGACAAATGCTTGTTGGAAAATGTTTTGAATTTTTTTAACAGGACTGTCTTGTAAACAGGGATTTTTATCCCTAATGACATGAAACATTCTGTATAAAAATAAACATTTTATCTATCTAAGTAAGCAAACTAATATTTTTATGAACTTTACCTCAACACATGCACACAATCAGTACAGTAAAACATATTACTAAGCAAGGCCTCATAGGTGAGCAAGAATATATTGTCTATGTATCAGTTCCACTTCGCTATTGAACTATTGTATGTTATACTCCTGTACATATTGTCTCTGTTCATACATTGTAGTAAGTCATGTATTGCATTCCTAATGTTGTAGTATCCCGGGTCATACTTGAAAACAGGCAGTTTCTGTCTAGTGTACCTACCCAGTTAACATAAACTAAGTAAATAAATTCATGTACCTAAGTTTACTAGTGTGAAGCATACAGTTTAAAACAGTGTTCGAGAATAACCCACATAGGTGCTGATTTCTGAAGTACTAAACTAAAATTACAGCAACTAATCAAAAGCAAGTTAAAACTAGAGTAACTGGACTAACTGCCTTCAAATTCTTTGTATTTGCCCGGCCTGGTGGCACTGGGGATTAAGGCATCAGCCTTACCTCATGCCACGCCAGTGACCCAGGTTCAGGAGCAAGCTCAGGGAGCCAGGGAGGAGATAATTGAGCATCTGATGGACTGCTCTCATCTTCTGGGAGGGAGGAGGGACTTCATTCTGTGGTGCTAGTGGCACCCAGTCAAGACTGGGTGCACTGCAGTCAGGAAAGCAAGATGGAGATGACATCGGCGGTCATCCTGTGGGCGGGTGTGGGTGCATCCCATCACCCGCTGGATGGCACTGAATGTCAGCATCTGGGGGGAGCTAGAAACAAGAAAAATGGCCCTGGCACTAGCCAGCCCACCAGTGCAGAGGCAGTGTGTCCATCTGTGACACCAACGATCCGGGTTCAGAAACAGACTCAGGACATTAGAGGGCCGGCCAGGAGGAGAAGGACTGATTGTCCTAAGGATTGCTCTCCTTCCATGGGGGGAGGGGGTAGTGTGACCAGCATGTCATTGACTTCTGACGGAGGCTGGGGGGATCCAATTATGCCAGCGCCGTAACCTGTGGGGAGGGGTAGAGTGGACACGGGTCATCATTGCACATCCCCACCCCAGGTACAGCCACACACAAATTCCCAGCCCCAAGCATGAAGCCCCATTCCACTGCCCCTGCTGCCAATAGTGTCCACCAGGTGAGGTTCCACTCCTGCTGCCCCACCCAGGATGGTAAGTCTGGGTATGGGGTGGCAGCGAGTGGACAGGGCTGAGCTCCCCTCAAGGAGTGGGGGTGCTGGGGACAAAAAATGGTCCTGGCACCTGGGAAGGCAAAGGTGGGTCCAGTGGATGGCTCCCATGCTCAATGCCGAGTCTGCCCCAGTCAGTCTCTGAATTACCTCCCCACTCCAGCCACCCTACTAGATTCTAGATAGCATGCCAGAGGAATACCTGGTCCCACTTTGGGGTACTCAGGAGGGTTGGGGTATCGGTAGTAGGGTGAGGCAAGATCCCAGGATGGAGGCTAGGTCTGGGGGGACCTCAGGCAGAGTGGGAGTTGGCCGGTCTGTGTGTCCACACTGGGGAGAGTCCTAGGGGGCCAGAGAGGGAAGCCTAAAGAAAGTTGAAAAATTATTTGTATTTGCCTTGAATATTGCTGTGAAAAGCCATTGTGCCAAACAATGAGTTAGAAGAATGGATGGTATCTACAGTCAGATGCAAATTCACTTATCAACTGAAAGAGCAGTTAAACTCCAACAGGAAACCTCCTCTAGGAACTTTATTTTGAACATCTGTACAGTACTAACCTAGTGCTATACTTTACTTGTATAGGTCTACTAAGTGAAAAAGTCTATCTTTTCCAGAGAGAGTAGACACTAACATGCAGTTTCTGACAGCTCTGACATATACACAGTGTATACTCAGGCACCGGACAGTAAAATGTGATCTGAGCAAGCAATCAAAGAGCAGATAAAATACACCTACAACAACCAAATATAAGGCCAGCCCAGTGGTGTTGAGGGTTGAGGCACTGGATGCCACACCTCGTGCCACACCGGTGACCCAGGTACGGGAGTGAGCCTGGACCACCAGGGGTTGGCAGGGGAGGACAGGATTGAGCATCCAGAGGACTGCTTTCCTGTCCTGGGAGGGAGGGAGGGAGGTATAGATCCCGGGCTCTGGGGACTCCTGGCGGTGGCTAGGGGCACAGCATATCTGAAATCCAAAAACCACGGGGTTGGCTGCGGCAGTGACCCTGTAGGCATGCACGGAAGCATGCATGCCCATGCTGGGACACATTGCCCATCCGAGCCTGGGAGAGGTATCACAACACATTAGAAAATTCCCCTTCCCTTAGGGATAAGTGAAGGTACTTCCTCCAGGTCCACACTCCCAATGCTGGGTGCTCTCCTCTCCATCCCCCACCACTCTGGCCTGGCACTCTACACTATAGATAGAGCACCCTGGGTGGATAGGGCGGCCCTTCCCTGGGGGGTTCAGATCCGAGGGATTTGTTGAGTCGGGATGAGGAGTAAGGTGCAACATCACAGCGGGAGGTAGAGACTGAGGTAGGAGGTCGCTGGAGAGAGTTCTCCTGTGGGAAGGTGCAGAAACAAACAGTACAAAAAAAACAACAACCAAATATATTACAAAACAGTTTTTTTCCTTAGCTACAAAGAATACCGAGAAGCACACTGTTATAAACAATGTGAGTGAATACAACTGGGGTCTTGATACTCAAACAATTGTAAAACCAGCAATCGGCTCAAAAGCAGTTAAAACTACCAAACAAAACCAAACTTTTTTTAAACGCATTTATCACATGTTTTATAGTCCCCCTATGAAAAAAGAAAGCACTTACCTTTTAAATTTAATCTGCACAAGCACCGGAAGAAAAACACAGGCACTGAAGTACAGGCTATCAGCCCTTGGGAAAATCTAAAAGGAACTGAGGTGAAAACAAAGCAAACTGCAACTTTACATCACCAAACTCCATGCTGCATTGTATGACTTTGGTCATGACCTGTTAGATGTCTGTGAGCTTTTTTTTTTTTTTCACACTGACTTTTGGAACCTGATTAAAGGTGACATCCTGATGATTTTGAAAGGAACAGAGAAAAACACCCAGGGATTAATGGCTCAGACTGCACAAATTTAAAGTTAAAAAACAGTTCATAAGCCCTTCTCTTTTTATGACAGTAGGTAATGCAGCACCAATAACTACATATCAGCATAACAGTGTCCAAGTCTGTAGAATGATAGATACCGGTAGTCAGATAATGAAATCAAGAGCAATTACAAGCAGAGTTATCCTTTAGTATTCCTAAAAGGTTTTCATGAATTGAAAGTGTGAGGTTACTCTATCCCCTGAAGCATAGGGCAAATAACTTTGCCTAATGACCCCAGTAGAGTTAGCTTAATGAAGAACCCCTGGTATTACCAGGGAAAGTTTAGAAAAACTGAATTTCTAGGCATATTTCAGCTAGCTTTAATATATTTTCCATCTTTAGAGACCCCTTTTCTTTATTAATTCGTAAATCAGCATGAGGAAAACTGGATCATTGTCCCCACCTAGACTTCACCTGCTGTAGCCAGCTGTCTGCACCCCATATTTTAATGTCTGCTTATGACATCTTATTTTACAGTGTATTACTATTCACCCATGCTAACCCAGCTAAGATATAAAATTTTGTTTCCTCCAATGGGGTCCTGTATAATCATTTTCACAGCAACAGACTGTGACACCACATACATAGAATTATGATGTCAGGCACAAACAAGCAGACAAAGCCTACAAAGTCTAGAGGCAGTGATCCTGTTTCCATTCTAATAAGAATATTTTTGGAACCGACTGTAAATGTGCAACAGATGTAAAATATAAGTAAAAATGTCTAAAAATTATGTTTTTATAAAGTTTTCCCTGAGAGATCAGTCAATGCCTGCAGGGGATGTTTGAAAAACTTATAGTATTATTTACACTCAGTTTACCTTATATTTCACATACATTCTGCATATCACCTTCCCATCATTCCTTAGGTCACTAGCATGAAAACAAGATATTTGTTCCTCAAGAGATCATCTGGTCCTGTTGCTTTTCCCCATTTCTGTTCATACTAATCTGCTTGTGACATTGAAATTATTCCTATGGCAACTGTCTGTGATGTCCCAATAGAGGATTATGATGACCTTAAAAACTAGTTTTAGCTGCAATTAATACAAATATTAGCATGCCTACTTTTCAAGGTACCTCCTATACTGCACATCATGAGTTTTTTAGTTTCTCGATCTTAACCAGTACCAAGTTTACAATGTTATTTCTAAGCCAAATGTGGCAGCTATCTTTTTTTCTTGAGAAAAAACTAACTAAAAAACATTCATAAGATGTTCAGTTTTTGGTGGAATTTGAACATTTTACCACAGGATAGATCTAGAACATGCTGTACCTGGAATCTTTTATAGTAAAACATGGTTTAAAATGTTTGCCTAATTTTTATTGTACTGCTGCTTTAAGAAGGGAATAAGCTGAAGGGGAAGAGAAAATAGCAGGCATTAAGATCCTGGTTTTGTGCAAATTTCTTCACTACAATGGGAAGAAAAACCTTATGAAATTGATATGAAATAGTTGCCCAGATGGCCTAGCAGCAGTGAATTGTGCTGGCATGTGGAGGACCCACTTCTGAAGCAAACTCTGTATGTCACATCAGCTGCCAGGCCAGGCCAAGACAGCTGCCAACCCGGCAGTGCATCTTGGCTGGGGAGGGCTGGCAGTGGGTACCACACTATGGCAGCCCTTTTGGCTGGACCAGGGATCTTGTTCCTGCTATAGTGCAAAGCTGCGCATGTGCTTGGCTGATTCAGCCATCACCTCCACCTGGGGAAGGGGGAGAAGGGAGAAAACATGGGAGAAAAAATAGGCTGCCATCTATATGATGCCCAGGACCCCTCAGCTTGATCTGGTATATCCCTCTGAAAACAGACAACTGGCGAGGAACTAAAATATATATACTGTATTAAAACATCATGTAAAATAAAAGTGGACTTGTGCCAAAACATGTTTTTTTCTTGAGGTATCAGCAACTTTTTAACTCACTGTAACCCAGTCCCTGGTTGTGCCTTTATGCTTAATAGGAAGAGACACTGTGTTATCATGTTCATGTTCACAAGACAAAAATTGTAAAATCATGCAATTTGACTATCTGCACACCAGTAAAACTTTGCGCCTTAATAGCTGCATCCCCATTCAATGGAATTACACAGAGTTATGCAAGCATGGTCTGGCAGATAAGGTCTCTTGATCTGGCAAGTTTTGTTTTGTTTGGATGTGCAGATTCTGAGACCCAGATAGTGCAATTTTAGGAAACGTCTGTTTTTTATTCTTTTTTTTTGTCATCACCTGCAGAACAGACAGTTTGTAATTTTGTTCTGAAATTTGTCAGGGTAGAAAGGGCTTGCCCTAGAATGACATCTTTCGTTGGTTTGGAGAAAAAAAATATTAATTTGTTCCCAAGTTATAAGTATTTGAAATTTAAGTTCTGAAAATGCTTAGTCGGCTCTTTAGGACAGATGTGTGGTACAAAAGAAGGATTTGTTCATATGTTCATATGAAAGAGGATTCTTCTTTCATGAGGCCAAATTTCTCTTTTGTGAGAAAAAAATTCTGTTGTTTTTTTCTCAAAAAAACCCATAAAAATGACACCATGGATACACATAAACAGATGAATCTAGGTAAAGGGGATCCATTTAGGTTGATTCTGAACTTACATTTTCAAAACAAACCTCTTAATGCATTTCTAGGATATTCCAAAATTCTTTCATGAGCCAATTTTCTTCTTTCATGAGGCTCATAAAAAAGAAACAGAGCTACATAAAACACAAATCAAATTGAGTCTCACCAAACAGGATTTTGGATTGAATGATATTTTTCACATTCTTCTTTCGTGAGAAAGCATCATTTTTTGTGAGTTCACGAAAATCTCATGAAGGAAAATTCCTTCTCATAAAAAAAGATTTTGGACTTCATTTTTTTTCACATTCTTCTTTCATCAGAAGCCATCCTCTTTTGTGAGGTGATGAAACTGTCACAAAAAAAGAAGGTGGGCTGATGAAAGACAATTTGGACTTAGTTTTTTTCTCCCCACATGGATTCCTGCATGTCTTACAGTATATCTGTAGAAACACAGAAATGTAAGGCTTGCAAGGCTCTGTGTTTCCTCACTCACATGCACTCCTCATGTGTCGCATGGCTTGTAGGGCCTGCATCTCTGCATCTGTATCCACAAACAGCTTCTGGGCCCAGAGGGTCCTGCGCATCTGTGGCATGATGAAATTCAAAATTGGGGCAGGGACCAAAGGGCCCTGTTCATCTGCTGCTAGTATTGTAATATTGGTAGCTTCACTGCTGTTTGTCAGTGTCTGATTTACAATATATTTTAATAGGGGTCTTATATGTGTTAATTCCTACTAGGGGTTGAAGTGTTAGCTCTGGTAAAATGATCATTGTAATTTAGAGTCAAACATAGTTGAGCCTGAATGTAGGTCAAAACAGCCTGACAGGGAGAAAAAATTGTGCTGGCTAGATTAGAAACTCATTGTAAGGTTTCAAAACACCATTGTGTTGGCTAGATTAGAAACTCCTTGTAAGGTTTCAAAACAGCATTACCTGTCCCACTCCCATTTACAAGGAGATTGAATAATTGTTTTAAAGTGACATTCTTAGACATCACCTCAATTGAATGATAGGTGTGAATGATCTCAACTTTTCACCACATCAGAAATGTATTCAGTCTGCAAACGTCACAACAGTGTGCTATGACCCAGCATCCAGCAACCCTGGAAAAAAGGACCACAACAAAAAGGCATCCCAAAAAATATTGTCAGCTTTGTTACAAAACCTGAAACACACATAGTTTGTAAAGCAATGTTTACTGACTGGTGCTGCCTGTTTTACTTGTGGAAACCACTGCACATTACCTTTACAACTTTGGAGAAACAGGTCCTATAAGCTTGCTGATAGGGAGTACTAGACTGTGAGTCCCTAGATGACATCACCGGCAGCTCTTCACTGAAATAGGCTTTTTTGAACAGGTAATGAAATCAGGGTTACAAAATAGCTCAGAACTTTAAAATGAAGTCATGTAGAAATCTAGTTTTTGGTATAAGATGTACTGGGGGTATGCTTATTCTAATTCTGCAATGTCGCACATTGGCCAAATGGTGTCAGTTGCTCCTTAAGGTTCAGCTTAAAGCAACAAAAGTAAGGAAATGTGGTGTTAGGGTTTCTTGCCCTAACTCCCCACCTGCACACCCCAAGCAGAAAAATAAAAAATAAAATTAGGGTTTTAGCTTTCCAGAGTCTTGTCAAGTCAGTGCTGAGCTCTTCCTTGGGGTTCTCAACCCTAATGATCCCCCCCAAGCAAAGGTGGTCAGATGTGATGTTTTCTTTTTTTCAGGCAGGGCCCACAAGTTGTTGTCAACATGTGGCAAGACATATTTCTCTATCTTTGAAGATTGTATCAGTATGAGGCACTGGCTTGAAGCTGTGCCTTGCTTCAGACTAGAGGCTACAGAGTAGGGGGGAAGGAGGAGTAGTAGGGTTGAGAACCCCAAGGAAGAGCCCAGCACTGATTTGGCAAGACTCAGGACAGCCAAAACCCTAATGTTTTTTCCTTCTGCAGCTTTGGGGGTTGCGGGTGGGGCGTTAGGATTGAAAACTCTAACACCAACTTTCCCTACTTTTTTTGCTTTAAGCTGAGCCCATATGGTGTATTAACACAATTTTATTTCAGTGTACAGCATATACATATATATGCACATTCATATAGGGAATATCCCATGAGGTAGATTCAAATATTTATGTTATCTGGTTTGGAATGTTGATGTTATTGCATGTCTACATGAGCAGCACAGCCACAAGTGCACAGTGACAAAGCCAATATTTCAAACCAAATAACGTGCATATTTGTAGTTACATCATGGGATGCATACCATGGGAGTTCCACACTTTTTTGTGTGTGTCTCTCTTGCAGGTAAAAAACTTACTGTGTTATGGAAGTGGATTATGTTTTCACTGTTTTTCTTTCTTTTGCACTTTATTAAAAATGCTAACCCAAGGCTTTTACTTTTTTGGTTAAAGTGACAGAACCACTGTTAGACGTGCTGCTCGCAGGGAGCCAGGACATGCGAAAAGCAAGGGTTGTGGCCGCTATGCAAATAACGTAGCCATTGTGCAGATAACATGACTTCAACTGTTATTTGCACAGTAGCTATGTCCTTAGTGAAAATAACAATCTTCATCTTCCAGATATATTTGTACCCCCATGGTAAAACATCTGCCGTTTTGCCCTGGCTGCCCCCTGGCTTACCCACCATTGTAAGCTCTATGATAATCTCTGCTGGCTCTCTCCATCGAACTACCTGGACTTTGGGCTCGGATGTCTCGTGGGCAAAGTGGTTAGCACTGGCACCCCACCAGGGCTAGCACAGTTACTACTGCCCACAGACTACTCCTCCTACTCACTCAGATCACAGGTCCCCAGGTTGCTCAGAGTTCCCCCCACTCAAACCCTCATGGTGGACAGGGACTTTGCTGCTAGTGCGCCCAGGCTCTGGAACTCCTTTCCAGAACAGGCTCGGTCAGCCCCCTCCTACCACAGTTTCTGTAGACACCTGTGGGGTTTCCTGAAGCTGGCCTCTGCGTGTGCCTGTCCCAAACCCCCATAGAGAAATGTCCTTTCTCAACATGGCCTTTGTGCTTCACTACAGGCACATGGCCCGCCCCTAAAGAATCAATCCTCTCTTGGCACTTGACTGAGATATTATTTGTCCACACCTGGCACTTGACTTAGTTCTAATTTGTCTATTTCATACTATAACCAGTGACTCTGTGATACCTCACCACTGCTTGAAACTGGATGTAATTAATTGCTCTATCATTGTCTATACCTTGTGAATGTCACCTTGCTAACTGTTCTATTCTAGTTGTCTCTCCGCAATGATATTTTCTGTATTACCCTGTACTACACACTATTCACCATGTTGTACTCTCCTGGGTCGTTCCTGAAAATAGGCAAACTACTTGTCTAGTGTACTTACCCAATAACCAAAAGCTAAATAAATAAAAAATGTGTATGTATATATAAACATATAGATACATGGAAGGATATTTTTTCTCATAGAAGTAGTTAGCAGTTATTTCCCTGTACACCCTTTCCCTGCATATGTAATTGCAATTAAATTAACAGTAACCATCCAAATATACTGTATAAAATAAAACATGGGTATATCCAATATACAGTATTTGAAAAAAAACCTATTGAGGGGATAACCGATCATAAAGACACTCACCCGTTGGACTCATGGCTAATGATCTGGTTAGCCCCCTCGATGGGTTTATCTCCTTGTACACCACATAGACACATTTTTCTCTTCCTGTGTATACATATATTTTTGTTTATTACCTTTTGCAAGAAATCTAATTTTACTACATCATGTGCTATTAATCATTGACAGGAACGTTACAATAGCCAGCACCCCAGGTGCACTGTTGTGCAGAAAGAATGACAGCTACTGCCTTGCTTCTCTCATTTTTCCAGTATACTACGGGGCCTTATTTTGGTTTCCTTTGGTTTTGAAGCAGTTTTTATTTTTACACCACTTAAAGTTTTATATTTTCATTATCACATTTCATAGGAGTTTAAGCAGTATAGAGAACATATCTATTAGTACTAATACGACTTAACATCCAACACATGCTACCAGTCTGACCACAGTCTGAACTTTGTTTCTGTATGTACCATTGACACAGACTTTTCTTTTATAGCTTTTTCTTCCATGGTGCCATTCACAGATCTTAACCTTCCTGCAGCATTAGCCACTATCCCCACTGACCACCTCCAGTGGGGGGATCAATGGAGAGCATAGCCCAAGGGTGCCAAGCAACTGTAACCCCTATAGCACTAGGCCCCTCTATAGTTCTGCCCTTCCACCACCCAGGGGCACCGGGTATAGCTGCTGTGTCTATGCATGTACATGGCAAACCTTTGTTATGAGAGCAAGCTCCCTGGCCCATCACAGGGGTCCCTATGTGGTAGAACCCAGAAACTAGCCTTCTTGGGTCACCTGGCCAGCTTTTGAGTCTGCAAAGAATAGGACACTGAGGATGGGTGTGGTGTACAGGCCACCGGCTCAGGGGGATTGACCTGGACAGGGAATTAGCTGAACATATTAGGAGGGTTTGCAGGAAGGGGAGCACAGTAGTGGTGGGGGACTTCAACCTACCAGGGGTGGAGTGGGGCACCCCATCCACCACGAGTGCAAGGGAGTGGGTCCTGCTAGAAGCATTTCAAGACAGCTTCCTGACACAGCTGATCCAGGGGCCAACTCGGTTAGAAAGGACTCTGGACCATGAACTGGATAACGGGGAAGCTGTAAGGAATCTGGAAGTGGAGAAACCACTGGCTGTGAGTGACCACTCTTCAGTGTGGTTCATTCTCAACATGGAGAGGGAAACAGGGGACACAGGTACAAAGGTGATTGAGTTTAGAGGGATGGATTTTAAAAAGATGGAGGAAATTTTGAGTAGGCAGCTGGCAGGAATACAACCACACATGCATGCATAACAGAAATGGGACATCATAAAGGAAGGGCTGGTGGAGGCAACAGGGTCTTGCACTAGGAAAAAAAGCAAGAAGGGAAGGGCAAAGAAACCCAGTTGGCTGCCACAGGAGGTTATGGACAGGGTGAGGGCCAAGAGGGCAGCGTTTTGAAAGTACAGGAAATTGGGGAGGGGTGAAGATAAGGATACGTACATGGGGAAGTCCAGGGAGGTTACCAGACTGGCCAGGGCAGCCAAGGCATCCAGGGAGCTGAGACTGGCACAGGGAGTCAAAAGTGGAGGAAAAGACTTCTTCCGCTATATCAGAGAGAGAAGAAAGAGCAAGGATCAGCTGATGAGGATTAAGAAGGATGGGGGGTGGGTGGAGAAAGGGGTGGAGCAGGCAGAGGCACTGAATGAATACTTCTGCTCTGTAGTCACGCAAGAGAAGGGGGGCAGATACCACAGGCGAGGGGGGAGCGGGAGGGGCGGTGATGACAATTGTAGGGATTACAGACAGCAGGGTACTAGATGGGTTGAGGGCATTAAGGGTGAACAAAGCACCTGGACCTGATGGCATTCATCCTAGAATACTAAGGGAGTTGACAGAGGTCCTGCCAGGGCCACTGGCCAACCTGTTCAATACCTCCCTGGACACGGGGTGTGTGCCACAGGACTGGAGAATGGCCCATGTGGTGCCCATCCATAAAAGTGGCCCAAAGGATGAACAAGGAAACTATAGACCAGTGAACCTCACATCGATCATGGGAAAGCTCATGGAGACCATATTAAAAGAGAGGCTAGTGAGCTTCTTGGAGAAAAACAGTCTCCAGGATGGTCAACAGCATGGATTTATAGTGGGCAGATTCAGTCAAACAAATCTTGTAGAGTACTACGACTGGGTGACATGGGAACTGGATAAGGGCCATGCAGTAGATGCCTTTTATTTGGACTACAGCAAGGTTTTTGATTTAGTGCCACATGGGAGGTTGGGGGGGAAACTGGAATATGTGGGGGCAGGACCAAAAATGGTGAAATGGATCACAAATTGGCTAAAGGGAAGGCAACAGAGGGTGGTGGGGGGGGCCTCTCATCACAGAGTGGTGACAAGTGGAATACTACGGGGATCGGTACTGGGACCGGTGCTGTTTGGGATTTTTATTGCAGATATCGCACATGGGATCGGAAGCAAGATCAGTCTGTTCGCAGAGGATACCAAGATGGGAGCTGGGGTTGATGACATTGAGGGGTGAAAGGGGTTGCAGGAGGACCTGACTAAGCTGCAGGAGTTGGCAGAAACATGGCAGTTGGGGTTCAACGCCAAGAAGTGCAAGGTTCTGTACTTCAGAGCTAGGAACCAGGGGAGGGATTATCACTTGAACGGGGTACAGTTGGGGAGCTCCACAGAGGAGAAGGACCTAGGAGTGATCATTATGGGAAGCAAGAACAACTCTGTTCAGTGCAGGAAGGCGGCAGCAAAAGCCAACAAAATGCTGGGGTGTATTGCGAGAGGGATCTCCTCCAGAAGGAGGGAGGTTATCCTGTCTCTGTATAGGTCATTGGTCAGACCCCACCTGGAGTACTACATGCAGTACTGGTGCCCATTCCCGAAGAAGGATATCAGATTGTTGGAGGGGGTGCAGTGAAGAGCCACAAAGATGATCCAGAGATTGGAAAGCAAGCCCTACAAGGACAGGCTGGGAGAGTTGAATATGTATTTCCCCAGAGGAGAGGAGTGATGGGGGGGGGATATGATCGAGACCTTTAAGTATCTGACGGGGATAAACAAGACCAACACAGAAGGGATTTTTCAGATGAGAAGGGGGAGGGACACTAGAGGGTATGGACTGAGATTGGAGGGGGGAAAATTCAAGAGGGAGATGAGGAGATATTTTTTCACAGAAAGAGTGGTGATCAAATGCAACATCTTACCAGACGAGATAGTGTCCTGTAAGACGGTGAGCAATTTCAAGAGGGGGTGGGACAGGGTAAGGGTAAGGGATACTAGGAAGGGGGGATGGTAGGGGCAGCTGCGAGATGAGGGGCTAGCAGCACACGCGAACAGACTTGATAGACCACGAGGTCTGTTTCTGCCGGCAATTTTGTGTGTTGGTATGCTGCCAAACCCAGGTCATCAGCACAGTAACACTGGGCCATCGGATAATCGATTCACCTACACTTAAAGCAGCCGTATTTATTAATCTGAAAATAATATAATTTGTTTTTCAGAAATCCTGTGTTTGTTTATTGATGTATTCATTGATTTGGTAACTGGTTTGTTGCACTGATCCAAAGACCTTTTTCAGGCACGGCACGCATACAACGTAAAAATACAGTGAGAAAGCAGTGTGTATCATACAGGGAACATAACAGTGGAGGTCAAGCTAACAAAGAAAATATAAGGCAACAGGTACATCAGCAATTGAGCAAACAAGGTGCAGTATATAACATTTAGGTAAACAAGGTAAGATGCTCTATCATTCAACAAAAGGAATAACAATAGTATTCAGGGCAGTAGAAGAGAGCGGCACACTAGAGGCTTTCTCTGACATTCTTACTTTCATCATTAGTGTATTTTAAATTCCCAGATTTTAAGTATATTTTATTAACAGCTTTGTAATCAATGACTCAAGTCAATGACTATGGCCATCACTAGTACTTTTTAAAAACCTATTCCCCTGAGGTTACCTTTTGACTGTACATACCAGATTCATACTGTGAATATATTAGGGTGGTGCTGGCACATGTTTCTCATGGTAAATAGTATAACTCCACACTGAGATGTTTTGTTTTTTCATGGTGGATGTGGCAAGCATCAGCCCCTTCCCTTCGTTTTTTGTCATATCTGAGCAGTGTGCCTTTTGGCACACACCCATCAAATATGTGCTGTAAAATGCCCCCATAGATGTAAAAAGTATGTTTTTGTACCCGTTTTGCTCATTTGTAGCAAAATTGGTTATTCATTCAGTCTGATCTTAAATCACCTGCCACCGGAAGTATCACCAGGTTGAGAACATGTATCAGGCACGAACGCAGTCCCGAGGTGCAATTTTTTAGCATGCCACTTAAATAAGATGTTGCCCAAGTAAATTCTTCAATACTGAACCATTCATGGTGCCTCAGAACAAAAATTGAGCACTGAGGGTACCGAAATTTACATTTTTTAATCTGGAGCCGAAATCCCACGCATACACAAGAGCGGTACACTATTGCTCTTGTGCATGCACAGGCGTTTGTACATGCCTCTCTCATGCATGCACAGGATTTCAGGTCAGGATTAAAATGTAATACCCTCAGTGCTCGGTTTTTGTTCTTGGACAAATGAGCAAGACAGGTACAAAAACATATTTTTTATATCTATGGGGGGCATTTTACAGTACATATATGATGGGTGTTTGCCAAAAGACACACTGCTCTGATATGACCAAAAATGAAGGGTGAAAGCTGACAGTGCCCCTTTAAGAACCATGCTGCTCACAAGTTGAACTGGCTAAGCCACAGCGCCACCTATTACCACAGCAAGGGAACAGAATTGTTTAAAACCTTAACAAAAACATAGCTTAAGGATGAAATAAAATGAAATGCAAATAAAATAGGCGCAATCATTTTTTTTTTTGTGCCGGAAATACATTGTTACTAAACACATTATGGTCAGTCAATTTTTTTTTTTACTAACTAAAAACCACTGGTGTTTTAAGCAGTAATATATGCCAGGGTGTGCATTATAACAGTATAATGCCACACCGTGTGTGCATTGTGAGGCATAGCTAACTGCTTTCAACCACTGGAGAAGTGGCATTATTCCACACTGTGAATTGGGTAGAAAGAATGCCGATTCCTGACTGGTCAAAAAACACTTTCAGCCAGGCCATAATCCCAACACAACAGCCTGGTTGAAAGTAGCTCGACAAAAATATGTTTGAAAAATACATCCAATTTACTAAAAAAAGACCCATTTCATAATTGCAATAAGGCACTCCAGGAGGTGCATTTATGGTGAGCTAATGGCTCTTCTGTGGTGGAAGCAATTGATGTCGCCTCCTGCTTCAAACTTCCCAAGGTGGGCCATAATCCCCCATAATGCATCCTTGTCATGCCTTATTGCTTAATTATGGTGTATTGATGCTATTATCAAATGGATTACAAGCAGATAAAATATTGGTTGGCAGGAAGGTTTCCCTGGTTGTGGTATTATCATGAGATAACACCACAGCTTGGAATGGTTCTTAATCAAACAGGTTTGAGTAAATCTCTTAAATATTTAATAATATACAGTTTCTAGAACTACCATAGAATATTAAGCCCTTATGACATAGAATAAATGAAATTGGCCAACCCATCGGCAAAGCGTTAGGGTTACTGCTTATGATGCCGGCTATCCGGGTTCTGAAATGAGCCCAAGACATCATGAGCTAAGCTGGGGCAGTGGACTAAGCCTCCCCAGAAGACCCTCTGCTCCTCCAGGAAGAGATGGCAGCAGGCTCCCCTGCATTATTGCTACCTGGGTGACCACAGGTCGCAGTGCAGTTTAAGCTACTAAATGGAAGTGGGACACAGGGGACCACCATGCATAGGCATGCATCTGGTGCCCGTGTCATCAGCATCTGTGGGGGCGAGTAACATAACAGGGAAACCCCAGAACATGTAGGATGAAAGCCCATCTCCCAGGCCTCACCACTCCAACAGGTTGTGTTCTATTCACAGAAGACTGGCATGCAGGGGATAGTTGCCACCTCCAACTGAATCCACCATGGAACTGGTGCAGTTCTGTGAATTTCCTGGGAGGAGGGTGAAGTACCTGAAAAGGTGACAGACAGAGCTAGGATAGAGGATGGAAGGGAACAGCACTGTTGGCAAGGAGATAAAGAATGTGGAAAAAAAACTAAAACAATAAGATCTTCCTACTTCAAATAATTGTTACTAGAACAGTGAGATCTTCCTACTTAGAATAATTGGTAGGGTACTACAATATTGAGATCGTCCTGCTTAGAATTATTGGTACTAGAACACTGAGATCTTCCTACTCAGAATAATTGGTACTAGAACATTGAGATCTTCCTACTCAGAATAATTGGTACCAGAACACTGAGATTTCGCTACTTGGAATAACCTAGAGCATTTTGTGCATTTTATTTTGAGCCTCTTCCATAGGTTTAATGAGCTCTCACGGAACCCCTGACTGCCCGAGCAAATGACCAATGGGCTAAGAATTGCATACATGTTGTTGGCGACACTCATCAATAAATCTTTCCACTTGAAAGCTCTCATCAGCTTTTCAGAGTAAGTGATTAAGTGAAGGCCCCAACAGGAGACAAACACAATGGTGAGCAAAAAGACATTCTTGGTTACTTGGAAATGGGCCCTTGTTCTTGATTCTGGTACAACCTCGGAGGCCTGTATTGCTCTTTTGTGCTTGATAATGGTTCTGATAATGCAGGCATTGGCAAACACCAACAGGGCAACTGGAATGATTTCAGCAAGGAGCATAAGAACAACATAGTTATACAACTTCCCATCAGAGTCAGAGAAAGTAAAACAGGAGCACATCTCACTGGAGGTATTGGTCTGGTCTAACTGACTCTTGAAAAAGAAAAAGGGAACCAGGAGAATGATCCAAGATGCCCATATTACAGTCATAACAACCGAGATGAAGTTGGGTTTTTCAGCAAAAGATGCACACTGATTCCACAATGGACAGATTTTGAGACATCTTAAGATCGTTAAAAAGAGGGTCACCCATACACTTACACATGCTGGAATCATATAGGCCATATGAAGTAACTTACATTGGATATTCCCCATGTCACAGGTCCTAAAGACCTTGCTAAGGATGCCATGTGAGTTGTTGAAGATGCTAAAAAGCATGTTGGAGATGGCCAGGTTTGCCATCATGACTTCAGGCATAGTAAACTTCTTCCCAGAAAAATAGATGATAAGGAAGATAGCCAGACTGTTGACTAGCACGCCAGTCGCCAAGAGAATCATGTGAAAAGTGATAAGAAGAACAGATTGAGGTGGTGGTCTTTGGCCAAACTTATTTTGATCCATTTTAGGATGGTATTAATTTTGCAGCTGGTGTTCTATAAATGCATCTTCAAATACCAAGCGATGAGAATAACCGACATTATGAATCTCAGGTCTCTCTACAGATCTTCAGAGGGAAAGGAAAGCCATCTGTGCCCTTTCTTTTAGCACGTATAAGGATGACTTTCAGATCAGGCTGCTACAGTACTTCTCCCAAACTGCATTTTAAAGGCAGAAAGGTTCAGTGAGCTCTCCAATGCACAAATCATTAATGACCCTATTCACCTACCTCACTAGAAGCTAACAAATTATAACAAGCAAGCTGCCTCATTAGTGGCAATGCAGTAGGGATTAAGAGATAAGTACAGGGAAAAAAGCAAAATTAATTGAGATGACAGGAAGCTGCTTATCAGAACACAATGCATGAAGGCATGACAGTATGTTCACTAATCACAGAGTATCATTCTTTTCTTGCTATTAATTTATTTACCCGAATAGCCCAATTTAAATGCAACACCTAATTTTCATTGGAGTCCTGCTTTTACACAATTTCCAAACTGAGAGAGACACAATTGAAATGCAACACTTCATTTTCATTGGAGTCCTGCTTTTACACAATTTCCCAACTGAGAGGGATACCTGGTTACCTGGCCAAACTTCTTTGATTCACTAACCCACTAAGAGATTGACCTAATTTAATATCAATCAGTTCTCATCAAGACATGAAGAACAGAAAGTTGTTTGTAGTGTGCTGATGCATAATAGTTGGCATATTCTACCCCAGGGATGACTACAAGCACAGCAGACTGCTATATAAACAGTATTTTAGAACGTGGGTGGCAGTGTTACTGCAGTCTGACTGCAAAAATGGAGTTCCTTAGCAATATGAAATCAGCCGGTGAGTTTAGCCATCATTTTGAGTTGATGCTGATGTTAATTACTGCTAACCATTTTTACTGTTGTTAACGGTCATTAGCAATCATAAGTAGTTATAAAGATCCTAGGTTTTGTTTGTTTTTTGCTGCCCTTGCTAACTGAACAGTAGCAGCAGTGCAATGGACAGCCAACCCAAAATTAAAAAAATAACTATTTCAAGATAATGAAATGGTTGACAGGCACAGAACTGTCAACTGGACTGGAAGCAAATACATTTTGCAAGAATTTTGTTTTCAGTCAGCCAACAATATATTAATAACCATGTTAAAGGGTCGGCCCACCAGCGCAGTGGTTGGATTTCCGCTGCGCGCCAACAACCTGGGTTCGGAACGCAGCACGGGTCGCTGAGGGTCACCGGGGAGAAGTGATTGAGTCTCCCCATGGACAGCTCTCCTTCTCTGGGGGGAGGGTAGGGGACTGGTCTGATGCCGGCTGGCTCTTAGCATAGGCTGGGAGTATCACAGAATGCATGGCCCAAATGTAAACTGGGGGAGAAGCGGACGTCGGCATATCCCGTGACGTCACTACGCTGCCCCCAACAGAAAAAGGGAAAAATTGCTCACTGGTCACTGGATGATGGCTCTCTGTTCCCTGAGTGCCTCCAGTACCTTCCCAGGGTCTCCTGCTCCTCAGCAGCATCCCCGGGCCCTAGTAGTGTACGCTGGGGCCATCCCCTCTCCCGGTGCCTTCCCCCTCAGAGGAGGGGGACCCACCCGGTGAAGGGATACACCGGGATATCCCGTGGATTGGCTGCCATATGAGGACCAGAGGAGGGCTGGACA